>JAMJFZ010004061.1:11807500-13007500 GCA_026225945.1 Cricetomys ansorgei
CTGGGGACAGGGGGCATGTGGGACTCCCCACAGTTCTGTAGGACAAACTGAGTCAATGGAGGTTGGGACAAAGCAGTCACCTCGTATGGGAATTCAGTGTGTGCTGGGCTGGTGGGAACAGGGTGTGTGTGTTGTCTTGTTTAGTTGGCTCAGCAGTTCGAAACCCCCTGCCCTTAGGAATAGCATTTAACCTGAGGATTCTAGTACAGGTGATGCAGTGTAGTACTTGGAGAAGGAAGCTTCGTGGGTGTGGAAGAGAGGGAGGCCAGGCAACGGGAGGAAACCAGTCGATGCTGCTGCTGCAAGAAAGAGTTTGCATTCCCCAGGCCTGCAGTGTAAGCCACACCACAGGTCTGTCTTCACTTGACAGTAGTGGGCTGGGCTTCTTGTATCAATAGCCATTCCCTGTAGGCCTGTGATCTCACCTCCTGGGAGCAGGTAGAGCCTCATTCTCTGTGTTTTTCTGGGTGTGCTGTCAGTAGCTAGACCTCAGAGAAAGTAGGTGAATTTACCAACCTTGTACAGAGGAATCTATAGCTTCTACTACTGAAGAAACAATGCAGGGCCCATTTTCCAGGCGAGGAAACTGAGGCCTAGAATGTTTATGTCATTGGCCCACAGGTACCTGAAAACAGGGATCACACCTAAGCATGCATCCTCAGAGACTGCCCTTGTCTTCCACTCTCTGTTAAATCAAGGTTGGATTTGAGGTTGTTATTGTGTGACCACCTACTGTGCCAAGAACATTCTCAAATCTGACACTGAAATTCCTGAATCTTTAGAAGCTCCTTAATGTGGACAATGGAGGGCAGTTGGTGGGTGGGAGCAAGGAGTCCGTGTGACTGCAGGCGGTGTGACCTGATGTGGCCGTTCAAGGGAAGTAGAGCTGTGATTCTCTCTGCTCCAGAAGTCACATTCCCTCCAGCCAGTGACTGCTTAGGGGATGTGGGTGAGGGGGACCCAGCCAGGAAAAGCCCTGGCAGGAGAGCATCCTGCAGGGGCTGAGCAGGCAGGGTGGTCTGAGAGCCAGGGTGGGCACAGAGAGGCAAGGCTTGTTCTGGTGGCTGATCGGAGGAGGCGAGTAAGTTACCAGCCCCCTGAGGCCTCCTCGGGGAGCTTGCCAGAAATAGATACCCTTCTGCCTCCTGCTTTGAAGCAAGCTGTTTTGCTGTGTGTGCCTGTGAGTGGGAGGGTGTGAGCGGAGGTAGGGGGAGGGGAGTGTGGATTGATGGAGAGGGAGGAGAGGATGTAAGTCAGGACTGATCCAATGAGGAAATGTCTTTTTGAGTTCCTGCTGTCTCCATAGGCTGGGCAAGGTGAGACTGGCCACTGTGCTTCTGACCCAGACCCGGCCATGAAGCCCCTGCAGAGTGATGCCCCTTTGGTGAAGCTTTCTGGTCAGGACTCAGCTGAAGGGTGTGAGTGGAAGTCCAGAGACCTCAGAGCAAAAGAAGGTGCCAGGTAGCAGGACTGAACCTGGGGCTTCACTGGCACAACTCTAATTTTTATATGTACACACACACACACACACACACATATTCATACATATGTGTATGAATATGCATATTCATATTATATGAATAAGGATATGTATATATGTTTATGTGAAATAATAAATGTGAATATATATATGTATATGTGTAGATAGACACACATCACTTCTTTCTAGGAAGAATAATTGATATTTTTTCCTAATGGGAAACCTGACTCCAGTCCTAGACCCCAGGATTGGCTTTTTAGAAAATTGAAAGGGAGGCCTGAGCTCGCCATGGCTACTCCGTATGAGGATCAAGTTAGCAGTTAACCCTGTAGCATTGGTGTGCTCTAGTCTGACTCACAGTGGATTAGCATTACCTGCCATTCCAAGACTGAGGGTGGCCAAGGAGGCATCCAAGGTCACAGGGCTGTTTATATTGAAGTTCTGACCAGCTCTGCTCTAGTCGGAGGCCTTGGTGGCATTGGGCCCGTGTAAGGGAGTAGACAGGACTGGGTATGGGGCTGGGAGAGTATGTTAGGAAGCACCTGTCCCTTTTGGCTGGAGTAAAACTCCATCACAGAAGGCAGTAGCCCTTGACCCTTTTGCATAAGAGACCTTAGGCATGCCACTGAGGTCACTCTTCGATATTTAATGCTGACTTTTACCTTCCCAATCCAGGCAGCCCGCTATGAAGCCTGTTTTCAGAAAGGAGAGGAAGGGCTCCGCTTCTAGACAGACTGGGTTCTGACTTTGGTGCCATCCTCACTTCCCCAGCACCATTTGATAAGGAGGGTGAGAGTCAACTTCTCTCTGATTCTCCCTTCTTGCTCTCAGGTTTCATTCTCGAAGGCTTCAGGAAACTGTCCCTGGAGTGATCATATTGAAAAGGAAGAGTTTGTCTTTCCCTGTCTGAGCTACACAAAGCAGGAGAGAGGGTGACAGCTTTTCTCATGACCCAAAAAAGTTGCTTAAAATCTCCCCAGATATAGTGGAGAGAGTGCCTGTCTAATTTAGCTCTGCCTATCACCACCGTAGTCTTGAGGGCAAGCAGGGGGAGGCACCCCAGAATGCAAGGCTGAGACCAAGCATAGACCTTAGAGATTGTTTGAATCATTTCCCAGATTTGTGTGTGTGTGTGTGTGTGTGTGTACACGCGTGTATATGTGTGAGCACACGCATGCTGACCAGAGGAGGACATCACACCCCCACACAGGGTTTTTATGTGTGTGCTAGAGATCCACACTACGATTCTTATTCTTGTAGGGGAAAAAACAAAACAAAACTCTTACTCACTGACCCATTTCCCCAGTTTCAGTTTCTGTATTTTTAAAACTTTGCAATCTTTCGTGTTTGTCCCTCCTTGAAAGAGAGAAATGTGGGCTGGAGACATACCTCAGCGGTTAAGAGCACTGACTGTTCTTCCAGAGATCCTCAGTTCAATTCCTAGCAACCACATGGTGGCTCATAACCATCTATAATGGGGTCTGATGTCCTTTTCTGGCATATAGGTGTGCATGCAGATAGAACATGCATGTACATAAATAAATCTTTTTTAAAAGGAAAGAAAAAAGAGAGAAATATGAATACTTTATATCATGACCAGGAAACAAATTAATATAATGTATGTATTATATGCATATTATATATATTATTAATATTATAATTATATGTGATTATGTTGACTATATTATAAATGATTATATCAGTTATGTAATCATATATTAATGCTAGAATTAATAGTAATATGATGTTAGTGCTATATTTATTATATATTATATTATTATGTATTATATGCATTTTTATATATATACACACTATACACACACACACACGGAGAGAATATCATGAAATAGTACTTAGCTTCAGTACCTGTGATAAGAGAGTAACTATTATTTCTGTTTCTAGTAGTTTCTTTGACATTTTATGCCTTGGAATTATTATTAGTCTTAATAGTTGATGAATTGATCTCATAAACGCAAGAAGAAGGGACAAGCCATAGGTTAAGGAAATATTGACTCTATTTTATTGAGGAAAAAAACTGACACATGGTGAAGGGAAGCGACTTACTGGATCACAAAGCAGAACACGTGTGTTTTTGCCACTTACTGTATTCCAGGAATGGCCTGGACAGAACATAACACAGCAGCAAACGAAACAGGTGTGGTCTGTACTTACGAGGTTTAGAGACCGTGGGTGCAATAGACATCAAACAAACCTACATATGCAATTGCACAGATTGCATTAAATGCTATGGAAGGAACAAGCCAAGAGCCCAAGTATAGAGAAGCTGGGGTGGGGTGGGGCCCGTCTTATAGGGTTATCAGGAAAAGTATCCATGATGATATAAAATTTAAATCAAGTTTTATGGGAAGAATGAGGGGGCTCTAGAGGGATGGGAGAGAAGAATTTGTCAGAGTGGGGGAGGTGTACTTGCTGATGGAGAGCAATGTGCCTAAAAACCTTAGGGCATTCAAAGAAGAAACTGGACTTGGAGAAAGCCTGGAGTGCACCAGGGGGAGGTGCCAGATGGTTTCAGAAAGAATGTGATGCTCCCCCCCCCTTCTAGTTGTTTGGACTTTCTTCTGGTCAGTGAGTAGCCACTAAGAAGACTTAAAGCAAATGTGACGTCAGTTTGCACTGTTCACTTCACAATCTAGAACCACACGAGGTTGGCCTGTCTGGGGTGGGATTCTCTTGGGTGTGTTACTTAATATAGAAAGACACATCTCTTTGTGGGCAGCAGCCTTTCCTAGGCGAAAGGTCCTGAAATGTATTCAGATGGAGAAGTGGAGCTGAGCACAAGCAAGCATGCGAGCAAATGAGCTCGTGTACACTCGTCTTTCTCCGCATCTCTGTGGATGTCATGTGGACTTTCCCAAATGATGGACTGTCGCCTGGAGTTGTGAGCCACGTAAACCCTTTCTCCTTTAAGTGGCTTCTGTCAGGGTGTTTTAACACAGAAACAAAAGAAAATGAAGGCAGCAATTACAATGACATGAACTAATGAATGCTTCTAAAGTGTACTGTTCGTCATTGAGAGGCATAAAAAGCATGTGATCTCACTCCTGTGGAACCTAAACAAGTTGATCTCATAGAGACCAAAAATGGAGATTATCAGTAGCTGACGCTGGAGGGGTTGGTCAGAGGGTACTAAGTTATAGTTAGATCAGAGCAAAGTGATCACATGCACTTTTGCACGGTTGGGTGGCTACAGATAACAATAGCTTATTGTACATTTCAAACAGTTACAAGAAAGACCTGCTAGATGTTCGCAAAGTATACTACCCAGAATTCATCGTCACACGATTACCACATTTGTTGACCGTCTCACAGTATACTATAAGTACACATGAGTTTCCTATGGCAGTTTTTAGAAGATAGTAATAAAATGTCTTTTAAAACTGTGATAGAAGAGACAACCCATAAATAAAATAAAATGTGAAATGATCTTTCTTGTTAATGGTAATCTTAAAAAAAAAAAGACCTTTAAATGTTTTAAATAAAACACCCATTGGCTTTGGAGACTGCACAGAGGAGGAGTCAGTGAAGCTGAGTGTGGCAGGATGCCCATCCATGTACCAGAGGGAGGGCAATGGATCTGCCTGTGTGGTGGCCCAGAGCTCTGCACGTTTAGAACGGCTGCATTATTAATGAAACATTTGCAAGTTAGGAAATGATAAAACAGGCTGCTACATGTAAAAATTAAGTAACTCAATTTGTTTTAACAGCTTGTGCTCTAGTACAGAAATTTGTTTTGGCATATACACAGGACTCCATCAGAACAGTAATTATGCCATGCTAATTATTTTACTGCATTGTGTACAACTGACATTTAATTACGGAAAAGTATGTGAGGGGAGATTTTCTTCCTCCCTCTGCCTGCCTGACAGGTAGTTTTGTTTCCTGTACCTTCTTTGCACATACATTGTCTCTATGCCAGCTTGTCAACTGCGAAGGAATCGTGTTTCCATGACAGCTTTGCTCAGCCATGTTGCCTGCAAGTTTCAGGCAATCACCAAAATAAACAGTTGACACAGATGTTATTCTTATCCTCCCCATTCCGCAGCCCCCTCTCCCTGATCTAGCGCCCACTATAAGGATTTTCTTTTATCTTTCTCTCTCTTTGAGAAGGAAAGTAATTCCTGTCAACCCTGAACATCTTTTGATACATCAACATATCTCTTGGAGATTTCTCCTGTCACCTCTACCCTTCTCCATGGAGACAGTTGGCACGCCCACTTGCATATCTGTCTACATAGAGGACACAGCTCAGAAACTATAGGCAATGGACCAGCAGCCTCCAGGCTGTGTGTTCCCAGGGAGGTGGCAAATGTAGACTCACCACTTGAGGTTATACCAGCTTAGCCCAAGGCTGGGGCAGCCTTTCTCGGGGTACACTGACGAGCACTCCAGAAAAGCACAGGTTGATGCCTGGGCTGTGCTCACAGAGGTGAGCCTGGGAATAGGGAGAAGTACAAAGCCCCCGCCCATGGACAGGAATACTATGTCTCAGCTAGAATAAGAGGAGGAGAAGCAGGATAGGAAACCCAGGCTCCTCTTACTGGTCCATCATCTGGACTGATGTGATGAGGTTTCCACAAATGGGAAAAGGTTGTGCGCATCCCTCTGTTGGAGGGAGGTAATTTAAGAAAGAAAAAAGAATGCTGGAGAGAAATGGTTCAGTGATTTAGAGCACTAGCTACTCTTGCAGAGGCACTGAGTTCTGTTCCTAGCACCCACATGGCAGCTCACAACTGTTTGTAACTCCTGTTCCAGGGAATGTGACTCCCTTTTCTGGTCTCTGTGGGCATTGCACACACATGGTGCACAGGCATACATGCAGGTAAAGCAGTCATGCAGGTAAAGCAGTCATGCATATAAAAGAAAAACATATCTTAAAAAATAACTTAAAGAAAGAGAAAAGAATCATGAAAGCAGAGTAAGGAAGAAAGGAATGACTTCAGAGTGAAAACTACCAGAATTGTGGGGAGGCTTGTCCCAGGACTCTGGAAGTGCTACCCACGCCACCCAGCTCCAGATTTAAAAGTACAGAAACTAGAAATAGGGAGCCTTCCCAGGGCTAGAGCCATAGGCATTCTTCCTTCTGTGTTCATTATATTCCTTCCTGTGCTTGGTGTTGGCCAAGAAACTTGGTGCACTGTAGGGAAATAGAGAAAACACGTAAGGACCTTCAGCTTGGTACAGAGCGTGCACTCCAGGGAGTCCTGGGTCCCACTTGGGTCAGGCAGTCTTAGGTTTGTATCTTTTCATTTTGGGCTTGGCTAGTCCAGACCTAAGGAAGCTTCAAGCCCTTGGGCCAGGAATTTGCTGAAGTCAGAGTTCCGCATGAGAACCAGGCAGACCTCTGTTTGCTCAAAAGATGGTTTTTGGTGGCACATGCATTGAAAAATTTTTAATCATCGTGTATTCATTTTAATGTGCATTAAATATGTCTGAGCCGTGCTGCAAACCTGTGTTTTAATGGCTGCAATAAAGTTTCTTGTGTGAATCAGGTTTGGCAGGCTTCTCCAGCATCTATTCCCAGGCTTTCCTCCCGTTAGGAACTTGCTCAGAACTCATTCAGGCACCCGCAGGATTCACACTTGGCTGTCCATGATGCTTTTTCTCCTCCATCTCTTCCTTCTCCCCATTATCTACCCCCGATGTTCCTTAGGGCCCACTGTGGCCGAGTGTGCCAGGTCCTGCAGACTGGATAGTATCCAGCTGCAGTAGCAGGAAAACTGCCAACAGCCGTTTTAAGAGACAAGGCTCTAAGACCTGAAGGAGGCAAAAATGGCATGATGAGCCCTTCCAAGAGGATCTTGAAGTAGGCCTTCCGGTGCCTCCATCTTAACAACTAACTGAGCTTCCTGTTACAGAAATGTCACCAGAAAGGAGAGTTCTCAGGACTGTGATTTATATTTAGGAAGCTTCACAGACCAGCCGTGGAAGTGTAGAGGAAGCATGGTTTACGCCTCTGGGGTAGAGAAAGTAAGGGAGAACCGAGTTATGGGTGATCCGAGGGTAGCTAAGCCACAGTCAAAGAAGGAAGGGCACCATGAGAAGCATAGACAGTGATCTCTGGTTGTACTTTCTCCAAGTGGGAAAAAAAAAAAAGGATATATTAAAATTGTTAAAGCTGGCAGACTCCATAAACTTTGAGAATTGGGAATGAATTTGGACCAGGAACATAGTTATAACGAAATGAAGAAATAAAGTCAGAGATAAAAGGGACTGACTTAAGGCTAAGTAGAAAAAGAACTGCAGCTGGAACTCTGGCCAGTGTGCTAGAATACTGTGTCCGGGCCCCATCTCAAGTTCCACACTCAGCAGGCCTGAGGTGGCCTGAGAGTTGATATCTGTGAGTTCCCAGATGATTCTGCTGCTGCCTGTAGGTCTGGGAGACCCCACTTGGTCAGCCCCTGTGCTAATGAACTGCCAATATGCAATTTACAACCAGCAATCTGGTAACAGATTTTCCTAAATTACGCAATTTTAATTTATCCTTCCTTGTGTGTTCTTTAACAGCTAAATAACAGAGTAACCGATAATCAATGTAGTGAAAGGGCCGGGAAAGCTCAGGGAGTCGTCAGTGGCCCTGTTGTTTGGAAGCCAGAGAAACTTCTTTCCTGTAACCTGGCTGCATCTCAGGGTGCGGGGTTGGGGGGGGCGGTGTGGGGGGGCTGGACAGGGAGTGTCCTCAGACACTCTGCCCTTCCCCAGGGATGACCACACAGGCTGAATATCCTGAGCTACAGACCCAGAATCCACAAGGCTCCAATCTCAGACACTTTGAGCATCAACGGGTCACCATAAATGGAAAATTCTTCCCTACAAAACTTTGTTCCCTGCACAAAGTTATTAAAAACATTGTACGCAATTACTGTCAGGTTAATTTGATAATAGATGCACACATGATGTGTGAAACACAGATGAGGTCCATGCGTAGACTTGGGTCCTAGCCCCAAGATATCTCACTCTGTATAAACAAATATTCCAAAAGAAACTGAAATCTGAAACTCTGGTCCCACGTCTCAGATGAGGCAAATTAACCTGTCCTGGGCTTCAGTGAACCTTTCTGGCCCGTGCATTTCATTTTTCAACCACAGTAATTATTCTGTCAAATGTCTGCATCAATGTTATATGTATTTCCAAGCAGTTTTTTATAGCATCACACAACATGTAATTCTCTATATTTACATCTCTCATTCACCGTTATGCTGGGCTTTGTCACGTCAACACACATCTGCCAAGTTCACTTAACTGCTCTATAGTATTCTGCAATGGTGTACTAGAACGTATTTATACTTTCTCCCTCTTTTAGGTCACTTTTCATAGAACTACTGAGGCTTTGGGAGTCTTGGTAGCAGCAGAGGGGTGCCATGCAGAGCTGCCGTGTGCATAGGTTCACCCATGTAGCAAACACTTGTCTGGTCTGGGCCAGTTTTAGGTCAGCAAGCACCAGACAGCCCTGTCTCTCCCCTCCTCCTTCATGACACCCACTCATAGGACGTTTGCAACCACAGGTGGTGGTGTTCACACCTTAAAGACTAAGAAATGGAACTCCTATGAATGCAGGTGACTTAGCTGGGTTCTCAGTGAAGAGAGAGAGTTTAGAATCCAATCATCCCATCCAGCCCCAACTTTCCACCGTTCCACCAAGATTTCTGATGAGCCAAATAATTGATATATTCCTTAGTTTCTTAATTCTTTCTAGAGGCCTTGATCTTTTCAAAATACACATTTTAGTTTGAAATCATTTTAACAAAAACTTTCAAAGTTATCATGTAGAGTGCCAAATGTATATTTAGCCCAATTTTCCTATGACTACGTGTGTGTGTGTGTGTGTGCGTGCGTGCGTGTGTGTGTGTGTGTGTGTGTGTGTGTGTGTGTGTGTGTGCGTGCGTGCATGTATGCAGGTAGGAGACAGGGAACTACCTTGAGTGTCATCCGTAGGAGCACCATCCACCTCCTTTGAGATAGGGTCTCTTCCTGACCTGGAGCTCATCTATTTAGGCTAGACATACCAGGTAGTGAGCGTCAGGGATCATTCTGTCTCTGCTTCCCCAACACAGGAATTACAGCACATCTTCTGGGCCTGGAATTTTTATGTGGGTTGGGGGACTGAACTTAGGTTCTGGTGTTTGCAATGCAAGTATTTTACCAACCAAGTTATCTCTGCGCCCCCAATATTTCATATTACTATTGTGTACTTGTCACTAACCTAAACCACTGAGGCTTGTGTATTAATACTTATTAAACTCGAGAACAAAAAGATATGCAATGAGCTTTTCCATTAATTCCCTGTCTGTGCCCCAGAACTCAACCAAAGGCACCACATTGTGTTATCCTGTCTTGTTGGTGTTCTCTGGTTCATAACTTTCTTAATCTTTCTTATTTATCATGACTTTAATATCATTATTTTCACCTCATTCAAAATGCTTAATAAAATAGAATCCGATGTAGAGAGAGCTATGCCCGTCTATTGGAGGGATGGGATCCGGTCACTGTCTACACATCAGCAAGTCCATTTTTCTACACTGCTACCTAGATGCCAACATAACAGACAAGGAAGCAACATGTCTCCTGTGGATAAAAGCCAGGAGCCCATGGAACAGAGCAAATCATAGGTTTTAGCTAAAAGGCAGCTTCACAAAGAATCATATTCAGCTTAACTGCTGATGTCCCAATCCAGTTCCGAGTGTCCTCACCACACTGTGCTGGACTCCCAGTTTTGCTCCTCCCTGTGAGATTGTGTACCTCTCAAAAGTCAGTCCCAGGGCCAGGGAGATGTGTCTATGGTAACTCACCTGCCAAGCAAATCTAATGGGCCTGAGTTCAATTCTCAGAACTCATGTAAAAGCAAAAAGAGAGAATTGACTCCACAAAGTTATACGCACACACACGCACACGCACACTCACATGCACGTAAGCACACATGCAATTCCCTTTTTAAAAGCTTCAGCATGGCATGTTATTTAAAAGCCCTTAGTTCTCATGACCCCAGGCACAACTCTCTCTTTATTTAGTAGGGGTGGGCATGAGCTGCCGTCTCCAGGCCCTGTGGCACTGTCAGCAGGCAGAGTTCAGCCATTACACTTGGCAGCCCCGCTGTGGGTCTTTTCTGACAACACTTGGAGATCAGGGAGCACTTTGAACAATGCCCAAGTTGTTGGTTGAATGAGGTAGTGTGCTACAGGATGCCGATTCCCAACGAGAATCCAGTCTTAGAACTCCCTAAATACCCACCTGCTTACCCACTTGCCCCGCACCGCCATCTCCCGTTACACAATACTCTGTAGGAATTTCAGAAAATAGCATATGCAAGGGAACCTCTGTCCCCGACCCACTTCCCAAAGACAGGTACTGCTGGTGGCTCCCTGCGTCCTCTCTACCGCAGGCCTTTTTACAACGTGTGGTCTAACTTCATTTTGTATGGTTTCGTTCAAAACCACCATGAGCATCACTCCTGTTTCTTCATACAACTTTTCAATAACTCCACAACAGGGTTTCGTTTACGTAATCTTTGCTCGCTCAATTATTCTGTGGCACGTGAGGGAAAGTTTCAACGCTGTAGAAAGTACTTTTGGAAATAGTGTTTTCGCCCACGCTTATTAGATTATTTCTATAAAACAGTTTCCTAAAGTAGGATTATTGGGTCAAAGATTAAGTAATTTTAAGGTTTTCCATGCACTTTGAGGGTCAAGAGAAAACCAGTTTTCCTAGAGGTCTGAAGGCACCAAATAATAGTGTTAAATTTGTATGCTTTCTTGCTTAAATGAGCTTAGATTTAACCACAGAAAGCAAATTTGTCCAATCAAACATTCATTCATTCATTCATTCATTCAAGTCTGGCACCAGCCTCTGCCAAGTGCCGAGCACATTCAAAGCCCCACTTCCTTGTCTAGAACTGGACTAGGAAGACCCTGATTGTTTGAGAGAAAGATGTCAGATAACGCCCCTCCACTCCCACCCCCCCACCCCCACCCTGCAAACTCCCTTCACCAGAGGCCTGGTGGCTTGATGCACACTGACTTCTTGTTTTTCTAAGGGAGCTGTTACAATTTTATGAGAAAGATGTCCATTTCCCGCTCCATTCGGGGTCATTCGAAGCCCAGGAGACACAGACAAAGCATTTCCCCCGTGCCTGGACCGATCCTTCTGTCAGGAAGCAGAAGGGACTTCTGCTGCTGCCCCCATCACATAACTGATAGGCACTTGGGTTTCTGACAATTGAAAATGTGATCTGGTTTTTCTGCAGTGGTTTGAAGGCAGCACCGTGGGCTGTTGCTGTGGTTGGCCCAACAGAAGTTCATGTACTGGGAGCTTAGTTTCCACTAGGATGACAGAGAAGGGCACTTAAGAGGCGGGACCCAGTGGGAGATTTTTAGGTCATTGCAGGTATCCTGGCAGAAGGGATTAACTCAGTGTCTTCTGTGACTCTGGAGAATCCCAGGAGTTTCTCTTTGGCTTCTCTTTCTGACTTTCCATGATCTCTCATACACCTTTCCTCTCTGATGCTGTCCCCACACCATTGAAGGAAACTGTCTGAACTGAAGGAGCTGCCTCCTTTGTTTAGCCTGCAAAGCTATGAGCTACTCAAACCACTTTTCTTTATAAAGTCACCAACCTCAGGTATTTTATTATAGCGATAAAAGAAATCAGACTAACACAACTGTTCTCCACATTAGGAAGTATAGCCCTTGATTTAACGACTATCCTTCCATCCATCCAGTCGGTCTTCTACCTCACACAAAGCTTGGTGATGTTTCTTTTCCTTTTCATGATGATAAGTTGGTGTAAGAAGCATTATTTTGAAATGGATCCCCAACAGGACAGAAAAAACAAATTACCTGCTTCTTAACACCCTGTTATGAGGTCAACGTTAGACTGACTTGCTGCAAATGAAGCTGCAATATGATATATGGGGAGCGTTCCCTAAGTGTCTAAATTGCCTGCATCCCTGAAGCGAGTGTAGGTCTTTTACAGTGACGTGTGACTTGTGGAGACCTGATGTGTCCCAGTGGGCTGCAGTCGAGAGTGACTAATGGGTCATGGACTCATTTGGTTAAATTGGGGAGAATAATCGGGGCCACCAAGGGCAAGTGTGAGATGAGCCCCATCTGTGGCCAAGTCTCTTGCAAATGCTGGCTGCTCCTGTCATCAGAGGCTGAGTCACCTGGTCTGCATCCCCGTCATGATTAGAAAGAAGCCCAGACAGTCTGGCAGGCTCACACGTCTCTGCCTGGCCCCTCGTGCCCCACGCCTCCAGTGGTCAGTATTGTTGTGTCAAGGGAGCAGAGTCTGCGCCTGAGAGTGTGGCGGACGATGGAGTGCTGTGAAAGGCACTGTCTGTGTCAGCCATGATGTCACTGCAGAGGTCGCCCGCCCACATTGTGCTCTGCATGATGTCACTGTTAAAGTCACTCGGCTCTGAATCAGAGTTGCCTGTGTTATGCTGCTTTACTTAATTAGTAGAATGAGAGGAAGGGGGTTTGGGGGATTACAAAGTATGTATGTTTCCCTTTACAGCTCTGTGCTATAACCTGAGTGAGGCTGTGGTTTCCACACACCGCCCTCCACCTTCATATATCTGCTTTTCCTTTCAGTGTATTTGTTGCCTGACAGCATTGGTGGAATGCACAGACTATGATTCTTAGAGCAAAACTTGATCCTTGCATAGGAAGATGTTCCTTAGGACCCTTGGGTTCTAACAGTGGCCCCTGGCAACCTGGGAGCTCTTCCTGAATGAATGTGTGTTTCTGGCTGTGATTCACTGAGTCCCTTCTCGGGGGGTCTCAGTGCAAACATGTCATCATGAGCTGTGCTGAAAAAGCAAACTTTGCAAAACGAAGTCCTCATGGACCGTGACCTCTGGACACCAGTTGTGGATCTGTTACCCAAGACAAGGAGAGAATTTCATCTTTTACCAGCTGGTTTCATCTCTACCTGAGGCAAGATAAAGAATTCTCCTCGGGAAATGTGAGCCCTGTCCCCAGACCTCTGCTCCCCCCAACCCCTCAGCTGATAGACAGGCATGGAAGGAATGCATTTGTTGGCAGAAATTAGACGGTGTCTGAGCACAAATGGAGTCACAATCTTATCCCCGTGCTTTCTCTGCTTAATGCGGTATGTGGGGTGTGCTCTGTAGGGAGACAGGTACAGAGCAAGCTGTCAAGAGCTTTAGCCAGCTGCCACTTAGCAATGGATCCCAGCCATAGGGTTCAGTGAAAGCAGCTTGGGCAATGGAGATGAGACTGGGAGCATGCTCCTTGGGTGAGTTCTCCAAAAGGAAAATTTCTCTGCCTTGTGTGATTCATGTGTCCCAGCCCGATCCTCACTGTGAGGTTTAGGGAGTCCTTCACTTCTATTGCCACCCGTAAGATGTTGCACACGAGTAAGGTAGAACTTACATAATCAAGGCGTAACTCGCGGGATTCTATGCACTGTGGTCCAGGAGTGATGGATGTGTCCTGGATCAGCCAGAGCCCCTGGGGTCTCTCAGGTGTCCCATGAGAATGGGCATGATAAAGATTCCTTGGGAACAGTGGCTTTGGAGTCTGACAGGACTTACCATCATCTTGACTGTACCACTCACGTAGCTGTACAAGTCCGGGCAAGTTTGTACCTCTCTAACTTTGGCCTCCTCATCGTTAAGTGGGGAAAATAGAGTATGTTCTGTATAATGAGTAGTTGGGAAAAACAAGAGATCCCCTTGGGAGTCCCTATAAAGTGGAGGTTGGGATTCTAACAGAGGATCTTAACATTGGTCCTGATAAAATATGAGACTCAACTATAGGAAAACCGAGAAGAATGCTGGGATGTGGGCGTGGCGGGTAGGTAGTCCCAACTCCAGCAGTACAGTACAGAAGACTCTCCTTCAGGTATGCTGAGCCTACCTGGAGACTGTGCAAGTAGGTGTGGGCACAGGGCGGCGTTCCGGATCAAGTGCCGTATTGGGTCCTTACTGCCGACGTAAAACATCACCATACATCCAGCGGGGCAGAGCAACACAAACGGTATCTTAGGAATCTGGGGTTTAGAATCTGAAATGGATTGCTGCAGTCAACATACTGGCAGGGGAAACTCCTAAAGGACAGGGGAAAGCCTGTGTCCTTGCCCTCCACTGACCTAGGAGCCGCCTACGTTCTTTGGCTTCCGGTCTTCTCCATCTTCGAACGGCATCTTCACTTTCACTCTCCACGTTCCTCTTAGACTACAGGCGAAACTCTGCTGAGTGGCAGCAGCTCAGAAATCACATCTCACTGATAGAGATCACCAAGGCAAGCATCTCAGAGCCACTCTGAAGAAGATGGAGAGAGATGAGAAAATCAGGTCCCTCTTTCTTCTCCAGATTGACGCCATACCATTCGAGCTGAGCGCCCTCGCTATATGGAGGCCAACTGTGCTTTCTGAAAGATCAAATTAAGTCTAATTTTACACGGGCAGAAAGATAGCCGTCTTTACAGTCCCTTAAGTAGATAATGCCCTCGCTTCTGCTCTGGTTCCTCCTGTACATGGAAGAGGCATTTAAACAGGGCTGGTTTTGAAAGCCTAGGAACCTGGGCTCTGAGTACTTTCTGATGAAAGGGCTTTTATTGGCCTCCTGTCAGTCTCCCCCAACCCCTGCCCCCATTCTTTAAATAATATGACAAATGAGAGTTCTGATACAGTCGTCTTCAGTGTGGTTTCATGAATTGACATAATTAAGAGCCATTTCTACTTGGCAATGCTTCGGGAAAACCATCCAAGTCAGATGCGCAAGGAAATTAATTACTTAACAGCTCAGGTGAGCACTTGCTCTGGAGAAAGATGTTAAGATGGAAGGAAAGATGGGAGACCACAGAGGGAGCAGAGCCGGGTTGGTGGCTCAGCCTGGGTCAGGGTTCCCTGCCCGCCCCCACATATTTCAAGAATGTACACCTGAAACCAGATATGAACCAGCTCCCCACTGCTGCTGCCCACCTGCTGGACAGAAAACAACGATATCAAGGAAAAATGATTCTGTCTTTGATTCCCTCCAGTTCTCATGAAATAAACATCACCTGGCAGTTCCTGCTAGAGTGATTAGGCATTATTTCATTGCCTTTGGTCCTTCCTGCTGGGTTAATCATTGTTCTGAACAATGGCTGCATTAATCAGCATGCTAACAGTCTCCAGTCATTAACAACATAATAGGTTCAGTGCCTAGAGAGGCCCCTTTATCAAACCACCACGAAGCTCAGAACCCAGTGTATGGTGGGTGCTGTTTCCTAGGAGAGCCACAAGGGCCCAAGCTACTGAGAGTTTCCTTTGGGCAATTCAGTATTGGATAGGTTCCAGGGGTCATCTGCAAGGCCAGGACTGAGAACTCTGTTTGGGTGGAATTCCAAGACTTTGGCTCTGGGTCAGCAGTGTCTTTGACTTCTGAACATTTCAGCTTTGATGCTTTGCGAAGCAGCAGAAACAGTCTGTGTATCGTGGTTCAGAAGTCAAGCTTTGGGGCCAACACACCAGACAGGCCATTTGTAAGACTTTGGGATGAATTGAATACTTGAGGATTAGTCTAGTTGACTGTATAGAATTAATTTTCCAAAGTCAATTATTACTTGGGGGTGGAGGATGTAGCTCAGTACTTCTCCAGCTAGCATGAAGCCCTGGGTTGGTTGGATCCAGAGCAAGGCAAAAAACTGAGTGTGGTGGCACATGCCTGTAATCTCTTGGGAGGTAGAGCATGATCAGACACTCCAGGTCATCATTGGCTGCATTGTAAATTCTGGGCCACACTCAGGCCATATGAGAACCCTGTTTCTTTGTTCGGTTAGTTTTGTTTTTTATCTTTCTTCAATTAAAAAGATGAGAATTAAAAGTTTTTTTTTAATAAGTATAAGGCTGTCACTGGAATTTTGATTTAAAAAAAAAAAAAGCGTGAGGTTCCAACTCATCTTCTGAGATTTTAGCAGAATGGGAATAACCTGAGGGAGACACTAAAAATGCCACCAGTGTGCTCCCCACTCTGAGTCCCCGCTTGGAGTGACAGGTGTAGACCTGACAGGTCACTGCAATTTCAGGTGACAAACCACGTCTTGAACAGCTGCTCCTTTCACTCCAAATGATGCCAAGTTCTGAAATCCCCGGACATGTATGTATGGGAGACCCAAATGCCTGACTCACCTCCTCAGCTCAGCTTTAGGGCTCCTCCACCCCTCCTCCTGAGTCACAGCTGGTCACGGGATTGTGTCTAGGATTTAAAGGTCAGGAGAACTGAGCCATCAGCTTCAACTGTCCTTTCCCATTTTAGTCTCTCACCTGGCTATCAAAAGTCAAGGAACCCTCCAAGATGAAAAGGACACCTCCAGAGTGCTGGAGAGATAGCTCAGAGGTTAAAAGCACTTGTTGCTCTTGAGAAGACCAGGGTTTGATTCCCAAGGCATACAAGGCAGCTCATCTGTAGCTGCAGTCCCAGGGGCTCTGACACCCTCTTCTGACCTCAGCTTCAGTGGTCACCAGACACACATGTGGTGCACAGACATATATGCAGACAAAACAGTCATATACACAAAATAATAAAATTTAATCTAAAACAAAATTTTTTAAGGGCACGTCCAGGCACTGTCATAGGAGAGCTAAACTCAAGAGGAAGTTCAAAGCAAAATGCTTCTCCCTAGCACATACTGGTCTCCTTGGTGTCTATACCTATCCGATGCTGGAGACATAAAGACTCTCATAACAGACACTGGAAAGATGGACATTTGTACATACCAAGAATATCTGTGTGGGAAAGCCACGAACTTCTTTGTTGCTGGACCCAGCAGAGTGGCAACCACCAGGTTCTGTCAGTTTGGCCTTCCTGTGCAAATTCACTTGCGGGACTCCCTGTGGCACGTGAAGGGCACTGGGCAGAGCCCTGAGTTTCCATTCAGTCTGCTCCGTCATCTGCCTTCACTGGCAGTGATCAGAGCTCATCGTGCACAGGGCGCAGAAGAGACCAATGACTGTTGTCTTTGGGTGGCAAGGAAGTATGGAATAGAGGGCCCTGGCTGCAGGTTCAATGAAACCTTTAAACAGACAGAGTTGTGTTTAACACCGCCCCTCAATCCCTAGAAATCTCCATCCCTCCTTCCTGCATCAGGTTTGAGGTGAAGCTGGGGCTGGCAGCAGCTAGCACGACCGTCATATCCAAGTTCCACTATTTCTGTCCGGAATTTGCTTTTCCTGGCAGGCCTGAGCCAATTCTCAATGAAATATATCCACAGGCTTTCGGAATTATAGACAAAATCCGGCTGGCAAGAGGAACGGTTGGGGGTGGTGAGGGACTGGGGAGAAAGGACCACAGTAATCCTCGCAAAAAGTCCAGTGCTGTGGATCTGCCCGGAGGAAGTCGTTTCATGTGGTCTCTGCTCACTTACTTCCGGTTTGGCTCTCCTGACTCCCCAGGGCTGGGCACAGAGCCTCACTCTTTATAGACTGTAGGTCCATTGTCAAGTTCTGTATCCTAGTGGTTCGTGAAATCGTGCTTTCTTACGTTTTATGGGTGTGCTGGGATGGTGCAGGCGCATGGGATTGTTGGTATCTTCCCCTTCTGCAATACTGCGGTTCATTAAAACGTAGGGTTGCCCCAGCCCCTCATAGGAGATTTGTTTACTGTAGGCTAAGGTAGCCTCTGATTCGCTGCGCGTCCCTGGAAGAGCAAATTCTTTGGGCAAATAGCACCATCCTAGATGTTGAGGAATGGGGAAGAGGCTCTTCTTGAAGGATTATGCAAGTCTGGAAGTCTCTCTGGACTTTGAGGCTGGTCTGGGAAACCTCAACAAATCAACGGCTCTTGGCTTTTCAGCAGAACCTCTACACACCTGGACTGGGTTTGCTATGGGAGCCAGAGGACAGGAGGCAGCTTCGGCCTCAGGACCTCCCCAGCTCTGGTTCTCAGCAGTTGAGACTTCTTGGAAGAAAGCCTCGATGGGCCTGGTTCTCCCTCAGCCCTCAGACCTCTGTTGAGGGGAAGGCGTACCCATGGCAGAAGGAAGCAAGCATAATTACAGAAAGCTCACACACTTGGACCAGCTTCAGAACGACAGCAGTGGTTGGCCCTCACCAGGTTCTGCCATCTTGGCCTTTGTACTGTTCTATCAGCTCCAGGAACAATGAGTTTGGGATTCCAGTCTTTCCTCTAACCAGGTCGCTCGTCCTAGAGCACCGTGACCTCAAATATTCATTAGCTCTCTACTTCTTTTGTGTCATAGCATCTAGGTCTCTGCACACTGTGGTTTCCACACTTGTTTATTGGCTCCTATCTAACTCTTCAGTGAGGAGCAGACCAGAGAACTCTTGGACCCTCAGACACTTCTTATCTCCCATCTTTGCTCTGTGAAGATGAGCCAATCAAGTCCTCTTCCCTCATGGAGAATCCTTGACAGCTCCAAGAATACATATGTGCTGGCTGGTACACTCTTATGTGATCTCTCTCTCTCTCGCTCTCTCTCTCTCACACGCACATGCACTTTCTCTCTCACTCTCTCTCTAATTTTCCAGCATTGTATTCTATAACTGGTTTGCGTGATCTATGAAATATGAACCCTGAAAACAGGCATCCTCTCTACCCTGTGGAGGGCCCATGCTAGTGTGCAGCCGGACCTTGTCCTGAGTAGAAGCTGTCTTCCATGGTGGTCTGTAACACTGGCTCAGGCAGGGATTGGGTCCCACCACACTGCACAGCCATAGACAGGTTCTGTAATCCATAGTGCACTCTCCTCATTGACAGTGTGAGATGAGATGAGTCCCGTTTTACAGAAATCGTAAGGATTAGACATTTGGCACAGTGACAGTGTTTTATCTTTATCATGGAACAGGTATGTGTTAATGACTTGGAATTCTGGGGGTGGGATCCAGGCCCCTTCTAAGGGCTGCGTATTTGGCTTGGTTTCTCTGTTCTTGGACATCTGAGTATGTCTTTCTTTTTTTTTTTTTTTTTTTCTCCTGTGAAAACTGGGGAGGGTGGGGAGAGCCACTTTCCTGGGTGTCTGTAGGAATTACCTGCATTGGTGGATGTGAAATGCCTCCACACAGGGAGAATGGGTCTGTAAATGAAAAATCCACAGGCAACAGGGACTCTGGGATCTGCTGTGAGTATAAAAGGTCAGGATTGTAACCCATGCCACATCTTGACTTTTCTTGCCCTTAATTTCCCAAGTCTTTATTGTGTGTCACACTGGGGTAGGAAAGAGACCCTTCCTTCCAGTTCTGACTTCCTCGTTCTGCTCCTGTGCTCCCCTCTTGCCCACTCAGTGCAGACCAGAAATGTGAAAGTTCTAGAATTTCAGAGAATGGTTTATCCTCTTCATTTTCATAGTGAGATCTTTCAAGTGGCCGAGGTGAATTGGATTGCCTATTTGTGCCCAAATAAGTCCCTACATAACCTTCTCCTTGAACTCAGAGCCCCCCACACCCCTAAAATGTGCTCACTTGGCTATAGGCTGTAATTCAGAACTATTAGCCTTTTCCTCCTCCAGCCCTCCCCCTCCATTTCATCAGCTTCATCCCGGGGTGGATAATGTTTCTCTAACTGCCTAATTGGGAGAATTTAGCTGGAAAATTGCCATAGTGTTCTTTTAAAGGGTGCCAGGCGCCGGAGGCTGCCAGCTGTAATGTCAGTGGGTAATCCTGGCTTTACTGCTGTGGAGCCAGGGAGAGCCACTGTTCCCTGTCTCCTCCTCAGGTGCTTTGGGAAGACCTTGGCTCTGAGAAGACACCAGAGCAGCACAGAGGTGGCCAAGGAAGATGCATCTAGTCCAGCCTGTCTCCTCTCTCTTTTGTCCCTCTCCCTACCCTGTACCACAGGGAGATGCACTGCAGTGCTGGGGAGGCAACCAGGGTATCTCTGTGATATAACCATTAGCTCTCTGCACACACAGCAACAACATGAGTTGAGACTGGGACTGGGGTGTTTAGGGAGGCACAAATTTAACCGCTGAGGCTCACTGATCAGTTTAAGGGGTAGTGTGTAGTCTTTAGAAGTGTCAGCTTGTAGGCCAGACTTTGGGCTTAGGTCCCCATCTAACCTCTGCCACTTCTTGAGTTCTCTCTAGTTCCTCTCCTTGTTTTATCATCTAACAAGATGGAAATACTACCACCACCACCACCAACAATAACCTTTGAACGATATATAGAAAGATCCAGGCTGATGAGCTGCTGCTGCTGTTACCATGAGGCAGCCAGGATCTCCCTGTACCATGCCCACCCACTTAGAGAAGGCATACAGACTTGGGTGGGGCCAGTTTGTCCGGCTAAACCTGGCAGAGCCGCATCCCAGTCCTATCATATTTACATTGATATTCTAGAATGCCATCCCTGGGTGCCAGGCTAACAAGGCAAGGAAGGGCAGTTTAGCTGGGGCTAAACTTCATCTTCAGATGAAGAGGGATCACTCTTCAGTCTGCCACACCATGCAGCCTTCCTAATTATCATAGATGATGTGTATAGTGTACTCAGACACTGACAATTAATTGTGTTAACTTAGTTATGACTCAACATGACACAGGAGTACAGGTGTATATTATAGATCAAGGAAGGCCCGTGGAACATTCAGAGGGTAATTAAAGAGGGTCCAAGGGCATTTGCATTGCCATGGGTATAGCAGGCCAACTCACACACCAAAATGTGGCAGAGAGAGACAATTGTCTTCAGCCTTAAGATAGAAGGAAATTCTGACACAAGTGACAGTGTGGATGAAACTTAAAGGCAGTAGATGCCATTCACAGAAGCCCAAATACTTTCTGACTCCAGTTATGTGAGCTACCTAAAGGAGAAAATTCACAGGGCCAGAGCGTGGAATGGCAGTTGACAGAGGTTGTGGGCGGGAGAAGGGAATGAGGAATTACTGTTTAGAGGGCACATATGCATTTTAACAGATGAAATGGGTCCTGGAGATGAATAATAGTGGGATTGTGAACGTACCTAATTCCACAGAGCTGGATGTTTAAGAATAGTTCAAATGGTAAATTTGTATGCTCTGTTTTCTACTACAATCGCAAGTCATTTTAAACAGTGTTTAAAGAGGGAATATTTACAAAGATCCAAATGAGTTGTAGGTGTGTATGAGTAATGGTTGAGCCCAGAAGGAGGAGAAACCACAGGAAGTTCCACCCACTACCAGGTGAGCAGAGAGAGAGGTGAATTTATATATAGTAACCTAACACTTCCAGCCCCAGCCCAGCAGGAAAGAGGACACACATGATGCCTGCTTCCCTCTCTCTTGGTCTCTTACTTATTACTTGTGACTCCCAGTGGGTACCACCAATTGGAAGCCAGAAGTCACAGGAAGCTGGCAATGTAGTCTGTATATGTTAGCTCTTTAGGGCTCTGGAAGGGCAGGGGGTAAAGAGTAGACTTAGATGATGAGAAAATACTCGTCTAGCTACTGTTTTCTCCATTCTATAGAATGGAAAACTGGGGAAAACCAGGGTGCAGTAATGTATCCGAGGTCACGGTTAGTGATCCAGTTGGTCCAGAGGAAAGAGAGAGACTCGAAGATGTAACAAGCGTATGTGATGTGATGGCACCTAGGTGTTCTCTTTTCTGTGGTGACAGAGTGCTTCATTAAGTAACTTGACCAAGGTCATGCAGCTGATAGACATCAGGTCCAGGATTTTAGACTCCAACCCTGCCTTCTTTCCACGACTATGTGACCTTCAGGCTGAAAGTCCCTCCCTGTCACCACCATTATCACCAGCATCAGGAGGCCGGCACTGAGGAAGCATCGCTTTGTGCTGTGTGTTTGGACAAAGGGAGCTACTATGCACAGACCCAGTGTGCCTCCCACCCCCTCTGAGCCTTCAGCCTGGGGCACAGAGACACAAAAACTCTAGCCCTCCATTTCTCACCAGTAGACACCAAATGCTGGGGCTGAAAAAGACATCTGAAACCTTCTACCAAACCTCCCTTTGCCTGGACGAGAATGCCCTGGTAGCACAGTGGGCTCAGACACAGCATCCACTCAGCCCTGGCAGTAAGAAATCAAAGCTAGAACGAGGCAGCTGCTTTTACTGGGATCTCACACACCATCTCTCCTTCCCATATGCACTACTACTTCCTACAACGAGGCTTCAAAAGGTGTGGCCCTTGGCCAAACCCAGCTTGCTGCTGCTCTGGTAAGTAAGGTTTCAATACCACTCAGTCACCTCTGTTTGTGTTTTTCTTGTCTTTGATAGCATCACAAGGGGCCATAAACTCTGTGGCATTGAACAAACAAACAAGCAAACAAACAAAAGCCCAGAAATCTATTGCCTCAGAGTTCTGGAGGTAGGATTGCAAAATCAAGATCTGGGCAGGGGTGAGTTCTTCTGAGGACCCCTAAGAGCAGGCGTTCCAGGCATCTCCCCTAACCTTGCAGGCTTTGCTGTCCACTACAGCCTCAGCAGCCTTCCTGCATAGGCTGCACACACCCTTCCCCACTCCCCTCTGATGCCTTGATGTGAGCTGACTTCTGCCTAGCCACTCCTTCCTTTAACTTCCATTCTATACAGTCTCCTCTTAAGGAGACTTGCAGGCACTTACTCACAGCACAGTGCTCTAGGTGTGGGTGTGACTTGGACTGGAGTTTGGGCATTAGATTAAACTCCCCATGAAGACACAAACAGGGTTACCTCCATTTTTCAGCACCTAGTACACACTGCGTTGCAATCTTGGGAGCTCTCCAGAGCCATCCACCACAGGGAAGGCGAGAGAGAGGGGGAGGGGGGGGGAGAACAGAAAGAGATAGTTGAGGCCCTATGCTTAAAGAGCTCTGGATCTAATGAGTGGAATTCTTGTAGAAACAGAAAAGAGCTGCAGTGTCCATAGAACAAATGCGAAACTTTGTTGGCACACTAAGGTGGGGGCAGAAGGAAAGAGCTAAGTCTTGGAGGTGGTGGTACCTAAAGCGAGTCTCATGAGTGTCCCGTGGCTCTTCCCTTCCATACAGATGCAACAGAGACTTAAGACCTGGAGGCTGCCTTTGTTTGCTTCGTGACAAATCACAACTAACTTCACAGCTTTACATAACAGGTTTACTACCTCACAGTTCATGTGGGGCAGGGGCTGGGCATAGCTTACCAGGCATCTCTACTCAGTATCCCACGGGCTGCAGTCAAGGTATAGAGTGGACAGAGTTTTCAGCGGGAGGCTTGACTGGGGACAGCTCTCCTTTCACGGAAAGAGATCTGTCCGAGTATATAAATATTCTTAGCAATGCCTGTATGACTGAGGGTCCCACATTTTGCTGCCCGTTCTCTAGGTGCTGCTCTCATGTCTTGACAGCCGCTCGGCAATCCTTGCTAAGTGACTTTTCCTACATACCTGCTTTATCTACTAGCAAGGAGACTTTCCAGCCCATGAACACAGTCTGAAGCAAACAAATGAAATCATGGGGTGACAATCTGTCCTCTGTCATATAATGTAATCACAGGGATGACAAACTTTTGCTAACTTTACCTAATCAAGGGAATAATATGTAGTCACCTTGCTGTATTATTATAGGTCTTACACCCACGTCTGTAGGACAGGATCCGACAGTGGATGCCAGTGGAAAGAGAAGTATGGTGGTCACCTCCCAGAGACCGGGTAAAGGGCATGCCTGAGAATGGGGATGGGGATGGAGATGAGGATGAGGATGTTAACTACGCGTTTTGCCACACAGCTCCCTAGAGACTGTTACTGATACCGGAAACACTGGGGAGAACAAATCAGATGAAGCAACTGCCCACTGGAAAGTCTCCACTTCAAAGTTGCTGAAGTGGGAGAGTGTTCACTGGGTAGCCTGAGAGCACCTTCCCTCTGGAAGCCTGACATGTAGAGGGACATCCTTAGCAAAATCCTGCCTTTCCTGTGTAGGTATCAGGAAGTGCCACTGGCTAAGCCACTGCTCTAATCACTTGCTTTGGTTTAACCATGGTGTATCTCCCCAAACTAGTGCAGAATTTCAGCTTTCGGGGTCAGTGGCATGAAGTGGGGAATCTGAACTTCCTGTGGTGTTCAGAATGGGGCCTTAGGGAAGTTCCTTTGGGACTCAGCATGGAATCGTGCTGATTGAGGTATTGTGTTCTAGTGGCTTTCTGATAGAGCCCAGACATGTAGTCATAGACACCTACAGAGACACCTACTTTCTCCCTCTTGTCTTGGGTTGTTTGTGTGCTTGCTACACGAGGACTGCCAACTGGAAGCAATCACAAAATGAGGCCCCTAGACCTCAAGTCTCTAGAGCTCTGAGCCTGAGTATGTCTCTTTTCCTTATAAAATTAATCTGTTTCAGGTGTTTTGTCACAGTAATGAAAACTGAACTAATATTCTATGTCTCAGAGACCTTGGAGCTACAAATGCACAGTTGAAAATGTCATTTTTTTCTATTTTTTTAGGGGGGGGCTTCTTTCAAGACAGGGCTTCTCTGTTGTAATTCTGGCTGTCCTGGAACTCACTCTGTAGACCAGACTGGCCTCAAACTCACAAAGATCCACCTGCATCTGCCTCATAAGTGCTGGGATTAAAGGTGTGAGCCACCACACCTTTGGCTGAAAATGCTGTTTTTCACTCTTACAATAAATAAATAAATAACCCAGCTTGGTCTTTGGCCCTTCTTCTCCCCTAACTAGTGTCTTCCCTAATCTGAAGGAATCACTTGATAAAAATCCCTTCTGGACCACACACCAGCAGTATAGACTTCCTGTTGGCCCTTGGAGCATGCTGTGCCAAGTCTGTGCAAGAGTCTGCCAGGGTTGTTCTGTCAAACGTTGTGGTTTCCACATCCTAATGTCACACCGGAGACTTGAACCCAGACTGCCTGACTCTCAGGCTCTTGTCTCCCATTGCAGCCTGTGGTCTGAGAGTGCAACTTCCTTGCCCTCTGTCTAGAGAACTTCTGTCACTAGTCCCACCGAGGTTTACTGCATGGCTACTCGGCACCACACACTGTGGGAAAGCAGCATAACCATAGTAAATGTGATGGGGGAGAAAGCTATGACGTATGGAAACTACAGCTGTAAACCTGAAGGGTGAGTGGTGCGTGGTGGCGGAAGAGCCCAGAGCTGCCTTTGGGCAACCCAGAAGCAGGAATGCGTGAGCTGAAATGAGAAGGAAAAGGAAGCTAGCTAACGCCACACCAGGAGGTCGCTGGCACAGGAATCCAGGCAGAGGACACAGTGCGAGCCAAGCCCCGAAGTAGGAGAGAGTTGGGAGGAATTGAAATTTCATTGGCTGGAGAGATGAGAGCCAGGTGGTTATTTTTCCTGTGTCTGTAGCCAGACTCAAACAGAGAAGGAGGCTCTAACCCCACTGTATTCGCAGGCTCCTGTGAGCCAATGTGGCTGGGGCCTGTGTTTATCATTCTGAGGAGTCATGCCAGGCCTTCTTCCTGGAGCTGCCACCCCATGGGAGAGGTTATCACCACAGAGAAACCTAAGCAGTCCCCTCACCATAGTCAAGCCCCACAGCCTAGAATAATAACCGTTCTCTCTAGGGCTTCAGAAATGTCAAGCCCACAACTCCATCTACTTGGAATGAAAGACTAAGGTTATGGCTCGAAGTAACAAGAAATGTACCAGCCACAGCTCTTAAGAGTTTCAGTAAAGCTGAGAAATGCAGTTCAGTCAGTAAAATGTGTAGGAGAAGCTGGGTGTTCTGCTCTGTCCTCTTCCAACCCCTTCAGGTTCCAGAGTCCAGTTGTCCCTCAGTGTACAGGGGGACAGACTGTAAGGACTGCCTCTCCCCAGTAGATATCATAATCCATGCACTCTCCAAGTTTTGCATAAAATGGCAGACCGTTTGCATATAACTAATGCATGTCCTTTCATATACCTTAAATCATCTCGAGGCTACTTATAAAACATGACACTATACCATAAACCATATAACACTGTACCATATACCGCACTGTTTAGGGAAATTGCGACCAAAAGAAAAGGGCTGGGCATATTGAATAGAGATGCAGTTGCTTTCTGAATATTTTCAATCCAAGGTTAGATGAGTCTATGGATGAAGAGTCAGTCCATGGATATACAGGACAGGCTGTGCACGCTTGAGCTGGGAGGGAAATGAACTGCATGGTTGATCTGTGAAAAAGAGAAAGGAGACAGACAGCCTCACTCATCTTTTCTGCCAGCCGCGAGGGGCAAGGTCCAGCCATATGGGCAGCCTAGAGGAGGCAGAGACTGTGGCGCCTGCTCAGCACTAATTAGGAGCAAACCAGGTCCTGGCTGGAGTGGCTGCAAGGACACCCAGCAGGGACCATTTCCTGCACAGGGCAGGCAGCCCTGGATTAGGGGGCGACAGGTGCTGCCTCCTCTAACACTTTTGGCAACATCTCACTCACTCCTATGGCTCATCTCTAGATGCAGGTGACCTTGGAAATGTTCAGGGAAGCAGAGCTTGGCTGAAGAGTCTAGAGAAAACTCCCATCTCTTGAGCGCTTTTTGTGGAGGGAACAAGAGCCGAAGGACTTCTATTTCCATGGAACTTCAGCTCATGGACAGGTGGCATGTCAGTGCAACTGTTCTGATGTGGCCTGGAAATCAAGCCAGTAAACTGTCAGCATTTACTGTGATGCTCAGAAGATGGCATGCCTTAGCATACTGTGAGGAGGCAGGAGGTACTTGAGACATGGACAGTAGCGTTAGGAGTGGGGACATTCAAGACAAAGAAGTCAGGGGTACATGATGACTGTGCTTAACACTAGAGTTTTTTGTTTTGTTTTCTTTTGTTTTTAAAGAGTATTGAATGCATTGATCCAATAAATTTGAGACCAGAATGACTGTCCACTTGGCTTCCTCTAAATGACCCACTTTTCACTGGAGATATTGAAGAAGCTTCTGTCAGACAGAAATCTCCACAGAACAGCCTCCCCCTTTCGTGCCTGTAGCACAGACCTCAGCGTTGTCTGTCACTCAGAGTCTAACAGCCATCCCTGCACCTAAGTGGCCTGCCATCTGCCCTCCGTACTGTGGCTATCCGCATCCTAATGCAAAAAGGAGGCTATCCGCCATGGTCCCTCAATCCTGCTCTTTCTTCTTCTCTTTACTCGGAAGCTTGTTGGTTTATACAAAGAAGGTCCCAGATTAGTCTTTTTGCTTTTATACTATCATGTAATACCCAAGAAAGGCTAACTTTATAGAGAGAAGAGGCTTATTCAACCCACATGTCTAGGTATTGAAAATCCAAACACTGTTTTTGCAGGATCTGGCAAGGGGTTCCCTGGCATGTCATTAGTCAGTAATGGGAGGGAAGAGGTCACACATCGTTAAGTAGGTAGCCAGGACTGAGGTCTTGCATTCCCTACCAAGGGCATACCCTAAATGACTTTAGGTCACTCTGCCAGCTCCACTCCTCAAGATTTCATCAATTCCTGCATCACCCCACTGGAAACCAAGCTTACGTGAACTTTTTGGGGACCCCCTTACAATGTAGTCAAATCATAATACCCCTAAAGGCATTTCCAATATTGATAACACTGCTGTTTTGGGGCAAGTGTGTTTTCCACATAGTCAAGCATGGCCCTTCTGATGCCTTTGCTGGAAACTGTCCTTTTCATAGAAATAGGCCAGGAAGTCGGACCCAGACTATTTCCATGGTTTAAAAAGAAAGCGGGGGGAGACTTCTTAATCAGTGTGAGCATGTACATATATGTGCATTAGGACCATTAATGGCTCTTTGGAGAGAGGTTAAATTTATGTGCGGTTTAACCAAATGATGCGTCTCTGGGGGAGGGAGAGGGGGAAGCCGTCTCCCACTCCCATTAAACAGTATTTGTGACTCATGGAAAAAAAATATAAGAAACCCTGAACTCCACTAGCGTGAGAAAACAAAGGGGAAATCGGAATTGCAGATCTGCCAGAAACCTGCCATTCACAGAGCCCACAAATCGCAGGAAAACAAAGAGAAATGGAAAGATTTGGTATTAAAAACCCATTCTCCCCTGAACCTGTGCCAGCACCCATAAAACAATTACATGCGATCATACTCTGTGCTTCTCCGAGACACTAATTCTTCTCTTGACAGTCAAATGTTGTGCTTGTTTCTTTCAAAATGTTGTACCCCATAAAGAAGGGCACATGATTAGAAGGGCGGACCCAGAACACTGAACAGGTCAGCTTTGCCTCTAAACATGGGAACCTCTGTAGGTTTCTAACTACTCACTTCCTTAGGGTTTTTGTTTGAGCTGCTTGTTTTTGACTGGCTATCACAATCTTGTCTGACTTCCAGATGGATTTTATTGTTGTGGTCAAGAAACCAGACAAGGGAGGTGGGGTAAATCTGCAAAGTAGACCCCTCCAAACTCAGAGAAAAGCTCTCTGGAGCTTCCGACCAGAAAAGGATGGTAAGGATGGGAGCTGTGCCCAAAGGAGGATGAATGCATGCTCTCGACTCCTGGGAAAGCCAGTCTTCCAATCCATCTCTGAATTGTAAGTTCATCAGCTCATTCAACAGTTCTTTGATTTGGGATTAAATAAGACCCCTATGTGAGGTTGGCTGTTAGGTTTTAAAGCCTTTGCGTTTTGACAAGTGAAACCCTCATCAGAATTACCCTATGCAAAGATGTCAGGGAAAATACATAAGAGGAAATTGGAAAATATGATTGAGCTTAAATGTGAGCTTCCACTACAGCAGGGGTCTCCATGGCTTGCTTGTTTCTTACTGTTGGTCCTTGGAATGTTTTCCCTCACTGAAGGTTAAATGTAGGAGCTCACAAAAGACAGGTGATTATGCCTACACTGGCTCCCCCTTGGCAGAGCTTCATGGGTGCACCCTGTTCAGATCAAATGCAAGGCTTCTTCATAACAGGGCTGAGAGGGGTGGAGCCCAGAGGAGAAGGGGCAAGAAGAAAAATAGGCGATTTAAGCGAGAAGCATGTTGCAGGCCAATTTAATCAGGCCTAATATATCAAGTCTGCTATTGTTTTTGGAACTGGAATGGGGAGTAACAGGATCCCTGACAAGTTGTGACCAGCCCCAATAATGGATGTCTCCAGGGTTCACAGACCTGTCTGGAGAAAACTCCAGCACAGAATAGCAAGTGGCAGGTCCACTCCAGTGGCAGGGCCAGCCAGGGCTCATTCTGTCCCTCGTCTCAATGCCTTTCTCATTGGGTGCCACAGTTCCAGAGGCTTGTGGGAGAGGCATGACAGCCTGGGTTTTCAGTAGATCTCTATGTCTCAGGCCACAAGCAGCTCCATCTTGGGCTTGGAAGATGCAGACTGTCACATCTCGCAAACACGGCCTGAGGAGACCCTAGACTTGGAGTCCTGTTATGTAATCCCTACATTTTGCAAACAGGAGGGGACTCCCTAGAGTGAGAAAGGACCCAGCCCAAGGGAACGATTCTACCAACTACTTGCTTTCAAAACTCACCATGAAGAATCCATGTTTCATCATACTGGGATGTGTGTCCTCAGAGTGCTTTTCCACACACACTGAGGATCACCCAGGCTACATCTTTGTAAGCCTGCTCTCAGAGGCCACAATTCCAGGGTGCAGGAAGTAGCTTGAGCCTCTGACACTCGCTGTGCCTCACACTTGTGCGCAGGTTCCGTCCTGTGAAAGACACCATCAAGGATTCAGTAGTGATCTTGGCGTGCCATCTGAGGTGTTCTGGATTAACTTCTGTGCGGTCCACGGAAGGTCTCAATGTACCCTGACACACCCATGTTTGCGGCTTTTTTCTTATGTGGTGATATTTTCCTCTGTCTCTTAAAGGAAAACACCACTTTTAAAAATCTATGGGACTTGGGATGAGTCCAAGCCATCAATATATAGTTGCCATTTGTCAAAACAAACAGAACTCAAAACCAGTTAGCCAGTATGAGCCTGGGAACCTCCCGTTTTCAACTTTACCCCATGGTTCATGCAAGCAAGAGGGTATTTGGAGAGGCAGCAGCTACTATTTTTTCCCATCAGAGAAGAAATCATTGACAAATGGGGTTTACTGTGTCAGCTTGTTGTAACCCAGTGAGCGTGGCAATCTTGATGAGCCAGACTCTCCTCAGGCCACCTTCAGTAGTAATAGAGGTCCTTGGAACTGGTCACAAGGCCAGTGGGAGAGGGACCGATGGTTGGGATACAGGCCGCAGAGGCTGGTGTGCTGTTCCCATCCTTCCATCCTCAGAGTCTGACGTCTTGACTGCATGTGAAGGAACCCCTCACACCATTCCCTCTGCTGGGCCTCCAGCTTCTCTGCTCTGCCTAGTGAGGGCATGAGCCGACATCACTGACTCCCTCTCTTTCCTTCCCTGCCTGCTTTATTTGCAAAGCTCATTATTGCCATTCTTTGATTTATGTCCAGGAGAACCCTGCACCAAGGAGACTAGTTTCTCCATCTGACTGACATACTACGTAAGGCTCATCTAATGTTTTAGGGTGTTTCTGTTGCCATTACTGAATACCACAGACTGGTTAGTTTATAAAGAACACAGGTACTTAGTTCTTGTCTGTGGGCTAATGAAGCCCACGTGCATGGTCCTGGCATCTGGTGAGGATTTCTTGCTCCATCGAAGCATAGCGTAGGGTGTCACTTGGTGAGACAGAGCAAGCTGCTTATTCAGCTTTCTCTTCCCCTTATCAAACCACTCGTAGCCTGATGGTGGCCTCATCCTCATTAGCTCATCTAACATTTATTATCTTCCAAAGGCCCCATCTCCAGAGATCATCAAAACACTAAATTTGAGAGTAAGTCTTCAACACAAGGACTTCAAGGGAGACAGATTCAAACTATAGCATCTAATTTGAAGAGCCTGATTTCCTAAGTCTCTGATCCAATGGTACCAGGACTGAATTGGATTGTCAAGCCAGTACATTTTGCCTCCTCCCTGCCCATCTCCTGGTGCTCCATTCTCTGACTTTGAGGGCCTAGAGGCTGTACACTGTTCTTCCTTGGCCCTCCTTGCATTGGGCTAGGCTGGTGTTACTGTTGGTGCCGACCAGCATAACCTGTTCCATCATTTCCAGGTCAGCAGTGTTAGTGTAACCAAGGGAAGCTCTGAGGTGACTCTGTAAGTGGAGGTGAAGCAGAGCAGGTGACAAGATTAAAGGCTAGTAATCTCTGGCAATTTGCTCAGCAGGCAAGGGGCTCTTTCACAAGCCTTGGCAGTCAGACCTGATCCTTCCCTTACTGGCTGGCAGATGTCCCTTTGTGACTCACCTTCCATGCCATCTCTTCCTTGTGGCACTTCTTGTCTTCCTTGTCCTTTGGCAGGTGAGCTGTCCCTTACCTCCAGAGCATTGGCTTGCACAGTTGTGTTTGTCACACTGCCACACTCCTCTCTGTTACCTGTACGCCTTGCTCGCCACACAGTACACACACTGAGATGGAACCCAGTAGGCCTCTGCTATGGTTAGGCCTAGGGTGGACTAATATGAAGTCAGACTGCCTGGGTTTCAGTTCAGCCTGGCACTAAAGAGGTGTGTGACCATGGAGAGGCTCAACTGTTCCACCTTCAAACATGGCCAAGGATCATTTCCAGTTCGAAGATTATGATGCAGATAAAAGGATAAAGGCCAGATACCACTGGGCACTACAAAGAGCACAGAGTAGATGCTCAGCCATTAGTTACTCTGTTTTCTCCTCAGTGTCTGTCTGGTCAGTGCATGTGGAAGAGGGTTAGAGAGAAAAGGAAGCAGGAGGAAGCAGGAGTTGACTGAACACAGCAATGATGAATGATTGCATGGTGGTGAACAGGTGAACAGGCCATACAAACACAAATCTTAGAACAGGCCCCAGAAATGCTTGGTTTTATGGGGTCTTGTCTTAGGGCTGGGGTTATCTGTGCCTGTAAATGACCTATTTTATGTAAATGCAAGCAGTAATTTGAGAGGTGTATTCCACATTGAGGATGTAATCGCCTCTGGTGGTTTTGTCCCTCCAGAAATAAAGTGGGGTAGGTCAGATTTAAAGAGATGGCAGAGAAACCAAGAGAAGAGGTAGGGTGGGGAAGAGGCATGCTAAGTCCTCCAGGCCCTCTCCAGAAGGCCAAAGAACAGTAGCAGGTTTATGGAATGGGTTGCAGGCCTCTAAGAGCAGCCTGAGAACCCATGCTGCTGGCAGCACAGGTATCTATCATCTGACCTTGGAGCACACTGCCCTACATCCCCGACTGCCCAGGTGTGTGACCCTCCTGTGCCCTGGAATGCAGCCCACTGGAGATATAATCAGCAGAATTCCTCTGGCTTCTCAAGAAATGCCCCTTTGGGAGGGAAAAGTCCAAACAAGCTGGAAAAATGCGAAACGGGCTGCTTCTGCTTGAACAATCGCCCCATTATGACAACCACGTCCAGTAAAGGAGACCAGTGATCGAATAACAAGCTTGCCAGAAGCCATTGTGCTTGACCTTCACACTGTTGGCCACATCTGAGGTGGGCCTGTCAGCATCCTCAACTCTGGCTACTCGGGCTTTTGTGCCTATTCACTGTGCTGTGTCACATCTAGTAAACTGTGTGCAACATCTCCCTGTGTAGAACGATCGGGGCTGAGAATCGGGATCACGAGGCATGTGGACTAGGCCAAGAACCTTCGGATGAACTGGAATCCTCTGTGCACACCAGCGTATTCAGCTTCTGGTTCGAAGCTGTAAAAACATTGCTGGGGAGTAAAATCCTGCTTCTACTAGAAAGAAAAGAGACTCTCTGCATCTATTGGGGAAGGGTTCACACTTGGGCCAAAAACACACTTGATTTTGTGCATGGTGTGGGCACCCACACGCACTTGCGGTATGGGCAGCGGGTACTCACGTTTAGGAAGATAAGATGCTTTGTATATAGACAGAAACTTAGCCACCTGTTGCCATGGATGTTCTTCCTGGAGTCATTTGTGACTGAATAACGTCCCAAAGCGTGGGGCACCTGCATGAGACGAAGTTAACTCTCCAAAGCAAGCAAAGCCGAGCCAGGCCCTGGCACTGCCCGCAGAATGTGCAGGCAGCAGGCTCTGCTGCTTTCACTGGGGCCATTCCTCTCCCAGTGACGAGAGGTTTCTCCCAAATGAGGAGAAAGCACCTGTCAATTATATTAAACAAACAAACAAACAAACTGGGCTTGGCAGGCCTTGGCTTTCCAGCTGCCATGAAGCAAGGTAGAAAATACCCTTGATCCTCCAAGGTGTGACTGAGGGATACGGTTTGGACCTAGCAAAATGCAGCCAAGGAGCAGTATATGGGGAATGTTGGAGACTGAAGAGCAAGCCATAAAGTCCCATTGTCCACCTGACAGCCACCTCCCGTACCAACTGCCCCACCACTCCTTGAAATAATCTCAAAGGTTAATGCGTGTCTAATGAATAAAAGAAATCAACCCACAAATACTTCACAGCGGAGTTTTTCCTCCTCTTCCCCTCCTGGCCTCATTTCTTCTTTTTTCTTTCCCTCTTACCTTTCCTCCTTCCTCACGCTCCTTTCCGTCTGTCTACCCATACCTCAGTCATCCGTCCATCACTTCATCCTTCAGGGGATGAGCTGATCACACTTTAATAGCTCATCTCAAAGGGCTGGACGGAGGGATAGCCAAAAGCGAAGGCAAAGGAGGAGTTGAGAGTCCGTTCCTTGGCCTGATGCACAGGGCACAGGTGTGTGCTTCAGGAAGAGGAGCTGAGAGGTCGTGTGTTAGCACCGGTTCTAGGCGCTGAGCCACGGCAGTCCTCGGGAGGGCTCTCAATTGTATCAGCACTGAGGCAGCGCATATTCCCAGGGAGATGGCCCACCCGAACCATCGGATTCCTGGGACATGAACGCTAGACTAGCTCTGTCTGACCTGACTGCATCTGACTCTTTCTCCTGGGTAGCATTGTAGGATAGTGGTAAAAAACACAGGCTTAGCGCCCTGTCTCCTCCATGTGAATCCCAGCAATACCTTGAAGTAGCTAAAGAAATATTTAATGTCACACAGCTTTGGTGGACACGACAGGAATGCTGGTTCTACTGCTTCACTGCAATATTAGAGAGACTAACTGAACAAATAATGTAGATGGGGTGGAGCTGTGGGTGTGGCACAGCTCCATAAAGGTTCATAATCATTCCTGCTATGGTATGGAGCCTAGAAATATAGAGAGTCCAGGAAGGAAGCGCTGACAGGCTGTAAGACAGGCTCTACGTCAAGGGACAACAGATTCTGGCTCAGAACGAAATTCTGTCCAGTAGCTCTCTTTGTAAATAAAAGTATGTCTGGTCATAACCACACCCATTCATTTGCATATACCTACTGCTTTTCAGCCACTAGGGCACAGCTGAGTAGTTATGACAGACCTCCCACCTGCAGGCTGGCCTGCAAAGCTTAAAATGTTTACTGTTAGTCCTTCACAGGAAACTCTGCCAGTCCCTGATCTGAACAATTAGAAATGAAATAACATGTATCACACTGTGGAAGAAGACACTGCGCAAAGAGGGATACATAGGATGTTTATTACATCGTTATTTGCCTCTCAAAGAGCTGGAAACAATCTACGTATCAATCAGAAGAGGAATGTTCTACTTAAGCTGTGGCAGTCACATAGGGAGTAATGAGGAAAAATCTCCAGTAGGGATTATTGAATGGGAAAAAAAAAAACAAAGATGTTCCTATTTGTATAAAACGTGTGAAACATGCTGTACATCTCCTACCAGATGATGTGTAAATACATAAATGCAGAGAAAGGTCTCAGGAAAAAAAAATGTATTCACAGATAGATAACAATGCTTGCCTTAAGGGAAAGGAGCACAGAGGTTTCTGCAGTAGACTCTAATCCTATCTGTAGTGCATTTACAGTGTGCATTACGGCGAGGAAAACTTATCTGCGTTTGTCTTGTTTCATCAAAACTGACTACAAAAACATTGTATGTAAAACATAGACTACCTGGACGGACTGTTGAAGGATGGACAGAGTTCTAACAGTTGGAATGAGGGAGGAAGGAATGCGATAGATGAAAAGTAGTGAAAGGTGACAGTGTCCCAGATTCAGATGGATGTAGTTGGAGTGAGAAGTCAACGGGGGTAGGCAAGTCATTGTCATAGCAGGAAGTCATTTATCACAGTGGAGGGCCCTAGGCGGAATTAGCGTTATACCTGATGTCACAATGGTCCAGTCCTAAGAGAGGTACCAGGTGGGGAGTCCACAGTCACCCAGACTGGGAGAACTGGAGTCTGTCTGCCTGGTCAGGCTGGTGTGGGGGTATTGATCTTATTCTTTGCAATTTCTCTGCTCTTTAATGTTTTAATTTCTTCCTGCCATGCCCTGACAGGAGGGCACCAGAGAACATGTGCCTCGCGTGACTTCCAAAGCAGTCGGATTTGGTTTCTAGTACTGAGGGGCATGCATGTTTTCAAAATCACTGCCATTTCATGTAAGAGTATCGGTGGGATGTGGTTTGTGGCAATATTAGTCAGCATTCATATTTTTAACATTAGGAAATCAACTGGAAGAAAAATGTACTTCCTAGTATGATTGGCAGTTATACAATGAACACAAAGAAGCAGGGTGCTGTTTGAGATGAGTGGGCCCTAGATGTGAACATTGAGCAGAAACAGAAAGGGGTGGTGCTGGTAAAGGTTAACCTGCGCTATAGAGTAAGTGCCAAGCCACTTTGCCTACACCTTGTCTCAAAAAGCAGAGAGGGACGGGGCTGGTGCTGATGTTGAGGTAGGCCCCAGCTATTAGAGGGACTGAAGCAGGGAAATTACAAGTTCAAGGACCACCTAGGCCATAGAGCGAGTTCAAGGCTGGGCTGAGCCACTTAATGAAGACCCAGTCTCAAAAATACAAAGTATAAAATACACCAATGGTTATAGGTTAGCTGGCCAATGTGTGCCTAGCATGTACAGCATGTTCAATCCCTGCATTACAAAGTAAGTCTGAAGCTGCAGAAAGTTCTCCTGTCTTCATCTCTTGTATGAGGAAAACAACATTCCTTGTTTCTGCCCCCACCCCAGGGTGATCACTGTGGTTCCCATGATATGAATAAGCCATTATACACCTGGGTCTGGGGATCTGTTGGCAAAGTATTGTCATAATGCACCAGATAGTAAATATGTTAGACTTTGCAGGACATGCAGACTCTGTCCTCACTCCTGTTCTACTGTGGGTATCCAAACACAGTCGACACAGGTGGTCCATTGTATCTAAGCCTCACATCTATGGATTCAGCCACCTGTGGGTTGAAAATCTTGAAAAAGAAATTCTAAAAAGTTCCAAAACCCTAAAACTTGAATTTGCCATGTGCCAAGCTCTATGCACATCCACATGGATGAGATGGTATGTGGGCCTGCCTGCTATCATATCAAGGACCCCCAGCCTCTCTAGGGCTCCTTCTTTGAGCCTTGAGCCATCTTGGCCATGCGTGGCATAGTTCGCCCTACCGAACCCATGTACTGAGCCAATACAAGCCTTTTCCTGCCATTCTCCCCTAAGCAAGATAGCACAACTGTTCCCATAGCATTTGCATTGTATTAGAAATGATAACGGAGTGACTGAAAGTAAATGGGAGGCTGTGTGGGGATCGTATGATGTGCTATTCATTTTGTGAAAGGGTTCAAATGCCTTGCTTTTCGGTATCTCTGGGAGTCCTGTATGTAAACGAGTCGACAGGCGTGGCTTCATTCTGCGGAAACAGTGCCAGGCTGGACTTGGCTCACAGATCACAGTTTGCAAACCTTCATCTTAAAAGCAAAGATGTTGTCCACCCTGGCGTGTCAGGTCTGTTGTCTCCAGGACTGGCAGTGTGTTCGAGGTGGTGTAGAGTGGTTAAGACAGTTGCTTTGAAGAACAGTTTGGGTGTGGATTCTGGCACAAGCCAAGCTTCTTTGACCTTGCACAAGTGATTTGATGTCACGAGCCTCCACATCTTCATTTGTCCAAGAAGAGAAGAGTTAGTACAAGACCTCGGGACAAAGTGGAGATGACGGTGCTCTCAACACTGGACCCAGGCCCTGAGCACAGAAAGCCTGCCTGGCACTGCTGCCCCAGAAGGAACGTGTGCTGCCATCCATCTCCTCACAAGTCTCCATGCTGGCTGCTGCTGCTTTCTCAAAACCCAGGCTGTGTCTGATTGGCTGAGCATGGGTCACATGACTTCTAGCTGCAAAGGAGGCTGGAAAAGTGTCCTTTTAGTTTTAAATTTTTAATTTAAAAATTTTATTTTAAAACTCTCTCTCCCTCCCTCCCTTCTTCCCTTTCTTTCTGTCTCTCTCTCTCTCTCTGTGTGTGTGTATGTGTATGTGTGTGTGTGTGTGTGTGTGTGTGTAGGTATGTAGGTATGTACAGGTAGCCATAGGGGTCAGAGGCATTGGATTCTTCTGGAGCTAGAGTTTACAGGCAATAGTGAGCGGCCTGACATGGGTGCTGGGAATCAAACTTGGGTCTTCTGAAAGAGTCAGCCCCTCTGGCTCCGTTTTGTATTATTCAGAGGCTTTTTTTTCTGCCACTAAATAAAAAGTAATAAAAACGGGACAGGACAGGACAGGACGGGGCAGGACGGCCTATCCTACACATGATGCCACTCCTCGTGACTACTTACTCATTCCCCTGATTAGCAACTGCTGCAGCTCCCTGATGTCACCAACCCCACCCACTTCAGAGTCACTTTTCTGGATCACTCGGTAAACTCACTGGAACATGTTACCAACCTGGGTTGTCCGCTCAGGCATTGTGCTTTCCGGCAGGCCCTCAGCCCGCCCCACAGCATCTGTGAGCAGCCTTTAAATCCAACGCGAGCACTGAGTGATTACTAATTATCAGGCCCATCCAGCCTTGCCTTAGGCGTGGCACACATTTGCTCTGCCCTGCGGAGAAGAGAACCCGGCAAGGCACTGTGCTGAGGGAGCCACGGACCCCATCAAGCCTGCCCTTCTTGCCATTTCCCTATGGTCTCCCTGGAAACTAATCCCATCCCTCTTGACCAGGCTGCCTGCTTCTGTGATTGTCAAGGTAGCTTATCCCCTCGTTAATTAACTGCTCAGGAAAATGTTGTAAGACACTGTGCTGTTTAGCTTCCAGCTTGTTAACACAGGGGACTATGGGGGAACTTTGACCTGGCTGGCCCGTGGTTGCGAGTTGTGCGACTCAAGAGAAAAGCCAGATGGAAGAGGCCCTTTTGTTTTCTGTGGCTGACCATTATTTCTAAAGGTCACAGGCTAAATGGATGGGAGAATGGAACCAGCGGTGCCATTGGGAGGCGGTGCAGAGGACCCGTGCCCTTTGCAGAGCCTTGGATAAGAGTCTGGTTTATAGGGTAGAGACGTGCGTGGTTAAACTAAACGACATTAGAATTTGTTAGCGGTTTTAGAAGGGTTTTATTTTTTTATGTGCATCTGCATGAATGTGTGCACATGTATGGATATCTGCACAAAGTACAGGGCATTGGATCCCCTGGAGCTGGAGTTACAGGCAGTTATGGATATGAGTGACAAGCCCAAGCTCTGGTCTTCTGCAACAATACTAATAAGCTCCCTTAATTGCTGAGCCCATTCTTCAGCCTTTTACTTGAACAACATCTAAAATAAAGAGATAAGCTATTTGTCAATGGGTCTGCTGAGAGGTGAAGAATTGTGTCCCTAAGATGTAATCCCACCCACCCTCGAGGAGGCCAGCAGTAGAACAGTAAGATGGAACCACCATTTGCCGCCTCCGTGTTAAGGGACAGTGGGCCATTAGGGGATGAGAATGTAGAATGTAGAGTGTCATTTGTCTCTTGTGCCTGCTGTAACAAATTGCAACAAACCTGTAGCTGTCCCTTCAGGCTGTGCGCTCTCTCTTGAGTCTCTAGGAGAGAATTTCTTCCTCACTTCTTTCAGAGATATGAGCATCATCCCTTGGCTTGTGGCTGCATCAATTCAGAATGCCTTGTATATGCATGCTTCTCTAAGGAGATCACACAAAATGGCACTTAGCATCACCCAGATCTTGGGGAGAAGCGCCTCCTCTCAAGCCCCTCAGCTAATCTCACTCTTTATGCCCTAAGGTAGCATCATACTCTGGTCAAATAAGGTCATATTCGTAGGTTCTGAAGATTAGAGGGTGCATATAACTTTAGTGGCTCTTTTCCACCTACAAAGATTCCCAGTTCAGTCTGAAAGTGCAGACAGGCAAAGCTTCCTGGAAGAACTGACCGCTGGTGCTTAGCCTATCTGATCGTTCACTGTTTTTCTATGTCTAGGCAACCCACCAGACTTGAGGTAGGAAGTCTCTCTGCACAGGCGTTCAAGAGACAGCTTGTAGCATGAGCTAGAGTCTTGATGCAGGATGGAGCTCTCAAGGGTGTGAAGAGTCAGGATGACTGGGTGCCCTTAGCCAGAGAGAAGACTTCTCCAGCAGGGGCAGACAGTGTAGGGAGAGAGGCTGCATGGAACTTGGGTGTGAGCAAGGAGTTGAAGGCTACCGTTTCCTTGGAGCAGTAGGGAATATAGCATGCATAGCATTCTTTATCCAAACCATGGGAGAGCAGGAACAAAAACCCACGCTCACTCCTGCCAACCCTGCTGTGGGCAGCGAACAGCCAGGCTTCTCAGTAAATGAAGGAGCGCACAATACATTGCGATTATATGAAAGAACTAGGAAAAGGTTTCTCTAGAAATTTCCAATACGTGGGGAACTTTCATCGCTTCTCCCTCCAAAAGGACCTTGAACCCAAGAGCTGAACAGCCAAGAGGAAGATGGAGAAGGCGCAGGCTGTGTGTAGAAACTGGCAACACTACTTCTTTAGCCCATAGGATTGAGCCGAAGTGCAAGGTTGCCTGAACCACAACCTAGACAGGTGTGTTCCAGACACTGAGCCCTGGCTTTCCCATGGAGGCTCATTTGGAGGACGGGCCTGGTGTCTGTGTCCTCAGAGCCCCCTGGAGATGCTGGCGCCTGGCAGGTGGAGCAGGTAGTGCACACAGGCTGGTTCTTTGGAAGAAATCTTGGGGGTTTGATGTAATTATTGCCCCTCCCCACTGCTGCTCCCCTCTGACAGGTCTTGAGTGAGCTGAAAATTCCTAGTTCAGAAATGCTGTTGCCATGGAAAGGGTTTTGTGCTGTGGTTTCTTTTTGTCTTTGTCTTTTGGGTTGTTGTGTCAAAGAATAGCCTCTTCTCAGAATAAAATCTGACCGGAGAACAGGGGGCATTGCAGCTTTCTGTAAGTGCCCCGAGGATCCTTGATAGCACACATCACATCGTATCTTCCTAGGACCCTGCTGTGCCACCACCATCTGGCAGACACGGTGAGCACTCTTGGGCGGGCTTTTCTTCCATTCTCAGGAGCAGCCCCTGTCTGTCCCCCACCCCAGCACCTCACACACTGGTCCCTGGCGTCCCCAAGCAGCGCCAGTGTTTCCTCTATTAGAGGCTCAAGGAGCCTGCCCACAAAACAGCGGCCTGGTGTGTCCCCAAGGACACGGTCATGGGTGTTGCCTTCTAGGAATGCCCTTGCCCTCTGGCCTCACAACTCCCACCTTTCCAAAGCAAAGGAAGCCCTGGGCTCCCCTAGTTCTAGCCGGAACAGAGGGTAGGAAGACAGAGGATGGAGGCAGTGGGGTGGGATGTCAAATTAGAACTCCACATGCTGGCCTAAGGAAACAACTTTTTTTTCCCGCTCATAAATATTAAATTTTCCTTGATTGTCAAAGGAGCATAATCGTCCATGTAAAATTTTGGAAACTACAGAGAGCGTAAAAGAAACTAGAAAAAAAATGACTCATGGCATCGTCAATCACTACCCATATTTTGGCTCATTTCCTTCCAGTATTACCAGCTGTAAGCAATTGTATTGCAAATACCTTGTTGTTTCTTGTTTTCTTTTAATAAAATTATCCTGGGACCATGGTGATGTGTTACTTAAAATGTTCTGAAAATAATGTGGGTGATCTCATGATATTCCCTAGGGTGTCCATAGTTTACCTCACATTCCCTTCTGCTGGCCTGCCAAGTAGAGGCTGAATGTACAAGGTATCAAACCTTCTCGGATGCACAGATTCCTGGAGCTGGTGCAGCACACACCTCAAATCCAGCCTGTGCACTCCCGCAGGTGGCACAGCTCTACAAACCAGTGGCAGGTATTAGAGATTTTCCCCAGACTCTGTGGCCCACACCCCCCCTAGGAAAGGAGGGCAGCATTAGCAACCAAACCTCAAACCGTACTAAGGAGCTGTCAGTCGGCATGTTCGTACCTCCCTTTTAGTCATGTTTGGGCCATTACTGTCTCTGCCTCTTACTCAGTCCCTCCCTAGCCAATCTACTTAGGAACTGTTTCTCAAACTCTGTGGGAAAAAGGCCATGTATTTTAGTTTTGTTTTTGCAAAAGACAAAAACAACATGGTTAAAGGGCGTAGAATGTCACACTTGTCCATTCTTACTCAATTTCCCAGCAGCTGACTCTTCCTGTTGGCTGAGGGCAGCTCATTCCAGTCTAAGCTTTGGTCTACAGACCACATTCTAAGTGTGCCTCACAATCTCTCCTTCTAGAATCTTCTCCATGACCCCATCCACCAACCAAAGACCCCTTCGGCAGACACTGGTAGAAGGCAGTGAGGTACATTGGTTGTGCGGCTCAGCACCCCTCATCTGGAAATCTGAAATGTGAAACTTATCGAGCACCTATACAACACTGAAAAAGTTCTGAATGTTGGGGCATTTTCATGTTTTTGCATTAAGGGTTCTCAGCTGGTGACATCATTACAAAGAATGTAAAATGTGAACAACTTGAGTCTGGAACACATCTGATTCTAAGCATTCCTAGTGAAGAATGGCCAACCTTTGCTAACAGTGAGAAAATAAACACGTTGGCCTTGATCTTTGCCCTTATTTCTGATCAGCATGGATGCCCAGAAAGCAAATTAAGAATAAAGGACTTGGCCAGGTGGTGGCAATTCACGCCTTTAATCCCAGCACTAAGGAGGCAGAGACAGGAGATTCTCTGAGCTCAAGGCCAGCCTGATCTAGAGAGAGAGTTCCAGAACAGCGAGGACTACACAGAGAACCCTGTCTTGGAAAAAAAAAGGGGGAGTGATTAATAAAGGACTTGACTATTCTTCAGGCCCTTTGTGCCTGTTATCAAACTTCTTCCAGACCGTTGGTACCTGTTTTGATTCTCACCAGCAGGCATTAAGAGGTCTAGCTTTACCGGATCCCTGCTAGTATTGACATCCATTTAATGATTTTTTTTTATTCCATCCTTACTCTGTGGGCAGTCAATAAGAAGTACTGTCTCGAAATTCACCCCATAGCTACCATTTCCTGGCCTTGTCATCTGCCCCCTGCAAGTTGGTCATGCTTCACCCCCCTTTTAAATATATATATTTTATTTTTAAATTTATTTGTTTGTGTCTGTGTCTGTACATGCCCAGGTGTATACTTCTGTGTAAGTATGGAGACCAGAAGAGGATGTCAGATCCCTCAGAGCTGGAATCACATTTGTTTGTGGGTTACCTGGCTTGTTACATGGGTCCCGGGATCCAGACTCTGGTCCCCATGATTGTCCAGCAAGAATTCTGAACCATCAAGCTGTCTCTCCAGACCCTGTTTTTGTTTTGTGTCGTTTGTGTGTTTGGTGTGTGTTATTGTTTATCGAGACAAGGTTTAACTCTTTAGCCCAGTCTGGCCTTAAACTTTGTGGCAATCCTCCTGCCTCTGTCTCTTAACTGCTTTCTGGGCATCCACGCTGATCAGAAAAAGGACAAAGATCAAGGTCAACGTGTTTATTTTCTCACCCAGCTCCATTCATGTTTTCTTTGTAGCAAAATGAGAAGGGACTTTCACGATTGCAGACTGTACACCATCACAAAGTCCAAGGAGAAGATGGCCCCAAGTGGGGACTGTGTGGGCACTGCTTAGTCCTCTAAGGTTGCCACTGGCTTACTGGAGTGGGACAGTAATGATGGGTTTGACTCCAGGCAATTCAAGGTCATAGCAGTAACCTCCTAATTTCTATATCTTTAGTTTTCACTTAGGCTTAAACAGCCATCTGTGTGGCCTGGATTGGAGGAATTGGGGTGGATCTGGACAATTAAAAGACCTTTACACTTTGCAGATTATCTCTCAGTAGTACAAAACCAGAGAATCGGGAGTGGGGAGTGGGAGGTGGGGGAACATGGGATGGAGGACCTTTGGCCTCTTTATTGCTGTTATGTGACATGATGATTTCAGGTGGGGTTAATTGAAGATGCTAAAGCACAAGCCCCGAGGTTGCAGACAACCTCAAAAACTGAGCTTGGTCCACAGAGATGCTGGACCAGGAAGCTCTTTTATTGCTCAGGAGTGTACTGAGCCATGTGTGTTTACAGATGACCTGCTCCAGCCCTGAGTGCAAGCTGGTGTTTCTCCAGGGTCCCAGAAAACCTGGGTAGAAGTGGGAGCAAAGAAATCAAAGAACTGGGGTCTGGGGTAAGCTGGCTATGTGTGGATGGCAGCCCAGGAAAGTGGGTCTCTGGAGCCAGGAAAAACTGGATCTATGTGTTGGGCTTGGAAACAGCTCCCAGCTGCAGGGAGTTGCAGCTCAGAGGTTAGAGGCTTCTGCTGGGCACTCCAGTAACACAAGTAGGGGCAGCTGGGCAGGGGGCAATGGAGGGAACTGGGCAACAGGGAGCCTTTGTAAAGGCAAAAGCGGGAGTGGGGTGGGGGCAGTGCTTTACACCCAGGGGAGGCCTACTTAGCTGGCTTTCATTCCAGTCCTTTGTTGCCTTTCCAAGGAGAACCCTAAAGAGACCAGATTCAGTGCCCTGGTCCCTGAGGTAGGGCAGCCCTGTTTAGCCCAGGGCAACTTGATCATGCAAGGGTTGAGGCCCAGTGATAATATAGCTTTTGCTAAGTGTGTAGAAGTCGTGTGTGTGTGTGTGTGTGCATGTGTGTGTTTGAGAGAGAGAGAGAGATCCCTATTTTTAAATGGAAACTCAGACCCAAGTTTTTGCTTCCCACGAATATCACTGGAGTCATCCCGAAAGGCAGGGTAAGAGCTATGGGTTTGTAGACCCTTGACACTGGGATGTAAAGGAGTCTTCCTTTACCTCTTCCAACTTGAAACAAGGGACTGAGGGCTCCAGAGCTCTTTTCTTCAACTCTTATATTCCCACGAGTACATGTCAGAGAAGTGTTTAACCCAGAAGTGAGATGCAGAGCCTTTAAACTAGCTATTCTCCTGAAGTCAGGAAGAGCTAACCATGATGGGTGATTTTGTCCCAGGTGGGTATTTTAAATAGTCAGTCATAAGCTTTCTCTACTTAATTGCCCACCAGACACGCAGATTCTGGGTCAGTTGGCCCCTGGGTGTTAAGCACTGAGGAAGGGGAGGAATGGTTGCTGAAGGGCTGTGGCAATCCGCATCCAGGGACAGTTATCCAGGCTGGATCCACCCAGAGGCTTGTGGTAGCTGCGGCCTCAGTGTTTGGGCTTCCCTGCTGAGCCTGGATTGAGTGCATATAGATGGCTCATTAAACTCTGAACTGACAAACAGGCATCCTGCAGAGGGGCCCTTTGAAGAGCTGGAGATCACAGGGACGATTTCCTATTTGCCAGTTTGCAGCCTCAGATCTCATCTTTTCGGATTGTGTTAAATTTTACTAAGGCTTGCTGATGGTACTCAGCACCCAGCACCTTTTGCTACAAGCACTAAATCTACACAGGTGGCATTTCCTTTTTCTCAGCTACTTCATTTACAGGTGTATGTACTTAGAGCGGGAGGGACATGGTAGGTAGTAAAGCTCTGGGGGAAGGGTCCCAGCTAGCCCAGAATCTTCTCCTGTGACTCTGTTCTATTGAGAATAGCTGTCCTTCTGCTCCTATCAACATGCTGTATATGTGTCCAAATTGCCAAATATATTTGGCTGGTAAATGCAGATACACCTAGAGCTGGTCCTCCATGAACTTGGACTCTCCATGAACATACTCAGCCAACTACGGGTTGCAGATATTGAGGGAAAAAATTGTACTGAACATATGCATATTTTTTCTTACCATTATTCCCTAAACATGAAACGCACAGCTGTTATTTATATTGTACTAGAAATTATAAGTCGTCTGGAGATCCTTTGAGGTCTACAGGAAGATGTCAGTAGGTTTCAAACATTGTGCTATTTCACTGAAGGAACGTGAGCATTTACAGATAGGGTGTCATAGAACCAGTCACCTGTGGGTGCCAAGAAAATGCTGTAGTTAGGCATGGAGTCAATCTTTTCTGGTTGGGTTGGAGCCTTTTTGTGTCCCCTTCCTCAAATTAGGTGACTGGTTGGACCTCAAATAACACTGAAGGACAGTACTTCTCACTGACAATTGAAGGACCCAAGCTCCCACTATGGACATTGTACGAGGGCAAGCATTTAACACAATCAGTATATCTGACTCTGTGTTCCTTTTATTTGCTTTGGAGCTGTAAGAAAAATTGCTAAACTAAAATTGTCTCTTTGACCTGTTTCAGAATATGATGGGAGATGTGTGGTGGGGAAACTTTACCAGGGAGGGTCAGTCACCTACAGTTGCTGCTGTAAGGTATTGTTGTAGTGAAAGGGTGTCAAATGCTATTGTATCTCTGTCACCATTACACGTGTGTGTCATGGTTTTTAGGTTATTTGCTGGACAGGTTGAAGTAACTCATTATCTTAGTCCTGATGCTGTCATTTTTTTTTTTCCCATTCTGATACAAGGTTTTCAGTAGGTAGATAGACAGACCAACAGATGGACACTTTTCCAAACCCCTGAGTGTTGGGAGGATGGGCTGGATAGAGAACAAGTAACCAAACATTCTGAAGGCAATTGCAGTTTAGTCAGTGATACAGGTTTGCTGGTCTTCACCGAACCATCTCAGTGCTCTTCGAGAAATATATGAAGTGCACAGTATTAAAAACTGATTATTCTGGGTCAGAAGAAATGAACCATCTCTTCCAGAGATAAAGAGCACTTACTGGCTGGAGCCTGACTCTCAGCACTCCTGCTGGCTCAAAACCACCTGTAACTTCAGCTCAAGGGGATCTAGTACCCTCTTGTGGCCTTTGTGAATAACTGCTCACACAGACAAGCAGACAGACACAAGCAGGCAGACACACACACACACACACACACACACACACACACACACGAAAATTGAAGTGAATCTTCAAAAAAAAAAAGTAATCACTTCAACATCTTTTGAATTGGATGTTTAATAAAAACTTAAACTATAAGGAACAAAGGAAAACAGAAAAGCTTGAAAACTTTAGGGTTTTAAACTGACCATAGAAAACTTTGGTTTGTTCTGCTGTCATGGCAACAAGCTGTGACACTGTAGTGAAGGACACTTACTGTGTTAACTAGCACACATCCCTTTGCCTCTCCTAGCTTTGTTTTGCTCATATTTGGAACAAGTGCTGCTTATGTTGTTGCTTATGTTCAAGGGGTAGTGGGTATCTGTATCCTGTGCACAGTTCTTGGTCAGTGGCCCAGTGAGTCCTGGGCTCACACTTTGTACACAAGCTGGCTCGATGATAGTGTGAGGCTGGGAGAAACCACTGAGCTCCTCTGAGCTGTATTTTATTTTCTCAAATGGTGATAATGCTTCCTTGTTATTATCAAGACTAAGACAGTACATGACAGAGAGAAAAAAAAAATACGGCCCAAATGAGGCCTGGTAAACTTGGGACATTCTTACCTGCTTTGAATGGTGTTCTACCCAGAGTCCTACTACTATTGTGCCTGCAGCAGCCTGGGCTTCTGCCTGCCTGCCTGCTAATGAGTGCGGTGAGTAGATCATCTAAAGACTTTTGCCTTTTGAGAGCAGGACTGAGTGTCAGGTTCTTTTCCTTCTAGAAGATCCACATGCACAAATGTCCCCAAGCGCCAAGCTGTTCCAACACACGCCGTGAGAACCCCAGGGCAAGGACCAGGTTAGCAATGGTACAAGACATATGACACACCAAAGACTCTGGCCAGAACAAAAGCCCAGAGTTTCCTACCAGCTCCCCAGGGCATGGTAGGCATGCTGCATTACGAAGCTAGAAGTCCCTGTCCGTCATGCTGGCCCAGCCTGGGAGCAGAGACCCAGCAACATCTCCTTTTCAGACCGATGTAAGGTACTGTAGGAATGAAAAGACATTAAACATCATCGTATCGTCCATCACTCTATCACACTCCCACGCACCTCCAGGCCGTTGTGCACTCTGCCCTTATAAAATAGAAAAATGGAGCACCATTTTATGAAGATTCCGGATCAAGAAGCAGAGTTCAGCCTCAGAACTTTCCCTCTTATAAGTGGCCTGTCCCTTTGTAACCACAGAGTCTCCTGCCCTCCCCCCTTGTTCTTCCCGGCTGTGCACAAGGTTCCCAGACAGGAGGAAGGGAACATGGGTGGGAGGGGGCTTCAGCAGCCCCAGAGCTGTCTGCATTTGTTCCCACCGTAGCTCCAGGTTGGGAGGCTATCCCACTATTTCCTACAGGGTCTGTGGCTTTTTCTGGTGTTTTTTTCTCCTCTCCCCATCCCTGTAAATCCATACAATCTGATAAATTCAGAGAAGTTCAATGCAGGTGCTCTCTGGAGTGATGATCCTTTGTAAGTTGGCATGCTTGCAAACCACCCTTGGATCTGAACATACCAGGAAAGCCCTATAGCACAGAAGTAGGGCTTAGAGACAGCTGGACTTACCTGAAACTTGAAGGGTAGATGATAGACAGTAAGAAGGTCTTCCTAGCTACAGAGAAGGTAGAATGGTCAAGAGATCAGGGAAGAAGGGAGATTATAAAAATAGCTTCTATAGAGGTATCTTTTTGTTTTATTTGTTTGTTTTGTTTAAAAGAAGAGGAAATAATGTTTGGTAGGATGTGACTTGTAGCTTTCCCCTGAGAAGCAGCTAAAGTGTGTGCAGTTTGGGGACCCTGTTTCCCAGGTAGAATCATTTGCTTCTGCAACGGTGCTGCCTGGTGAGTATTACCTCCCTTGAAGCATTATTTTGTTACAGATTAAATGCTAGACATGTCAAAGGGCCCAGTGCAATGATTGGCATATGTACACACAGTCATCTGGCTGGACAAAGACTCACTGGCTCCTTAGCCAGACTGCAGTCATCCCCTCTTTAGGGCTCTTTGACCTTGGTCTCCATGCTTGGCTGGGTTCATTTTCATCAAGAATGCTAATGATCAGTAGGTACCTGGGTATCTGTGACTTGATATTTTTATGTCTCTTCTTAGTAATTTTCCATCCACTGAGCCCCTCTACCACATACACATATGGTGTCCATGTCATAAGAGTTCCACTTGTTGTATGTGGATGGTGAACCCATCTCAGTCCTTGTGCAGGACACCATGGAGGTATAGGAGATAATTGTAATTCTCTTCTTCTTCCTCTTCCTCTTCCTCCTCCTCCTCCTCTCCCTCCTTGCCCTTCTCTTCTTTCTCTTCCTACACTTCCACTCTTCATTTCCTTCCTCTTTTTCCTCCTCTTCCTCAGCACTCAGGATCTTATTTCTGACTTTTCCGGCGTGGCCTGGGCAGCTGGCGTCTTCCTTTTAACTGAAGAAATTGAAATTTCTGTCTGCCTAGAGATTAAGGGTGGAAGGTAATGCCTTCTTTGTTGAGCTCAAGGCTGTGAAGTCTGAAAACTGAACAAACAGACAAAAACTAGAGCTGGAAGGAGGCAGGTGTGGAACGTGCAGAGTCCCTGTCACTCTATGGTTTACACAGCCATCCAGGCAAACACAGCTGAGCACCTTGAGATCCAGGCAGCCTTGGCTAGGGGGAAGGGGAGGGGTTCCGGAGTCTCCTGCTTCACTGTGCTGGGACACAGCAGGATGAGGGGCTCTCTGTTCTTCTGCCTATCTGTCTTGGTGTATTCTTTTTTGTTCAAGAAGAGGTATTGGAAACTTTTTATTGTTATCCCCTCAAATTCTGTGCTATTGGAAAGCCTGATTCAGAGTCAGAAGGAGTTGTGGGTGTGATGCTGAGCTTCATTGACTCCTTGAAGCCTCACCTCTCTCTCAGGCTTGCAGATGAAATTTTTTCTGTCCCCTCTTTCCTCTTAGGCTAAGTACACAGACTCTAAAAATTTCTTGATATATGCAAAGTCTGTACAAAGAGCTTTTAGTGAGCTAGAAAGAGGCATAGAGAATGGAAGGAGGAGAAACCAATGGGAAGTAGAAAAGAGAAAGGGAGAAGCGAAGACAGCGTGGCTTAGTTCGTTTGTACTGCTGTAACAAAATACACGAGAGTGGGTGCTTTATAAAGAACAGATATTTATTTTCTGACGGTGCCAAAGGCTCTGAAGTCTGAAATCAAGATGGTGTCTGGTGATGGCTTCTTGCTGCAGTATCCCATGGCAGAGGTGGAAGGGCAGAGAGAGTAGCCCCTCCCACGAGCCCTCTCAAAACAGCATTAAACACTGTCCTGACAGTTGAGCCCTCGCATCCCGACTACCTCCTGAAGCTTTCAATTCCCTTAAAAACAGATGCATTTCATTTTTATTTAGGAATATATGTCTATGTGTCAGTGTGTGGATATGTGCGTGTGAATTCAGGAGCCTGCAGAGGCCAGAGGGTTAGATTCCCTGGAGCTGGGGTCACAGGTGGCTCTGAGCCACCTGATGTTGGAGCTGGGAGCCAAACTCAAGTTCTCTGCAAGAGCAGTAAGTGCCCTTAACTTCTGAGCCATCCCTCCAACCCCCAGGTTTCAGCTCTCAGTATCAATTAAATTTCAACATGAACTTGGAAGGGAACAGACTTTCAAACCGCAATGCAGTGGGAGAATGCAGACAGAGCAATAGGAGAAAAATAGTGTCGTTTTCTTTACGTCAAAGCCTGCAGAAGTCACTCATCTGACTAACAGTTATGGAATCCCTGTTATGTGCTAGCTCTGGTTAGTCATCACAGCCTACAGAATAAATTCTGATTTCTTGTAAATCTAAAGAAAAATCCCTTAATGTGACTGGCCTTTGATAAGACTCCACATAAACTACTGGGGAAGTGCAGGACTTCTTCTTTCCCATGGCCCCTCAGCATCACTCAGGCCTGGAACAGACCAACCCACACAAATGTTCCGCAGCAGCAGCAGCAGCATCTATTGTACGCAGCGACCTCATAGGGCTCCTTTTTTGGGTAGTCTTCCAAGGAGAGGAGGGGCTTAGCTTTGTTAAGGAATGCTAACTTCTCACATGGCAGATTCTTAAAGAAACTGGGGACTCCCATCTTGACCCGATTCTGGGATATAGCCATTCCCCCCCTCCAACGCCTCTGTTGGGATTTATTGTATTAAAGCTAGGGGAGACAGATACTGTAGATCTAGTCATTAGTGGATAGCCAGTCTATCTCTGTGAGTGGTGCTGGAGAAATTACTAGCTGAAATCTGAGAGAGACATAGAGCAAAACCAGATCTGTAAGGCTTTGGGACTCGAAAGGCACAACTTAGGTTAATGATGTTTGCACCCCCTTTCTGGTGACACATAGGAAGCCGAGTCTTTTTGTTTCTGCCTTAAATGAACCAAGCTCAGTTAACACACCACAGATTTTTCAGCACAGAAAGCTTTCACAGGACCCACCCTGGCCGAGCTGAAATGTGGATGAGTACCTTCCTGACCCTGGAGTTCTAGGTAACAGTTATTGTCAAAATTCCTCCAACATCACCAAATTTGAGGACAGGCATTTCCTAGCATTGGCATACACATCTACTAGCAGCACAGGGCCTCATACGCACAGAGAGAAGTCTGGGTCGGCAGTCACTCATGGTAGAGAAAGACATGTTCTCGCTAGTATTTGTGTATGTTGGTTCAAGAACTGCTAAGAAATCCTCTTTCCTTCCCCTTTGCTAACAGATGCATTAGACTTTCTTGTAGAATGAGAAACAGTGATGGCACAATCAAACCCAGCCACTACCCCCCAAGTGTCTGGTCTAAAATGAGAACAAGAAGACCATCAATCATTCCCAGGTGACCAATGGTGACCCAACCATAAGCAGAGTCCCCGGGTGATGAATTATGTTTATATCTTCACTCTCCTCTCTGACAGTTGGCCTTCTGCAATGAGTTTCCTGAGTTATAAAACCACTCCAGATGTGAAAGCAACTCAGTATCCAGGGCTCTCAGCCTAATTAATTCAATCACAGGGTGGTGATTAAAGAGGTCAGCGGTGACATTTCCAGAGAGCACCTTCAGTCTTCCCAGCAGCTAGCTTGTCCTAGGGCAGAAACTCTCAGTGGTCCTTCCACTAGGGGTGGGGTGGGAACAACAGGTACCCTGTCCAAACTTGAGCCCTTGTTCCAGTTGTTTGTATGAGTAACAAATAAGGCCCCAGACCACAATTTGGTCACACTGGGATAATCTTCAGCTGCATGTCAGAAGACTTTCCAATGACATAAATGTTATCAAGCCTGGTATAGCCCCAGGATAATGGCGTTCCTTTTCATCCCCTATTGAAGCCTGCTTCTTAGGAGATGGGACCTGCAGAAAGTTGCCTCTTGGAGCTTCTGCTTCCTCACCTGTAAAATCAGATTGCCCATAGGACCTGGCTCATGTGATGTGTTTGAGGAGTAAATGGGTTTCGTATGGATAACGTTTTGAATAGTACCCGGGATGGGGAGACACTTGTTAGCTGTGACATCTTTATTAGCATCATTTATACCTGAGGAGTACCTCTGAGATTTCCTAGTTGGAAGCCATGGAACCAGAATGTAGGTAATTTAAGCAGAAAAGGAATATGTAAAAAAAAATGATATTGAGTATCCAATAGAACTACTGAGAGAACAAAAAGATGACACATTAGCAATCACACCCAGCTCCCAGTACCCCCATCACCCATGAGACTGCCCTGTGAGGGAAGCATCATCGCCTCATCTAGCTCAGGAGACTACAGAGTGCTTGCCGGACATCTCCAGACTGAGACTTTAAGTGCTGCCCTCTGTAGCCACCGCTGCCCTACAACTACACCTTCATCAACTTGCCTTTAGAGGCGATTCTTCTAAATTCCTGCTTCTTTGAGGAACACCCCTTGTTTCTGTACATTACTGTCGATGCTGTGAGGGTCTCGGAAAAATGTGTATCTACCGTTCACCAGGTTTCTATGGTAGGAGCTTTGCCTCCCACCCAAACCCAAAGAGGGAGAGTTCCCCAAACATTTGGAGGAGGAACAAAGATGAAATACAAGAAGAGATTAGAAGAGGGAGGAGTGCTCTTATGGGGATGAGGGCACATGCAATGTTGCACTTACTACGGTGGTGAGTGTCATGTATTTAACACTGGCCTGTGGTTAACCTGAAACTGGACTCTAGACATGGACTCTGCTGGGTGGAAGATAGCCTCCTTCCATCCCAATGTGTGAGCATCTCTGGAGAGTTAGGAGATGGAGATCTCCTTTCCCCCAAGAGGACCTAGCCATAGAAAGGACTGGAGGCAGGGAAGGACCCACCAAGGAAGAAGAAGAATTCAACCAACGCAGAATAATGGAGTGACAAGTTTTAGACGTGAGGGATGGTCCTCTATGATTTACATGTTCCCTGTGCTTCATGAGCCCTCACCAATGTCTATTAAATGGATGGCTATCATCACTGGATCAGCCTCCGGTTACCTGTAGCTACCTGTGTGCTGGGGGTCGGCTGTGACAGAGGGCAAAGTTTAGTTGGTGGCAAGAAATCTTCACAGTAGCACTTTGAGCTCCGGCAGAAGAAACTGTTGCTAGCTCTGTAGATCAGAGGGGAGGACACTAGTGACAGAAAAATGGATAACAGGAAAAGCATCCCAGACACTTGGACTAGAATGGACAGAAAAATGCCCAAGGGACCGCTCCAGCCAGTGGCACAGCTGTGTGTGTGGGTGATGTGGAGTGAATTTTATCATCTGTGCCTGGGCCCTCACTGCTACCAGCTGACCTCTGCCATCTGGAGTCAAGAAACATTCCCAAACCTCTCCATGGGTGGTGATGTCAGGATCATAAAACCTCGCCAGACAGGCAAGACTTGCCACTTTGCATGGTGGCTCTGCTTGATCCATCGGAGACTCTTAGCCTTGAGTAATAAGTTATGTCTTCATTTGTACTCACCTTTCATCACAGTCCCTTTGGAGCAGGGGCGAGCTGAAGTGAATGATGAGGCAGTTGGCTTTTTGGGAGTCCTCAGTGCCTAAGTCTTTCAGTCCTCACAACCCTCCAGGGAAGGCTAGCAGCTATTTACACGCCTCATTTGGTAGATGAAGCACCTAGGCTTCGGGAAGCTTCTATGGCTTCTCCAAGGTCACACACCAGCAACTGGAAGACCCATCTGAGTCTTCTTGCTTAGTCTAGTGACACCTCAGTTGTTACTACCCTTGGTGACTCCCCTGACCCTGGAGACTCAGTGGAGTGGGAAGTAGGTTGCAGGATTAAAGAAGAGAATGCACTGAGTATTCTTTGTATAGAGCAGGGTACAGAAAGCCTCAACAATGTGAATTCTCTGCTATTCATGTGAAGCTTCTACAAGTGTGCAGAACCCTCACCAAACTCTCATTAATGTAGGGAGTGCCCTCTATCTTGACAGAGTGAGATAACCTGCAGGCAATGCTCTTTCCCTCCTTCTGAGTCCTGGAATGACATCTTGGTCATTATCATACATCTTTAGAAAGGACATTTTGGCTATTGGGGAATCAAAACTGAGCTACTCTTGTCCTAATTCAGCCCAACTGAGACCCACATAACATCAAAGAGCTTTTACTGACTTCTTGGATTTCTGTGATATTCCAAGACCCTTTGCACCTGTCTTTTCTCCTCTTTCCTCCTTTAACCATAGTGACCCAGTACCTCTCCTCTGCCTGCCCCATTCCCAGCCATCCCCCAACTTCACACAGCAGTTGAGAAAGTAAGATTGTTTCCTAAACGAGATGCCAAATGAGTCCTACCGGTAATTCAAGCATGCAAGGTCTACTTGGGAAGGCAGGCCAGGCAGAGTTTCAATACCCATGGTGATCCTGGATTCTAGGCTTACACACAGCAATGACTCCACAGCAAAGGGCCACTGCAGAAATCTCCCCTAAAGTGGAGGCTTGTGTTGTTAGGGAGAAATGCAGAACACAGAGAGTCCTAACTTTATTAGAAGGCTTGAGCCCAAGGAAAAAAACATATAGTATGAAAAAATCCCTGTTCTAATATGCTTTCTTACTGTAGCCATTGATCATGCAGTGTGCCCTTGGACACAGTAATCAGTGCTTTATGAACTGTCTTTCCCTCAAAGGCTCTTTTTCTTTCTTCACTTTGCTCAAAATAAGAATTTAATTAAACTCTGGGTTTTTCCTGCCGCTACCTTTTAGAACAGTGAAATAGTTTTTGAGGTTTGGGTCTGTGCAGAAATGACTTAATCTGGTGCTTGCGGATATAAAGAAGGGAGACAAGCAGAGACACCATTTTGTGTCCGTTACAGTGGTCCCTTTTAGGAACAGAAGCTAACATAGCACCTTCTAGAGGACTCTGTATAGTAAAGACTTTTGACAGTGATGGCCATACAGATCAACAATTAGCCATGTACACAACCCATGGGCAAGTGGCCTCAAGACTCACGTGTTTGTTTCATAGCTAAGATCACACATCGGTCTTTTAGATATGTTTCATATAAGGTAGGTCCTCTTATATGACATGACATGCTTTACAGATGGGAAAACTTAGGCTTAAGGCAGTTTAAGCACCTTGTCCTGGGTCGGAAGGAAACCAGAGTTTAACCCAAGTTGTCTGTCTCCCAGTGCTAAGTACCTAATGCTGTGGCCTCTGCCTTTTAAAGATGAAGGTTGATTGATGATGGTCAAAGCAACCATGTGAGTCTCAAAAGTTTTTAAGGTCAATTTGAAGGTTAGGGCTCCAAGCTCCTCTCTAGAGGAGAAAGTAGAGAGAGAGTCTAGGCATCGTTGGTAGACAGGACTATGGCTGACGGATTGGGGAACTCAAGTGAAGAGTCTGGCCTTTGCATCCTTAAATACCTTGGAAGGTCAGATTAGCACAGAAACCCCAATGCTGAATGGAGAGCTCCGTCCTCCCAGTTGGCAAACATTAGCTGGTTGAAATACTTGCTGATGGAAATACCGATAGCACGCTGATGAAAGTTCAGCCTTGTTTCAAAAGGTCATCTCAACCAAAAAAGCAAGTAGTTCAAGTTTGCCTTTTGTTTTGCCTTGGCGAGAGTTTTAGGTGAAGCCTCCAACTTTCATCCTCTTTCAACATATGGTCAAGTGACAGGAGATGACGAGATTGTGAGACGGGGTGTGCAGTGACCGAAAACACTGCTTTCACCCTGCACCAGTGTGCAGGGCCAGGTATGCAGCTAGACGTCTGCCCCGCAGTGGCAGTCACCAAAGGGGGGGTTAACACATTTATGGATCTCTGGAAATGGTATGGATCCTGAAAGCATCTTCAGGTATTTCCTCTTGAGTGTACAGCAAAGCCTATAGTATTAGTCTGTCGAAGAGCACACACTCCCCTCATTGTGTATCCTGCATCAATCACCTCTCCACTTAGAACCCTAGAAATCAGCTTCAAACCTCCCTTCTCTCTAAAATTTAATGAGGTTGCCGCAACTTCTCATCTTTTATTTCCCCACTCATTTCTGTTCCACTGTTGATCCTTCAGTCTCATCCTGTCACCTAATCCCTGGCCTTTCTCAACCATCGCATCTCCCAAACTTCAGGAGGGTACCATTTCTCAAATCTCCTTCTGACCGTGGCCTGACCCCCCTTGTGGAGTCCTCCTTGTGGGCCCCCACCACCTTCAAATTAAGGACGGCGTGCACGTTCTTCTGTGGTCTGGTCTGGTTCTGGCTGATTGTCATCCTGATATACATAGTCACTCTGTTTTTTAATATTCATTCCTCCTATTGACTGTCTTCCTCTTCCCTTCCTCGGCTTGTTCTCTGATACCAAACCTCCTGGGATTCTCAGGCCAGGTCATGTATCCTGATAACTCCGTACTGTCGTCTCTACCTACAACAACATTACATCACAGAAGGCATGTCCATCATGTCATACATCACAGAACACAGACATGCAGTAGAAGTCAGCCTCCTTCCAGGCTCCAGAGCCCTAGATTCATGTTCCTTGGGGACCATGCTGCACAGGGCTGAGTTCTGAACATCCATAGGCTAGCGGCCCTCTATCCAGCAACCTGTGCAGGACTTAGCCCATGGTCACTGTTCCAGCCTGTACCAGATGGGCATTGACAGGATATTCAAGGCTGCTGCTCATCCCACTGACTCTGACCCATGGTCAGACTGGGAATCTCCTAACGCAGCTATCCAGGGCCTTTCCAGGGCTGCTCCTTATCCACCACCGGCCACACTTCTCCTTCTTGTTACACGGAAGAGTCCCATTCTATCACTAACAGATTGTTCTTTATAAGTTTTTTTTTTCTTATAGAAATCTATGCCTGGATTTTTTATTTTTTATTTTTGAAAATGGCAAGATATAAATGTTATTCTTAACATTTCTTTTTTTTTCTCTCCCCCTCTTCTTCCTTCCCTCATTGTCTCTCTTCTTAAAACATAACAAGAGTTCCCTTAAAGCAAGATTTATTGTACTTTTACAACCGAAAGGGGAATACTGCTTACCAGCGTGACTAGTGGAAAATTTCCAGGCTGTACAGTTCACTGGTTTATATTACCTAATAGAGAGATAAATAAGCCATGATTCTTCTTAAGGACTGGCTTTTAATTAGATTTTTAATGGATACTCTTTGACTTCCCCAAGCATAAGTACTGCTGTATTAGTTCATTATTGTGATTAAAAGCAGCCAATAATGATCATAGCTAAATAATTTTCCTCAAGTGTTCTTGCTCAGTGTGATGCCCTGAGCGCTGGCAGCTGCTGGCCCGAGAGTGCTCTTTTACATTGGTTGCACTTCAGAGCCGCTGGTGAGAGCCCTGGGCTGGGAAGCTAGTGCAGAAAGTGCAGGCCCTGGGATCCACTGCTGTGTGCTTGCATGGTGCTAATTAAAACACAACCCACTTCCTTTTCTCTCAAGTCTCAGGTTCCTAGATAGCTTAACCCTATTTGATATATATCCGAGAGTGTGGATAGGTCATTGGTTGGGATGTAAGTTGAAAAGCTCAAATACCTGGTTATCTGTCTGTGAGCTTGCATATGGCTGACTGGGAGGCTCACAGCATTGTAGTTCACCAGACTGAGGTAGAATCGTGACCTCCTGTCTAGCTCCTGAGATTTTTGCCTTAGAGCAACCTGAGCGTTGTGGCCCCTTTTGGCAGAGGGGTGGGGGGTGGGGGGTCAGATGACCCTTTCACAGAGGTCACCTAAGACCATCTGCATATAAGATATGTATATTACAGTTCATAACAATGGCATAATTACAGTTACAAAGTAGCAACAAAAATAATTTTGTGGTTGGGGGTCACCACCACATGAGGAACTATACTAAAAGATCACAGCATTAGGAAAGTTGAGAACCATTGCCTTAGAGAGTTTAGAGGTAGGTGGATTGTTCCAGGAGGCCCATTGCTCATGTGGGGTGATGATCTTTGCACTTTTTTTTTCTTACGATCATATGTGTGTGTTTGTGCATGTGCAAGCTCATGGCTGCACGTACAAATAGAAGGCAGAGGTCAGCTGAAGGTGTAGATTCTCCGGTTTGGTACACTTTGCTTTGAGACAGAGCCTCTCACTGGCCTCAGTCTTGCCGATTAGGCTATGATGGCTGGTCAGCCACAAGAGCCCTCCTGTCTGTGCATCTCCAGTACTGAGGCTACAAGTTATGCACCACGATGGCTGGCTTTTTAACAAGCACCTCAGAGGAACTCGGCTCCTCGAGTTTGCACAGCAAGCACTCTGTGACTGCCTCCCCAGCCGCTGATCATTTCTGTTCTTATCTTAGATATCTGTGTGGATACACTGTATTTCATGTACATGCACACTTGTATTTGCTGAAGGGATAAAATGGAAGATGTACATTTTTCCCAAAGATATACCCAAAGGAAGAAAACAGCGCTCATAATTACTATTAATGTTGCCTTTGTTTACTTATTTTGTCTTTTAAGGCATGGACTTATATCTCTTGTTATTCTTTTCAGAAACGGCATGTGGTTGTCATAGCAATACATTATGGGTTCTTTCCCATGCCATTAAATCATCTTCTACGAAACGCTTTTTGAGATCTGCCAAGGATGCCATCATATAAATTTAACCATAATTTATTAATTTCTGCCTTTTGTTGGACATTTGGATGATGTTAAGGTTTATATTATTATTGGCAGCTTATCAATTCATTAAAAAAATTGAACATATCACGATTATTTTCTTGGGTGAACATTTTAAACACTGGTTACAGGGAGTAGAGACTATCAGTGCTAGGCACTACCATGTCATCTTCTACAGAGATCGAACCAATGAACAGCTTAGACTATATAAGGAATGGTTATTTCTTCATATGTTTTTCACCATGCGGGATTATTATTTTTAAATATTTTTTTTAAGGTTTGAAGGCATGGGGAATGAAATGGTAGTTGTTTTAATTTTGAATTTCTTATTTTGAAAACTGCCTCTTTTTGTACTTCGCCCACCTCAGAGTGCTAATTTTGGTGTCATGTATCTTTGGAAGGATTTAGTACTGCTTTGCCAAAAACCACATCTTCCCCTGGCTGTCTGCATCACTTTGTGCTGAAGGGAAGAGAGGGTCAACTCTGGGTTCAGGATTGGAGAGTACAATGGTACCACAACAGTCAAGTCTATCCAAATACATGCAACCAGCAGTCAAAGTCACCCAGTCAGTCTTATGGTGAGCCTGTGTTTTATGTGTTTTACTATAATCAGACCAGGGTTGAATCCCGAGCCTACTATTTACTAGGTTTGTCAGCTTCAGGTAGGTTGCATCACCTCCCTGAGCCTCAGTTTCCCCAATATGGCCAATGGATAAGGACAGTTATCCAACACAAAGATGGCAGATCAAAGGATGCTGCTGTTACTATCTAAGAGGCTGAAAAAATCAACATGGCATTTTCTGCTCAAACATGTCACCTTCTAGTTGCCTCGCCTTGATGTAACTACCAGGTCTCTCGTTTCTCTCAGTCTATGTGTGCATTTGTTCTCTGTGTCGCTCTGTGTCTCTAGTCTCTCTCTGTCTCTCTTTGTGTGTACGTGTGTGTGTGTGTGTGTGTGTGTGTGTGTGTGTCCACTGTCTGTCTCTCTTTGTCTCCTATCTCTCTATGTGTTTCTCTTGTCACTATGTCTCTTTGTCTCTGTCTCTCTGTCTCTTTGTGTCTCCTCTCTGTGTCTCCATTTCTCTCTGTCCCCTGTCATTGTCTCTCTTGTCTCTGTCTCTCTCTGTCTCTGTCTCCCTCTCCCCTGCCTTCTCTCTCTCTCTCTCTCTCTCTCTCTCTCCCTCCTTCCCTCTCCCTCCCTCTCTCTCTCTCTGTCTACTGGAGGGACAAAGGGAAAGAAGTACATGATGTTTTAGAAAAAGATCTGCCAGCTCCTGTGGAGCTCTTGGGAGACTGACAATCTTCACCTCCACACTGGCCCAGAGCCATGGAAATAGAACTGTTCCCAGGAACTAAGGAAGCCTTGGCCAGGCCAACTTGGCCTCCACATTCCGTAGCAGAAAGCAGAGTGTGGCTGATGTGGCTGTGTGCAAGGTCAAGGCAAAGGTCAAATTTAAAGAGGGTGGTTTTCAATGATTGGGCCCCACTTAAGTATTCCTAAGAGATACTGGTTTAGAGCCTCTGGGAACACCAGAAAACTGGTGGATATACTGCAGATAGGCTGCTCAAGAGGAGGGAAATGGGCCTTAGGACTTCCTGGAACTTTGGGCAGTGCTCAGTGTGATGGCTTCCACATTATCCACTGAATAGACCATGTTTCTTCTGTGCATTTTGATTCTAGCACCTTGAGTAATAGACTAACTGATAAGAACATATTTGGAGCTGTTGTGGAAGAATCTTCTTATGGACATTTTCAACCCTATGGAATCCTGAGCACTGCAGGTGGTTTCTACAGACTGAACACTGAAGCTTTCCATCAGTGTTATATAGGACCATTTAATATGTAAGCCTTTCTCTCTGAATTCTGCTTCTTTAAGGGCCATATTAATATTTCTCACACCTCTCACAAGTGAAATAGTAATCACGAGTGATAAAATCCAGTGTCAAGCCCCACAAACAAGCTGGGTTTTTACTGAGTGCTGGAGAAAATCCTGAAAAGCTCTTAATTCCCTTTTGCTGAAACAAGGAGGTAGGATGAACAGTTCCCCCTCCCTGCTTTAAAGCTATGGCATTGCAGAAATCTATGTGCAATGTCCAGTGTGTCACCAGTATATCCCTAGAGCCTGGCTGCTATGCCTAGAATGGAATCCATATCGAAGGAAATTCCACCACCTTCTGTGACAAAAGGTGCAAAAGAGAGAATGGGTCAGGCTGCCATAGCTGCTGACAGGCATGAAGAACAGTAACACTAAGCATTCCTGTAACTGTTGACTCAAAATGTATTCAACCCAGCAAGATGTGGGTCAAGCTTTGTCTCAGTTTCTTTCCAACAATGTGACCGGAGTTAGAGCACTTACCTTCCTGGCCTCTGTTGCATCTCCGTTATAAAGAGAAAATCCTAATGCTGGCTCTTGTGAGTAGCAAATGAGATCACATACCAAAAAATGTTCACATGTTATAGGGCCTGTTACATACTGGGCATTCACCCATGGGACCGTGATTGCTATTATTGGACTAAACTGCAAAAAGTAAGTTTCCATTTCAACCACCCAAAGAGTCAAGATAGGGTTTCCCAGAGCCAAGAAGTGTCTGGCTGGCAAACGTTCTTTCCCTCCATCTGCCTCCCATTTCAGTAAGGGTCTTTCCAGGAAGTCAAAGATGAGTCCCAAGAGTTGAGTTTGATTTGTAATAATATAAGGAGATGTATCTGTTTATGAAGAGACAGTAAGAGAATGCCATTTGTGACACCAGGCAGAGTGAAAGGTGTGTGTTAGCAATGGGCTGGTTTTGTGACTTAAGCTCTTCCCTCATGAAAACAATTTACTCTGCTAAGTACATCACACTCACCAATACGCTATCCCAGCGTAGATTAAAGAACTGCTTTTCAAATCATTCCATAAATTAAAAGCAGTCCTCCCTGATACATGATTTTGTGGATAAATCCAAAAATTTGTGTTGTCAGAATTTATGTTGGGAGGAAATGGAGGAAATGTATCCTTAAAGAAATATTTTGCAGTCATTGTTAACACCTTCTACTCCTTCTGCTCGCTGCTTCTAGTACCTTAATATAAATGTGCGAGCTGTTAGCGTGAGATGCACATTCCGGAGCTCCAGGACCACCTGCCTGTGTGGCTGACTTGTTATTTAAATTCCCTCTGCATTTCACAGATTTAAATACTGCCAGGGCCCTGATTTATGGCGTTCACATTGCACATATAAAACTTTCACTACGATCTCCTTGTTTCCCATGCACGCAAAGGAGGAAGTCAAATGTAGTCCTAGGCAGAATGGATCCTGGAGCAAAGAGTCCCTGGTAGGGTGTAAAGACAGAGGAGAGTATCCAAAAAACTGCTGGAATGTCACCGTGTTTGTGGGTCTCAGTTCTAAGAAAATGGTTTCCTTCAGTCATAAGGAAATCAGGAAGACAGGAGAAGGATTGAAAGTGTAAAGTGTTTGGGGCAGGGGAGCTACTAAAAGATGCTTTCTGCTCCTGGTTAGGAATCCATGGTCCCTTTTTTCTGAGATGGATCTAAGGCAAGGCCTAAGAAGAAGTCTCTAAAGGGTGGTCCAGACCCACATGACCCCAGAGAATGCAGACCGTCGAGGTCCTGCCTCTGGTGTGGCCAGTTATAGTCCTATGTGCGCAGCTGTGATGGGGCCTGGCTGGCATGTAGCATGACCAAGTTCTCTCCTGTGAGTATTTTCAGTCTCTGAAGCACTAATTTGTGAAGATTTTATATTTATGTTTGGAAGAGGCCAGCAAATAAACCAAATGCAGCAATAAGTATGTCTAAAACACAGTTCAAACAGGTGTCTCTTCCAAAATCTAGTTAGAAAGGATTTCATTTTGAGCAAGTGTTATATCCACGCACAGGCTTATGTGTCACATTAACTGCATGGGATTCTTTCCAGCATGACAGAGATTCAGACTGTGCTGAAGGCAGGACGGGCTTTGCTTGTCTGGCATCTTTCTGGCCAGAAACCATGGGAGTAAGCAAGGAATGATTCACTCATCATGGTTCTTATCTCTCCCAGCTTAAGGGAGCAGGGGTGTTTCTTCAGGGGTAAGTTGTGACCTTAGATTAATGGTGATCTAGCATTTTCCAAGGAAGGGCTGGGAGCACCCCACTGATGTTGTTTCAAAATCTTCCTGGCCAAGCACAGGTGATCCTGTGTACATTATAGAGTACTTGTTGACCACAGCAGGGCTACAGCAGTTGACCACAGCAGTGTGGGGAATGGGTGAAACTCTGTAATAAGGTCAGTTAGAGACAGAATCAAGATCTAACACTGCAAGGAACTTGTATCCATTCAGTTTCAGTTTGTATGGCTAACAGACTGTGTATAGTCACAACAATGACATGGTGGGTCATGGGGAATGGGGTCGTTGTTGGGTAAGCCTCCTTATAAGATCAATGGTATCTATCATTCTCATTAAAGGAAGAATTATGCAAAATGAATACAGACCCAAGATGTGAGCCAACCTGAGTCCCAGCTCAAGTTCCAGCTTGGCATATACCTCTTCTAGAACGTGGGAAATGTTGGACTAGAGCTTTCCATTTCATGATCAAACTTCTGGGGGAGGCCCCACTGCCATTATTGTAACTTGGCATTCTCATCCCTGATGATGTTCAAAGTCCTGAGTGGAGCCGGGAAGAAAAACTTTGTGGGAAATAAGAGTAGCTACATCTACTGAATGTTGATCCTTGAACCAGGCTAGAAGATGACCTCATCGACCTCACTGAACCCCCACAGCAACCCAGAGAGGTATATCTTGTTCCTGTCTGCCCTTGGCACATGAGAAAACTGGACCACTGAGCGAGGTGAGAGTGACTTAGAAAGTGATGAGTCCTAGTGTCTCTGACCAGCAGTTGGGCACCACCGCAGTTCCTGCTTAGTATAAGCAGGAAAGGAATGGTATGGTTTCCCAGAGGTGCTCAGAAAGTGCTTCATCTTTCTAACCTGGCTCTAGTGGACTGGAACCCAGTGTGAACACTGTCTCACACACCCTATGTGGCATCCAGCTTGTAGCCCACAGCTCTTCTTGACATACCTGACAAGCCTCAAGCTATGCTCTCATGCTGAAGCAGGGACCAAGGTTGTGCCACGGAGTGTGACAGATCTGGAAGAGAGCTTATACAGTCCTTGGGGGACACCCAGAAATACTATTCACCTGGCAGTTGTAGCTTATCTCCAAGGAAATGGGAGCAGGAGCAACATGGGGCATAGAGAACCTTTCCCATGGGGCTAGAAGGGCTAACATGGTTAGGCTCTAGTAAGGGTCTGTTTCAGGCCAAAGACTGTTGAATTCTTTTTTTTTTTTTAAACTTTTTTAAATATTTATTTTATTTATATGAATGCTCTATCCACATGTACACCTGCATACCAGAAGAGGGCATTTGATTCCATTATAGATGGTTGTGAGCCACCATGTGGTTGCTGGGAATTGAATTTAGGACCTCTGGAAGAGCAGTCAGTGCTCTTAACCACGGAGCCATTTCTCCCGACTGTTGACTTATTACTGTGAACTCACATGGTAGAAGGCAAGAGACTGCTCTCTGGGCACATGCACACACACAGAGACACACACACCTTTTTAAAAGAGTTGTTTATGTGTGTGTAGGTATGCCTGAGTGTATGTGCACCTCATGTGTGCATGGTCCATGTGAACCAGAAAAGGGCATAAAATCCCTTGGAGCTAGAGTTGCAGATGGTTGTGAACTGCCCAATATGGGTGTTGGGAACTGAACCTGGGTCCTCTGGAAGGACATCAAGCGCTCTTAACCTCTGAGCCATTACTCTCATCCCTGTCTGGGCTCATTATAACAAGAGCTCTAATCGCATCATAAAAACTCAGCTCTGCCTTCTCATGTTATCACCTTCAACATGAGAATTTCAGCACATATTTTTGGGGAGAAGAGCACAAGCATGTAGACCACACCTGCTCAATGGAGAGTTGGTCCCTCGGTAGAGGGGCAGCTGCCCTCAGCGTCCAGCTAGAGGGCGCTGTAGTGAAGTGGCACTGAAATGCTCAGGGTTTTTCACTTTAAAGCAAGCCAGAGATTTAGATTTTTTTTTATGTGAAATTTCACGTCGTCCAAATGTTGAAGACTAATTAAACATGATAATGTAGACTGAGTGTTTTGATTGCACCAGTGGCTGAAGGAAGCATGTTTGAGACTTCTTCAGTCTTAACTGCGTATATGAGTAAGGGCTTTAGTACACGCAGCACTGGATTTGAATTCTTGGTTCTCCGTACAGCAGTGCTTCTTAGGTACGTGACATGGCGTCTTCACCGAGTGGCGACCCTGATGCCACCTTGTGAAGCTGCTGAAAGGTTGAATGGCTGATACTTACAGAATGCCTTATATAGCGTCTGGACCAGCAGGAAGTACGTAGACAACATGGCTCTTTTTATCCCTATTCTCAAGTGAAGGGTGAGTTGCCTCACTCTGCCTGACTTTGCTCCTGGGAGGAGGAAAGAGCCTTTATCAAACGGTATGCTCCATAGACTCTCTACGGTCTAGTGCCCAAGAGATTGCAGCCTTCTCTTTGTCAGGAAGATTCTGACAGTGACTCTTAACCAAGAAGGTCAAGGATGTCGTGAGCTTGTGATCAGCTTCTCTGGCCCTAGCTCAAGGACAACAGGACATCTGGAGGCTTATGATTGACATGAGAGCCTCCGTCTTGCCAGCTCTTCTGGGCTCCCTGGGTGAACTCTCCCACGCTTGTTTTCCTTGGTTGCAGTGCTGCAGCCTCCATACCATGTTTGGAGTGAGTTAGTGACTTCATGGCTCGCCATATTCTGGGAGCTTTTATTTCACTGCCCGCTAGAGCAGCAGAAAGTCTTTCCCTGGTGAGGAGCATCCTCCTAACCTGAGACAGCCTATTGTCCAAATCTCTGCATGGAGTACATCCAAAACAGGAAACAGGATTAGAAATTAACATCATCCTCATAGAGCCAAACTGCCCACAGACTGGTGCAGCGAAGCATTCATACTGGACCACAGCCTGTCTTTCAGAGGGATGCTGCAGACACAGGGGTACCATCTCAGTCTTCAGAACCAACTGTACCTCTCTCCCAGTGCAGGACTCTGCTCCTGACCCACTACTGAATGTCTCAGTTCTTTTATCTCATGCACAAGGCAGCAGTCTCCTACTCCTCTGCATCTGCTGAATTGGTCCAGCAACTGTATGAGTGGCTTCTCTTTGACCTTCATACTTTTAAGATGGTGTGTCTTTCTAACTTACTTGCAAGTTTTAACCAGCCTACCTTCCTGGTCTCTCCCTAGCATGACAAAACACCACCCTCAAAACAAGAAGGCATGCTCAGAAAAATTGAACGGTACTGGGGGAATGGGATGGGAATGCATATGTATTAGTATTTACCCCATCACATTCTTACAGAGGTGTCACAAGGCTCAGGGAGAGGTCATTTGGCGGGTAGCTCTTTTGATAGACAGAATATTTGGGGAATATTCAGAGAGAGCCTTTGCAAGAACACAGTAGTCCCAACACCTGGGTAATGCACGTCTCATTCGGTTCAACAGAGCAGACCATGTTTACGGCTTACACCAAGTGAGGCTGCTCAGTTATTCCCATAACAGGCTCATCCTGTCAGCCTCTACACCAGTGAAAAGTACAGAGAAAAACCCAAACCTTCCTCATTACAACCAAGCCATCTCTTTTTTGCTTAGTCTTCTTTCCAGTTATGTATTCTCTTTGGGATGAATTCTCAGTATTCCAAGGCAGCTCCTGTTTCCTAACTGAGAAGGCATAGAGAGAAACCCCACACGGTGCCCAATGCTAGGGCATTGCATCCATAGTAGCATCCTTAGTTCCACGCCATGGCCCTTTCCCTCTCGTTGGCTCCAGCCATGCTGAAGCTATGGCTGGTAGAACTTATCTGCTTTCTTATCAGAGATTTATCCTCCCCAAGCAACTTCTGCACCTCACTCCGCCTACATTCCACAGTTTCTCTAAACATTTTCTCCAGGAACCATAGCCTATTCCTCCCTCTGTTTATGCTTAGGGATACGCTCCTGCCTTGCATTGGAGTCTCCTGGTAGACACATAGGCTCTGACTCTAGCGTCTTCTATATACTCTGCTAGAAGCTTATGAGCACTTCTGCCTTCCTGGGCTCCATGGATTTTACATGTGGACCATCAGACTTCACTGCAGTCTCTGTGATGGGCATTGTGTACAGAGCCAATTCTGCTTAACGAAATGGGGAAATGTATCATGACTTATTTTTTTTAAATAATGATACCATTTCACTTACATCATGCTTTCTTTTGTCATTATGGGAACAGATAAGGCAAATAGTGTTTTATTTTACAAGCTGAGAGAAAAACAAAAAACCAAACAAACAAAAAAACCAAAAACAAAACGAGGCTTGAAGAGGTTAAGAGACTTACCAAGGTCATACAGTTTGCATGTGGCGGGGTTAGGGGGCAGCCAGGAAGAGCTGTGAGTGTTTGGACTCTGGCTAGGGTATTCCTTTTGTGGCACCAGGCCACCTTCCCTGCTAGGTTGCCCCTTTTCTCCCCAGGACTGTGAAGTCAGCGTGGGGCACCATCAGCTCCACCAATCTGCTCCCTTGTCTCTTAAAGTGATTATGAAGTAGAAACCATGAAATCCACAGCTGCAGGAACGGCAGGAATTCTGCCTCAAATAGGCACAGATCCTGGAAGCCAGCAGCTGATGCTGAAGTCACTGGGAGCTTCGCTTTTTCTTCCTCTTTCTTCCTCTCTTTTCTTTTTTTAAGGATTGCCAGCCATGAATGTCTGGGAGGTAGCCAATGATCCATTCTATGCACTAAATAATTTGTAAGTCAAACCTCCCTATTGATGGCAATGTGATGTCAAAATCACTCAATTTAACAACGCATGTTGAAAGGACAAATCAATTATGCCCGGCCTCTCCAAAGGTGGTTTGGGAAGGCAGCACGTGGAGATGTGAATATGGATAAACACACATGTTTAATAGAATGCAGAAGGGATGAAAACTGGCATAGTAATTGAGGAATCTTTTGGACTCTCCTTCTCCTTGCTGGGAAGCCTGCCCAGCCAATAACCCACAAGCTCAATCCTCACCCACTGAGTTTATGAAAAAGTGAGGCTTAGCTAGGGATGTGGCTCAGAGATAAGAGTCTAGCATGTGTGCCCAGCATCCTTGAGGACCTGGGTGGTTAATCCCCAGTGAAGGAAAGAAGAGAGGAAAGGAGGGAAAGAAAGGAAGGAAAAGGAGGCTCCAACTGCTCATAGCAAAGCTTTGGATCCCAATCAGACTGTGTCTTCATCATGCCCTTTACCTGAAAAGATCGAATGCCCCATTCCATTGCCTCCCCCAAGCCTCTGCAGCACCCACCTGGACTTAGAAGACTGCCTGAGTGACATCCCAGACTCTGTTCCTCTGCAATCGTATCTGAGGACAGGAGAGTCCATGTCATGCCTCTCTGCCCAAGCCTGCCCCACTGATTTACTATGATATCCAGAATCAACTCCAGCTTCATTGCTGATGAAGCCCTCCAACCCTGGGCTACTGCCTCCTTTGACTTCCTCTCTTAACCTCTGCCCAGCTCTCCCGAGGCTGCAGCCTCTTCTCCTATTCTTCATCTGTCTTGAAAAGATCAAAATATTCCTGCCCAGACGCTGTCGTTCAAACTCTGTCCAGTTGTCCTGTTGAATTTATTCCAGTCTAATCTGAAATGTCACCTTCTCAGGGAGGCCTTTCCTGGCCAGTCATTGTTCTCTTACTCTATTTTGTTTCTCTTAGAACACATCACTACCTGAAATTTACTTGATTATCCATCTATAACGTGTCCAGTGGAAAGTTCCAGAAAGAAAGGACTTTATTGTTTTCACATCTATGCCAAAGTACTTACAATGATACTTGGCCTATGTTTAATATATTTGTCAAAGTTCTTGTTAACTACACACACACCACCACCACCACCACCACCAAGGCCTATGTGTGAGGAAGTGGTCCCCAGCTTATAGTGTTACTGGGAGATGATATATTCTTTAAGAGGTGGGGCTAGTGGCAAGAGATGGTAGGAGCTGATTAAAGGAAGTCAGGTCATTGGAGGATGTGTCCCTGAGGGGGATATTGGGACCCTAGAACCCCCACACACACACACACACACACACACACACACACACACACACACACACACAGTAGTGAGGTCCAGGACAGCCAGGACTACCTAGAGAGACCTTGTCTACAAACAAACAAACAAAAGCTAGACCCAGACATAACTGATGTTTCCCTTTTGGAGGAAACTTGTTTCCCAGCTGAATCTGTGAACACTTCATCCATTCTAGAGCTGGGTTGAAATTGAGTCTTCTTTGGTTGGGAACCTTAGAAAAGGGTGGCCAGCTCCAGTGGCAGAACTTACTTCAGGAGAACAGTGACACAATGCGGAAATCACTCTACAGGTATAACTCCCTTCCCCAGCACCCATCGTATGGGGTCTTGTTCGGACAGGACTCATCCAGTACCTACTGCCAATGTGCTTTGGTATCCAGACCGAATGCAGTCCACTCTCCCAACGTCGTAGGCGATTTTCAACGTGTTTACCTGGTGTGTGTGTTGGGGGAGGGGGGATTGTCAGGGTTCCCCGCAGCACCCATCTTTGCTTTTAAATAGAACAAAGCTGAGGTGGGACTGGGGGTGGGGGCACTACTGTGAAAGGACTCACTGGATTTGTAGGCATCCGACGACGGAGGCGATGATACTGTTTTTCAGCAATGGTCTGAGCAGAAACTTGGGGGGGTACGGAAGGATATCCACCTTCCTTCCACTTAGAATCCACAGCAGCCCTGGAAGACCAGGAAGAGAGATAGATGGCTTATTTGGGCTGAGGCCTTGTCAAGGCCACGGCCAAGGAGTGTGTGACCTTCCCCGTGTACACATTGTTGACAGATGGCTTTATTGATGCTCACACTCTTGGTTCTTTTTGACAGTTTAAGCCCTCCTCCTTCTGGCAGTTGAAAAGCTTTGTGTGGCTTAGCCCACTTTGGCAAGCCTGGTGCTGCCTAAGGGGGTGTAGGAGGGTAACCACCTCTGTTCTTGATCTGACCTAGCTAATTGGCCCCAGGGAAGTAAATTATATAGAAAGAAGAGCTGTCTCTGACGCTGGCCGCATTCATCCCTAAGTACAGGAGACACGAAGAATGACCACAGTCGCCTTATAAATCTGTTACGGCCTCTTGGCCTCTGAGCAATAATAAATAGAATCCTCATAGGCTGTCCTGAAGATATGAAGACGTTTTCTGAGAACATCTGGCATTCATTGACTCAGGAAAAGGAAGGAAAAAAAAAATCATGAGCCCTGGGACAGAATTTCATTTTCTTTTCATGTTGCCATGTGGGTGAAGGAGCCTTCTCCATCTTGAGGCAAACACCGGGCGGGGTATGTGGGCTCCCTTTCAAGTTTTAAAGGGGACATAAAAATGCACATGAATTTCTGTGAAGAGGTTCACTGGCAGGGGGCATCTTTTTGAAGGGGGCTGGGGATGTCCGGTTATTGTAACTTGCTGTCAGTGTGTCTTCTTCCCTTCTGGTCCTGTGAAGTTTGCTGTACTCTGCCCTCAGGGGAGACGGGGGGGTCACAAATGATGCATTCTGCAGGTTGGCTAGGAGACACCAGGGGATATAGGCTTGGGATGGGTACGAACCTAGAGTCTTAGTTTTGTACAGTTGCTCACTGTCTCTCTTGGCTATTTCCAGTTCTGTAGAACAGTCTGGCTCGTAGCTCTAACACCCTCTGAATTTGATTCCCATAGGAGTGTGATGGAAGTTGCATTCTAAAGGGTGGATTTTCTTCTTTCCCATGGGATAAGCAGAGGCTGCTCTTTGATCAGTGGGTTTAAATCAGAACAGGGTTTAGGTGGCCAAGGTAGCTTAAAATGTTAGCAAACAGTGGGATCCTTTTTAATTTTTAAAGGGGACTCCAGTTCTACTCTTTATGGTTTCCTTAATTATCCCAGGCCCCTGAATGGCTGTCTATTGATTCCAATTAACGTGATTGACACCTCATGTGGAAGGTGAAAGCTAATCAGAGGCAGGACCCCCACGGAGATTCATTTCCTCCTTTGAGTCTCTCCTGGGCTGGAGGAAACTTAAGCAGGGAACTGAGATGCTGGACCCAGAGCGCCATTTACTCTTTCATATGCAGCCCAGCAGTGGCTTGGAGGGCGAGGGGGCTAGCCGCTTTCTCAATCCCCCCCCCCTTTTTTTTTATTCCACCAAACTACAGCTAACTCTGTTGGTTTTCTTTCTTATTTTTTTTTTCCTTTCTGTTTTGTGCATCTATATTGATCCCTTGAATGTTTGATTTTTTTTCCCCCTTTCTGGTTCTGAAAGGACCTCAAAAGTTGACTTTTTTTTATCTATGACACCACATTTAGAAGTTGACATGAACTTCTAAAAACAGCCAACTTTCAATTTCTTTTTTTTTTTTCTTCTACTTTTTTTAGTGATTCAAATGCAGATCTTGACGAGTTTCTAAGAACACAACACATTCAGTTAAATCCAAACCAAGTCAGAGATGATAGATAGCAAAGCCAGACTCGGTAGGACAGCAAAGCCACGGGATGATGCTGAATCAAAATGCACAACATAAAAGAAATAAAGCCAACAAAACAGGCAAGGGATGTCTGTGCCTTGTGTCAGGTGCGTGAAAACTTCTGAGAGGGGTTGAAGGGATCTGGCTGCGACACCTGTGGCATCGCTTCCTTTCAAGTACCTTCTTCCCAGTGACAGAGGAAATCTCATGCTACAGTTGGCAGGGAGGGCAATAAAATACTATTATGTGGTTACCAAAAACAAAAATAGTGTAATAGGCTGCACAGGGCCAGTGGTTAGGTAAATCCTCACATTAATTGGCATTTTATTAGGCTGTAAATCTCATATGGGAAGGTATGATGTTGGTCCTCTGATTGCCTCATTCCCATAACCTCCAACAGTGCTTTGCATGTCAGAGATACTAGGTGGATGCTTGTTGAATGAAGAGTTCTTTCTGCACAGATCCTATAATGATAAAGAAACATTGAAGCTATGGTGCTTGGTAAATTGGTCAGAAAGAATATAAAGAACGGGAGGGACGGAGAAAGAAAAGGAGGGAGGGACAAAGGGATAATATTAGAAGAAGTGAGATATGATTCTGTTTTGGACAAACAGCATAATATAATGCTCATTGCTCAATGCTCACTGCCTAGAAGGAGCTTGTACTATTTAGGTATCTGTGCACAAGGCAAACACTGCATCCCCGGTTGCTGTGTGCCTTTCTTTAGGTAGAAACCAAGTGAGAAGAAAAGAGGTAATAGCCTTGACATTGATCAGGATGGCCCAGCAAGTTCTGGCTCATCCAATGCGTCTCTGCCATTAATTGGCAGGTTGGAGAAAATGCTCTTCCTTCACACACATGTACCTCTTCCTCTTCTCCTTTGTGGAGCCTTCCCATTTAGAGGGAAAATAAGGAGGAAAGGGGAATCAAAAGGGCTATACCAGGAAGCCATTGCCTCAGCTCGACATGGGAGAGCTGCATTTCATGGTCAAGATAAAGCCAAAAACAACAAATATAAACAATACCACAAACCCAGCCTGGGAGCTACGCAACACATTTATTGTGTTTCTTTTTCACCCATTTCCAAACGTAGGTTTATGGCTAACGGATTTAAGTGCGTTGCTTGTCATTTGTCAACCCCAAATGCCAGTTTATATTCCTTAATGCCACTTCCTCTTACCACTACAATAAATCTTCAGACAATTAGAGCCTTCCCAGCATCCTGTGGGGAGTGTGGGGCTCAGAACTGGACTATGTGGAGAGAAGTTAGGGAAAATGTGAAGCAGCCAGCCTGGCCTTTGGAAAGCCTGCAATGCTCTCTGCATTTCATGGTATCCTTTCCTGTTCTCCACTTCTGGTGTCAATTGGCCTTTTGTATTTATATCACCTTTTTGGGATGGGGGTGGGTGGGTTATGACCCAGGAGAGGGTAATAACATAAGAGAACAAAAGTCAAGAAAGGCATTCTGAGCCCATAAACTTCTTGATTGACTTCTGTTACCGGCTCTGTCATGTTAGAACCTATAAAGCCCCAAGAACTCTGTATGTCTTTTTGTAGGATTCCTATCCCTTGCCATTTCAAATCCAGTATATAACACTTGTGTCACCGTTTAGGTATAACTCACCTATAGGAACATTTAACTCTTTGTATTTTGTATTTTGTTTTTGTATTTTGTGTTTTGTCTTTGTTGTATTTTGACTTTGTCCTTGTTGTAGATTGAAAAAATAGATTTTTGTTCCAACTGTGAACATTTTTTCATCTGGCCTCAAAGACCCCATGTGACATGGGTCTTGAGTAACATAGAAAATGGCCTGCCTCACCATACTAGCTTCAGTGGGCTCTTGTGGGCTGCTGGCCTTCCTCGGATGATTATGTAATTATCTTTATTCAGTTTGCAGTGAACATGTTGAATGATTTTTCTAGGCAGTTGAGTCAGTAGGGAGAAGGATCTGGGTTCCCTTTTTCAGATTAGGAAGCCTTGCATAAAAATCCCATATCACCTGCAGAAACGAAAGAGACACTGTATCTCTAACACCTTAATATTGTTATTGGCTAAGCAAAAATCCCATAGCATTTAATGTACAATGCTGTATTTGGAGCTCAGGCTCAATGTTGCACATTATATTCAAAGACTGAAATGCCTGTGCCATTTTGAGCACTGGGTAGCACTACTGAAAGAATCTGTTGACAAACTAAATAACTGCTGGGCACACAGCCACGATGGTGGCGATGCCACCAGTTCCGTTGTCTGGTTCGAGACCATCCATCTCCCTTTTTTACTTGTTTTACCCGCATCATCACCCGAGCTAGATCTTCAGATTCTCTTTGCCAGAGGTGGTCATGGCAACACAACCCTGGAGAATTCATCCCACCCAGCTGAAGGCATCATCGCATCATTGGAAAGGAGGGACACAAGGCAGTAACGCAAAACTAATTAATGTGAAGCTGGGAAGACCCCCAGGGACTACCAAAGGCTGAAACTGCGATAAACGTGGGAGAGGGATGGCAAGGTGGCTCAGGCACAAGGGCACTTGCCACCTATCCCGATGACTTGAGTTCAGTCCCCAAGACCTAGATGGGAGAAGGGGAGACCCAACTCTTGCATCAAGTTGGCTACTGCCCTCCACATGAAAGCTAAAATAAATGTTCAAAAAAATTAAGCATGAAAGATAAGGGCCCATGTTAAGAGATTAGATATCAAAGATGGTTAGATTGAAAAGCCATTTCAATGATAAAAATCAATAGGCCTGGGAGATAGCATTTGCAAAGAGAGAGAGGGGTCTAGGGGAATGTGCATCTGAGGTCTCAGTTGCTGCAGTCTGGTGCCTGAGGGAGGTTGTTTACCAGCCTAGGGAGCAGAAGAGGAAGGCACAGTGGCTCAAGGACAAACCTGGAGGAGGCAATACGTACAGTTTGGGCCTGTTGAGTTAGGTGAGCTCGCAGGGCAGTCAGGAAGGGAAATCACATCGTTCACTTACACATCGATGGTTTTGTTGTTGTTGTTTTCATATTTTTCTAATTTACAAATCCATTTGAATTCTTCTTAAAGACGTGGCTGGCAAAAATGCCAGAATTAGTGTGCCTTGGCTCTGGCTACAGTGGACTCCTCACAGCAAGAACCAGAATAAATGGCTGGGCGGTGGTACACACCTTTAATCCCAGCACTTGGAAGGCAGAGGCAGGCAGAACTCTGGAGTCTGAGGACAGCCTGGTCTATACAAAGTGAGTTCAAAGACAGCCAGAGCTGCAACAGAGAAACCCTGTCTTGGACACACACACACACACACACACACACACACACGCAAAATAAAGAAAGCAAACAGTGTATGTGGCAGTCTAGTATGACTCCCCAACTGCCAAATAGGAGTTTAGAAATGCGGGGTGGAGGAGGGCGAGGAACTGGGAGGGTTGAGACAGTTATCTCTAAGAAATCACTTTTGTTTTTAATCTCACACACATGGGGTTCATAATATTTGCAAAAGTAGGGCTCAGCACTTAAGAAAGATGGAGAGATAAGAATGAGCCTTCCTCCATAGGAAGCTGGGGGCATTGTTGCTTTCTGCTGAGTAGATTCCCATGTTGAGAAGATTGTTTTCGGTGAGAAGAGAGTGGCTCCAGCCCCAGTGATCTCTGTTGGCTTTCTTCCTGTTCCTGAGCACGCAGTCCTTCACTAGGTCCTGATCTGCTCAGAGGTCAGGGACAGCTGATGAGCCTGGAGCAGTTCCCAATGTACAAAACAGGTTGTTGATGATCTCTCTCGTGTCTGTTTTCACTAACCCACTCCTCCCTGGCTTTTAAAGCAGTGTCAAAGGACGCTGTATCTTCTGCAGTATGTCTGACTCTGGGAACCTCACCTCCCTCCTTGTGTTGATTTAGGAATGTTTCATTGCTGCAAAAATAGCACTGTGATCTTTGGTTTTTTCTGCATGCCTTTCATCTGGTGCTCACAATGTGCTGTACAGATGTTGTCCTGCCAGACCCTAGTGCCCCCTAATTTGCTTTGTGGTCCCTGGCTAGCGGTGGTCCCTCTGGGCACTTTTACTTCTTTCCCCCTAACTAGGCACACAGAGGATACCTAGAGGGTTGATACCCTCCAGGCATTGTCTCTTTAACGCTTTGTCCTTGACCTTGCCCATTAAACCCTCTGCATCTTCCTTCTTCTCCGTTCTGCCTTACAAGGTCATAAATTGAATCGTTAACTTGGTCTGTCTGTATTGAATGATACATTAAGTCCTGTTGCTGTTGTGTCCCTGGAGATATAGCAATGAGTGGAGACAAGCAGACCTTGCATCCCAGAGCTTTCTCGGTGGAAGGCAAGCATAATACTTGAGCTGGTGGATGCCAAGATGGGAATAAGTATGAGGTTTCATGGGAAAAAGAATAGAAGCCTCTGGGTCATCCTGATTCAGCACAGAATGCCTCCTGTAGGAGGTAGAGCTGCAAGAGGGCCTAGTCCCTGGGCGCCCTATTTACAAGCTGCATTCTCTTGGGTGAGTTACTTGGTACAGACCTCTGCCTTTCAGACTGGATAATTAAGGTAGAACTTAGCAAAGCATGCTCAGTCAACACTCACCCATCCACTGCAGTCAATGAATCTCTGCTGCGCACCTACCAATGCTCTGTGTGTGTGGCGATGTGCACATGGACCTTCAAAGACCAGTATTTCTGGGAAGTAAATTACCTTCATCTCAGGCACATTTCCTCTGCATGCGCTGTATTTGATGGTCTCTGTGTATTGAGATCTCTTTTGTTGATGGTGGATCACCAACTGACAGGATTTTACCAGGGTGAAGGAAAGCTGGGGAGTGTGGGAAAAGCAAATGAGGATGGTCTCAGCTTGCTCCATTGGAGCACCCTCTCCTATAGCACTCCCATGTCACTGTAAGGTGTACTTGGCACAACAGAGTACATAGCTCTACAGACATCCTCTGTTGCTGGGGGAGGGGTGACATAAAAACCTCACCAGTGCTGCTAAGGTCTTAGAGTTTTTATACCCAAAATGCACTGCGTTCCTGAGCTTTTCTTTAACCTTCCTATTTATGTGCCCAACTATAGTGGTTTCAGGACCATTCCGCCCCCTGCCCCCAAAAAAAACCCAAAATAGCAAAACAGAGAGAGCAAAAGAGTGACCGAGAGACTAGCTGAAGACCCAATGCAAACTTCAGCATGACCCCGTGTCTCTGGGGCTGCCTTGCCCTTAAGAAACCTGAGCACCATGGAGGAGGCCTCTCCGGATGTGGTGGACAGAGGCAGCTCCTCTGGACCTAAGCTGGGACCATGGAGAGCTGACTGTAGATGCTGCCAAGTTGAAGTAGTCATCACTGTCCTCTGTGTCAGGGCCTGGAGTTGGAGAAATATGCCTCTTTCAGGCTATCCTTTTGAGCTAGCCCCTGTTATTTCTCTTTCTTTGTTGCCTTCTTTTCTTGAGATACAATTTGAACAGCACTCAACTCACCACCACATTAAAATGCACACACAACTCAGTGCTTTTTTTGGTATATTTACTGTGTATAACAATCACCACCATCTAATTCCAAAGTATTTCCATCACTTCCTAAAGAAACCTGCTACCCATTAGAACTCCTCTCCTTATTTCTCCCTCTCCCCAGCCCCTGGCAACCACAAACCTACTTTTGGGGCTTTTTGGCTTTTCATATAAATAGCATTGTGTAATTTGTGGCCTTTGGGGCCTGACTTCCTCAGCATATGTGAAGAGTTTCCAAGGTTCATCTGGGTTGGAGCTTCGGTACTTAATTCCTTTGTGTGCCCTTGTATGTACCATATTTTATGTGTCTGTTCTTAAGTCGCTGGGCATTTGGATTATTCATCCACGTTAATTATTATGAATTTGTTGCTTTGAACATTTGTGTACAATTTCCTGTGGATTTGTATTTTCGATTGCCTTGGACATACACCTAAGAGTGGGATTTACTGGGTCACAGGCGATTCTTTGTTTAACTTTGAGAAATTGCCACACTGTTCTTCACAGTGACCTCACCATCGACCTTCAGACCAGCAAGATGCGAGGGTTCCAGTTTCTCCATATGCTTGTCAACACTTGTTACTGGCCTTCTCAACTTGGAGCATAGGCATCTCAGCGAGTGTGAAGTTGTACCCGTTCACATCTGCCACTCATTTGGTCAGCCCAGGCTCTCCTCCTTTTCTCACTTGAGATAAGTTGCTTAGATCTAAGCTCCAGGATTGTTCCTAGGGTGGAAAAGAAGACACAGTGTTTAATGTCCTTAAGGTTGGCCTGGACAAGACGCTCTCCATCCCCATCTCTCTGTTCAGATGTCCCTTGCTCCTGTTTTTGCTAACGAGAAGGCCTGAATTTGCTAAGGCGCTGGTAGCTGTCCCTGCCAAACCAGTAACCTTCCACACATGCTTTCTCATGCAGTCCCTTGATTCTCTTTATTTCTAAGCCATGGAGTTAATGAAAGATACAAAAGCCTCTCATTTGGAAGAAATTGAAATTAAGATACCATCTCAGAGATTTACTCTGCAGTCTTGATCCTTTAACCTAAGCTTTTGTAGACTTTCCCCAAAAGAGAATTTGAAAGGCAAGTTATCCAGTTGTACTTAGTGAATTTAAGGGAATAAAGTGTTTTCATTAATTTTACTTGCATGTTTCCATTTCCTTTATACACTGGGGCTGTGGTTTATAACTATTCTTATCACTGAGTTAAATCCTGAAGGATAACCAGCAAACAGCAAAATCACTACATTCACTGTGCGTACTTCACGAGTAACCTGCAGATATTTCTTAATTCAAAGTTTTCTAGCAAGTTGAAACCGCTGTGTGTCTCAGCCAGCCCAAATGAATGGGGCTGTAAGTATGACCATCGATTTCCGATTTCTAACAGGACCAGAACTGGGTTGTGCAAAACATGCTAGGCTTTGAATCCCTGCTTGCTGATGAGTGGCACACCTCAGACAAGCCAGTCTTTGCCTAGCATGCAACAGGGTTCTGATAGGAATGCTTCAGAGGCTAGTAAAGAAGCAAGGTTAGGAAGTGTCAGTGTGAGAATGGTTGCATTAATAGCAGGCATTCGGTAGAAGGAAGACATCAATAGTGACCCAAAGCATCAATTATTAAATAATAAATGCATTGTAAGTTAAGCCTACTTTCATTTTATTTTTTGTAGGTATTAAACTTCTTAACTAGGGGCTTGAGAGATGGATCAGTGATTAAGTGCACTTGCTCTTGGGGGAGGATCCTGGCTCAAGTTTCCAGCACCCACATGGTAGCTAACAATTGTAACCAGTTTCAAGGGATCTGAAGCTCTCCTCAGGCCTGCTTGAGCACCAGGTACTCATATGTGTTGCACACATGTATATTCAGACAAAAGACTCATCACATAAAAAAATATAAATAAATTCTTTAAAAAAATATGTTGAATAGATTAAGAAACTGTTTTTCCTGGACCCCCAATGGTGAGTCTTCTTTTGTAAATGGACCAATCACTTTGTTGTATATCATTTATCTTATTTTTGAATAACAGGATTTTTTTGAAAGGAGGGCATACCTGTTTGGAATATTAAGTATGACACTCCCCATCTTATGCCTTTGTTTGAACATACCTGTTTGCTTTTCTGGTTGGCAAATATTCATTACAAACCACAGAGGCAGCAGCAGAGTCCCTTGGGAAGCCGAGAGTCTGAGCTAAAGGGAGTACCAACCTCTAGAAGGAAATAGACTGGTTTCCAGATTTCACTAATCTTGTCCTCCTTTGGACATTTAACTGAAATCTCATAAAACGTGTAGGTTAAAATGAGAGGGAAAGTGCTCAAACCATGATAAGAATCACAATTATAACCCGGGAGAGCAGATGCGTGCCAGACTTGATAGAAGGGACCCTTTTAGGACATCTGTCTTTGATAACTTCTAATGCAAAGAGTGGATCCTTTGAAATTAATTGGTCGATACAAAGCAGTGCTTTTAATAATGCAACGGAGAACTTTTTGTTATGTAGAACAGCCCTTAACCAGTGCTGACTTTGAGGATTGGATTAATTTTTCATGAGTTCCTAGATCTCTGGGCTACTGTTCCAGCATCTTCTAGCTTCTCGGGACTTTTTTTCTCCCCACATTCAGGGCGATATGTTTTAAGTGCTTCTGTATGAGGAAGGGATTGTGACACTCCATTTTGCCTTTGGTGACAATTTGGAAGAGTGTGATTCTGGGGACTTTGAGAATTCTCCAGTAGAAGCAGATAAGGTAGAGAATCAGTCTCATTTTGCTAGCAAATGTTCTTTCTTGGTCTTCCATTTTCCCTGCATTGATATATTCTGGGTATCAGCAATATACGCACTGTCGTGGAACCAGGAAGGCAAATGGGAGGAAGCAAGCTTCACTCCTGTACAGAGATGCCTTCTCTTGAACCCTGAGATTGGTGGTTTATCTTATCACCAGGAAGGGATTCTGGGACTCTCTGCCATTCATTTGGTCTCTAAAAAGGTTCTTTTTCTGAATCTGCTCTCATCTGAGGGAAGTGGAAGGTACTAACTTCATTATTAGCCAGCAAGCTTAGTCTTGTTTTCTGGAGCATCTCCCTGTATGCCCACCTGCACAGACTGCATCCTCTCCAAACACCTGTCACCTGTAACTGTGGAAGGGAAATATACTAGAAAACTGACTTAAACCTGCCTTTTCTTTCCTAACATCACATCATAAATGAATGAATTGAGGAGTGCCTGACATACATTTATATAACCATTAGAGAAGAGAGAGAGGGAAGGAGAGAAGGAAGGAGGAAAGATATGATTATTCGGTGGTTACAGGATCTGGTCCAAGTGTTGAGGTGTCTGTAAATGAAATGTGCAAGAAGGAAAGCTCTGAAAAACCACTCCTCCAGGTAGAGAGTAGAGGTGACTCCTACATGCCCCATGATATCTGATACTTAGCTCTATCATCAGGGACAGTACTCAGAGATTACCTCTTTGCAGCCCAGCTAGACAGAGATCCATAACATGAAAAGATCATGTCAAATCTATGCCTAGTGTTCAACATACTGCCTAAGCACTTTGTAAATGTTCGTCAAATGCAAAATTGAGCAACTTAATGAAAGAGCCATGTAAGTTAATCAATCTCTCCTCTCAAAATAAATGCTGCTGAAAAAATAATCGGTGAATATTCTAGACATGTAGAATAGATTCACAGAACCGTGGTATACACTTGTAACTCACTGGTTTAGATGTATAATGCAAGAAATGCAGCAGAGTAACACTTAAGGGTTATTGGTCCAATAACGAATTGTGGAACACCTGGACATTTTTGCAAACTTCTTTATATATTGATTGTCATTAAAACTATTATTCACCACTTGCTCCAGAGTTTACTGGCTTCGTATTAATGCACCAACCATTCTTTGCAGAGGGGTGAACAGAAGCAAGGAGACATAGATTTTAGTTCATTTTCAGGTGTGACTCAACAGCAGCCTGATGCCTGTTTGCAGGACATACCAGGTCATGATATGTATGCACAAACCCTTTCTCTCCCCTTCATTAAGCGATAATTGATTGAGGTTAGAAGATTGGAGAGTCCTGGAAGATTTTTAATCCAGTGCCATCATGCAAAGCTCACTACATCAATACGAGGCTTCCATAGGGGAGGAGGGGTAATTGAGATGCTACACCAGCTGGAATCCAGATGAAGACACATTTGGAAGCTTAATCACAATCATGTTCTACACTAAATATTCATCCGTCTGTCTCCTGAAGAGGACAGGAAATTAAGCTGTCAAGGGAAGGAGGGATGAGGGCTTAGCTGAAAGAAGAAACCCACACCTTAGCCTTAATCTTGAAATAGTCAAGAATGGCTTAGAAGGTGGAGAAAAGGCCCCATCTTTGCAGGGTTTTTTTTTTTTTTTTTTTTCCTCCTAAGAAATTTTGGAGCTGTTTATACACAGTTTATCAGTTTTATAGTCACCAAAATGAACTGTTAAAATAATATAGTCTCCTTACCAGGGGAGAAATATAGATGGGCAATGCTTTATTGAGCTAATACGAAGACGTATTAAAGTTTCGTAAACACTCAGGAGGAGTGGTAGAATTCCTAAACAGAACCCCGGGCTGTAACTGTGTGGACCTTGATGTGTGGTGTCCAGGAAACTAAACCCTGAACGTATGTAGTGAGTCTCAGTTATGGGACCCGCTCTAGGCTTTCTCTTTTAATGCAAATTTTCCAAGTTAAGCTGTAATTTCATCTAAAATGGTCCCTAGCATCTAAATGTCATTTCAAAGAGCTATTTGGGCAATGTCTTGCTGCCCCAAATTAAATAATTGTCTTCTTTGAAATTCTGGCCAATTCTATGAATCAAGCATTGGCATTTTGCTCAGAGCTGGTGAAGCTCTGTGTCACGGTGTCACTGTGTGTTTTGAGGTCCTCTGAGGTGAGTTGCTTTGGCTGGAAGTGACAGAGCAATCCCTACTGGAGTGAGGTGTAATAAGACACCATCTCATGTGATCAGGGGTCAGGTGGGGGTTAGGGTAGGTTCCTGCTTTGCTTCTGAGAGCTTCTCTTGGTGCTCTGCCTCCTTCCTCCATGTCTGTCTAGGATGGCTATGGAACGAATGTCAGCACAAGGGGAGATCTTGTCTCTCTGGGCTCTCTCAGGAATGAGTACATTTTTACCAGAAGTTCATCTTCAGAACTTGTCTTGTCCAACCTATTATTTTATGGCCATATTTGATTAGAGGTAGTATTAGGAACACAAACATGTCTCCTCTATATGTTGAGCAACCCCTTATTTGAGCCCCATTTCCATCACTGTGTGACCTTAACAAAACAACCCAGTGAGCTCCTCTGTCCCTATTATAAGAAGTCTGGGCTCCAGTCCCAAGAGAGAGCTTTTGGAACCCAAGATAGATATTGCTCTGTTGCAATTACTCTTCATGGGGTCTGGAGCTGACTTGTTAATGAGCTTGCTATCTTTTTCCCTAGATATAAGGGAAATACTACTATCTAGGCAAGAAAGCTTAGAAACTTGCATTGTTGTATCTAGTAGAGTATAAAATTTAATTAAATTTATATGTATGTATAGCTATATTTTATATAGTTATATCACATAATTACATACACATTATATAAACACAACACACACACACACACACACACACAAACACATGTATGCATCCAACCATTAGTCACAGAGGAGATCACCCATGCTGCCCGTTGTTCAAAGAATTCTTAGTGTTCTGGTCTAGTGCTGCTGAGAGTATCACTCACCAGCTGGTGCCATTTGACATCCTGTGTGTTCCTGGTCTGTGACAAGTTCAGAAATAGAGAGTAAACATTTATAGTAATTTGATACTTCTAAGACACTGAAGTTGATGTTCATTTTTCTGATACTTCATTTTCATTATATTATACTCTGATATATATTCTACAATACAAAACCTAGTGGACAGCAGCCTGGCCCTTCACAGATCATGTGAGAAGCTGGTCAGGACAGACACATATGGGAACCACTGTGTCCTTTGTTAAAGTTTATTCGGAGGGAGAGAGATGATCACACAAAGTTGTTAAATAGCACCGCAAACAAAATGGTGTAGAATAATGTCATCAGGAAGTCATAGATGGCCCAGTGGTACATCAGTGACTGTGAAAACACTTGCCAGAGATGTCCGCAGGACGGTGAGGTCTCAGAGTGGCAGTCATAGGAAGAGTCTTCCTTAAGCAGGTAAATTTGTTTTGACTTCCCTTGCATCTTGGGCCTCCTTGTCAGAGCCTGTTCTGTCCCTTCTCACTGCAGCCTGATGGGTTAATCTCCGGTGAGTGAGGGCCTGTGGAATGAGGCTGGATGGAGTTATATGTCAGACTGTAACAGACACACACTAAATATCTTGCTCCATTATCCCTGACGGGGCTTTGATGTTGGAGTAAAACACGTCCGATTACACAGGACCTTATGTCATGTGTCAAATCAGTGTTGGGGCTTCATCCTGACACTTTAATTAGTGCCAGGGAGGGGGAGAGTATATTATTTTTCAATTTCAAGGCAAGGACCCTGACTCCCATTGAGAACTATTGGGTTATGCACAAGCCTTAAAGTAGCCCTCTTTTTAGAAACAGAGCCTGTGCACAGCAGTAAGGTGATGGCCCTCGTGCCATCTAATGAGAGGAGCATGAGCCAGGAGGCAGAAAGCTTTGTGAATCTCTACCTCTAGTAAGGAGCACTTGTCTGAGCGAGCCCCATGGAGTTTTCTCTTCTTGAATGACATCAATGTTTTCTGTTTTCTTGGCAGATTTCTCAGAGTTAGAAGGATGTTTCTGAACTTCTATGTGTCTCATAGGAACATCAGTTGCTGAAGTGAGACCATACCTGTGTATTAGCTGTAGTAAATGATGCTACACGAACGGGTGAGAATAGGCATGGGGTTGAGGAGAGAGGATAGCGTAGCAGTACATCCGTAGTGGTGGCTCCTCACAGGAGACATGGAGGCATATTCATAGGTATAAACTCAACCAGATCTCAGCAGAAGGAACTACCTGTCATGGCAAGCACTATAATGGACAATGGAACCCTGAGCCTCTCGTTTCAGGGATTTTTATTGATACCTAAGCTCCTCAGGTTCTGTTAATAGCATGTACAGATCATGAACTATCAAACATCTTTTACATAAAGCCAACACCTACCTGTATTATCTAATACAAATGCCAAGGCCTAGGCAGCCCTTTTCACAACAGTACACCAAACAACCATTTTAAACATAATTAAAAATAAACTTCTGCATCAGGATAGAGATAATGGCATCTAAGAGCTCTCAGTTACTTTGAACAGTGACTTCACATTGTATTTTGCTTGCTGCTTGTTGGTTGATTCCAGTATTTCTCAGTTCTGTAGTTTGGGTTCAAAGCTACACTGTACCCAGAAAAGTGTCTAGGCATGACCTTAGTTCTTTGGTATTTGTGAACATGGCCCTGAGTAATAAGAAACCCTCACTTTGCTCTCTGCTCCCGGAAGATGGTCATCCAACTTAATACCGGGTGAAGTCTCTGAGCATCAATAAGCCACATTCATTTTGACATCTAGACTCCTGTGTAATTAAGACCTCGGGTCTGGCGCTTGGTTTATCAGTGTGTGTCGATTCTCATTTACATAGACCTTGGTTTTTCCCACATCTCTTGCAGAGCCAATGCCCCCCATCCCCAGATGCTATTAACAATGAAAGGGCTGAGGATAGAGTTACAGCCCATCCTGACTCTAATCCCTGCTTAACATTTCCCTTAAAAAGGAACATTGCTCTATTTGGAAATTAAACACTATGTGTTTAGATGTTCTTTACGGCAGGAGAAAGGAGGTAGATTTTCCATTTCTTTATTCTGGATTTGGAAAACATCCGATTTCATGCCCCTTATTCAGCTGCAAAGCAGAAGAGTCTGCAGCATGATCAGAGGGTGGCTTTGTCATCTTTCTTTTATAAAATGGAGAGAGAGAAGCTCTCCTCCCTTGGCATTGTATGCTACAAACCCAGGCTGGCCTCCCTAGGTGTGCTAATAATGTATGTATGCAGGCTGAAGACTGTCAGGTGTAACTGGATTCTAGATGACTTCTAGGGCTGCTGGGAACTGTCCTCTACCCTCTAAGCTGTCTCCTAGACAACAACAGTTGGGATCCAACCATTTGAATGCTTCTTCTCTGGCTAATGGCTACAAGGTAGGCTTGTACCCTTTAGCCAGAGAATTGACCTGGGTTCAATTCCCAGCACTCACATGATGGCTCACAACATTGTATAACTCCAGCTCCAGGGGATCCAGTGCCTTCTTCTGACCTCCAAGGGCACGGGGCACTCATGTGGTTTATTTTTCCAACTGGAATGGGAAAACTCATATCCAGGAGAAATTAGAGAAGCTTCACAAGACCATATATGCAGTCAGTTCTGTGACCAGGGAATAGCACAGCCTCTGTGGATCTTCATTTTCTCATCTAAAAGAGCCGCTCATCATAAAACTTAAAAGTGGGTAAAGAAGCCTAAGAAGAGGCTCAGAGAAAGGCGATCCAGGAATGGAGGAAGACATCAATAAAGCACTCAACGAGTAGCTTGCTGATAAACACATGTTGTTCCACTCACTCTGGTTAGAAGGCAGAAATAGGAGGATTGCTTAAGATCAGGAGTTCAAGACCAGCCTGGACATTATCGTGAGATCCTTCCTCCTCCTTCCCCCAAAAAATTGAAATTGAGGGTTGATTTCAAGGAGGCTCCTGTTCTAATTGTGTCAAGTACTACCCCGATCTTTTGAAAGTTACTGCCCCTTTATGGTCCTCTGACAGTTTATCTTAGACATAGATAATAGTAATTATATTGCTCACTTGAAGAGCTGCTGCAGACACTCGGTGAAATAATTCTTATAGAGTGCTTAACACAATGACTGACAATGACTCTCAATTCACAATGCCCATTAGTTTACTGTCGCTACTGGTTCTATTTCTTATCAAGAAGTCCGTCACCTGATGAGTGAGACACAGACTCCAGTCTACCAGGAACTTCTTGGTAGCTACCCTCAGTCTCAGAGTTCCTAGGTAGTTCTTAAAAGCAGCCAAGAATCTAGGATAGTGCCTTTCTACCTAAGCAGTGTCTCCAAGAACGTTTAGTGTCAGTATTTGCACTGGTCCTGAGCAGAAATGTCTACTTAGTTCTACTGAGTCCAGGCGAGAGGAGTTTGAAAAGCTCATCAGGTGATTCCAGTGTTAAGCCCCACCGACCTGGTAGAAGGACCTGTTAAATTTGATATTGAAACAATTGTTTATTGGTTCTGATGTCACTACTGGGATTGTCTAGGTAGACATTTCTTTTCAAATAAAACCTGGGTGCTGTGGCTCAGAGTGGTAGTATGCGTGTCTAGCACGTACTAGGCTCTGTCAACCTTCAGCACTGCAATAAAAATTAATTATTGACTGAAGTGCAGAGAGAAATACATATAAATTACATGTAAATAAGCACCAAGTTAAAAATTACATCTTTGTGATAAATACTTGAATGAGGCTTGAGAAGTGTATTGGAACCAAGTATGTTTATAAATATACCTCGGAATGTACAGTCACTAAGTTGGGTTGGCGAGGAAGTAGAGGAGATCAGGGAGGAGTTGGGGAGGGGAAACCATGACCCAATACATTGTATGAAAAAAAAGTTTAATTAAATCACAGAGTACAGTGAAAATTATGAGTTAAGAATATGGAATTCTTGTTCTCTAATAACTTGGTTTTTTAAGACATTTACTGTGTAGCTCTGGCTGTCCTGGTACTCACTATGTAGACCAGGCTGGCCTCAAACTCACAGAATTTTCTCTGCCTCACACATGCTGGGATCAAAGGTGTGCACTGCCAAGCCTGGATTCTAATAACTTATTTTCAACATAGATTTATTGTTGTTGTTTTTTGTTTGTTTTTATTTTTTTTCGAGACAGGGTTTCTCTGTTGTAACTCTGGCTGTCCTGGAACTCACACTGTAGACAAGGCCAGTCTCGACCTCCCAGAGATCCGCCTGCCTCTGCCTCCCGAGTGCTGGGATTAAAGGCACATGCCACCACTGCCCGGCTCAACATAAATGTTTTAAAGATGTCATTTCATATTTACTCAAAACTGTAATTTTATTTACCTGATATATATGAACACAGTCAATGACGATCCTGTTCTCAGTTTCCTGATGCTCTGCCATTGGCAAGGCACTCTCACTCACTGTTACGTGGGGCTCTGAAGAACCCAGTGAGGCTGGACTTTTTGCCATGTTGGCACAAATGGGGAAATTAAGACCAAAACATCTGAGTTAAATTGCCTGTCCACACAGCTCCATCTTAGAAGTGCAAGATGGGAGCCAGACTGTCTGAATTTGGGGTGCTTTTATTTTCCCCCTTTCCTGCTAACTTGTCCATGCTGCCTGCTTGCTCTTCCACATTAAATTATAAAATCCCTTAAGGGCACTTCTGTGACAAAGGTAAGCTACCCAGTAGCCTTCTCTCGGGTCTCTTCTTATACTTGTGATCAGCTTCGGTCTTCCCTCAAGCAATGGCCATAGACATCCTGATTGTCAATCAATCCTGACCGTGCTTACTGAAATCCCTGCAATAGCTGCCTGTCTTGTTTTGCAGAAATCCACAGGCCTGCTCTGTCTGACCCCTGCCTCCCATCTCCTGCTGCTCTGTTCTTGCTCACCAGGCCCCTGGCAGCTGCATCTGCTCCGGATTCCTCAGCCAGGCCAGGCCCTTGACCCATCATGCCTGTGCAGCACTGTTCAGTGCAACAAAACACGATTCCTCTTTACTTTGCCAAGAAAACCTGTCTTCAGTGTTACCTCCACGTACTGTAATCCCAGATTCCTCATTAAATGAGACCACTCTTTACTCTTCCATGTTGCCAGTAGATCTTTCCTTAGTTGTTCTTGTTCTGATTTAGACTTATTTATTGGGGTAGGGGGGTGGGTCAGTTCTATCCAAAAGCATCAGCTCCCTACTCTCCTAACACTGTAATCTCAGACCCTAGCATAGTGCTTAGCACGTAGTAACCGCTCAGTGTATATTAAATCACTGAGCAGAACATGAGTAAGTGGATGGGTAGTTTATTCGTATTCTGCTGAGGGCTGCTACAGTTTTACTGCCAACACCAATTGCGAGCCAGAAAGTGTGAATATCTGCAAGAACTTCAAAGTTTACCAGAGCTTCTGTGACCGTATCATCCTGGAGCTGCTGTTTATACTGACTAATCTAAGATATGTTTGCTTTTTTATTGGATGTGCGCGTGCATATGTGAATCCAGGTGCCCAAAGAGTCCAGAAAAGGGCATCAGACCCCCTGGAGCTACAGATGTCTGTGAGCAGCCTGACATACTGGGAGCCTACTCTGGCCCTCTGTAAGAGCAAACCATGCTCATAACCACTGGGCCAGCCCCCAATCTGGTGTGAAACTGGCAGTGGCTTCCAAGCTGGGTTTGGTAGGGCAAACCCCAGTTAGACCAGGAGTAGAGCATCCAGGGCCCCACCTCTCTTTCCCTGCTTCTTCAGATGTCCCTTCTGATGACAGTTCTAAAACCCCGGATCCAGTAGAAAAATACATTACCAGAAACCAAAAGTCCGTATTGTATTCTCAATGATGCCACTTTGGGTTTCGGAGTAGACAAGCTGTTCTTATTAGCTAAACTTCGGTTTCTTTACCATGAAATTGGATGTAATATTTCATACCACACCTAACTCATTGGATAATTTTGTGGGTAAAATAAGGTAAAAATGAAAATATTTTGAAGACGTCAAATATTTGGTAGAAGTCCTTCACATTATTCCTTGAGCTTATGTTATATAGCTATGCTTTATACTTAGGGATTTTTTTTTTTAAAATTGAAAGATGTGCTCCATAGATACAAAGACATCCCAAAGACAAACACAGTGAGAGTTAAATGTAGTTTTCATTGACACCAAGGACTTAGGTGGGTGGTCAGAGAGCGACGGCGGTTATCACAGGTCTCTGGCTGCGGATCAGGATATTGGTTGAAACCTGTCACCTGTCTTCCTAGCACTTTGAGTTGCTAGGTCAGGGAACACTCGAAGCCTAGACAGGGCACTGTGTGTGAGTGGGGGCTGCTGGGGAGAGTAAAGGTGGAGCAGTGGTCATGGTGGTGGGTGGGTGCAGAGCGGAGACCCGTGAAAGGCCTTTGGAAAGCATAAAGAGGCTGAGCAATGGAAGGCATCGGCACCAGCCTAGCACTTGGCTATTTAGCCGTGTGACAGTAAGGAGTTGTCAGGGAAGGCTGCCCAGAATAGCATGGACGTGTCAGGAATGACTTGAATGATGTCAGGTAGAGGGCAGGTCTAACAAGACAACTGGGGCTTCCTTCTGGCGAGGGTGGGGCTCAGGAGAGGGCCGATTTCCCAGAAGCTATCTGGATGCAGCCAAAATAGTGGCTTTTTCCTCTTTCCCAGGAGCTGAAGTGACTCCTACAAGCTCAGCAATAAAGAGGAGGACAGCACTGGGGGTGCAGTGGAAGACAGAATGTATTAAAAGGAGGCCTAAATACTGTTAAGGATGTTGGCTTTGGTTAGTATATAAAAACTAACTGGATTAATAGAGCCTCTAGATGCAGAATGTGTGGACACTAATTACCCCTAAATTACAGTGGATTCCATTGAAACTGAGAATTCTCGACAAACCAACCCTGACCTCCTCTCTGCCTCTCTTCCCTCCCACACAATGCTAAAATGAATGTGTCATTGTAACTGAGATGAAAGGTTTTGAATTTATTTTCCACATCCCTCCAAGATCTCTTGTTTGCAAATCGCAGGAGGGTCTGGGTAGTATACTAATCTAATTCCAGTTTTATTTCAAATCAAAAGAAGAAGAAAAAAAGGTATTCCAGGGACTGGGTTTTCTAGAAGGCTCTTCCAAGCCTCTATCCCGTGCTTGGTTTCTCCACCACACCAGTGACTCAAATTAGTGGTTCCCAAAGTTGATTGTACCTCTGAACCCTGTTAAATCAGAGCCCACCCCAGAGCCTCCTCAGAGTAGGTCTGAAGGAGGGAGCCCATCTGCATTGCTAAGGAGTAATTCAGTAACACTGGTGCTTCTGGTCTCAGGCTGGACCGCAGGGCCTCGCTTTGAAAACCACCGAGTCTAGGAAAATGTGAAGGAAATGTAAAGAACCTAGCCTTAGGGAAAGAGCATGAATCTTAAAGTCCTAAGGCTGTGTCTCCTTGGGGGGTGAGACAGACCGAAAAATTACCTGCTAAATCAACTGCGTGTATGTTCTCTAAGCTTTCATGAGAAATGTGGCTGTCCTGTGGGATCAACACATCTTGCTAGGTAGCATAGGAGATCCAAAGGGGTTGGGAACAGAACGGGCCTGCCTGGGGCCTTGAAGTTCCTCCTCTTCTCCCCTCTGGTTTGCACACCTTGTCTGTTGATTGCTACTGTTGAGAATTTTTTTTTTTTCCCACAGTCCTCACACCTCCAGTCTGTTGACTTGTTCCTTTTGCCTCGAGGCCACTGATAGGTGTCCATCCCATTCCGTTTTTGTTTACAGGTCACTTCTATGCAAGGCCACGTAACTCCTGGGCTGCCTTTGGTAATGTTTCCAAAACTTTGCAAAACACTGGACAAAGTGCGTCAATGGATTTGAGGTTTTAGCTCTGGCCTTGCCTCTGGCTTACTGTGTAGTTGTGAGAAAAACACTGCAACCCCTGAGTAGAATTTTACTCATCAATTAGAGGAGAGAGTTAGCCTAGCTAGCTTAGTGGCTATTCCTTTTGGGGGAAAATGAAGATAAAATGTATGAGCCTCTTCCCAGAAAAATGCACAGATGCACATAAGTGTAGAATGTTGCCTGTGGCTTTCAGACTGCTTAAATAATAATACAGCAATAATAGGCAATAGCAACAGCTGGTTTTTCTCAGGTGCCAGCTGTGTGCCAGGCACCCTGTTCCCATACTCTGGCAACAATATGCCATGAAGCTGCTAATGCCCATCACAATGTGAGAAACCATAGTAAGGATTCCACTCACACCCAACAGGTAAATAACAGAACGGAGTTGGAGGCAGCCTGTGTTGTTGTGCAGGGGACTAAATGCAGTTTAGGTGTTTATGACTCCAGGTTAGAAGCAGACCCTGTTCTAGGTGATATTTCAAGTTCTGAAGTTTAGAACTCATAGATTTGACACGTGGGGTTTTTTTGTTTATTCGTTTGCTTTTTCGCTTGTTTGCCTCAAGTATTAACAAACACCAGTAGAATGACCCACCATGTTCTTAAGGCTTTGATGTATCAAGGTGGACAGAAAATTGAGAATTTAACGTACATACACGGGGATCCAACTGAGCAAAGCAAGCAGCCATGGAGCCACACCTCCCTCCTTTGTAAATGTCTTTAAAATAAATGCTTTCTTATCATGGTTTCTGACCAGAGGCAGCTTCAAGGCTGGGGAGGCAACCCATCTCTGCCTTGGCAGGTCAGTAATGTGACGAGATAAAGGGCGGCTCCTTAATGAAAACCACTCTGCCTCCTGCCAGCAAAGGAGTTTCCTTAGTGCATTTCAAGTCCTCTAACACCTCTTCCCAGATCAATGGCTTTTCATAAATGCACCAGGAGATCTTTGAACCACTAATGCTTCAGGGGCTGTTTAGGTTTGGAGTCAAACTGTTTAATATAACTCTCCTCCAAGTCTGGTTCTATTGAAAGGTCTTGGGAAACAAGGCAGAGGCAACGTCTAAAAAGCAGAACCGCCATGGCCAAGTGAAGTCCCCCGCCTTGGCCTCCTGTTTATATAAGCAAATTGGACCAGGCTGATTACACTCAGGAGGGGGAAAGAGGGATGGAATGGCATGTGGGTCATGGTGAGGAGCTGAGTGCAAAAAGAATCAGATTAAAGGTGCCTTTTGATTGGAGTGTGGCAAGTCATTTGCCAGGGAAGAGGGGGAAGGCTCTGACTGGCTCCGTCAACAGATTAAGTCAGCAACAGATGATGCACTTTAATAAAAACCGCATCGTGCCAGAGAAGTATGGGCCAAACTTCCGAATGCTCTTGGGAAAATGAGTGCCATTTAATTTCAGTAGTAGCTTTAGCACGTAAGCCAAATCAGAGAGGGTCTTTACAGAAAGCTGATTGTGCGCACTGAGAGACAACCATTCTTCTGCCCAGAGCTGTTCCCACGCTAGTTTCCCTCAAGCCTGGGGGATGAGGGATAATAGAGAGAAAACAACAGTAGGCACTTCCTAATGTGTCCTGTGCAGGCCTCTGCTCTGGGCTTGAACCCGTCTGCTGTTATCACCTCCACCATCTGATGCAAAAACAGTCTTAGCGCAGATGACCAAGTTGGCCAGTATTCACAGTTCTCTGGAATGGTAACCATGATTACCTACAACCCCATGTCTGTCCACCTATGTCATCTATAAAGTTAGCTCTTTGACCCCTGGAGATCTATGGCTTTGTTGTTCTGTGTGGTCACACATAAGGCCCCTTTTATTTAGACTTCTCATTTAGGGAACATATGGTCTTTTCAGCTTGATTCTCACTGTAGTGTGCAGTACAGTAGAGACCGCTACTAATTTTTAGGTTTGGGTTTAAGAGGTGCTGTGGGAAGGGGAGGTAAAACCCAGTGTCTCATACGTGCTGGATAATTTTTCTTTTATTGTTGAAAAGTCATTTTAAAAGCAGCATTATGGCTTGTTCTTTTTTTTTTTTAATTAACATTTTTTAACATTATTTTAATTGTGCAGGAGTGTTTTACCTGGATATGTATGTGCACTATATGTGTGTAATACCCCTGTAATCCAGAAGAGGGCATCAGAACTTTTGGAATTGTAAGCTGCCATGGCTAGGTGAATGTTGAGAACTGAACTAGGTTCCTCTGCAAGAGCAACAAGTACTCTTAACCATTGAGCCATCTTTCCAGCCCCTTGGCTTTTAAAATTATTGTTGTTGTTGTTGTTATTATTACTATTATTTAAGCTCACTACATAAACTTCTTCAGCAACAAAATTAAATGAAGATAAAAGGAAGAAACAATCATTGCCATTGTGGCATACAGCCTTCTCTTTTCCCTGGTGTGCGTATACACATAAACAAAAACATGTTTTGTAGCTTGATATTTTGCTAGCACTGCACAGTAGACATCTTTCTGTGTCAAAAGCTGTAGAACTGCTGTGGGTTCCATATCACAATCCCACACAATATTCTACTAGGCAATTGCGTCATCATTTACTCTGACTGAAGTTGATAAACTTGGTCCCTGCTACTTGTCTCTACACCAGTGGTTCCTAACCTGTGGTTCGTGACGCCTTTGGGTATCAAATGGCCCTTTTACAGAGGTTGCCTAAGATCATCTACATATCAGGTATTTATATTTCCACTCATATCAGTAGCAAAATTACAGTTAAGTAGCAATGAAAATAGTTTTATACTTGGGGGTCACCACAACATGAGGAACTATATTGAAGGGTCCCAGCATTAGGCAGGTTGAGAACTACTACTATAAACAAATATAACTAGAGTCTCTTTGAACTCACAACCTGATGCTTGTCTTCCCATCCCTGTTCTTGACTCAGCTTCTTGGAAACTTCACGCTCAGACTATTTGTTTGAATAACGGTTTTAGAAATGACAGTACATGCATAGTCTTTGCCTACTTCGGGGTGCCTCAGATTGCAGCATTCAGATTTTAATGTAAAACCGATCGCAGTGTTTTACTTATAACAACAGAGATAGGTCCTCTTTTTTTTTTTTTTTTTCTAATTTAACCCTTCAAAATATAGTCCTCTCCCTGTTGGACTCTGTCCCAGGGAGTTAACACACCAGAGAGCTTGGAGTTATTTCTGTAAATATCCTCTCTTTGGACCTGCTGTGTATCAGTGAGCCTGGAGTCAAAAATTAATGAGTGCCAGCAAGAGAATGGAGGGGATGCTAACTGGAGTTCTAGAGATTGAGGAGTAAGTCACTCTTAGGCTCGTGGGGATCAAAGATGGTTAGAGATACCTTAGGACCAAGGCAGGTACACAAATAGAATCAGAAAGAGTTCAGGGTGGTTATGGCGGATGATACATAGTAAATCCCCAGGAGTCCTATTTATTATTTTCCATCAGCCAAATGAAGCAATTTTTAGATTTACATTTAGATTTTTTTGATGAGCTATCACCATGGAGATGGAGTTGAAAATCCTTTTCTTGACAACATTTCTGTGAAACCATTTGTTTTAATTATTTGCATACTGTGACTCTGGGAGGCCCCTAGACGTCTGTGCTTCTCCCTCTACCAAAAGTGCTTGATATCAGCCCCCTTGGATTCTGTACAGCAGAAGTATCCAGGTCTCCCATGTGCCTGGACTCTACCATTGGATGAAAATCCCACAGCTCCCCACAATCCATCCCCAAAAAAGTAACTTGCGAGCGAACAAAGCCAGAGAAAGGAAAGAATGATAGAGAATATGCCTTCTGTTCTAGAGGAATGGTTCTGAGTGTAGCTTCCGTAGACTCAGCTGATTTAGTCTCTGATACACAAGCTCCTACACAGGCATAGCTATTAGAATGAGATGGTCAGTCGAAATTACCTTCCAAGATGATATGGGAACTCAGGGGCTTAAGGTCCTTTTGTTATTATTGGTGGTGGTGGCGGTGGTCTAGAAGTATTAATGAGTTGACCCCTCCACAGACACTTCTTTTTAAAACAGTAGTGTCAAGATTCCAAGTAGAATTCAAGATAGTTTTGGAAAAAAAAAAAGTCTAACTCTGGAAATTCTAGAACCATATATAGAAGAGTCCCTTCTAAGCATTCCTTTCTGATATTGGTTTACTTATTAGCCAAAAAGAATGGATTGCTTCTGGAAGCTTCCAGTGCTCTGTCCTGATCCACATTTCTATTCAGAGTTCAATGACGTACCAGCCCTGATAATGAGCAATTCCTTCAATGGAAAATAATTCACTATTATAACTTGGCTTCCGAGTGTGAGGCTTACAAGTGTCCGGAGACTTTGGGAGTCAAAGCTTTGTCCAGACCATGGCTCTGTGAGGATACTGTACTGTAACACCTGGGCTGGAACAGCTTCAAGCCAAATCTATGTCTCAGGTTTATATCTCTCCTTCCTATCTGTCTGTCTTTGTCTCTTTCCCTTGCTACTTTCCTTTGTCATCTTCTTTAACGGGATTGGTTGGTTCCTCATAATTCACAGTGTGCTCCAGAGAGAGCGGTGCAATAGCTTGAGCAGAACACAGAACCCAGGCTATTTGTGTCACTATCCATTCTGCCAACAAGCATTGCCTTCCTGTCTTCATCCCATAATATTTTGATGAGCTAGCTATGTCCTATGTGGGGTTGCTCTCTGGGAACCAGGGATGCCACAGGACACAGAGCAGGACCCTGGTCTAGTCAACCTTAAAAGTCTCAAAGATGTTTTGACAGCTTCCAGCAAGTAAAAACACATATGCAGCTCACTGCCTGTTAAAAGGCTTTTGATTGATAGCTCTCCATTTTAATGCTAGAGAATTTGTTTCCACCTACACACAACATGGGGGAAGCATACTATATTAGAAGAAGACACAGCGTCCCTGCCAATTCTGTTGTTTACTAGGCAAGTCACATGAATGATGCCTGTAAGTGCTGTGATCATATGCCTTTCCAATGCCCCTCCCCCTCCTCCAAGGGGAAGAATGACCATGCTGACATTGCCTCGTTGCTAAATCCCTCTGCTGTGTTCATGTTCTGTACCCTACCCCACTGCTTAGATTAAGTTACTGGCTCAGGGATCTGCCAAATGGGTAAATGTGTGTTCTTTGCTTTTGCATAATACCCTTTTCCTATTTTCTGATGGAACAAAGCAGTAATTTAAGCTAGGGTAGATTGTCTTCTTTATGGCACTTAGATGTTGAAGCATAGAGCATACTCTCATCTCTTTTCTTTATTGGCTTGGCTCTTATTCCCCTTGGAAAAGGTATCAAGGCACACACTGGAGGACCCTAACATCTCTGTGCACTCAGTTTCTTCTCATATTTTCCTGTTATCCCAAACCCATCATATCCAATAACAGGCTTATAGATGGAGAAATTGAGGCTGAGTTTCATTGAGCTTTCAATCTTTCACTGTGTTCAGCAATTGGAACATTTTTGTACGAGGCAAATACAAGAAATATATAGTGAACATAAACTCAGTCTGCAAGTGTCAGTAGCCAAGAAAGGTGGCTTAGTTTATAAAAGTGTTTCCCTCATGTCCACTTTCTACAAAAACCAAACTGCAAGCATTTCTGGACTCTGTCTTCTTTCCCAGAGGGGTGTATATGAGTTTCCAAGTGTTTGAGTGTTACCCAGAAGAACTGAGGCAGAGAAGATGTAGTTCAGAGGTGTGTTGTCTAGTTTCATGTCAGCGTGACAGAGGCTAGAGTCATCTGAAAGGATAAAACCACAATTGAAGAAATTGCTTCTATAAAATCCATCTGTAGGACATTTTCTTAATTAGTGATTGATGGGAATGGTCTGTGGTGGTGCCACCCCCTGGGCTGGTGGTCCTGAGTTCTATAAGAAAGTAGGTTGACCAAGCCATCATGAGCAATCCAGTAAGCAGCACCCGTCCATTTCCTCTCCATCAGATCGTGCCATCAGGTTCTTGTCCTTCATGAATTCCTGTCCTGACTTCAATGATGAACAATGACGTGGAAGCGTAAGCCAAATAAACCCTTTCCTCCTTTTGATCATAGTGTTTCTTCACAAAAATAGTAACCCTAACTAAGACAGAAATTGGTACCAGGATTGTGGGATATTACTGTGACAGACCTGACCGTGTGTTTTAGGGAGGATTGTGCAAGGACTTTGAAACTTTGAGCTGGAAAAGCCATTGAGTGTTCACAGCGTGGTGAGCCATTCTGTGGGAGCTTGGAAGATCAGAATGTTGAGAGCAATGCAGACAATGGAGGCCTGGGTTGTGGAGTTTCAGAGAGAAGTTTGAGAGCTCCTTAATGACTCTATCAGGGCCATTTGTTATTTTGAGTTAAGAATCTGTGATTCTGCCTTCCTTTCCTCCAGCAGCAGCCATCAGGTAAACCAAGATGGGTGCAAATACTTTCAAGATACAAATACATTCAAGAGCTCTGGAGGAAGAAGCAGTCTGACTTGATGCTCTTTCTTCTGAGGGTATGCTGCTGGCAGTATCTCCAGCTCTCTGCTCTGCACAGGGCTCCCCTACCCTTGCCAGCCTGACAAGGCACAAAGGCTAAGGATACAAGGCCAAGCAAGGTTATGTCATATACAGGATTTGTGTCCTCCATGGTGGCCACAAACGTACAGTTCCCTAAGGGTGCAACTTAAGGCAAGCTTGTCCATCATGATGTTAGCCAGCTAAAGTTTGCTCAAAGCCTTCAGTCTGTTGCTGAGAAGAGAGCCGGATGACACTGTGGGGCCTAGAGAGTCCTGAATTCTTACTGAGTTGGTGAAGATTCCACATACAGATTCTTTGAGTTATCCTCACTGATCCATTCCATAAAGCTATCAGAAGAAATCCTGACACCCAGTGGATCAGTTCACAAGTACAGAGAGATTCATGGGCTGGCATCTGTTGGCTGTAAGAGCCCTGGCCTTGGAAAGGGCCGTTAGTTCCACCACACTGTTAGTGATTCTCACCATGCAGTTTGGAGAAGGTCCAATACTCTCCAGCTCCACCATCACTGTTAATACACATAATGTAAATCCATACCCAATAAGCAATTTAGGACAAAAAAAAAAATCTTTGGTTCTGTTTAGATGGGGCTGAAGAGTCAGCTGTGATTAACAAGATACCAGAACCACTGAAGTAAAACCCTTGCTTTACTGGAACAATTGATGATGGTTAGTTGGAGCTGAGAAATTGGCAGTGGTTAAGAAGAGACCAGAATTAAGGTGAAAACTTTTGGGAAGTGTTTCCTCAGGGTCAGCACACAGAAGCTGTGTCCCAGAGGCTGCCAATGTTGTATGTCATGGTGGCAGCCGAACTTGGTGGTGTAAGAATACACAGGTGGTACTGGTTCTGAAGGCATGAATGGGTCAGGGAGAGGAGTGTGTGGCAGTGTGTGGCAGGGCTGCAGTCCCTTAAGAGAGCTCAGGAGGGGCTCTATTGATGAAAGTTCAGATCAGTTGCAGCAAAAGCCCCCAGCATTTTGGAGATGCCAGTACCATGAGATGACTGCCAAAAACAGCTGGTATGGAGTGGAGCCTGCCTGAGCCTGAGCATGCTGCAGAGGGTGGGGCCAGAGAAGTGATCCAGGCTGTTTGGAGGAGCCCCGAAGATCACAAGTGGATCCCAGCCATGGAACAATGAATTATTTACACTGTTGGGGTTTGGTTTTGCTTTGTTCACTTTGTAACTGAGCCCTGGTTCTTCTCTTCTGAAGTAAGAAAATTTAATTCATTTTTGATTTTACAGGAGCCCTCAGTCAAGAGATTTGGAACTTTTAAAGTTTTCAAAGTTTTGGAATTTTAAAAGAAACTGAATATTTTAAAGAGTCTGAATTTTTAAGTGTTTAAAAGACTGGGACTTTTAAGATTTGATTTTTTTCCAAAAACACTCCCTCCGGCTGCTAATGGAAGCAGATGCAGAATCCCATAGCCAAACATTAGGTAGAGAGAGTCCAAATTGGAGATCTCCATTAGATCCCTCCCGATGGAGCTAGGGGAACCCCACAGATGAGGAGAAAGGATTATAAAAACCAGAGGGGCCAAGGTTACTAGGAGAACATGGCTCACAGAATCAACTAAGCAGGGCTCATAGGGGCTCACAGAATCTGGCAATCACCCTGCACGGGTCTGCACTAGGTCCCCTGCATTTATGTTATCAGTGTTAGCTTATGTTTCACGGGTGTGCCTCTGACCATTTTGCCTTCCCTTGGGACCCTTTTCTTCCTACTGGGTTGCCACATCTAGCCTTGATAGGAGGGTTGGTGCCTATCCTTGTGGCATCTTGTTGTGCCATGTCTACCTGATAACCCTGAAGACCTGCTCTTTTCTAAAGGGAAGCAGAACTGGGGGAAAAGGGAAAAGGGGTGCTAGGTGGAGTGGAGGGAGGGGAAATAGGTTGGGATATATTACACGAGGGAAGAATAAACTTAAAAATGTTGAATTTTTATATTGTAATGTCTGTTAATGTGAGATCGGGGATGAACAAGAAAGGAAAGGTTATGATTTGACAGTGATGCATTTGTGTGTCAAGGTAAAAAGGGGTCAACTGTGCTGTCTAGTCTTATGTCAGCTTGACAGAGGCTACAGTCATTTGATAGGCTGGAACCTCAGTTGAGAAAATTGATTCCATAAGATCTGAATGTAGGGCATTTTCTTAATTAGTGATTGGTGGGGGAGGATTCAGCTCACTATGGCTGCTACTATCCCTGGGTGGCTGAGCATGCCATGATGAGCAAGCCAGTAAGCAGCACCCCTCCATGGCTTCTGCATCAGCTCCTGCCTCCAGGTTCCCGCCCTGTTTGAGTTCCTGCCGTGGCTTCCCTCAGTGGACTGTGATGTGTAAGCCAAATAAACTCTTCCCTTGCCAACTTTGCTTTGGACATGGTGTTTCTTCATAGCAATAAAAACCCGTAGGACAAGAGGTAAACTGCTTGGGAGTATGCATGCAGCAAAGTTTGATATCATATACCGGCCCACCCTGTGGTCTAATGAGGCAACACCGATTCCTCGATGTGCTTCTTCCCTCGAGCTCCTCTGAAGGCACAGGCAATCGTCCTTCTACTTCCTTCTTCTCTCCTCAGAGAGGCGGGTGAGTCTGAAGACTATTGTGAGCCAGGCAGCTGGCAGACGCCATGACTCCACTGCTCTTTTCATGCTCCTGGACCAGGATAGAGAGCAGAGGGAGTGCTGAGAGGCTTTTCTGCCTTGAGAGGTGACCCCAACCAGAAGAGGGACTCTGGCTCTTCAGACCTTTGCTCCCGTCATCCCCTTGGTCTGACCTGCCTCCAACCCTGTGCCTGTCACAAGGAGCTAAGAACAGGGTCTCCATCTGAGCTCCTCCACGACTTGGTACCTTCACTACCTCTTTAGTCTTTGCCCAAGGTGGAAGAATTTTTAGAAGGATGGGGGTCCTAATCCTGGTGAATCAAGTGTACCTTGGGTGCACTTGGGTTTAGAGCAGCGCCGTCTGGTAAAACTTCCTGTGGTGATGGGCGTGTTGTACATGTTCTTTTTCCATCCTGATAGCCAAAGCCACACGAGGGGAGAGAGCAGGGTCCTCGGAATTCACTTAAATTAGAATGGCCACATGTGGCTAGAAGTCACCGTATCAGACAACATAGGTCTAGATTTTTGAAACTTAAAGACCAAGAGTTAGTTGCATCTCTGTTCTCTACATAGAACTCGTACAATCCATTCCCAAAGCAAAGGTGGACTGTGTCCTGTCTTCCCAGGCAAGGGGAGTGTGCCTGTCTAAGAATGGGTTCTGGGAAACATACCGCCTAGCACTTTAAAAGTACCACCCCACCATAAACATAAAAAAAAAAAAACCCTGATATTTTGCCACTCAAACCAGTGAGCAACCCAAAGCCTGAGTGTTGTCCACCCCCTAAATGTTGCCTAATCTGCTGAGGTACCTCTAACAGACCACAGGCATCCTGGCCACTTAATTTATAAACAATTGCTCTATTTCTGCCTAAAATCGAGTGTGGTGTGTTGAGATGTAGGCTTACATAGAAAAATCATGGCTCCACAGGGGTGCTGACTTGCTGTAAGGAATATAGTCAGTTTCTGCAGGGATGGTCTGAGACCAGGTCTGCCACATTGTATTGAGAATTCATCTCTAATATTCCACTGGCTTCTAAACATTCTAACCATGCCGCTAGACCATTACATCTGCCCTGGAAATGATTATCCCCTCGAGAAAGGGCCACACCTCTTGCTCCAGCCATGTGTGTGGCAGGGTATCCCCTAGTCAGCAGGAGGGATGACAAGCTCCCTATGCCTTTGTAGGAGGTAGGTAAAGACCTCAGGCAAAACAAGTTTCCACCCCCACTACCCACCCTGGGTTTTCAGTCTCCTTTCTCCTGTCCTAAAGTAGTGGTTCCTATCCTCCTAGTTCATGGGTTTAAAGATGCTAGTGTTGTTCTGAATAAGGGAAAGACTCTACTCCTTAACTCTCTCTAACTCCTAGCCTAAAGGAGGAAGCTCAGTATTTAAATTAAATTAATTCAAGCTGCTGTAACAAATGGACTTAATATAATGCATAAAGACTCAAGCTGATTGAGGTTTAGTTCTCTCTCATTTAAAAACCAAAATAGCTTTTCCTAGTGGGTCAGCGCTTTGCCTCCAAGTAAGAAGGAAGAGACCAAACTCCTGTCAGCAAGTAATGATTAAGAGTAGAGATTATGAACCCTGATACCTTCAGGGGACCTCCAAAGTCAATGCTGGGCTTGTGTGCACACACAGGGAGGTTGTATGCATGCTAGACCCTTATAATTTTCTCACTCAACTGCTTGATTAGGATTCAGTTATAGGATCATGCCTTACTGCAAGGAAGGCTGGGAAATGTAGTGTAGATATGGAACCAGGAAGAGGAAATGACCATGTTTAAGGGTTAGGCAGGCTTTGCCACTCATCCAAACTGGCACGTGGTAGATCTTTCAGATAAGGGGCCAGATAGTAAAATAATTTATTTTAAGCTTTGTAAGCCACACTATATCTTACCCACTCACTTCTATGACTACACTATGACTATAGTATAAAACATTAACAAAATGGCAGGGCCGTTTCAGTAAAACTTGATTTCATAGATAGACAGTGGCCTCTTATGGCCCCAGGACCACAGTGTATCAGCCACAGTTGCAGTCCAGGGAAAATGCTTCCCCAGCAAAATACAAAACAAGAATATTTCAGATTATTTGCAAAGAACTACAAAATATACCTGTGCTTCCTGGAGCAGAGGTGGAGGTATTGAATGCAAATGAATTAAGGGGACTTAAGAAGAATCTGAGAAAACATTTAAGATGTTATAAAAGAGATAGTACCAGCTATGTTCCAAAGGAAAATAATGACACCAAAAAAAAAAAAAAGTTGTTTATTAAAAAGTGTAAGTTTCAAGTTCCACACTCAGTATCTTTGGGGTGGGCAGTGAATGTATATTTTCAGCATGTTCCTTTGCTGTTTAAGCAGGTGGTAGAGGTACTGGGTAATCCATTAATTAGAGCCATTAGTGTCCCTGACCCTGGCATGAGCAAGCAGAGGACATGAAGTAAAATACAGCTTGTGCCAAAGTTACTCATCCAGGGAAGCCAAACTTTCCTTGAAAGAAACTACCAAGATTCAGGAGAATGGCAGCAGTTTTACAGATTTTTCTATTCTATTATTATTTTTAATTTACTCAGGACTCTGTTTTGTGATGATCATGCTCTGAAGTAGTTGAATATGTAAATCATAGGAAAGTCAAAACTTCCAAGCCAAGCTGGGCATTGTGACTCAGGCCTTTAATCCAGCACTCAGGAGGCAGCAGCGGTGGGTGGACCTCTGTGAGCTCAAGGACAGCCTGGTCTACAGAGCCAGTTCCAATATAGCCAGGGTTATGTAGAGAGAGATCCTGTCTCAAAAAAAACCAGCAAAAACCAAAAACTTCCCTACGGAGCTGTGACCCAACAACCCTTGAGCTTCTGTCTGCTCCTTCAACACTTGCTTCCCTCTCAGCAGTATCCACCAGGCTCTGGAAATTCTTGTGGCATGAAGCATCCCAGCTGGTAGATTGGATTCTTAATTCCTCAAGCTTTGTGGCTGATGGTCCTTTCCCCCCTGCCATGATGCAACAAAAACTATCTTCTGAAATATTTAGCCCTGCTATGCTGGCTTCCCTCCGTTGCCCAGCAACCAGCATGAGGGAGGCTAATTGGCCATCAGAGTCAGGGAGTGGCTCCCTTAACACCCTAGTTGTCAATGCAAGGGGCCTGAGAGCATCCCAGCAGGGAGATGTAAAAACACTTTGTGAGTAACCTTAAGAAGGTCACCTCTGAGTGCCCAGAGAAGGCAGTCACATATGCCGGTCCATCTGTTCCTGGTCCAAAGACGTGATGGAAACTAAAGGAAAAAGAAATCCACCTTCAAGACCCCTACTTTCCTCTAGAATTGGGAGGAGTATCTGAGATTCTCTGAGCAAGAAAATGCCAAGCATTGAAGAATAAATAACAAACCAATAAGTGTTATTTCTGTAACTCACCACCCAGGGCACAGAGATAAGAGAGAACAAAATGAAAAACCACCCCGAGATTCCCTTTATGGTAAATGATGGGGAGACTTGTGCTGGAGTCTGTTTCCTGAGTATGGAAAATTGCCCTTAAATGACTGTTTCTCAAGTCCCCATGTCTGGTGAGTCCTGGCAGGTCTCCCCGGGAATATGGAATGCCTAAGCCACGCCTTGTCCTCAGCTCAGTAGCCAAGCAATGTGACGGTAGACTTGATTTTTTTTTTTTTTTTTAATTGTCCTTTCCAGAAGCCTTTGACTGAGTTTGGAAGATGTGTACATTCAGAAAACTAAGGTTTGAGGAGCTGGCACAAGCTTTCCTTCACTCTCCAAATGCAGCTATGGGCTTCCCAGTAGCTTCAGATCTGAGATTCACCTCGGGAGCCTTGGGAGAATTGTGGGTAGCAGATATCCCTTCTGCTAGGGTTCCCAACTCAGTATATACTGAGGCCCGAGAGCTTGCCTTTTATAACCCTGTGCTTCTGATGCAGACATGTGATTCGGGTCACACTGGGACAGTAGAATAAACAGGAAGTATAAGGGTAGGGGGGTGTTTGGGATTTATTTTTTAAAGGTTCGTGGCAGCCATAATCTTTCTTAGCAGTGAAATCTAGCAATCCTTGTAGCTTGGATTCAAAACACCTTTCCCTGTTTCATTAGGATTTTCTCCCGGCTAAAGCCCATTTCCCTTTCTGTAAGTCTCTAGCTCTGGATCATTCTCCAACTCCAATATTTGACCACAAACCTTAGGTTTTTAGTTTTTTTGCAGACAGAAGAATTTTGTTGATAAACACAAACTCCCTACACATAAACGTCCTCTTGGATCTATACCTCTTGGTATTCTTGTCACCTTCCCAGAGTTACTGCTGTGGCACACACCTTCTATAGGACACTCTTGTTTCCGTGGTCATACACGCAGGTACATAAGAAGTAAGGGGATGGCTTCAGAGTGGATGCAATGTGCCTGCTTTCCCAGCGCTGCTGATGCAGGGGCTGCCACTGAATGCTGTGAACCCTGCCCAAGCTGCCCAAGAGACTGATTCCCTTGTTTTCAAAGCTTCCTTTGGTGACAACTTCCAGCATTCTCATGTCTGTGCCCTGTTCTTGGTTGGACCCCCATTGCCCAATGTCGTCAAGTCACTTGGAAAGGATGTGAAAGGGAATGTTACCCAGAGAGTGCAAAGTGGAAGCTGGATGGGGAGTCAAGTTTCTGGAACCACAGAGCAGCCTAATTGGCCCATGCGAGTGGAGAGACTGTAGATATGTCTAATTGAAGACTGCCTGTCTATGATGGAAATTTGCCTTTCATCTTTCCATGGCTCAATGATTTGAAGCACAGATCCATACAACTTTCGAAGGTAGCTTTCAGCGCAAGTCACACCGACAATACAAGGTTCCTCTGAATCACCATCACCGTTGTCAGCATCGTTATCAGTATCATATCCTGCATATTTTTACAGTACAGAGAACCAAACCCAGAGCCCCTACATGCATGCTAGGCAAGCTTTTACCACTTGGCTATACTCAAAGTCTACACTATATAATTAAAGATGTTTCCACCAAAAAAATGTAGTAGTACATTGCTCCTTCTGGTGGAGGGGCTCACTAAAGAAGGCAAGAAGGCATATTTCATAATTGCAAACCCTGCCAGACCTCAGCAGAGGGAACCAATACCATACTCAATCGACAGTGGAACCCCAAGCATCTGAGTTCAGGTGTTTTATTGATACAGAACTCCTCAGGTGTTAATCATAAGCAATCAAACATCCCCCACAGAAATCTAACACCTGCAAACAATACAGAATGCCAAGACCTAGGCATCCCCTCACCCAGCAGTACATAAAACATTTCATGCATAACTAAAAATAAATTTCCACAAAAAACATCTTTGGCTCTTCAATGATAATTTATATCACAAGAGGCAATGCAGCGTGGATCTTAGAGACAAACAGAGCTACATTCAAACTACATAACTACACTAGCTTTGTGAAGGATCCATCACTCATGTTATGTGGACATTAAAGTAACCTTATGTGGGGGTAAGAAATGATCCAAAAAGAAATAACATTTATGGAACATTTTCTGTATTGTTTCTGTTGCCATAAATGCTTTACATAAACTTTTGATTGAAAAGAAAAGTCACATGAAGCCTATGATGTATAAAGCACAATCTTTTTCTTTTCACAAATGACTCGGGTGCAGAGAAAGCAGAACCTGTAACTGAGAATATATTCCTTACTATTGCACATAAGTCCCCTACTTTACAGCAAAGGTTAGATAACAGATTTCTATAGGAGCTTGGTGTAGCAGCCAGTGTTCAACACATGATCATTGTGCTTATTATGTGTGTTTAATGGACAGATCCATCCCAAATGGACTGATTTCTCAACTTACAGGAATAGGGAGCTAATGAAAAATTATGGTTTTAATTAGCGGTTTTGCTAAGCTTGCACATGAAATGCCCCTCTCCTAACAAGGCTTTCTGGATCTATAAAATTCACTCCAGCGTAATCAGCATGATACTTTAGTTGCTAGCCATTCCACTCTTAGCCTTGCTTTGATTTCTGTGGCAGAAATGTTGCATTCCTGCAAGCATCTGGGTTTCTCAATCAGCCCCTGATTCTAGGTACAGGTACTATTTGTTACTCTGGACCCCCAAGACCTTTTTAGACCACCTTTGCTTGCTGAATACCCAGCTTTCTTACTAAATCATTGGGGATTTGTACTAGAGCCTCAGAACTAGATAGTTAAATTAGTATTGGATACTATCTGCTTCTGACCTGGGGGTGTTATTCCTACCTTGCTTGCTTCCATGGTGTGCTGCTGGGGCTGACTGCCACTTGTAAGGCAGGTGAAGGACTCTTGACAAAGAGAGGGGTCAAAAGGCAGAAGGAAGAAAGTAAGGGGAGAAAAAGAAAAAAAAATAATCTAGAGAGAAATGACTTGCATAGATAGAAAACATTTTGAACTGTGAGACTCTTTGGGGACATATATTGCAATGTCTTTCTTTTCTTTGTTTAAACAAAACAAAACAAGGTTGGAAAGTTCCTGAGGTGAACTCCACAAAGTTACGGAGCTATGCACTTGGTGTGACTTCTGGATGAGGACACGAGAAGCTTCTCCAGTCTGTCCCTGCTTTCGTGAAACTTGTGCACATTGAGACACTGTTTTGGGGACTCCTTTATTAACTCACTTTGGGAGCTCAGAATCCCAGCACACACAGCTGCACTCTAGGCAAGGACAGGGACAAGGGAACTTGTCTAGACATGCTCTTGTTTTGTTCTCTCATAATTCACAGAAAGGCCACACGGGGCCCAATGCCACTGTTGTTTTATTCAGGTGCTTTGTTTTTCTATGGATGGGAGCCTTCATCCTCAACCAGGTTTTGCCTTTTGCTCATCAAGAACGCTTTGCTATATTGCCAACAAAGTCTCTCTGAGGTTGTCGCTCATGCTCCTGCAAAAGGCAGCCACCCGCTTTTTCTGCTATGCTTCTCTCCCCTATCTAAGACCCTGTGCTCAGTTTTCTTGCACAGAGGAGCCCTTGGGAGCAAGTGTGTCTGTCTGGATGGTGGAGGGCAGCTTAACGTGTTCTTGGCTGGCTGAGGTTTCATCTGCTGGAGATTCGGCCAAAGGAAACCCCAGGCTCTTGCCGCTGTGTTGTTCTTTGCTTGCTTGCTTTTTCCTGGCGATATTTTCCTCTCTTCTATATCATCTTTCTCCCATCAATACTTTATTTAGTTTCTCGAGTCTCATCAAATCTATATTAAATCTCTACTCTAGGTACCTAGATCCAGATTCTGGCCAGTTTGAGTTCAGAAAATTTGCTGTGTCTAAGGAGAGAGGAGAGAAGGATCAGAGGAGAAAGAGGGAGAGGGGATGGGTAGGCAGGTGGGAGAGAGGGAGAGGGAATTTACAATATATAATGGCAAGCTCTACTACTAGAAATACTACCTTCTTGAGTCATTTAGTCCTTGAGTATCGTGTTCTAAGGATCTCAGCCAGTCTATGAATATGTCTCAAAGCTTGATTATCAAGATTTAAAGCATAACTGTGTCTCCTTCTTTCTCTTTCCCTATCCCTGCTCTCCCCTTCTTTCCATCCTTCCTTCCTTCCTTCCTTCCTTCCATCCTTCCTTCCTTCCTTCCTTCCTTCCTTCCTTCCTTCCATCCTTCCTTCCTTCCTTCCTTCCTTCCTTCCTTCTATCCTTCCTTCCTTCCTTCCATCCATCCTTCCTTCCATCCATCCTTCCTTCCTTCCTTCCATCCTTCCTTCCTTCCTTCCTTCAACAAAACATTCTCTGTAATTCAAGGCCAACTGGTAGGCCGGCATCTTGGATTTCCTCTGATGTTTTGAGTTTTTCCCTTTTCCCTCGTGGACTGACTATACTGTTTGTGGAGAACTGGGCTACCTTGTGAGCCTCACAGGCTGCCTCCTTCTGGAGCCCAGGTCTAAGGGGCATTAATCAAGGAAGCTAATAGGTTCATGAGGCACAGGAGTGAGTGCCCCGAGACTATAGAAGAGGGAGGTGGTATGACTTTGTATTTGGGGATCCAAGAAGGTCTTCCTAAAGAGACAATGTTTGAATGGAGACCTGAACAAGGAGAAAGAGCCTTGCTCCAGATAGACTTGTCCACTTAGGATCTGCCCCAGGCTCTGACTACCACAGCCTCCTATTCAGCCAGGGTTGAATTCCACATAAGTCTTCACCCCAGAATGGGTGTGAGAGGCAGAGGTCAAGAGTCCGCTGAGAGTGGAGTGACCCGGTCTTGGGCACAAAGTCAGCCTTTAATAAGGATCCAGGTAACCCTTTGAAAGGTGAAACCTGTGGTCAGGTCTCCCCTAGCAGAGGAGTCTCAGGTTTCAGTTTTAATTATGGAGCCAAGGAGATGGCCCTGCCTTCATCCTGTTCTGCTGATGTTTAGCTTCCCTGAGAAGAGGCCTTCCTGTCTCCAGTCCTGCAGGCCCCAGGGTACTTACCTCAAGCAGATGTTGACTGCCCTGAATCAGTGCTCACCATGGCACCGAGTGGCAGGCTCACAGGGTGAGTAGGAGGGAGAGGTGCTGGAAAGAGTGTGGGAAGCAGGACTAAACCTCAGGGGTTGCCAGCACTAACAGCCATGAGCTATAGCTCCAGTTATGATGTCAGAGAAAGATGGGACAGCTTTCAAAGCCAGGTCTCTCTTCTCCTTGTTCTCACAAATTTGGTAAGACTTAAGGTAAAGGGTGGAGACAGTGTCAACAGAGGAGCCATTAGTAGCTCACAGTTTGGCACTTGGTATATGCCGGTCTGAATTGCTGTCTTAATCATCTCGAAACCTTTTATTCATCTGGGCAGTTGTGGCAACACACCTTTAATTACAGCACTCTGGAGGCAGAGGTAGGTGGATCTCTGAATTTGAGGCCAGCCTGGTCTATAGAGCGAGTTCCAGGACAGCCAGGGCTATACAGAGAAACCCTGTCTTAAAAAAATAAAAACTTTCATTCAGTGCATAGTAAAGGCTAGCATTCCCTCTACTACATGCTTGTGGTCAGAGTGTTCTAGGTTTTGGAATGTTCCAGACTTCAGAATATTTGCATATTCTATAATTAGATATCTATAATTAGATAGCTTGAGAGCAAAATGTAAACAAAAAGTTCATCAATAAGTTTTACATACTTCCTATGCATAGGGTTAGTGTCCACATTCGGGACAGAGATGGAAAAGCACCCTGGAGCCAAAGAACCACATAGCTTTCAAGTGGGGCAGGTGACCCTAATGGGGCTCTTAGAGGGAAGGTACCTTGGCAGTCAGGAGACAAGGAACCACACAGCTCTCTAAGGGGAAAAGATTCCTCAGTAGAAGTGTTGCAGCTCTTGAGGGGAAGATGTCCTAGGCTGAGCTAAAGTGTTACAGACCCGCTCCTTCCACTTTGCTCCAACTGGATGACAAAGACAGCTTTTGCAGCAAATCTCACAAAAGAGATTTATTGAGAAGGAAAAACCCAGAGGCATGGCTACAGCTGCACTAAGAATTGAACAGAATGCAGCTCTTTATATAGGGTTTGGTGGTGGTAGTGTTTGGGGGGGGTGGCTTTCCAGGGTGGTCTGGGATTGGTGGGATTTTGAGTTCAGGAATTGGTGGATTTCTGGCTCAGTGAGTGTTCAGTGATTGGTGGGTTTGTTTTACCCTTTTTCACATTAAATTGGACATTTTTCTGCTTTGGGGGCTGGAAATGGCTGTTATAACATTTGAGAAGTCTGGGGGCATGGCTTAGCCATTTAGGGGCCCTAACAGAGGTCTAGGGACGGGGGCTATTGAAAGACTAGAAAAAGCTGGGGGGCAGGGCTTAGCTATTTTTCCGCCTTTACAGCCATTAGAGAGGTGGGGAGGGGCTAGCTGCTTCCGGGCCTCCAGAGGCTAGGAATGGTTGTTACAGACATTAGAGAGGTCCTGGGGGCATGGAGCCCAGCCACACGTAGTCCTGCAAGGGCCTGCATATAGACTAAAAGCAAATGTTACACAGTATTTGCCTATGGCATGTGGCAGGTATGGAATGTTCCACTTGCGACCAGATGTGAATGCTCTAAAAGATTATGCTTTTGAAAATCTTGGATTTCAGGGTTTTTTTTTTGGAGTAGAGGCCTCCATTTGTAGTACTATTCCTATTTTATGACTGTATGAAATGAGAATTCAAGAAGTGATCTAGTGTTCAAGGTCATCTGGTCATCAGGCAGTGGTCTGGATCCATCCTGCATTGACTTAAGAATCTGTATACCTCACAATTTGGCCTTAACCACAATCTTCCTTTTTCAAAAGATCTATTTTTTATTTGATTGTGTGGGTCTGTGTGTTTGTGTGTGTGTGTTTGTTCACCTGTGTGCACACACATGTGTCAGTGTCTTAAGGGGTGGATTTCCCCTGGAGCTGGAGTTAATGTCATTGTGAGCCATCCAGCACAGCTGGGATTTGAACCTGCCTGCAGCAGCGATACACTTTCTTAACCGCTGAGCCATCTCTCCAGCCCTTGCTTTGCTTTATGTTTTTTGTGGCACTGGGGATTGAAGCCAGGACCCTGTGCATGCTAGACAAGCGTTGTACCACTGAGCAACACCCACAGCCCTCTTCTTGGCTGCTGCTTTGTGCAGGCTTCCAGCGTGACATCATAAGACAAATTGAAGAGGAGCCCTACCTTCCTGAAAGTGTGTTTGAAATGATTTCTAGAGACATTTGATATAGACAGTTTTGCAGAATTAGCCCTGTTAATGGTTTCATGGCATTGAGGCTGGAGTAGAAAGTCATAAGAGGGGATGACAGAGTGGAAAATAATTCCCAGGGATTTTTTTTTTCTTTGACTCCAGTAAATGTTAACAATCCCTTCATGGAGTCTCAGTGCATAGGCTGGGTGGGCAGGCTTCCACTTTTGCAAGGTGATCTCATAAATAAGCTGAGTCTTAGTGACCTTTCCCCCAGTTTTGGGTTCCAGGCATGTGAGAACGAGCCCCATACCTTGGTGTCACACCTATCCAGAGCAACCAAGAGTCCTGATGCTGACCCGAGGCCTTCCCTATATTCTCAAAGGTGGCCTCCTCCCCAGGACGGGGCTGAAGTCTGTGGCCACCAGTGAGTGGAATCCTGGGAAGGAGCAACACAGGCTAGCAGACCTCCTGATGTTTTGCTTCAAAAGCACAAAGTCCTTGTCTGTCTCTCCTCTGAGAAGATGCTTCTCTTCAACTCCCTCCAAAATGGCTTCCACCAATAATAAGCGAGATCGTTTGTATTCACAGCTTAGTAGATAATAAATAATACTTACTCTGTGGTATTAGAAATGCAAAGTGGCAATAAAGCTGGTTCCTGTCTTCCGACACCTAATTTAAAGAGAAGGACATTATAACATTATCCTGTTTGAACATCCTTTACAGAGTGAAAAACTGAAATTTTTATCCAAGTAGGCAGTGCCGTTTTCTTTATTCCCCACAACCCAGAGTCGGCTTTTGTAATGGCGAAACCAGCTGTGGCACATTCGCAAGCAGCAGCTGCACGCAGGTAACTTTTAAAGTGCAGTTGGGTTTTCCCCTTCCCTTTGACCTGATGTCCATAAGTAAAGATTTTAGGATGTGTGAAGCCTTGAGCAGTGACAGAGGGGGCCACCCCCAGGCAAATGGCTGTCTTGAGTACGCATGCTGGTGCATTCCTCAGCCTCACCTCCTTGGGGGTCTCGAGGGCATCCCCCAAAATCTGACCTAGCTCTTTGCACATATCTCGTCTCCATAAATCACCCCCTACTCCAACTTCCTTGATCTTCGAGGGACTCAGAATATCTTTGTAGAAAGGTGTAACCTAGCCTGAAAGGGGAAGAACTAGAGATCTATTAACAAGCCTTCCTAGGATTCACAGGCGATGGAGGTATAACCAGCTGCCTCACTAAATACAACGTTCAGAGTTTGGCTCCTCCGCAAGCCTGAGAGAGATAGTCTGGAAGCAGACACACCTAAAACTTCATGGTGCCCACAATTTTGTGAGAAACAGTTTGGAACTGAACTCAGTGAAATCATTTCCGGGATGCTGGAGCTCAAGCCAGGCTGGGACTCAGAAGCCAACCAGAGTCCCAGAGCCAACCTGAACTGGATGCTGAAGCGGGTTCGGTTACAGCTTTGGCCCATGTGAACTTGGAGCCTTCCGAGGGGCCTGGCTTCCCCGAGCCTGTTTCTTTTTCTGGAAATAATTAGAGTCACATTTCTCATCTCACCAGGTTACTGGGAGAATCAAATGACACAGACTGTGTGCAGACACTTCCTACACTCCAAGGTGCTCTAAAAATAAAAGGCATTATTTTCTAATGAAGATGAATCTCAGTTCACAAATTCAGTTTTACAGACTCGGGGATGCGTTTCTGTCCACACTGTATTGTCAACTTACTTTCTATTTCAGTTGCTGTTTAGAGGTGCTGGATTTAGCAAATAAAAATACCAGCTATCTAGTGCAGAGGACCCCGTGTTATATCTGACAACTTTACCTCCTCCATCTAGGCCACTCGGAGTCTCTGAAAGAATGACCCTCGTTCTAGGACACAGTTCTATGAACTTTAGCAGTGTTAAATCAGCTACCAAAAATAGATGGAAAACAAATACAAATTAATAGATCCAAGTATGTTCCAGCCGTAATTACAATGTTTCCTACGTAACCATACATTTAACTATACCAGACATAGTGCTATCTCTTGCCAGGCTCTTATCTACATTTGTAACTTGGGCACATACTTTATCACGTCCAGTATCTTTCCAAAAGAAAATACTCAATTAATGATTTTTTTTTAAAGGCTGGTTTTGGTGTCCTAGAGCCATTTAGTAGAATTTTAGGGTTCTGCATCAGTCAGCTGCAGAACAATCACTATCTGATGTGTCTTTCAGGAGAGAGGGGTCGCTGTTAATATCTGAAGCTGATCAGATGCTTCCTCCCTGCATTGCTGTGGTCCTTCTGCTTTACTGTGGGCTACTCTTCTCTGGAATAGATTCCTGAGTGGAGCTGGGGAGGCTGGCCCAGAAAGTCCACCTGGAAAGGAGCTGGAGGCTACACACAATGCTTGTTCTTTGGCAAACAGGGACGAGTGTTTGTAAACGGACTCCCCATTGTGACATTTGGCATCATTTCTAACTAATGACATCTTTCCAAGAGCCTTGCAGAGTTTTGTCTGCTGACTCGACCAAGTTACGATCACCCAGAGACACAGCTACGTGGAATCTGGAAAGTGAATTAGCAGGTTGCTGCTCTCCAAAGGTGCAGGGCGTGTGTGATGTTCAGTGAGAAGGAGGGAAAGCCATCTTCTCCACTCATACCTTTCCAGGACCTTTCCTACTTGCTGTGTGTGATCTCTCTCTCCTAATTAACCTTTCTGCTTTTTCTTTAAAAGGGCGGTTAATTTTTGCTCACATTGACATGTTGCCTTGAATGTAGAAAGGTCAAACTGCCTTTGTGCAAATCCCAGCTCAGCTACTTACCAGCTGTGTGACCTCCCACCAGTTACTTAATCTCTGAACTAGTTTCCTCATCAGTTCAATGCAGATAATAACAGCACATAAATACATTCACCGTGAGGTGGTTGCTCGAGTGTTTCTGCAGCGCCTGGCATATACAGGCTTGGGGAACAAGTTGCTGGTGGTGTTTCTGGAATGAAATGACTGTGAGGCAAAGGAAAGACAGAAATCTGTTCCATTTGAGGAAGAAGACAGGCAAAGCATTCATGTGGTTATTAGTCCTTTCTAATTAGAAAGTTAGTAGTTGAGTCAGTCTATCTTCTAATAAAGAAATCCAGCCAAGACCTCAGTTCTGGTCCCTGGCCCATCTGACTGACAGCGTTGTAGATTTCTCCAGCATGTGCCTTGTGCTTGCTCCCGCTATCATCATGGCCTCTTCTGTGAGGCTCACAGCTCCCCTGCATAGCCAATGCAGTCATATCCCATGCTTCACATGCTCCCTCTTGTGGCAGGACTTTTTAAAGGCAAGGAGCATAGTCACATGTGTCTGCATGCACACACCTACATGCTTGTGCATGCACAGAATAAGCACAGGGGGAAAGGCTATCTTCAGCTCTGGCAGCGTTCAGGGAGAGAAGCTACTGAGGGGAGGTTTCTGTTTTGAGAAAGTCAGGGTTATTAAAGCTTTAACAGAGCTGGTTGGGAAACGTCAGTGAAGCAAACAGGTTTAATATGCACTCCAAAGCGCTTGCCCCTTGATGTACACACACATGTAAACCCATTTACACTCTCACCTAGCCAGAGACACCTTCACCAACACTAACTAATGCCACGTTAGAGTCTATTATTTGGGGTTCAAAGGCTGTGTGGAATAAGACTGGAATAAAGGAGCAGTCTGGTAATTCATGAACCAGGAAGACACACTGACAGTGAGTCTTGACAGAAGAACAGGAGAATGCCCCCAGATTCTGAGATCTGGAGAGTACACAGGTGGCTGTTGGGAGTAGGAGGCATGGCTATATGACATGAACAGCATACCATAGCACATACATGTGGTCTCTGCCCGACAATGCTGCAGAGGCTGAGGGGGTCAGCTGCAGTGTCCAGGAACAGGAGTTCTCAGGCGAGAGACATCCAGAACCTACCCAGCAAGCTCTCTCTTAGGGAACTTCAGAAGGGAGGAAGCGAATGGAGGTGACAAGGTGTCCTTTTGTCAGATCCTGAAATACTGTTTCTAATAGTAACCAAGAGATAGTTATCAGTTCTCTGTGCTCAGAGAGGTAGGAATGTGGGGGGTGGGGAAGAAAGGCTGACTTTACATTTTAATTGGTCTGCAATGAAAGATTTAACTGTTTAAAAGAACACAACACTCTCAGTCCCATCCCACAGTGTATATGCTGACCTGGGAGGTTGGGGGTAGTGAAGGAAGAAGAAGGGAGAGGCAGCTTCCTAAGGGCTCCCATAGGGAGTTCCCATTGGGAACCAGCTTGTGGGATATTCAAATAGGCTGCGGGTCCAAGTCTTTAGTTGTCCCATTCTTTCAGTGGGAAAGTTCATCCTTGCCCTCCTTATCGTAAAGGTAACCTTATAAATGAAATAGATGGTTGGAGAAGAGAAGGCCTTGGCCGAGAGCTCACAGTTACACAGCTTCAAAACATGGCTGATGAGGACTATGCCATACGTAAGTGCCAGGAAGATGCAATGCGTAGGTGCTTAAGGCCCAGCCACCACTTGGGAAGGGTGGTTGTTACTTGTCCATCTATCCTTTCCATACACATGACAGGCCTGGATGAGGCTGGGCCTGCCCTGGTCCCTCTGGCTCTACTAGGTTGGTTCGGCACAGAGCCTGACAGCGAAAGGGACTTGGTAAATACTGGTCACGTTTTCTGCAAGCATTTTCAGTTCATAAGTTCAGTTCAGCTCCCAAGTTCCCGTAGCCCCAACATGCGCTCTGTGAGCTGCCACTTGGGTGTAGCACGGGACTTGAGCAGTGACTCCGGCTGCCCTTGAGCTCTTTGCACTGTGCTCTCCAAAGCTCAGTCCACCCCTGCCTCTGCCACTCTAGTGGCAAAGATGGCAGTACTCTCCTGCAGAATAAGAACTGTGCCTACTCTGCTTATAGTTCATCCATGATGCTAGAAAAGCACAGGAAGCATAAAAATACAGTCAGTATTTGTTGAGTGACTGAATGAATGTTACAGTTTGATTTTTTCTTTCATCTTAATTCTCTAGTTCAAGAATGGAAGGCAGAATTATACCGTGAGTGTCACCTGCCAATCCACTGGAGATGGTGCTGAACTGGTTGCATGTGGTGTGTCTGTCCTCATTTCATTGTATCTGAGGTCGAGGGAAAGATACTATGGTGCTGGTGATGATGGTGAAGATGACGACCGTAGCAACCACAGTGGCTGTCACGTGCCCTGTTAAACTCCGTGTGCATCATCTTGAGTCCGTCTAGCTGTTCTGGATTATAAATATTGCACTCCCCATTTGTATAAAAACAAGACCATAAGTTGTCTTAGCTCAGGGCAGCATAATGGAACTGTACAGACTGCGGCCTTGTGTAGCGGGTGGGTGTGCATGCGTACACGTGCTGTGCATGTGGAAGCCAGTGGTTGGCACTGCATCTCTTTCTCTATCATTCTCCACGTTAATTTTTTTTTAACTGTCTTAACCTAGAGCTCACTTATTAAGCAAGACTACCTGGCCACCAAGACACATGGATCCCCTCCCTCTCTATTTCCTCAGCACTGAGCCTGGACCTGGATTTTTATGTGGTCGTTGGCTATCCGGATTCAGGTTCTCTTGCTTACATGTCAAGCACTTTACTGGGTCATTTCTTGAGCCTTTAGATTATGTATGGGAAACAAGTATTTGATTCCCACCCTTCTGGGGGCTGGGATGAGATCGGGACCAGCGCGGTCAGGTCTGGGGAAGGCCTCTTCTTGGCTTACAGAGTTCCTATTGTCATCCCACTGTCTCCTTACATTCTCTAGGTCCTCCTTATGAGGCCCTGAAGCCATTGTGCGCATTCTACTCTCCTGACCTCATCCAGTCACTGGATATCTCACCCCTAATCCCATCCCATCGGACATGAGAGTTTCGCCATCTGAATTCTGTTGGAAACAAGAGCATTCGGTCCCTACCTGAGGGGTGAATCCATATGACCACAGCTGCCTAGTGAGGCTGGCATCTAGGTAGTGTTTGACTCAGATCCACTTAACTGCCTCCATAACCCCTCTCTTACCTTGGTACCATGCTGGGGAGTATCAGACCGAGCAGTGAGGGAGGCTCAGGGGGTCTGTAAAAGCAGCCAAAGAGAGCCAAATTGTAGGGAGTCTGTTATGGTTGATATTAAAAGGCTCATAATGAATGGTCTTATTCTCTGAGACTTTGAAAAGCAGTGATTTACCATGGCTCCCTGCACAGAGAGATGTCCAGCTAGCCAGTCCTCCCTGCATGAGTCTGAGGCACCCCATCCTGACCCAGCAGGGACGCTGGAAGGGGCAGTTCCTGTCCCCTTCTCTGAGACACAAGAATATGAGTCTTTGGGGTTTTGGTTTTTTTTCCAGGTGGGTCATGGGCTCCCAGCCAAAAATCCTTTCAATTAACGAACGGACTGGGAACATCACCCTTGAAGAAAAGTAGAAACAGATAAGGAAGGAAGGCCTTGGTGCTCAGCGGGCGCGTAGGGAATCGTCCCTGGATCGTGCTGATGATTTACCCGTGTTTTCCTAACGTGAGAATCAGTCAGCAGGGGCCTGGGTTTTTTTATGAGGGAAGAACCTCTTCCAGACAGCTCTGTCCTCAACAGCCCCTGTAAATCCCCACACCCCCACTTCCAGTGAGAACGCTGCTCTCTCCAGAGTCACTGTGTCAAAGCCTGTTTAGCTGTTTCTTACTTATCAGCCCCAACCCCAACATTAGTTCATGCTTGGAATATGAAGCCATTTCGTATTTATTCTTGTTATATCTGGCAGGGAGCCTTGAAAAAAATAAAAGAGTCCCGTGATGGTGCTGTTCAGTGCTTATATCTTTATGGTCTCTTGAATTGATTTGACAGAGCAATCACAGGCACGAGTGAGCCCAGCTCCTTCCCCCCAGCAGCAGGCTGGGAAGGACAGACACACAACTCACTTGTCCTGGTTCTGCCCTGAGTGTGCATGTGCCTCCTCAGCCAGGCTGGTCCATGCATAGTAGCCCTGTGGTGTCCCCTGAAGGCCAGTGCTGAGTGACAGCCTTGGAGACGAGAGAGAGTGGCTGCAGAGCCAGTGGGAATGGCTTTCACCAGAGAACATTCTAGAAGCAGAGTGAGTCTGATGCCCCCAGAGGACACTGCAGGCTCCTTCTAGGACTTTTTATAAGGCCACAAGGAGACTTAAAGAGATTTTCCCAGTAACTTGGCCTGCCTAGAAGCCAAAGTTTATCTATATGCTTCAGATAGTTCAAAGGGCTTTTAATGAAAGGTCTGTCAACTTGAAATGCTGCGAAAAGTTACATGTATGCAGACACAGGCAGTTCTCTGGAACAGGATTTTAGAAGGTGAGCCAATGGGTCTTTGATCCCCAGTAAAGTTGGGAGCCCATGAAGGAAGGTGAATTGCTTAAATGCACACCTGTCCTGCAGAGGTCCCAAATGCACACCTGTCCTGTGGAAGTCCCAAATGGACACCTGTCCTGTGGAGGTCCGAGGCAATTTTAAGTGAGATTCAGACTGGCATCTTGTTTTCTAGCCATTGGCCCGGTTTGGTGTGGTTCAATCCTGCATGTAAGTGACATTCTGAGCTTGTATTTCACAGGTAGACAGGGGAGACTCACCCAAGCCTCTAAGAAAACGTGGGTAGGATGCTGTAGGTGCATTTTATTACAGGTTCTGTGCATGATGACAGTAAGAAATGACTGCCCTTAGGGAAGTGTTTGAACTGAGGTAAAAAGCCACGAAGGATCTGGACCTCGTCAACCTTTGACCAACTAATGCTTCTAGGCTGGACCCGTGGTTCTGTCTTGTGCCCCCTACTAGCTGTCTGTTGCGCACTTAGCGGTCTCAGAGCATTTGACTCTCCTACACCATCACATGCAGAGGTTCCCTGTGGCCACTGTATTCTGTCCACACGCCTCACAGTTGGCTTTCAGGTCTGTCTTCCATCTGACATCATCTCCACCATTTCTTAATTCTAAAACTCCTCTCCCACTAATTCCTTCTTCCCAGCGTCCTCTGCAGCTCCTCACGCTCCCTGTTCAGCTCAGCCTCGTTGCTTTTCCGTGGCCTCGGCCCTGGACCCTTTGCTTCCTGTTGCTCTTCGACACCACTGCTTTCCCCACACCGTACAACTCTACTGTTTGCAGTTGCCACCCATGTCTCCAGTCTCCAGAGCATTGCTGTATTGCTGCCTTGCAATTCTGCATGCCAGGAAAACGGGGAGGAGAGGCACTTTTGGTTAATCACCACTTCATTTGGCACCGGTAAGCCAAGGCCGAGAGAGGAGCTACAGCTAGACGTTCGAGAAACTTCCCTTTTGGCTTGCTGAAACTGTTGACGAAATAAGATAAGTTTGGGATTAATCACTGAAAAACAAGTGAGATAAACTCCGGGGTTGCAGAGATTTTAACTCCTTGGTTCTCATCCCAGAGGAGGTTATCGAAACGAAGACTTGTCCATTTTTCACAGTTTATGAGGTTTATCTCGGACCTGTCATGAGATGCTGACAGGAACACGAAATTGGTCTGTGTCGAGTCCGTTTCGCTTTTCCATTCCCACTCCTAGAACAAGTTGGAACGCTCCACCGTAAACACTTACGGAGAGAAAAGCAAAGACAAAAACAGCTGATTTCTGAACCATCTCAGTTACTTGGTATTTTTGTCTAATCTTTTTATATGTGAGGCCGAACTTGAAAGGTGGAGGCTTATCTCTTCATTTCAAGCAAAAAGAAAAGTCCGTTTTAAGTGGTTTAGCTGGGGAAGGTGTCTGCAGATGAATATGGAAATGGTTTGAGAACCCTAACATTTTCTCAGGATAAGGCAAAAGGGACAGAGGTAGCCAGATGGGAATGGGTTTCTCCAGAGGGTCATCTGAGATCCCCCTCCCTTGGCTACAGTCATGAAAAAAAAATCAATCAAGCATTTGGATAAATGCAGATGGAGCTCGAAATGTGAAAAGTTTGAGCTTGCAGGAAAGCGCCCCCTCCCCAACCCCAACCCCAATTGAATGGGTTATTTACGTCCCTCTGACATATCACAACTAGCCTAACAAATAGGATGACAGAGCAATAAACTTCTTATCAGTGTGGAATTCCCTAAAAAAGGTTTCTGAAGCAATTCAAATGACAGATTGGCAGGAGACATTACTCACCCGTGGTTTAGAGCCTAAAGCTCCAACATGAAATAAAGACTTGGCTTTATTTCTCGTAGCAGTTTCTCGGACTGTGATTATGCAGCTGAGCCTATCTGTATTTATCAGGTACTTCTTGGATGCTCAGGGTGGTGACAACAGGTCTTTCTGTTCATGGTTGTCTGTAGCTGGCGATCCCCCTCCATTCTTCTGTGAGCTTTGTGCACCATGCATGCTGGATTTTGTCATGCTCAACTCTGACTTCTGGTGCCGTTGAGTCTTTGTTATTCCTTCTTACCTGAGATTCTGGTGCAATAGTCCCTAAGATGATGAGCATTTTCTGTGATTCTTTCATTGTTTTCTTCTTTGCTTGAGTCTGACTGCAGGCTGAAGCATTCATGTGAGAGGAGACTATGCCAATTTAGCAATGGTCATAAGCAGAGCTTTTACAGGTTTTGTGAGTTCTCAACTAATTTTATGTAAGGCAAACCCTAAAGATATTTCAGAATTCCCAGTCCTGGGACAGTTAGACAGCAGACCTGGTACTGACAGTAGCTAAGGTAATGTACCATGTACTCAGACCATGTAAAGTTGACTTTTCTCTATTTGATGGCTATGTCACCTTTGGTCATGTATCTACTATCTGTGCTTCATTCTTGTCATCTGTAGAACTGAGTACTACTAAACTTAGTGTTATGAAAATTAAGTGAAATGGATTCCTACATTCTTGGCCCCTTTGCAGCTCTCTGTAAGTGCTGGTGTTCCCTACCTGCCAAGAAATACTCTGTATTAGTATTTCCTTTCCCAGAAAACTCTGGAGATATCTTCTAATTCAGCACTGACCACAGCATTTATTGAACACTTTTTTTTTAATAAATGATAGAGAACGTATTATGCTTATTATTTTCAAGGAGAGATGGAGATATGTGGGTGGCAAGAAGAAGAATCACAGGATCACAGGGGCCCTCCAGACTGTCTTTCACTCTCTTTACTGTTTTTCCTGACTCCAAGCCATTAGCTACAAGGTTGTCTACACCAAGAGCAGCAACTGAATCCATGCACCCCAGTGGGTCTCATTTTGCATGGATCTACAAGTTCACAGATGGGTGTCTACTCTACCTGCAATCACAGGGCCTGCCCTGTGAAGGTACAGCCAGGACGTTTTTGAGAGTCTGTAGATGCACACCCTTTGTTCCTTTGCAGGAACTACTCTCCTTCACACACATATATCAAGGACATTGTCCAAAGTTTGTGGGAGGCTGAATGAGGAAGCCCACTAGTGGGTGGTCTGAGTTACATGCCTCAAGTGAGATTGACCAGCCATAAAGCCAACATCCTGATCTACATCTGCCTGATACCTATTGGCTCAGAACCTGGAAGAGATGAGAGGAAAATCACGTATCACATAGCATTCTTGAAGTATCCATAGCAGGCTGTTTGCTGGGAGTTTTTAGTACATGCAACTACTTTATGAAATGGAGATGATGTTGATGTTGTTGTTGGTATTGATGATGATGATGATGATGATGATGGTGATGATGATGATGGTGATAATGGTTCATTATTCCAGAAAACCAGACGAAAACATGAAGGGTTTGGCATGATGAAAATACTGAATAACCCTAGAGCTAGAGACCTCACATCCTCGCCAGAGGTGCTCATGCAGGGAAATACACGCAGGATCTCCTGATGACTCATTAAAATGCAGTTGGCCAGGCTGCTTCCCAGAGGGTCTGATTTAATTTGTCCTGAGTGAAGCCTGAGAGTGTGCATTTCCATTAACTTCCCAGGTCTTACTGATGCCACAGGTCCGGCAACCAGCACAGATCCACACCCATCCTCAGACTTCCCAATGGCCGTTTCACAGTTACAGTCTTCAGAATTCAGGAGTCGATCGGAGCAGAATCCAGTTTTGATACAAAATATTAGAACTGTCAAGTAAACTTACTTGGAATATTAAGTAAAATATTTAGATTCTTTCATTAAAAAAAATCTGTTTATAGGTGTTTTGGAGGTATTGTCCTCGTTCTTGTCCTAAGACAAAAGAACCAAGGAAAGGTTGAATGAATGTGTTGAGATGGCAATTTTTTCCATTCCTTGAATATGTTTTCTGATAACATTTTAGTCTAGATGGTTTCCTGTCGCATAACTCTGAGACCAGAAGCCGTCCTTATGTCCCGAGTGGTTCCCATAATTTATCGCCAAGAGCTTGTTTTTTTTCTTTTGCTCTTATTTGTATTGCATTGTTACTAATTTCTGTTGTGTGGGCATGTGTGTGTATGTGTGTAAGGGTGCATTCATCCCACGATGTGTAAGTGGAGGTCAGAGGACAACTTTCAGGAGTCACTTTCTTCCTTCTATCATGCGAATCTAGGGGATCGAACTCGGGTGGTCAGGATGGTGGTAGGTACTTTCACGCACTGAGCCATCTCGCCGGTCCCAATGCACCTGTTTTAAGTATGACCCATCAGGAGAGACAGAAAGAGACAGGAAGAGAGTAGCTGGCTCCAAATCTGGAAGAGAGAATTACATTGAAGGATGATACCCGTGTTCTCTTTAGAATAAACACCAAAGTTAAGACCAAAGAACTTGTAAGTGCTGAGGACAAATCCAGGTATGCAAGAAGTGTGACTCCTACGAATACCACCGTGACCTCCGGCTGGAATCCCACACCACTCTTCTGTTGCCTTCTCTTGCCTGTCCCTTCCACCAGCCCTTTTAGCAGAGCTAGGAGTTTCTGTGGACCCCCAAACAGAGGGTAGTTGGTACTGGTCTCCCTGACTCTGGTCCACCGTAGTCTCCTGGAATGTTCCCACTCCACTTTCTCTAGGATCCTCTAGGAAGGGGATTTTTGACAAGGCATTTAGAAGGCCACCTGGTGTGACTGACCCCTCAAGTACCTCATGCATCATGGATCTTTCCCCATTCCCAATAGCATTCTAATTGGGTGGCGAATAGTGGGGGGGGGGGGCTCGCTTCCCAACCTCTTTTCCAGGTTATTCTTCATTTCCCTCAAACGATTTTTTTCCCTAGTAGGGCCTGGTTCCCACTAGACCCAGAGTCCCAAACTCCTTCCAGGGTGTATGAAAAACTACTTGCATTCTATGTGAGAGGTCTAGGAAAAACAGCAGAGCTCAAGTTTGACACTGAAATGATATGGTTGATCTTTAATTAGAGCCATGATTCTCAGTGGAAGAACTTCTTACCAACTCCATTTCATCAAGGGGCCTCTGGGCCAAGAACTTCCAAGATCATGGTGTGAGATCTGAGGACCAGCTTCCATGCACAACTATTGGGAAAACATGGGTGTTAGCCAAAGAGGAGGGGCTGGCATTTTGCTACATTCCTGTAGGGCTCTAGGCAGAAAGTTAAAGGCTGCTGACTATAGTAGACATAGGAGATTCTGTGTCAGTGAGGTGGGTGGTCTCCCTCTCATCTTGATTCCTTGAGAGTTCTCTAACCGTCATGGCTCTAAGAAAGTCTGGCTCACAGAAGGAATCAACAGTGGTTTAGAAACTGAAAGGGTCTCATGCTTGGTAGGCAGGAGCTGGAGTCTGCTACACACCACATTGCCTTCCCTGGTCAGACCAGCACCTCACAGGGCACCTAAAACTTACTTGCTTTTTCACCCCAACCAAGGCCATCAAAACACTGGTTTCTACAACCTTCATCATCAAGAGCACTGCTTCCCATTACACCTTCTGGGTCCTGGATAGAGTACCTAATGTCACGTTACTGACCAGTCCAGGGGAGCATGACCGTATATACTGAGTCACTGAAACATCCACTGCTGTACTGTTCATTAGGGGAATTTCTATAAGCTGGATTTCTGGGGTTTAGAATGGGGTAGGCTCCCTAGGGATTTCCAATTCAGCATTTTGGGGAAAGCAAGCAGTGGTATCATAAAGGAGGTTGACACTGCAGTAAAGGCTCTTTGGATATCTAGGCAAAGCTGGGATCACTGGGATTCATAAATTATTTCTCTTGCATAGGTTTGAGTTGTACACAGCTCAAAAAGAATACTTTATTGATCTTCATTTCAATTGAAACTTTAGCCCATTTATCTCCTTTGCCCTTGCCTTGTCCACTGGAAAAAATGAGTCATGGTATGTCACCCTGCTGTGAAATAGGAAAGAATAGTTGCCCCTTAGATGTCTCCTTATTGACTGTAACCTAGAGAAACCATGCATCTGTTGAAAGAAGACAGCAGGTTGGGCTCTGGAGGCTGTGCTTGCTGACCTGGTACCTTGTATTTGCTCTCCCTCTGTCTGAAAGGGCAAAGCCTTCTTTAGGAGAGAAGCCTCCTGGCAACAAAAGTCTTGCCATGTGTTCCTCTGTCCCAGCTGCCACCAGCCACTGTAGTCATTGATTTAGGTTCAAACGGCTGTTTTTCTCGTCTAATTCAATCACTGGTCCTTAGTGCTAGAGCCCTGGAACTTTTCAGCCTCCATACAATCTAAAGCATTTAAGCCTCTGTGGCTTACTGCTAATTTACTTTTTCCATCTGATACTGACTTCTTCTGCTGACCTGCTTCTGTGTCTCTCTGCTTCTCTGCTTATACCCAGTTAGGTCAGTCAGCTTCAGACTGCTTGCCTCATATTGCCTACTATCACTGGTTCTGTAACTGACTTTGCTGTAACTTACTGCTGCTCTGAACTGAGAACCCACCATTCCTCTGATTAGTCACTTTGCCTGTCCTTTACTCTAACTCAACTTAGATGTCACTTCCTGTGTCACACTGACTCCTGAGCTCTACTTTCTGTATCTGCTTCCACACTTTGTTTCTGTTTTAGAGATTAAAGATGTATACTACCACTGTCTTCTGAATACTGGGATTAAAGGTGTGTACCAACATTCTTTCTATCCTAGAGCAGCCATACTGACAGATTAAAGGAATAAACATTCCTCTACAAACCACCATGAACTTTTTGTGGCGCTTCTGCTCTGGTCCTGGTCTGTGCTAGGTGCTGTTGTGTATTTTAATGGACTCAACATGAGATGTTTGACAGTCATCAGCTGAACCTTGTGGGTAGGAGGATGATGAGGTAACTCTAGGTCAATCAAAAGGAGCAAGAATGAATGATAGTTTGCAGAAAGTGGCTTCAAGCACAGTCCTCTTCTATGCCCTCAAACTTCACGAGAGAAAGGAGGTGCAGATGCTAGCTTCTGGCCTCATTGTATTAGAGCTGGGCTGTGTACAGAGATGGAAAGTGCCATCTCGGTGCTAGATTGCTAGGTAAGCAATTAGACCAGAATTGGGAGGGAGCAAGGGAAGCCACTGTTGAAGATCATATGATTCAGTTTCTTGGGAACCACTCTCATCTGAGAATAAGAATTATTTATTTGCAAATGTGTCAAATGGATCTTCTCAGGAGAAGAGCTCTTTTTTGGACAGTTGATTAGTGAAGTTTCCCTCCAACATGTAGCACATTTCAAACTATCTTCCATCACTTAATCATATAGCAACCAGGGAAAATACACTAGGTTTTGTATTCACTGTGCAAACCATGACTGTGGTATTAAAATTATAAGTAGATAGGGCTTGTAAATGTATATGAAAATCATCTAATTACTCATGTCATTTGATAGCAAAATTCAAATGACTTCATGTCTATCCTGTTAGTTTCTAATTTTTTGCAGTATTATTCTCCATGTATTTGCATACACACACACACACACACACACACACAACCTTAACAGCTTCTTTGTGTATGGCTTTCTCCTGGAAGTGTAGGGAGTCTCTTTATGCTTTTTTTTAAAAAATTATGTCTTTTAGTTTTGAGATTATAATATAACATTATTTTCCCCTTTCTTTTCTTCCCTCCAAATGCACCCCTATACTCAAGTAACTGTTTGCTATTTCACTGTGTCAGTCTGCTTGATTGCTCCGTGAAGATCTAGAGCTATCGTGCATATGCTGGAAGAATGGCATGGGTAAAGAGGGACTCCTACATTGGATGGATTTGAATCTACCCTCTACCCCCCTACCAGTGGTGTGACCTTAGGCAAGATACTAATTTCTCTGTGCCTCAGTTTCCTCACAGAAATGTAAAGCTAATAATAACTTCTAATTTTATTGGCTTTAAAAAGCCAAGCAGTTGTAGTATACATCTTGAGTTCTAGCTCTTGGGAGGCAGAGGCAGGCGGACCTCTGAGTTCAAGGCTACCCTGGTCTACAGAGTGAGTTCTAGGGCAGCCAGAGTCACAACAGAGGAACCCTGTCTAGAAAAACAAAAACAAACAAGCAAACAACAACAAAAAAAAACATTATATAAGACAATAAGTTCATCTTTTCTCCATAGAAGATATGTTCCAAGACCACCAATAGATGACTGGAATTGCAGGTCAGACTGAACTCTACTATACTGGTTTTAGATTTTGGTTTTGGTTTTTGCATCTATAGCCAAGTTTCGCTTTTAAATTGTGCACAGAGCTGTTGGTATAGAACCCCACCACCACAAAACAACAATGACAATAACCTTCCCCAAGATTTTATAAATTAGGCATAATAAAAGTTTAAGAGCTATGACTATTAAAGTATAAAATAACTATAGCAGCATATTGTAATAAAATCATACAAGTGTGATCTCTGTGTGTGTCATGATCTCCTATTCTATATAAATGAGATATCAATGCATAGTTAGATTACTACATAAGGGTTACTTGAACTCAGTACTCTGATACTATGACACCTTATCTCAAATCCAAGAAGGCTTCTAAAGGGCAGGTAGCATATACAGTCCAGATACACTAAAAAAAAAACCAAGAGATAATTGTCATCCTGGATGTGACAAAGCAGGATGATGTGAGATTCTGTTGTGCTAATAAAGACAGAAAGCAATTTAAAACATTTTATCTTTCTAGAATTTTCCATTAATATTTTCAGTCAGTAGTCAATAGCAGACAACTGAAACTGTAAAAAGTAAATCTGTGGATAGAGAGGGACTACTGAACTTGCAAAGGAGAATGCCTGATACAGGTGAGAGTTTAAACAGCATTAGGTTTCATCCCAGTCATCCTTCAGTATCTATGGGAGATTGGTCCTAAGATTCCTCGTAGACACCAAAGGTCACCAATGTTTGTATAAAATGGCATAGTATTTGCAGCCGACGTATGCATGGCTTTCCGTATATTTTAAGTCATCTTTAGAAGATGTAGAATGCCAAATGCAACATAAAGGCATAAAAGTCATTATTAAATTATATTTTAGGATATAAATGATAAGAACAATAATGTTTATATGTTCAGTCAAATTCTTTCTTCAAAGATTTCCCATCCTAGATCATTGGCTGCATGGTCAATTCTGTAGCCCCCTTATATTGAAGGCCAACTGTATCCAAGTAGTAGTCTTGTTACCTTTAAGTCTCAGTGTCTCCACCAAGTCTCCAGAGAAGCTCTTCTCCATCTACAACAGCTAACACTGCCTCCTCTCCCAACACCAAGGGTCCCATTTACTCTCTGTCCTTCAAAGTCATGAGTCTTACAGTCCATGGGTTCCAAGGTCTTCCAGGAGCTACCCAGCCTTTCCACTCAAGTGCTTCTGGGACAAAAGTATTAAGTTACCTGTTAAGTCCTTCTCTTGGTCACCATTTCCCCCCAAAGCTACATGGCCAGATCACAGCCAGAATCCTAGTTTCCAGTTTCTCCTCCGCATGGACCTGTAATTCTAACCAACTCCAGAAATCATCAGTCAGTTGCTGCTAGACCCTAACATGCTATGGATCATCTTTGTTGCATTTATTTTTTGATGTTGTAATCCTGAGAGAAATCCAGGGGCTTAACCAGAGTGGAGAAAAGGAGGGTATGTGCCCATGGGTCTCTGTTGTTGACTTAGTAAATACCTGCCTAAGAGCAAGGTGACAGACTTCTGTGTCGGTATCCCTTGGCTTTACTGTCTACCTTTCATCGCCAAGTCAGGATATTTTTACTGGTTACTTAGAGAATGTATGGGCAAACGAAAACTTCTGTTCAGCCATCCTGATGAGGATGTCACTCACAGGAGACTCAAGTGCCTCCAGCACAGATGTAGAAGGCAGCTGAGCCCACGGGAGACACTGACCTCCAAGCATTTTGTAGCCTGGCTTTCAATTTCCTGATGCTCAGCTCACATCTATATAGGGCTCACAGATTAGAAAGGAGGGCATCTCTGAAAAGCAGATCTATGGTCCTCAAAGGTAGGCCCCTGTTCAGGATCTGCAGAAGCAAAGACAAACATATCAGCTGTTCTTCGCACCCCAGGAGTCCAGAGCAAGAGACAGAGCACCAGTTGGACACCCCCACACAGCCTACCAGTGGCTCACCCAGAGCCTGCCCGCTCCAGAGCTGGACTCCTTGGTCTCTTAGATGGAGAAGAAAGGTGTGGTCTCAGTTTGAGAGGCAAGATAAATCTCTTAACTGTCACAGTGAAGCTCAGAAAGAGCACCCTAAAATTGTTTTCATCTAGGGCCTAAAGGGGGATGTTTCCCAGCTCCCCAACACCCACTTACCCAGGCCTGTAGCTGCACCGTGTCACCTCCCAACACAAACAGCTCTTTGAAGCTCATGCCAAATTCAAGGTCAAGGCTCTGCTTGAAAAATGCCTTGGCTGGTCACCACTGGCATTTTCTGTACGGAAGGCCCAGACACAAGAATTTGGTTGTCCCTTCCTTGTTCAATAATCCTGGGAGGTGGAGGCCAGAGAGTATGGTCTAAGGGTTGGCAGTTCACTAAAGCAGCATTTTTCAAACTGTCCTTCAGAACCCTGATGTGCCACAGAACAGGCCCGGGATTTAGCAGGAGGAGGGGGCAGCAGGAAAATAGGATGTACAAACAGCAGGCGCCTCGTCATCCCACCTCCACCACCAGCCTTCTGGCCAGAAAGCCTCTGCGCCCCTGTTCTTGATGCTGTGGGTCTTCGTAGTTCTATGTTTAACAAAAGGTTTCATTACTCCCGCAATGAGTTTGAAGACCATAGCTGGTTTCTGTGGCTGTAGCCTCCTGATTCAAGCTATAATTATATTTACAGGGAAAAATAAATAAAAACCTATTTGCCAATCCAGCTAATTAGCCCTCACATAAAGCGAAAATGAACCTCAGGAGAATTCCACATGACTCTGCATCATAACCCTCCCCCCTACACACACACACACACACACACACTCCGGATGTAGTTGAGGATCCTTGAATCTGTCCCCAACCCCCTCTACTCCTAACTCATAGAGGTGCCTTGCACCACAAGTGAGAATGTTCCCCGCCCCCAACATCCCCACCCCATCTCACTGGCTGGAGCAAGAAGAAATGAAGAAGGCATTGTCAACTCCTATGGAGTGTCACAGTAAAATGTAGGCTGTGTGTGTGTGTGCGCGTGTGTGCGTGTGTGTTTTCTGTAGAGAGCAGCTTCTCAACCAAGGCATGGTGGCCCAGAAGTGGGCGGTGAGGGAAGCCCAATAGCAAATGCATTGGCTTGGAGCCAAAGGGTAAAATGCATTTTCAGGAAAATCTAAAACAAACAAACAAAAAAGCACCTAACAGAAATCTTACTTGAACACCAAATTCTTAAATGCACCCTTTATATTGCTATTTACTTTGCTTCTAAATAGTTAATAATAATAATATAATAATAATAATAATAATAAAGTGTTGCTTAGCCAGAGGGTCTGTCAAGCCCTGAAAGTCTGCAGTGTGTCTTACACACTCGCGCACACACACACACACACATGCGTGCGCGCACAAACATACACACACACACACACACACACACTTGCCAACCCTCAAATTCCTGGGTCAGACACTGATGGGAACTGCAAACTCAGGGTCACCAGGGCAGTGTGCAGATTAGAGGAGAGCTGCTTTCACATGGTTAGGGACAAACAGGATGTCAGCTCTAAGAAACAGGCTTTCTCCTGTAGGTCGCTGAGCAGCCCCTGAAAACTGAGAAGGATTTTCATGAGACCCAAGTAAAGCCCAGGAGAGATCTCACTGTACCCCATTTTCCATGCTGCTGTTTTCCCAGAATCCCCTTCCTCTGGAAGAGGATGGTTCAAGTGAACAACCACAGTTTCTTGTCTCTGTGACTAGACCAGACTCCAGCTCCTGGAGGGCTGGAATGGGTGCAGCACTCACCTGGGGCAGTGGGCACTGCTTCCTTGGTAGCCAGGCCTGTGACTCCTTGTGTACTATGAGGTTGGGCCCATGGAGAACTTAACCCTCCTCTTAGCACATCTGGCTCTTGAGCCTCAGTGTCCTTAACTCTACCATGGGGATATGACTAGAATCTGTTCTGTACTCCAGTGGCCTCTATGAAACCCATGGTTTAGTTCTTGCATGTAATAACCACTCGCTGAAATGTTAGTTTACATAGCTATTCTTGCTGAGAAGCAACCCCACCCTACCTGAAGACATCCTGCAGTGACAACTGGCAGCTGTGCGATGTTGGATAAATTCTTTTACCTCTCTGAGCTTCATGTTCCCTTTTTACAGAATAAAGAATAGAATTCCTACCTGGAGAGGCAGCAGATGGAGGGAAGTTATGTAAATATGTGCTTAGCCAGGGGCTGACACTCAGCAGCCACTCTGTGAGACAGATGCTGTTGTGGACTTAGTTCTGATGGTTAGTTCTGATTGTTTGGCCTCTGCTTTTCTCTAAGGCCTCTTCAGAAATGTATCTCCGCAGGCTGGTTTGGTGATCAGCTGATAGACATCAGTATTGACCCACATGGCCAGGACAGCCCCCCATTTCTCCCTCTGCATCTCCCTCTCTTCTTTGGAGTGACACTGTTTGGGCTCTTGATGTAGAAGTTAGCTGAGAATTGTCACCCCTCATGTTCTCCTTCTTAGTGCCCCAAGGAGCGGGACAAACATGACAAGCCCACGTGTTACTTGCTGGTCACTGCTCATGAGTTGGCAGGGACACCTAATTTAAAGTTTTAGTTCTCATCATGTGACCAGAGTTGGTAAGGCTAACTAGGTTCTGGCAGCCTGAACAAGTTAGGGTCAGGCATCCAACCCCACTACTCCAATTAAAGACAGGAGTAATGGTGAAAACAGAGAGGGGAAATTGAGTCAGTGTGACTACATTGAGAGAAGAACAGATAAAGGGGTCCGGTGACGCCGAGTCTTGTCTTCAGGATGCTGAAATGAGCTTTAAGCAGAGGAAGAACCCGGAGAAGAGGGCAAGGGGTATGCATAATTAAGTAGTTCTGGTCAAGATGTGGTCCTGCCCATCAGTGTCACAGTTCTAGGTCCCAGGAAGTCTTTATGATTGTCACTGTTTGATGGGATCCAGCTGGTTTCTGCAAGACCCTTTCTGCTAGAGACTGCGGCCTCAGGTGTCTGTCCTCTGAGGGTCTACTGTTCTAGGACTCCAAGGTAACTCAAGAGGAAAGGTGAAGAACAGTCACTTCTCTGGACCTTCAGCTAAAGGAGACAGACAGACATGAAAGGGAGGCAGAGATGTCAGATTCTCACCTTGCTTTTAGTTACCTTCTGGGCCCAAATGAGGAGCCAGTGCTTTTTGGGGGAAAAAACAGCTCCAGAGGGCCACTTTTAGACACATTAATGAAATTGCTGCTTTTGTGGCTATAGGTAGTGATGGAAAGTTGGTGGTGGAGGTGGGTGAGAGATGAAGACCTTAGGCAGGGAAAGAATCAAATCGAGAGCACTTCCTAGAACTGAATCATTGAAAACAAGCCAGAAAGCATAAAAATAAAGGCTTTCCATCAACATTTTGTGCTCAGGGCTGGACCCTTGTGCCCTGTCCCACAGTCAACCTCTTATGCTCTCTCATGGTTGCCAAGAGGAATAGAGAAGAGATTGTGACCCAGATGTTTCCCAAGGCTGCAACTGCGAAGGTCACAGGACACCCATCCTGATGCACCTGAATTGGGAATCTGATTCACAGGCCTGCTGGTCTGTGCTTAGCTCATTAGCTGAGTTCAGTCCCATTCCAGTCATTGGCAGAAATGAGTCAAGAATCTACCAGCTTGATAGGACAACAGGGCCCTTGTGAGAACCCTTAAATAGTGGGAGAGGTGGCCATAGGAAGGTTCTGGTGTGTGCTCATATGCTCCTGTCTACTCAGCCTCTTGTGACTCTAATGTTGCAGCTATGCATTTATTCCCAGAAGCAGTGGATAGAAGGGACCTCGTGGGACATCCCACCTGACCTCTCAGTTCTTAGAAAACAAGAAGTTGAGCTTGGGGGAGGTGTAGGACTCGTTCTGGATCTAGCTCTGGCATCTGACAGCCTTGGGGCCAGACTCCAGCTCTCAATGATTGGCTCTTCAGCCAGCTTTCTCCGTTTCTCCCATTTTTCTGTAGCTATGGGGACAGGAGCTGTGGTTTCCTCTTCTGTGTCCTTCACTCATAATGCTTTAAGCTCAGGCTCCCTTATTCACAGTGCTTGGTGGTTTGGGATTCGTAATGGGGCAGATTTTGGAATTTTTGCATATGCATAATGAGATGTCTTGGGGACAGGGCCTGAGATTTTATATAAGATACAATTCATTTATGCTTTATATATACCTTACACTCATAGGCTGGAGGAATTTTGGTAGTATTTTAGAGCACCTGCATTTTGACCTCAGCCGGTCACGGGAACTCTGGTGTGGAATTTTCCACTATGTTGTCACACTGGCACTCAATGCCTTCCAGATTGGGAGATCTCAACTGGGAGGCTCAATCTGAAGTTGGAAGTCTACTTTTTCCATCCTTGTTCCTCAGATTTGCCCAGCCCTGTTAGGATGCAGCACCTTACACACAGAAGGCCTGTAACTAGAGCAGAAGCAGAAAGTTAGCTGAGAACCGTCACCCCCTGCTGTCCCCTTCTAACAGTCCCGGGAGGGATTCAAATCCGCAAAGCCCACTGAAGGCTTCTGCAGAGTTGCCAGAGTGGTGCTACTGTCCTTCTAGCGGCTTACTGCTCCCGAGTTTGTAATTCTGTCTGGTTCAAGAATGACTTGGGCTGGTTCCTTCCTCTTGCAGTTATTTTTACTCCCTGTAGAGTTTGTTTTGGAAAGCCAATTTTTAAAAGTTTTCCTTGCTAACAAGAGTTTTGTAAGATTCTTTAGACCAAAAAAAAAAAAAAAAAAAAAACCAACAACAACAACAAAAGATCATTTCTTAAAGATACATACTCAGGTTATTCATTCATGCTTGCATTTGCCTACTTTCCCTGCCTTTGTCAAAGGGCCATTCTTCCTCTCTGTTTTGCAATGCTTTCCTGTTTTCGAGGGAGCTCTCTAATAAAACCCCTGAATGCAGTGGTGTGTCTTGGCGGCCTCCTGGGGTCAGGATGTGGAGACGTAAATGTCCATTAGTTCTGAGAGCAGGAGCCTGCTCCGGCAGGATTTGTTCACAAAAAGACATGCAGAGAAGTTTGCTAAAGTGAACAGTGAGGGCAAACAGCTGGCAGTTGGAGGTGGGGAGAGCACTGCACCGGAGAGGTTCCTGGAGAAGTCCCTGCTTCCTCTTGGAGGCACATTCCAGAAAGGCATCACTGGCTCCTCCACTCTCTTCTTGCTGGCCCTAAGGATTTCCCAGATGATTGTCTCTTGGCCTGCCAACAGGACACTTGTGCAGCTTTCTGTCCAAAGTATCCTCGTATATAGACAGCATGTGGGTAAAAGAGTACTTTAATTGTATCTGTAAATACTAGGTTGAAAGTTTACTTCAAGTGAGATCTTCTGTCTCCTCACAGCCTACTCTAGGTCACTGTGTTCCTGGAGCCCTTTTGAGGGAATGTCCAGAAAGCCAAGACACACCCCTCCTTCTGTGCCAAGGAGATAGGGTGTCCTGGGAAAGAGCTGAGGATAAGACTCAAAGTTCTGGATCTTCCCCCACCACTTCATCATGATGGGCAAACCCATCCTGTTTACCCCATCCTTGGGCATCAGGATATTATCTGTGGTCCTTTCAAACAGAGAATTTAGGGGCACACTGTGTGTCTGTGTCATTGAGAAAGAAAGGAGAACCACACCTGCTGAGTTAGTAGGAGGGTAGCATCGAGATGTTCTATGGTCCAGGCATCCATATTTGCCTAGGACTGGAAGATTGCCCAGGACATAGGGAATTTCATCCCCATCGAAGTCCCAAACAAAGTGATCACTCTGGGAACATCAGCCTCCTGACACCATACCATGTACTCCACACCCAGTGGGGCTTCCTGCTAGAGTCTGTCTGCTGGGGTAACTATTCCAGTAAGAGGAATAAGTATAAACCATGTTTCTTGAAAGATAACACCTTGAAGCCCTTGACTGATTCCTTCTGCTTCAGCTCAAACCTGTAAATGGAATCAGGAGCCTATAGAAAAAAAATTTAATAACCTCCCCCTCCCCATCATCACCAAAAAGCAAAAGTTAAAAATAAGTATCTGGATATGGTAATTTTTAAAAATCACTCTTATCTCTCCAGTCTACAACTAGAAGCTTCCTCCATCATGGATAGGCTGCCACCATGTGGCCATGAGCAGGCATGTGGGAAAGCGGAGGAAAACACTGAGATTGGAGTTGCCTCAGAGGGAGGGAAGGCCCTGAGCTCAGTGCTTACGCAGAGAAGACTCAGTTATGCCACCAAGGTCAGGGCTTCCTCTGCGGACCAGGTTAAGGAATGCGCTTCTCTGCATGCTGCCCTCCTACAGCGCTCTCCACACCCTGAGCCCTAAACATTATGATCGCCACAAATTCACAGATAAGGAAGCAGGGACCAGGCTGTTATTCTTTCACAGTGACCTGACACAGAGATTAGATTTCAAACCTGAGTTAGTTGGCCCAAAAGCCCTTGGCCTCCACTAGGCATACTGGAGGGGAAATCAGCTCGAACAGAAAAAAGTATAGAGGATTGGCTTGGAGGAGTAGGTTGTTCTGGAAGAAGTCAGCCCGTCTAGTTTAAAGAATAGATGCATCAGGAGAGATTCCACTATACACGGCGGTGGTGGAGGAATTCAGAGCAGAGAGGGAGAACTGGGATCCTCTGCAGCGGTAAAGATTAAGGGAGGAGACAAGTTGTGAAGTAGCCAATGAAGGATGAGTAAAAATCAGAAAACAGAGACCGGTGGTTAATGGCCAGTAGAAAGTGTGCTCAGAGAGCCCTCACTTTGTAGACCCTGGCTTCTATTGACAATGAGTACCAGTACGACTGTTAGCTAAATGCATGTGAAGAAGAGTTTGATCTACTTCTGATTCATTTGTGGAAGCCTTGTGAACTCTGTATTCTGATGACCCCCCATTTCATATATGAAGAAACAGCCACGGACAGAGAGGTGGCCTCGAAAACGAAAGAGGGACTTACAGCTTGAACCCATGTCTCTCTGACCGCCCGTGCTTACCGTTGAAGAGAAACGGAATTGCTTTGGTGGGAACAGCTATCTAAGCATGTCGACAAGGGTCCAGCAAGCAGTACAGAAAGGGGTTTGCAGTTGGGGCAGCACAAGGACATAGGGAGGCAAAGGTCTCGGTGTGTGGGATCTGGCTGATGTCTGTGTTGAGAATCTTCTCTTCTAGCCAGGGATGGTGGCATAGGTCTGTAATTCCAGCTTCCCAGGTAGAAACCAGAGGACAAGTTCAAGACTTGCTTTTGATACAGAGTGAGTTCAAGGTCAGCATGGACAACTTAATGAGACCCCGTCTCAAAAATAAAAAGTGAAAAGAGGTCTGAGATATAGCTCACTACTAGAGTACTTGCTTAGTATGGATGAGGCCCAAACTCTCTCCACAGTATTAGGAAACAACCAAAGGACAGACGGATGGACCAGAGAGACAGCTCAGTGGTTAGGAGCATTTGTTGCTCTTGGAGAAGACCTGGGGTTCTCCTTCCCAGCACCCTCATGGTGGCTCAAGCCAGCCATAACTCTCTTGGGGATCAGATACCCTCTTCTGACCCTTAGGGCACCAGGCACGCACATGGTATACATACATATCTGCAGGGAAAGCATTTAGACATAGAATAAATCTCTAAAAAGAAAATCTTCCTCTCCTGCCACCTGTGTGGGCTGGGAGCCAGGTTTCAGTCTCCATGGAGAGGAGGGGGATGGAGTCAAGAGGAACAACCACAACAGCCTGAGTATTTGCTGGTCCTTGTTCCAGCAGGGGAGGCTTCCTAGACAGCCAGCCTCAGGCAGGCCCGTTCTCTCCCCCAGTTTCCTTAGCTGGCACGGGAAGTTTTGTTTTTGTTCGTTTCCTTTCTGTCCCACACTCTGCCCTGGGACTGTGTGGCGTCTAGTCCCATCAGAGGGTAAGTTGGGAGAATCAAGAGTAGACAATGAGACTGTGAAAAGGATTCCGATGATGACCTGAGGTGAGCATGTGTCTTTTAGACTCCTTGTTCATATCTCTAGTGAAAACTATTAAAGTCACATTTTGCTTTGCAAGGCAGGGCATGCTGTTCGAAAGGCTTCACTCCAGCAGTCCCCCTCTGTCCACAGCTTGACGTTCTGCAGTTTCAGTAACATGCTGGCAACAGTGAGAGTGTACAATACAATATCATATTCTGAGAGTGGGGAGAGAGCACAGCCACACTGCCTTTAATGCAATATTCTGTTAGGAATGTTCTTTTTGTTACTGTTGCTAATCTCCCTCTGTGTTTCATTTATGAATTACACTTTACCATAGGTATGTACAGAGAGGATCAACTGTCTGATAGGGTTGAGTATTACCATTGGCTTCGGGCATCCATGGAGAGGCGATCTTAGAACAGATCCCTTGTGGGTAAAGGGGTACTCCTATGTGTGGTTAGATATCTTTCAGATTCAAAGTTCCAGGGCAAAGTAAACTCAAATTGACTTTTGAGAAAGATGATTGACCTCCGGGCAGTGATGGTGCATGCTCTTAATCCCAGCGCTCAGGAGGCAGAGGCAAGTGGATCTTTGTGAGTTCAAGGCCTGCCCGGTCTACAGAGTGAGTTCTAGGACAGCCAGAGTTACAATGAGAAACCCTGTCTCAAAAAACAAACAAACAAACAAAGACAATTGACTTATGTGTTGAAAATCCTGATGGGATCTAATCAAGCAGTCAGGCATGATTAATTTAGAACATCAAATACCCACTACCCTGGTCTCCTATTTATACACAAGCTCTCTCCCTGCCCTGGCAAGATGATCATCACAGTATGGCAGCCCATTCCCCCTGAATGTCCTTGTTTCCTTATCCTGTAGACACAGTTCCTTCCAATATCTACAGTGGGTCATGTGACAAAGAATAAGAAGCTCTGATTGACCATGATTATCCTACATATGCACACATATGTATATGAACAGAGATTGGATAGACATAGTTCTGTAAACAAAAATGGTAGTGTAGCCATGAAAGTCAGAGGAAAAAAACAAAAAAACGAAAAACAAAAAAAACAGTGGGGAGGCGACCAACCAGTCAGCAGTCAGCTACAGACACCAGACTGTGTTTGCCAGAAACCGTGTCCCTGCTTCTAGCTTGCTGCTCTGAGGATTTGCTGGTTACAGTTCAGAGTAGCAGAAGCCAGATCTCTTTGTATTTCCTTAGACCTTGTGGAATGGAGAAAAATGGGCAGAATAATCCTTGAAGCCAGGATAGCACTTTTCTGGTTCAACTCAAGGGACGGCCCTGGAAGGAATTGGGTCCTCACTCCAGGATAGTTGTTCACAAGTTCAAGACAACTTTAGCTCCAGTTTCAGTCTTTAGCCAAGAACCCCAGCAAATGCAGAAGCAGGATAGCAATGGGAACAACCTTCAGGTGTCTAGGGAAGAGGACCATATGCAGTCAGTGACATTCACTGAAATGTCTTAGACATTTCAGATGACTCCTCTGCTGGAATTTAATTATTATAATCACTCCTCAACTGTACAGAGTTGGGAGGTCCTTACCGAGGACCTCGTGTTTCGGAATGAGAGTAAACAGCTGTGCTGGACAGCTTCATGTCAACTTGACACAGCTAAAGTCTCCTGAGAGGAGAGAACCTCAATTGAGAGAATGCTTCCATAAATTCAGGCTTGTGCAAGCCTGTAGGGGATTTTCTTAATTAGTAATTGATGAGGGAGGGCTCAGCCTGTTGTGGGAAGTTCCATCCCTGGGTTGGTGGTCCTGGGTTCTATAAGAAATCAGGCTGAGCAAGCCATGAGGAGCAAACCAGTAAGCAGCAAGGCCTCTGCATCAGCTCCTGCCTCCAGGTTCCTGCCCTGTTTGAGTGCCTGTTCTGACTTCTTTACATGATGAACAGTGCTGTGGAAGTGAAAGCCAAATAAACCATTTTCTCCCCAAGTTGTCATGGTGTTTCATCACAGCAGTAGTAACCCTAACTAAGACAACAGCAGGGGAACAATCAACCCTGAATTGGTAGGTCCACTTAATTTTGGGGCGTTGGTTCATTATTATTTCTTTCCTCCTCCTTTGAAAACATAAAATGTTTTTCAAAGTTTCCCTGACCTTCTCCCAGCAAGAGGTAATTAGGCCTCACAATGAATCTCACCTTGGTATCTCACTAGGGCTCCACAGGCCCCAACCACCATGGTGGTCCATGGCGGTCCATGGTGATAAAGGTTAACAGACAAAGTTGGCCAAGAGAGGGAAAGTATTGTCAGGAAGCATGTCAGGTGACTTAACTGAATTTGAGCAATTCCCATGGGGTGGCTGGTTCTCATTTAGGAAATGCAGATTGAATAGCTAGTCCCCTTGTTAAGGAGAAACATGGAATTTGAGGAGCTCTGCATGAGGCACTGGCCAGCCCCTCAGTCCCACATCACACGCACACCCCCTGCCCATGCCTACTGTCTCTGTACATCTGCTTGAGATGGCCTGCCTCCCTCTCCCATAGACTTCATAGTTATGTGATTATTGTTTTTAATTTTACCATATTCCATTTCAAAGTCAAGTAATATTCTACTTTGTTAAAAGTGCACATTTCAGTTTCTGTCCACAGTAAGGAACAGTAAAGACAATCCTGGAACAGTAAGTTCCACTCTCTTCCCTGTTTAATTTCTCCATTTCTTATTCTTTTTAAAAGTTTTTTTCCCCATTTGTTTCTTAGTCTCCTTTTTTAAACAGTGTGTGTGTGTGTGTGTGTGTGTGTGAGAGAGAGAGAGAGAGAGAGAGAGAGAGAGAGAGAGAGAGAGGCCGAGCAGACAAAGAGGCCAGGAGAGAACATTGGGTCCCCTTGAGCTTGCATTACAGGTTATGAGGCACCCAATGTGGATACTGGGACCTGAATTCCAGTCCTGTGGAAGAGTAACAGGTGTTGTTAACTGTTGAGCTATCTCTCTAGGCTCTAATGTAGTTTCAATTTAGTTCTATAATTTTATTATTATTATTACTATTATTATTATTATTATTATTATTATTATTATTATTATTATTATATTTCTCAAGACAGGGTTTCTCTGTTGTAACTCTGGCTGTCCTGGAACAGACTGGCCTCAAATTCACAGAGATCTGCCTGCCTCTACCTCCCGAGTGCTGGGATTAAAGGCATGCACCACCATTGCCTGGTTTCAATTCAATTCTACTTTAGGGGAATTTGATTCTTTTGAGAAAAGAAAAAGTTGTCATGGTTTTTTTTTTGTTTTTTTTTTTTTCTACATAATACACTTCAAAACACTTCTTGGAAGCAGTTACCTCTCTCAGTAAATAATATTTTACCTCTCTAAGCTGCAGGCCTTTGCTATGCCCCCAGTCCCAGGACTTCAGTTCCATTTTATAGATGGGGAACCTGAGATGTAGAGTCATTACACAGGCTTGCCCACAGCTAAAAGGTGATGGAACAAGGAGTAGACTATATTTTTTCTCTCTGGGCCACCTTACCAAAAGGATCTTAGCATCAGGGGATCCAGATTTCAGAGTCCCAGGAACAACATTTCTGATGAAGGATGTATTTTCTCATTCCCAAGGAAGGAACTGCAGGGATTAGGTGAAGAAACTGTGATGCTAACTGGCTCTTGATTTATGGGAAAAGATAAATTGGCACCAGACAGGGAAATCCCTGGCTTTAGGTAATCTGGAGGAGGTCTGTGTGATCTCTGAAAACCAGAGTATTTTGTTGGACAGATAGTGATGTTTTGATGGCATTCTCCAGAGAGTATGGGCATCAGAAAGTTCAAAGGAACCTTTTGACTTTCAAGTGCATGTCCAATGGGAATGGTAAGATGGCTTGAGACTGGAGCATCCACTCACCCAGGCCTGCAGGTCTGCAGTGGGACAACTTCCAGCCCTTCGGATGTGATTGTTCCAAGACTTACACAGCAAGACTGAAAATAAACAGTATCTTCTCAAAAGAAATGAGTGCTAAGGGCAGTCATGTTCCCCACCCTGTTTTTATACAAAGTTTCTATAGCAGAGATTGTTTGAAATGAAATCTGAATGTTGTAGGGCATAGTTCTACAGGCCAAGAAAGCTGTGTACATTACAAACTGTGAAGATACAGCGAGGATTGTTGCTGTGTTTGATGTGATGAATATTGTTAAATATTAAATATTAAATATTAAAGCTGGGAGTCCCTTGGCACAAAACAGTGAGATTAATGCCCTATTCCTCTCAGTCCATTGACTTTCTATCTGCTTAGTCAAGATAGATACTCAGAAGGCCAGATGATCCTTTAAAGGGCCACTCAAGTGAAGCTTCAGCCTAAGACCAAAGCTAAACCCCAGTGCCAGTTCTGTTAGGATTAAGCCCAGAGCCACAGGCCCAGACATTCTAATGCTTCACAAATCATCAGAGTAGATAGGTGGTGGTCCCTGCTTCTTCTTCCTCCTACTCCTCCTCTTTCTCCTCCTCCTCTTCTTCCTGTTCCTCTTAATCTTCTTCCTCATCTAAGTTATTTTTAACATACATAAAAATGGTATATTTGTGAAGTGCCATGTAATGGTCAATACATGTCCATTGTATAACATGTGAACACAGTGTGATGTTCACATGGGGTTAAACATATAGTTGGTCATTTGCTATTTCCTTGTGGTGAAAACTCTCTAACTCCTTTCTGCTATTTTAAGATATATATACAATGTATTATTTACACTTATCATAGTCATCTTAAAATGCCACACTAACAGATGATATAATCTGTAGACATTTATAAGCTACAATAAAGTAGCTTTGAAAAATGCAATGAAGTCATATACAATAGAAACACAAATTTTTAATTAGATTCAGCAGGCATAAAATTGTATGTCAAAAGTATCAGAGTGCACATAATTAGACAAAAGGAAAAGAATTGCACAACCATGCATGGAGGTCATGGGAAGACTATGGGTGATTAATATTATGTTATGGATGTGACGGTGTCAAATTACTATAGAAATTTCTGTATCACTTACTCTCAACTTGTATGTTTACATCCCCAAGGGACCAGTAACCCACATTTCATGGTGTGATGGCGACTGATACTCAAAAGCTAAGGGACCCCAGCCTTTACTCCAGCCTTGAGGGCCCTTAAATACTCAGAGTCCTAGAAGCTCCTTTGAGAAGCAGATGTCTTTGATACAATAAACCAGAGCCCTATGAATAACAGGCCTGACATTGATTCAAACCATTTATCAGAGGAGTATGAGAACAGATGATGTACTTCAGAATTCAGGCATGGCGCTATTGATCGAACGAGAAATTAAGACTTATGGTTATTATAGTAAAGGACAGGAGGGGAGTGGGCCACGGTGCCTAAGGTCCTGCATAACCTGTTCAACTTGATCTACAATAATTGAAGTCAGGGAGTGCTGGTGAGATCAGCGCCTGCTGATTGTATCTGCTCTCAGTGCCTCTGGCTGAGAGTTTTTATTTTGTTTTATTTTATTTATTTTTATGGGTGTAAGAAAGGCTCTGTGCATAGAAGACTTACTGTCTGCCTTGGCAATGCTGCTTATGGGGAGAAAGGGATCATGCCACCTCCTTCCCTAAAGCCCCTGAACCTCAGCACAGTCCTAAAAGTCTGTTCTCTCCTCTGCTTGTTTCTATTCAGACTGTATCCTGCCTGCCCTGGCCCTACCTATTTACCGAAATCTGACCTAGTGTGGTCAAATGCTTGCTAGATGCATCCCACAATGTGCTCACAGACAAATAGAACATACTTTGCAGTTCAGATGATATGGACATTGATAAACATTTGCAGCCTAACTCATGGACAGTAAGTATCAGTGTCTCTTTCATGATGACACAAATTACATTCAGGCCTCTGAACAGTGCCCTGCATCCACTTGTTGAAAGTTATTTTCATTTAACAAATAATATCTTTCTAGCAAAAATATAAAGTAACAGAATGAAGAAATCCTTCTAAGTCAGTATAGAATAAAATCAGTTTTCTCTCAGTGGGCTTTTTGCTTAATTGGTTTTTGTGGGTTGGTTTATTTGCCTGCGTTTTGCGTGTGTGAGTTTTTTTTTTGTTGTTGTTTTGTTTTGAGATGGGGTCTCACTGTAGTTTGCCTAGGATTCTAAAATTGTGGCTTTTCCCGCCTCTACCTCCTAAATGCTGGAATTACAGAGGGTTCCACCATTCTAAGCTGTAACCACTACTTCACATGAACTTTTAGTTTTATACTAATTTATTTTGTAACATCACAAACATTTCCCCTATGCCAATAAATATCCTACTGGTCCAGTGTTTTAATTGCATGGATATACTGCTTTATCTCACCAATAACATGTTTGTTTTTGTTTTCTCTGAAAGTTCTGCAGTGATCAGTGTTACACTGCATCTTTACAAATGTATCTCCGGCTCCATGGTTATTCCTTTAGGTTAAGCCGTGGCCTTCTAGCACTGGGCCAAAGGCTATAGAACTTCCTGGGATCTTCTTGAAACCTTCCTGCATTGCATAAGTTGGAATGTACCTTGGATGCTAGGAAGAGCTTGGGCTGTGGGGGAAGACAGTCCTTGGTCCTAATCCTCACTCTTTGGCCAATGACTTCCATTCCCTAAACCTCATTTTTGTTGATAACATTCAGGGATGAAAGGAGAAGCTTTAATTTCACAGGCCAGTTTGGAGGTCTGTTGACGAAGCCAGGCCTTTTGAGCCCTCAGCCTGTACCTAGTCTTGGGAGAAGCCATCACCTCAGTTGTGTTGGAACGTGCATGAAGACTTACTTCATTTCTCCATCTGCCATCCGCATCAGCTCGTGCTAGTCCCTGAGCCTGGCTGAGCCTGGGCACTGCTCCACAGTGAATTTTGGGTAGGGAAGAGAGAATGGGGACTGGAATTTGAAAAGCATGCAGAACTGGTCTACTTCTTCCTTGCTGTACCAGAATAAAGCCTCACTGAACAAATGGCTCCACGATCAAAATCACTTGGATCTGAATCTTCTCAGGGTGGGGCCCATTCTCTCCAAGGGTGGAGCCTCATAGTGCTGCTGTTGTTTCTTGAAAACAAGCTGACATTATGCAGTTCTGAAATCCCAGGAGCTTAGGGAGACCTCTGGATCCCCATTCTGCCTCTCTCGGGGCTCTTAAGGCTAGAGAGAGAAAATATGCCCGCTGACCCCCAGCAGAGCTGTATACACCTCCTTTCCTCTGCCTTGGTTGAAGCCTACAAAGGTGAACATTGAGAAAGCCTGTGGGAGGGTGCATGTTATGTAGTGAGCTTTGTGCCGAGCCCGAGTCCCTCAGTCGGCCCGGCTTTCACAGCAGCAGGCACAGTTGTATGTTTGGATTTTCCAGGAGGGATAAATCACACAAACAGAGGGCCTCTGGATTCCTTGGGGGAACCCAGCCCCCTCAAACTGAACACACGCCCCATTCTGCAGGCTGTGCAGAGCACGCTGCACACACTACTCTCCTCTGAAGTGCTTTCTCTGCAAAACTCATTCTTGGAAAGAACTTTCTTTGTGCCACAGTTCAGCCTTTTAGACTAAACAGACAAAGAGAAAATAGTGAGGTAAAGGGCAAAAAGAGTTCCTTCTGTGCAGCAGAGGAGGGAAGGGATTGCTTGGGCTTCGTGACCTCTGCTGCAGCGACTCCTGTTCCATGTTGACAGTGGTATCCAAGCCAGGAAAGATGCTGGGAAATAGATCCTGTTGTTCATTGTGTCCTGATCTCTCTTTGTTTTTTTCTCTGCTTGGATGGTTCTGTGAGCTTGTCTGGTCTCCAAATGCACATCTTGTCCTCTTTGGGCCCCAAGCAGGCCTGTGGTATTTGGCCTGCATAGCAGCCTTCATTTAAAATCAAAGCATTGAAGGTTGATTTGGTTTGAACACAAATCCAGAGCTTGGGGTTCTTTGGCATGTGAACCCCTTGGGGTTGAGTAAAAAGAGGAGAGTCCTGTTTCCCCCACCATGAGCCTAAAGTGATGTTGAAGAATTGCATCTTCTAGATGCTTTGGAAACCAATGCCTGGCTAGTTTCCCCATCCTCCAATCCTGGCCATCCAGCAGTTGAGTTGATCTGTGGTACACACATCCTGTTTTTATTACAAGGTGCCTTTTGCTTGCAGGCCCTTTCACTCTGGCCACCCCTAGGTCCCATTCCTGTTAGCTGAGATCCCCTCATTCCATTAACATGCTGATAGAGCTCGGGAATAGATGGCAACCGTCCCCACCCCACCCCCACCCCCAACCCCAAGGTTAAGCTTCCAACCCAGGGAGAGAGTCTTGGACCAGCAATTTCGGGAGACAGTTAAAAGATTAGATAGTAAATTTACTTAACAGAGACTAATCGCCTGGGACTGGGTTTCATATCCTGTTTTGAAATAATGTATTTTCTTTTGTGCTCTGGTCTGAATCTGTCATCCCTCTTCTAATAATGAGAGGCAGCGGATTTTTAATCTTTGACCCTCTTCCATATAATCTAATCACAGTGGTTCTCTGATCCTCTTCTCCTTATTTGGCAAAGTCTTGGAAAGAAAGAGGATCATTTCTCGGGCATAGCTTAAGCCATGCTCTACTTCTCGCCAAGGGTCTGGGTTGACAGGTAAAACCAGATTCCGTTCATTAGTCGTCCATCTCTACTAGGTCCTTACAACTGGGGCCTGTTCAGGGGGAGGAAGAAGAAAGTCAGAAGCGCTGATGTCTGAACGGAGGGGAGCAATTAGGTGACAGGTGTTCCATGCCCAGGTAGCGTGTCAGCTGTGAGTCACACAAGGGAGCAGCCTGAGGTGAGGCACTCGCTGATGAAGCTAGGAACGAGGTGAGGCCTGTGTGATCCTCCAGCTATCAGCACATGGAGACTTGCACATTTAGCATCCTCCTCTTCCCTGTCAAGCTGGGAGGTCTTTGGGAGTCTCGCCTTTCCTCTTATGGTTTGGCTCATAGTCGGGCGTTTGACCCCGGGCAGTACATGCTGAGGTCTTCCTTTATGCGTGGAGTCTCTTCAGACTGTCTGGCTTTGGGAGTTGCCCTGACAGGAATCTTGGAGGATGCTGGGAGGTTAGGTTCAGTTCCAACTGAAAATGGAGTGGAAGCAAGTAAACAGGGTTGCTTGCACTTTCCCAGCCCCCACCCGTCTCTGCATCTAAGGAGGGTTGCTATCGAAGGAGGTGTAGGGAAGGTCTATATTCAGCACCTCCCTCTTTGCCTCAACAACAGAATAAAACCACGACCTTTAGCTATTCATCAGAGTTGTCCGGCTGAAAGTAACGAAACGCACCCAAATGTAATTCATTAAATACAGGGTTGTATTGAAAACACATGGGGCAGGGCTTCTAGCGTGAACAGGAAGGTGGAGAAGAAAGGCTTGCAGTCCTGAGGAACCAGTCAACTTCTGAGGGTTTGAGAGCAGCAGCGGCTCAACATTCACACCAGACAGCAGTGCTGCTGAGTGGGGGCACCTCTGTCGGCCTTTCCTTCCCTTTGCCTCTGACCCGAATGCCCAGAGGGAGACTCGTCGGTTAGCATGGCCTCTGGATGTGGCCGGGACAAGGTAATGCATCTTGATTAGGGTTCTGCAAGACTGCATCCAGGGATCAGCAAATCATCAGATACTTCTAGGATGTGTGTTAACTGAAGACCATGGAGGCAAGGATGGGTAGCCAGAAGCCCAGGATCTGGCTCTGCTGGGCGGCTCTTGCTGCAGCAGCAAGCAGAGCTGGTAACAACTATGGGCAAGGTTCCCTTCCCGTCACAGTGCACCAACACCTTTACCTCTCCTGTCATTACTGCAGTCGTAATATCTCCTGGAAGCTGAGTGTTTAGGTGGAGGTTATTTCATCCCCGGTGACTCTTCTGGGTTCCACTTCTCACTTGCCTTCATTAACTGCCCTCCAGGGCCCTTTGCTCCCTACTCCGATCTCACCTTCACCCCTATATTCACAGCTGAGATAAAGAATTCATAGATGAAATAAATATCCAGTCCCCATCCTTAGCTCTGTGTAATTACCTCCCTGGGTATGTTGGCGTCTCCCTCCTGGGAAATGTGAAAAGGGAAATGGGTCCTTTTAGCCAGTGAATGGTGCTTTGTTATTTTGATGCATGAATGCAGAAGGAATAAGAGACAAAATAAAGTTAATAATACATTGCTGTGTAGATAATTCATCACTTAAATCAATAGGAACTGCAGGTAACTGAACTGGAACTGGTGTTACTGTGATCCAAACATGGAATTAATAATTGAAACTGCACTGATCTGTCTTCCTGGAATGGGAAGACAGACAGCCCCAGGGATAGATACATTCAACACAGGAGGAACAAGGCGATAGAGACAGACAGATGATTCATTTAATGCCTACAGCTGTCACATACAGTAAATATGAAAATCTGCTTTCTATCTAGAATCAGCCTCATTTGGGAGTGAGGTTAATCCTCGACTCTGTGTTTATTTTTTCATTTATTGCCGGAATTTCACATGATTGGTTAGCATGGAATGCCTCGTTCTCTGAGGTCAGGAAGGCTCTCTACCAGTGATAGGCAGAGCTATGCACAACACGTGTGCCCTATTACCTCCCACGCACCCACCTGGAATCTGTGGGGACTCCAGTCTTCATAGGTTGGTATTGTAAGCATATTGAAGACAACCGAATCAGTAATCTAGAATTTACAAAAGAGCTAGATAGAAAAGTCCCGAAGAGATTCTAGGAGGTTTCCTGCTCAACTACTTAGGACAAGTTCCATGTTGTCTCTGAGCCTCAGATGAGGTCTCGGTGACATAATGAACAGAAAGTGTTTAGATCACAGTGGGCACCTGATGTCCAGCGGTGTCTGACTTTGTCGCGAGAGGTGGTAACAGAGGTCCCAGGCCATGGTGTCTAGAAAGGCATTTGTCACTGCTAAACAGCCTTAGGTGTTTTGGATTGTGAAGGATCGATCAATTGTTAAAGTTAATTTCTATCCCATTCCCTTCTGTATGCAGAAGTCAGGGTATGAAAGGTGTGAAATGAGTAAGACTCCAGCAAGGTGACTACAGACAGATCTGGACATAAGGTCAGTGTAGGGAGTCTAGAGGTGAGGTTAAGCAGAGCCTTACCTGATAAAATGAGAAAGAGAGGAACCATCCTCTAGAGGACTTCGGGGCAAGAAGCAGAGAGAATCGAAGCACAAATGCAAGCCAGAGCCTTTTCTGGGGAAGTAGCTGGAGTTTTAAGAACAGAAATGTTTAGAATTCATTTGTAAGCCTCCCTTCTTTTTTAAGATTTATTTTTGTTTTTCTTAATTATGTGTATATGGGGCCGGGGGTCTGTACATGTGAGCGTAGGTGCCCTTGGAGACCAGAGGCATCAGATTCCCCTGGAACCGGAATTACAGGAGGTTATGAGATATCCAACATGGGGGCTGGGAGTAGAACCCAGGTCTTCTGCAAGAGTAAGCACTCTATTGACCACTGAACTCTCTCTAGCCCCAAGACTCTCTTCATAGCCTTCAGAGTAGTGTCCACACTATGTTCATCCTATCTATATAGGAAGGGAGTTTGTGTCCTTCCCGATTCTGTCTCTGTGCGTCTATAAGTGAGAATATGTCTAGGTAGATATATGTGAATGTGCATGTGTGTGTCTGTATAGGAGGGGTGGTGTGTGTGTGTGTGTGTGTGTGTGTGTGTGTGTGTGTGTGTGTGCTACATTTGTGAGCATAATGTGAGAATGCGTATGCCTGTGTGTCAGTGTAAGTTATGTGTTTGTATGTGTATGGGTATCATTGTGTGTTTGTGTGCAGAGAGATGTATGCGTAGATGGGTTATCTATGATTATATGTATATGGGTACATTTTTGTGTGTGTGTATTCCAAGGAGTAGGGATCAAAATCAAAGGATCTAGGTTTGCTGGCTTGAGGGACATAGTCTGTGACACTGGCCCTAAGAAGCCTACGGGATGTGGAGCTTCTTGTGCCTGACAGACAAGCCTTCTCCCGCCTCACTTGCTGGGCAGCCTCCACCTGAAGAGGCTGTGTGGACTTTCAGAGGTCATCATCAGCCAGTCACAGGGAAGCACTTTGTCCAGGAGTGCCAGTGTGCACCTGTGTTTCTGCTCAAGAGAAGGATTATTTGACCCGTGGCTTTTCCACCTAGCTGTAGCATCCATCTGAGGTTTTTTTGGTAATTTGATCATCCTGGAAAAGGGAATGGGAATAGACCAGTACCCTAAGCCCAAAAATGAAGACAGCACTGAGCAGATTTCTATAAACATCCTGGTCCTTCCCCATCCCCAGATGAAGGTGAGTATGAAGAAGGCAAGGACCACCTCTCCCGGGACTTCCTGAATCTCTTAAACAGCTGGGCTCAGGTGCATTGAGTTAGATAGTACAGGAGATGTGGGTTTTCCAAGCCCTAGCATGCTGGGTAGAAGGCCCAAGGCAGGTGATGTAGACTCTGAACATCAAGGGTAACATTGGAAATCCTCTAAATCTCTAGAACCTGCCCTTCAAGACTTGAGAATAGGAAGCAACTTCTCAACATCTGTCATGGGGGCGGGGTGGGTGGATCTGACCTTCTGGAATGGTAGAGGTGAAAGTAGAGTTTGAACTGGAAAGGTGAGGGGGTCTGCAAAGGATGTTTCTACCGCTGCTGAGCAGTGTAGCTGTGCTTCATAAGCCAGATGCCCTTGAAATGTGACCCCCCCAGTAAATGAGGAGAGTACAAGGCAGTGAGCCAAGCTCCACTACAAAGTCATGTGACTTTTAATTAGACACTTCATCTCTCTATCTCTCTGGATATTAATTTACTAAAATTAAAGATAAAGTGAAAGTAAGAAGAAAGACAGACCAGGTGGATTTTTGTTGTTGTTGTTACAATGGATTTATTTTAGTGCGTAGGGAATCAAACTCAGTCTCACACATTACTAAGCACATGCTCTACCACAGAGCTGTGTTACCAGACCCTCCTAAACGTTGTAACTGAAATTATCCCAAACAGGAGGAGAATGAGACCTTCTCATGACCGAGGCTGTATAGTTACTGTACTTGTCATTCTGAAGGTGCAGCGAGCTAGCGCTCCAGCTTCCTCACCTCAATGTTGTGGAGTTGGATTCCCAGGGACCAGAATTTACATAAAAATATGAATGTGTCCCATTTTGGTATTGAAATCAGCAAATATTTGTAATATGTTCCTGATTCACTGAGACAGGTGCTTCCTTCCTGCATCCAGCACGCTGTGAGCAAAAGGAAGTGGATAGAGGGAAGGTCCGGATGATCATTGGTTCCCCACGTAGGGAACTATGGGGGATTTATAGTTGTTCTCAGAATCTGTAGGGTTCTACGACTTAGAACTTTGTTTATTCAAGCTCATTTAGAACTTTGTTCATTTACTTCTTAAGTATCAGTGTACACAAACTGTGAGGGTGTTGGGCTAACTTGGTGCCGTTGTGATTTTCTGGGGGCCTGGTGCCCTTTCAGGGTCAGAACGAAAAGCTGAGAGGAAAATCTGAGCTGTCAAAATTGCCGTTCTCTTGGGCCCCTTTTTCAAGGAGACAGGTCCAGTTTTATCTGATTTATATCTTAAGATTTTCAAGTCAGAATTCATTTAAAGTAAAGATCCGTGATGGGTTGAGGGAGGATACATAAAGAGACAGATGATCTTTAAAATCTAAGCTCTCCCATTTCTAAATCCTTGTGATGCTCAGAGACCCAGACAAAAAATCTGAGTTTATGAGTTTGGGGCAGATGAGTCCTGAGCTATTACCCAGCTCTCTGCTAAGTTTCCAAATAAGGGGTGCAGACTCCTTCCCTTCACCCTAGTCATCCTGAAGCCATTAAATCACAGAGCTGATTCTCATTCTTGGATTGGCTGTGTGCTGGCCAGAATTCCAAAAAGCCACCTTTAGCACTGACTTAGTGAACACAGAATGGTTGCTACTTGGGGGAATAGGCTCACAAATGTATGCACATTTCTCACACAGGCAGCTAACCCTGGGAGATTCCCTTATTTCACAAGAAAACAAGATTTAGGAATGCTAACTGGCTTGCTTGTGACTGCCGCACTAAAGGCGTCAAGGACTCAGACCTCATTAATGGACCGGGCGCGAGAGTTTCTTGCAGTGCTTGCTGTGCCCCTCAACCTCCAACATCTGTTTATCTCGTGGGACAGTAGAATCCAGTCAGCAGGACATTAGTTGTTGAACCTTGGTAAGACATCAGCTCAGAATCCAGAATCCAGCTTCTCGAGATTTTGGTGGTCCCGTACAGGTCTTCGGATACCACTAAAGCACTGGGTAGACTGTTGGGAGTCGCAGGTTAATCTTAGGGAAAAGCTGAATTGCAAATACTGGATTTCTCGTAATGAGGATCCACTCTTCTATGCAACAGCAGCCGTGTAAGCTCTATTCACAGCTAGGTAGATTCTTCATTCTACTCTTTTACTGTTCCAATGCAGTCTTCTCATGTATCCATTTGTCTTACATGGTACTGAGGTGGTCAGGTGACCTGGGTGAGACGTGGAACAAAGTCAGAATGTTTCCATTCCTGCCAATTCAAAAAAAAATAAATAAGGGGAGGGGAATAAATGCACTGTAAGAAGGAAATGTAGTTACTGTCACGTGCACTGAAGGGTACTTTCTTATAGAACGGTGGTGCCATAACGTTATAATGCAGCTGAAAAATTGCTATCATCTAGTCGGAGCTTCCAGCGTGTTGAAGCGTGATGTATCACTCAGGCCTTTGCGTGACGCTTGCTGCTCGTGTAAGCAAGCCTACAGTGCCCGTCGCGTGAAAGTATATGCAGTTCTGTGGAAAGTAGCACATGCAGTTGTGTATAATATATGTAATATATGTGTCACTTGATAATGACAACCAATAAACGTGCTTGGGTATGTGTGTTTACTATACTTTTTATCACTAGTTCAAAGAATATTCTTTATACCTATTTCATAAAGTTTACTAGAAAATGCTATGCTATGTCAGGCCAGTAGAGCCTCACGCATCTCATGTTTATTGCATCTCTTGACTGCGTTATTTTCTTTTGTGCTTGTTTTACCCCTGTGTTGTTTTACTCATTATGGCCCAAGAAGCAATAGGCTACTGTATCATACGTATACAACAGTCACTCAGGCACTTTAGTCACTAAGTGACTTGTGACCATATATGCGACAGTTCTCTTCACCACCCCTACTTTCTAAAACCCCAGCCTTCCCTTCACTGGCTCCTGCTCCATAAAAGGCAAGTCTTAAGCAGCATCGGTTCCCGTATACCTCGTTAGATAAAATCTGGTGAACAGGTGGAATGAAGGACCTGAGAGTTGGTAGAAGTCAAGACCGGCTGTAGGAGCGTCCCCAGCCTTGCTGAGGTGTGTCCACATGCAAAACACAGGGTATCTGTGCTCTTCCTTGAAATGAGTGTAACTTAGGGGGGTTCATGTAAAGACTGGATTCCTTTCATTGTTTGTGGGTGTTTCTTCCATGCAGCTCCATGTGGATACCAGGCCACAGAGTTTGGCCAAGGTGACAGGACAAAGCTAAGTGTGGTCGTCTGCTACATGTGTGTCTTTACAGTGACGTTTTCCTGTACCGAAGCCAGGTCATTAGAAACAAGGAGGACTTTGGATGCAAAATGTTAAGGAGAACATCCCCTCTCTTCTAGGTGAATCTAAAATTGGGGGCATAAATCTCACAGGATACAGGATACTGTAGAAACAAGTTTTCAGGGTCTAGTTTTATGTTTTTCATGTTTGGTTCTGCTAAGAAAAAAAAACACATCTAGAACTCTCCATGTTTGCTTAGCAGAGCCAAATATGAAAGCCATCAAGTAAGTCTCTGTTGTTACTGGATTGGCTGAGCCTCAGGTTCCTCCAATGCAGAGGACAAATGTCAATAGCATCTCTCTGAGGAACCAGGAAGATAGACTTAACCATGATCCCTAACAGTGAATGACATTTTTCCCTAGGGGAACACAGACAAACTCCAAATAGGGCACCAATGACAGATGAAAATAACGATTCTGCCAAAGTCCAACATAGCAAGCTGATGAGTTTATTTACATTATGTACAAAGCATGGATGAAGGGTTAGAGAAACAGATCATTCAAGGGCAGCTCCACTGTGGAAAAGCCCATCCTACTAGGCTCAAAGGCTGCAGCCCTGGGGGTGTACTGCACAGCGGGCAGGTAGCTGGGCCAGTCACAGAATCTCTACTCCTGAGCAACTGTTGCTTGTGTAGCCCTTGGGAAGGGACCTTGTGAATCTTGTAGCTTTGAGCTTTGGAATCATTTCCCACGTGTTATGAGCTTCCCTTCTCAGAGGAAATTGCTGCAAAACCACACAGTAAATTGGTTGTTGTGACAGCAACAATTATGACTATCTTATCATTGGGGAAAGTTACTCAAAGGAAAAAAAATGTAGATAATTTCTAAGAAGAAGTGAAAGTGTCTGCCTGCAAAGAATGTGTATACAAATGTTTATAGCAGGGTTTCATTCACATTACCCAAAAACAGTGAACAGTGCCCATGTCCACTGATGCCTGAATGGATAAACTTCTGTGATATGGCCATAGGAGGGAACTCAGCCGTAAATTAAATGAATAAAATACTAATACATGCTACAGCATACAGAGATGGGCCTTAAAACACGCCAGGTCAGAGAGGCCAGGTACCAAAGACCACATACTTTATAATTCTTGTGTCAGTAGATAAGAATGAAGAAATCTGTGTGCTATAAAGTAGACCAGTAACTGCTAAGACCTGAGTAGGTGCAATTGAGGCATGGACATTGGTAGCTAAAAGCACTCTTAGTCAGGTCTCTTTCTTGAGTAATGACAACTGTCAAAAAAAAAATTGGCCAACTTTGAGAGAGTTGCACTTACCTGTGGATGTACTGAGGCTTTGGAGCTGTACAATTGAGGCAGAAGACGTACAGTGTCTATGAATCACATCTCAGTAAGGCTGTTGTAAAAATTTTATTCAAAAAGGAGTAAAGCAATTTCTAGATGATTTGCTTGGGAGCATGGGATGGAAGTTGACAGTAAAGAGCAATAGTTACATTCAGGGAAGTCATGGAAACAAAGCACCAGTGCCCTGCCAACTGTCTCCAGGCCCTGGAAGGACAATATCCTGAACTGATGTGAAACTGAAGCTTACTTAGCATCCTTAAGTTGGGAAGAAGTTCAAAGGTCATCAAAGGAAAGCATGTCCGTGTCACTCTCAGCATTTCTGCTCAACCAAAACCTTCTTAATCTTTGCTTCTACCTGGAACCTGAAAATGTCTGTGGGGATATTTGTGGCAAGGCTTTGGAGGAGACAGGGCTTGGGAAAGGATGCATTTGACCCCATAGCAGGAGGAGGGAGGGGAGTGATAACAGCTGCTCTGACGTGTGGCTGAGATGCTACATGCTCCTCACACCCTGTGTGAGGCCCCGGGCAAACTCTGAGTTAAACCAGGCTGAGTCAGGTTCGCAGAGGACAGCAAGCACTCACTTGTGAGAAAGACAAGGCCTGCCTGCCCTGGGTGCCTTACTGGGAATCTAACAACCCAATGCGAGTGTCCCAAGACCATCTCTTAAATCCGTGCAGCATCCCAACAAGTCATAGCCTACCTGAACAAATAAGGAAACATGATATAACTTCCCACAAGGTACTTAGTGTTTATGAGGAGACACTGACTCAAGTCTAAGAACTCAGGTATCCTCACCAAATGCACCTGGGAAAGGTGTGGGGGGTTGGGGGGGATGACACACCATAATCTGGCCAGTGGATCCAGCCAGAATGCCAGAAATCCTTCATTCTCTGATATCGTCCTCTTCTACCAAAACTTACATACTGTGTTCCCTGCCCAGTCCCCAGACTGGGTCAGGCGCCTCACCTGGGCTCTCCCTGCCATGCGTGTCTAGCTGTTTCAGCCATCCCTTATGTACTCTGTTATGAACTCCCTCCTCTCCAGATTCGCAGGAATGTGCCTATGGTACCCTCCCCTCCCCCTGGAATACCATCCAGCCCTTCTCACTGTTGGACTCTCTTCCTGCCCCACATCTCAGCTCAGGGATCATCCTCTTCAGAGGAACCTCTCTAACAACTCACCTAACATGGCCTCCTGCAACTGCTTGCCATCAGCCACTGTGTTTAATTCCTATTTACTATTTCTCTCCTCCTCCTCCTCCTCCTCCTCCTCCTCCTCCTCCTCCTCCTCCTTCTCCTCCTCCTCCTCCTCCTCGTCTTCTCTTCCTCCTCCTCCTCCTCGTCTTCCTCCTCCTCCTCCTCTTCTTCCTCTTCTTCTTCCTCCTCTTCTTCCTCCTCCTTCTCTTTGTCTTCATCTTCTTTTGCCAAATACATCTTGGTAACTTACGTATATATAGCCTCACTCCTTTCCTAGTTTTATAACTAAAAACATGTGGAGGAGGAAGGCAGGAAATGAAATATCTCATTTCCCCCAAGGTAGCTCCGGAACCTGGGCAGTGCCCTGCTCGTGGAAGATGCTGGAAGAAGCAGTGCGAAAGAAAAGGCAGAAGGACTCTGTGTTTAGAGAGAGAGCTGCATCGCAGACCTTTCTAAATTCATCGTCACTGTCATTACTATGGTTATGATGTGTATCCCAGCAGATGCCACAGAACCATGCACAGATCAGAGAACGACTCTGTGGAGTCGGGTCTCTCCTTTCGCCTTTATGAGTGTTCGGGGACTGAGCACAGGGCAGCAAGCACCCACTGAGCCATCTTGTCAGCACTCAGAGCAGACATTTCTATACAGCAGAGAGTACCAGGATACCTGACTTCTGTCTACTTTCTATGAACATCTAAGTGTCTTTCCATTGTGTTTGCCTCTACCAGTATTTATTGAACACTTTCTACTAAAACCAATTTCTCAGTGGTTGAAAATCGATACTCTGGGATACAGGGATAGTGAGTGCTGAAGTTTACATCTGTAAGATGTGGTTATGAAGTCTGTGTTGTCCAGTTGGGGTCAGTAAGGGCGGACTGTTTAGAAAAGAGGCAAGTCTCATCATTAGCTTTCACTAGGTGCAGCCATTGCAAGCAGACAAGGCTGTAGAGGGAATGACTTTTTGGTTTCTACACAGCACCAGCCACGTAGTGAGGTTGACCTCAGACTGGCTTCACCAACTTCCCACATGTCTAATGTAGGCCCAGAGCAGGAAAAACCCCATGTCCATGATCCACATGTGACTATGGGACTAGAACAGGGAACCCAGGTGCTGTATGCATGGAAATATGAAGACGATGCTAGAATGTGCGCTCTAGTACACACTTGCAGTAAGCCAGCCTGGGTGTAATTTCTTTGCTCCATTGAGTCTCCTCTGTATGATTTCTGGACAAACACACACTCCACCGATGAGAAAACAACCTTTATTATTGAATCACCAACATTCGCAGTAATGTTTAACCTGAGAAAGATAGTTCGTGGTGACCTGAGTGAGTAATGAGAGGCTGGGTGCTACGTTTGTCCCCCAGCATGTCTAGACTTTAGGTGTGGGACAGGTTTGTCTTGGTCAATCCTACTGATCCAATGTCTAGCATATGCCTGACTAAAATAAACCTGTGATCTCTATTTTCTGAGTAGAGAATGTCCCATTTCATACCTCCAAGGACTGTATATGTCCTGTTCAGGACTACATAGCTGGTACGTGGTGAGAATCCAGGTTTTAGTAAGGAGAAACCATATAAAGGCAGACTGTAGACAAGGTGCGCCAGTGCGGTCACTCAGCCTACAGCTATTTTAAGTGGTAGGATCTGGGGATGGAAAGCATCCTGGGGCTGGACTCCCACAAAGATTCTGCTTCAGTTCAGAAGAATGGTTTTGTTCACCGGTTGCTTTTTAGAGGGAAGTCTTTAGTTAAGGAAGCCCCGGCTTGTACCTCAGTTCTGTCACTCAGTATGGCTGGCTGTTTCTAGGGCCTGAAAGGAACCCTGAGCTAAGCTTTCTCTCCCGTCCCCAGGAGCCTGGGCTGTGACAGGGGAAGAGAACAGGTTTGTGGCCAGTGCACCTGTCACCAGCAGGTTTGTGGTGTCGCCTTTCCTTTTCTCAAGCCACCAGTGCCAGTCCTGTCAGGAACCCACCTCAGGGGCCTGGGTGTGTCACCAGACTCACCTGTTTGCCCTTTTGCTCATCTCCGTGGCCACCTTTACTGTAACCTGCAAGAGGGAGGGGCTGTCTTCCTCTCAAGCTTACCTTGAATGGGGTAAAGTAAACCCCACTCATCCATTTCATCTGGGGCTGTGGAGAAGTCAGTCCTAATGGTCATGGTCAGGTCTCACACGAGCTTGCTCATTCCTCTTCCATCCAGTTAAACATTGACTCCTCACTGGAAAGAAGCCTGGGGTACAGTACTTCCATGGAAGAGAAAATTAAAAGCCGTCCAATTTATTCATCACAACCCAACATGGATGCCCTGTCTACATTCCAGCTGCGGCTCATTTAACAGCTTCCAGTGTGTCTGTTTAAAGGGAGAGGTGTGGATGCCGGCCCAGGGCATAAGATAAACCCCCACTCACAGACCCTAACAACTCCCACAGTCCCATCACTTTGTTCCTCTCCGATGGGCAAGACAAGCAGGGAGTGAGTCTGTATCTGATTAATTCATAGTATTATTTCTAGTTTGGCCACTCTTGATGCTCTAGATTTCAGTGCTCTAGATTTCTGAGAGGAGGAGGAGGAGGAGGAGGAGGAGGGGGAGGAGGAGGAGGAGGAGGGGGGGGGGGGAGGAGGAGGAGGAGGGAAGAAGAAAAAAAAAAAACATAGACTAGAAAAGCATACCAATCACAGATCCTAGGATTCTTCTGCTTCTGAAAGCATCTGGAGACAGTAGACATTATCATTTTCTAGGTTAAGATCTGAGCACGATAATGGCTTACCCAGCAACACACAGCTAAGGGAAAAAAGAAATGGAGAGCTGGCAAGTTCTACTCTGAGTCAAAGCTCTTGAACTTTCCTGTAGAGACAGTGGTCAGGATAAAGACTTCAGAGATATGTGCCCAAGACACTGATTTAATGAACAAGTAGAGTTTGGTAGGGTAGTCTCAGTTGTAGGGTGAGGTGGGAGCAGGTTGCTATCTAGTGAGAAGCTAAGGTTTGTATCATGTCTCCCAGTAACATTTATGCTCCTTGAAGACCCCTGCTACAAAGGGAACGCATTTGGGTCTGTAAAGGATTCTTATTGAGATGCATCGTACGGGGCTGACTACAAGGATTGCTTACAGAGTAAGTAATCTGCTGTGAAGAGAAGGTACCTGCCAAGGTGGTGACAGGGACAAGATTCCTCTCTCTGCTGCTACCAAAGGGTGGAGGCAGGAGCTCCCTCCCCTGCCATATTTGGGAAGGGAATGAGCTTGAAGATTAACTGGGAGAGGCCAATGAGATGTTAACATCACATGGAGAGTAATGGGATCACAAGGGCATAGGGCATAGCTTAGAGGAGTTGGATGAGTGTTGATAGCCATGCTGCTGAGGTACCTGATGACCTGGGAAGACAGAGCATGAGACAGGCTTTGAGGAAAGGGATGATATATTCAACGGGAGGGAGGGATAAATAATTCTCTTATCTTTATGTATAGAGAGGAAGGTGCTGAGGAATTTAAAAATCCCAGTCTTTTCCAAGGCCTGGGGAAAGTGGTGAGGAAGGAATCTGAATGCCTGCCAGAGCAGCCTGATGAAGCCCAGGGAGAGAAGCCGGCACAGGCGCGGAGCCCCTAGCAAGGAGGCGCATCTGATATCTCATCTCAGGGCAGACCTCTCTTCCCTGCAGCCTCCACAGTGCCTTCCTCCTGTGGGTGAAGGTTGACCACACCAAACTGCATCCTTCAGGAGATGGAAGGGATAGGTGCAAAGACAGTAAAGAGAACCCAGCAAAGGTTGAGATGGTAGTGGGGCATAGTGGCACACGCCTTTAATCTCAGCACTCCAGAGGCAGGGGCAAGCAGAGCTCAGTGAGTTGGAGGCCAGCCTGGTCTACATATCGAGTTCCAGGACAGCCAGGGCTCCCAAACAAAGCAAACAAACGAACAAGCAAAAGAAACAGTAAAGACTGAGGTGGTGGTGCCAGTCAAGTGTGTGTGTGTGTTTAATTACTGAATACACATTTCGTAGTAATGTAGAAAAATTCTTTAAGAGAGACACCAAAAGTAAAAAAAGAGTGTACTCATAATCCCTCCCCTAGAAATAATCCCTGGTGATGCGCTGGGGAAGTTTCTCCCAGACCTTGCTCGCCCGCGGCTTGGACTGTGGGAACCTACCTTTTCATTTTAAAATTATACATAGGAGAATTCTACAATGATTAATACTTCCCTCATAAAAAGTGGCTGTTGGTCGCCCTGGGTCATAGTAGGCCATGCCAGCCAGCTACTCCTGATGGAAAATACAGGTGGTTTTCCAGTTACTTCCATCATCCAGGTGCTCTGGAAAACATCCTTTCATGTGCAACGTAGGTGTCATTGTCAGAAAATTTCTTTGTGTGTAGAGGTGCTAAATCAAAGGTTATGGGCATATGAAGCGTTTTCAAAACATTGCCAAAATGCCCAACAGGAAGGCAGTATCAACTTAGACTTCTCCTAAAACACATGCGAACAAGCGTTCCCCCAGCAGGAAGGAGCACCGTGAGCTTGTGCCCCCTGCCCACCTCCTGTGGCACCCTTTAGTAGCGGAGGCTTTGGCACTGGGCTATTGGAACCCCCATAGACGGAGACTGGAGTCCAGCCACATCAGGGGACACATTTAAAGTCTGAGTGAGGGCAGCGACGGAGTCGGGAGGTCTGTGTAGAGTTCAGAATATAGAATCGAGAGAGCACTGCTACCATCAGACCTGACATTTGTAGGGAGAATCCGCTCTGGCAGTGGGAAGGACCTGAGAGCAGTCCCGGGTAGAATAGCAAAGGTAAGCGCCTGCCACTGCCTCCTTTGGCCCTTTTCGGGTCACCTCACACTTAATACCCTAGCCCAGGCTGTCCCCTCAGGTTCCAGGCAAGAGTTTTGCCTTTCACATGAGCTTCTAAATAAAAATATTCCACGTACTCATCAGGCTCTTCTAAGCAAGACTGAACTTCATGTGGGGCCCCCCCTGAGAAGAGCAAGCACATAAACATCTGACATAAACGGCACGGGTAAGACCGAGAGCTCGCCTGTGGAGACGTACAAATGTTTCATATTCAAAGCACATGTCACGGATGCCAATCAGATAAGCAGAGCGTTTAGTTCTTACATCTGGCACAAGACTCCTGCTTTTATGTTTCCTTCTCCCCCCCACCCCCGAAGGTAACACAATTCACAATCGTATCTTGTAATCAATATCGCTTCTCTTCAGGCCCTCCTGCACATGCACAGGCTGAGCGCCTGAGCCTCCGCCCGCCTCAGATAGGAGGCCCAGGTGCCATCGCTCAGCTCCCTTCTTGAGGGACTTGGCTGCGCAGTCTTGTCGCTATGTCACGGGGAAAGCAGTTCTGTTTCCCCTGCGCCACTGAGTAGGGTGAGCTAGAGAGAGGAGGCTGGGTGCGGTTGCCAGGGAGAGAGGTGGAAACATCACAGAGCATGCCAGCTGCAATGGTGAGCTGTTTACCTCAAAGCCAGAAGTGTCAACTCAGACCTGAGTGGAAGGTTTGCCCTCAGGGAGAGTGTGTGTCACTGCTGTAGGCCATGGAGAAGAAACCAGTCTGTGCTTGGAGCATCTGTGTGCTCTCCATTTGCAGCACTTGGATAAGTGCTTTTGGTGTGAAATCCATTTTGGTTGACCCACAAGGGATCCATGGTTGACTAGACTGAATCATCCTATTTTCCTGAATTAACTTAATATTGGTCGAAATGCAATGAAAGTCACAATTACATATGTGGGAACTCTCTGGGCAAGGTAATTTTGTCTTTTATAGCTTTCTCAAGTTCCTATTACAGTGCAATAAGAGAGAAAATCCCACTGATGCCTGCAACTTTGCTTCTTAGTCTTTACGGTTTCAGAATTCACCTTGCTATTTTAGCTCCTCTCGGAGGAGTTCCATAGCCTTCCTTGTTGAAGTATGTAGATTCTCACAGTTTATTTACTTATCTCCTAAATGTGATGAAAATAGATTTATGGCTTTTAGTAGCTTATCTCCTAATAAATAGTTGGAATCCTAAGAATTTTACTTTCCCTTATATTTGAAGTAAAGGGCATCATCTCTCCCTTTTGAGCATGGAGCACTAGGTTCAATTCCAACCAAAAACAAAAAGCCTAGGATAGACCTTAGCCAAGGATGAGACAAGCCAGGTGTCCAGGACATACTGTTTAAGGAGGCCATGGGTCCTGAGGATGCGGAAGTGCATAGCCAGCATCTGTGACTGGTGTCTCCTTAAGTGGTGTGCTCAGGTACACCCCCTCGCTCCCCAACACCACTCCAGTCCTGGTTAGGATCTCCAGACTGTTTGTGATACATCAGTGATAGCTGGCTTTTCAAGCCTTCTCCTCTAGAAATTTATTAAGGGCCTCCTAGATGTCAGGAACTACATTTTCAGAGGGTGCAGGTGATGGAGAGCAGACATAGCTTATGGTGAAGGGACGCTGATCTCCAGGTGCCTCAGCTAGTAACAACACAGATGGGTATCTGGTCCTTTAATGCCTTCCCAGCTTCTATCACAGCCTTACCTCCATTACAGCTGGGCCAAAAGATCTGAAACAAATATCTCTAGGTGACCAGAAAGCTCAAAGGTTGTCTGCGTTTAAGTGGATTATTTTAAAATTCTCCATTTGTGTTTTATTTATAAGCAGTAAAATTCACCCAATCCACCCAGCTACTTACCTTTTGTCCAGTTTGAAAAATGAAATGAGTTTGTTTTGGGCACTGTGTATCCAACAGGCTCCTAATCAGCCCCATACATCTTACTGGCCAATCATATGTAAAGCCATGCCCCAGGCATTCTAGAGTTCGTATAAGTCAGACTCTCTCTCTCTCTCTCTCTCTCTCTCTCTCTCTCTCTCTCTCTCTTTCTCTCTCTCTCTCTCCCTCTCATCTCTCAGGTAGTAATTTATCCAGGAAACGTATTTCCAACAGGCCAGGTATTAAACTCTCCCTCACATAAATCTACAGTGGATATCTCTGATCAAATTATAATTTTCAAAGTATTCTATCACTATGTCTCATTCATTTTTTCCTAATGTTTTCCCATGACTAGGTGACTTTAAAAATCATGACTGCGTTACAAAAGCATTTTCTCAAATGTTTTATTAAGACTTTCCCAAATGCTCACATAAAATGTTTGCCCACTTGGAAGAAAATCAAACTAATGAATTTTATCTAAGTATGTATTTGTTTGTTTATTGCTTTTCTGAAGTGTCTGGTTTTCTCTCCAGTTGGGGCTACCTTCTTTGAGTTGGCTATTGTAACTACAGATGGCTCCCCATGGCCTCATAACTCAGCCCTGCTGATATTTATTGCTCTGTTGCTCTTTTAAAATCCAGTCTGACGTTCCTCCGCTCAAAACTTCGCCTCTTGTCACTGTTGGTTTTATATAAGACAGTGTTATGAAAGTAAAATACCTTTTCCTGGGTTTTAACTCCAAACTAAACAGAGGGAAAGCTTAACACAGAGAAACCAAAAAGGTAGAGGCAGTGTCTGGAGGTTCAGTGTTCAGGTCACCCTCTGGATCATTGACTTCACCTGGCATTTGCAAGGGTTTGTCCTTCCACAAATACTTATAATCACCTCTTAATGGTGCAGACTCTGGGCTAAGCACCACGAACACCTCAATGAACACAAGTCAGAACCAGCCTCTGCTTCATGGCGTTGGCAGCTGAATGCAGGCATCACTGAAGGTCTTGTGTAACGGGCCAGATAGCAAAGATTTCCAGCTTAGGAAGGCGCAAAGTATCTGTCACGGCTACTCATCTCTGCCCTCTGTGGCAAGATATCAGCCTATTATCAGATGACCTGAAAGGGAGTAGGATCCTAGTAAAACTCCACTTACAAAAACAGGCAAGTGAGTTGCGCTTGGCAGTGCACACCTGTGCACTGGGGATCTCAAGGCAGGAGGATTATCAGTTCAAGGCCTTGGACTACACAGTATAATTCAAGCCAGCCTAGGATACTTTCTCCGACATAGGGTATGGGTGAGCACTGGGAAGATGGGTCAATTGGCAAAGTGCTTCCTAATCATGGGACTTCTGACCAGCTGGTCTAGGTGAGTAGGCAAGCTCCAGGTTCAGTGAGAGACTCTGTCCAGAGAAATGAGGTGGGAAGTAGTTAAGTCACCTGATATTGACCTCTGGCCTCCACATGCATACATACACACGTGTACACACTTTCACGCACCTAAACACATTTACACACACATAGTGAAAAATCAAAAGCAAGTAATGATTGAACTTGGCTTGGCTCATTGGCCAGTTTGCTGACCCCTGGACAAATAAAACACCAAAAATAAACATAACAAATGTCACGTGTGGTCCTTGCCATGGAAGAATCACACAGAGTATAAAGGTGGGCAAATCTGGGGCACCTACTTGCTTTGGGGAGACCCTGAACCCCAACAGAGGTGCTCAGTCAGGAACAACAGTGTAAAGAGAAGGGAGGGGTGATTTGAAGTGATGAGAACTTAGTGGTCAAAGTCCTCAAGGAGACAAGTGTCTGATAGGGGTGAAAAGCCAAAGACAACGTTGGGCCCCTCTGCAATCATCCCAGCTTTCTGTACATGACCTGGGTTGTTCCTTTAAATTGTGAGGACCTGTTGGCAACTTCCTAAAATCTGACCAAGAAAGTGGCTATTCCCGTCATCCTGAGGACTCAAAACAACAGGGAGATGAGGGCCAGGCTCTCGGTCTAGTTCTTAAGGGGGCCTCTCACCAGCACACGGGCTATGGAAATCGGGCTTGGAATGTGTCAGGTTAAACAAAAACACATGGTGTGCATGCATGTTCCTAAAACAGAGCAAGGAAACGGCAGGAACAGAGTAACCTCCCCTAAATCATCATTTGTCCAGGGAAAGGTCTTTGACAGATACCCAAGGCACCACTGTACATACATGTGTGTGCACGCACCCACACGTGTGTCGTTTGGCTCCAGAATTTTACTGTTAGGAGAGCAGAATGTGGTGCTATCCACATCTGACACTTGCATCTCCATTGTGAATGGCCACTTGAGAGATGCTCTGAGCCGTAGAGGGCAGTGCATACCATGCGGGTATCTAAACTAGCCAGGGATTGCCAGTAGGGGCAGGAGTGGAGCAGGCGGACAGCTGGGGATTCAAGGTCATCAGAATGCACAGCTCTGTCTAGCAGGAATGGCCAAACACTGCAGCTCTCTGTAGTGAAGTGTCAGCTTTGGGATGCAGTTACACCTCCCAGACCTCACACTCTCCAGCTCTTCTCCGCATATGGCGCAGGGTATTACTGAGTTAGGCCCTTGGATGTTTTTTTATTTCTTGTCTCATTTTCCACTTTCCTCCAGCTACACCCAACTCCTTCCATCCTACCACCCCATTCTGTTATTCTCCAGCCATAGAACCTTTATTCGTGCTACTATCACAGTGTGGAACTACTTCCTGGGACCTTCTCTTCTTGCTCTCAGCCAGAACATCAGTCTTCCTCTTTGGATACTCTTCTCTTCTTTAAACCCCTATCACACTCAGCATTCCTTTTCTTAAAGTACTTAATCACTATATAGTTTTATGTTTGCTTGTATGATTGAATTACCGCTGATTAATTTTTAATGAACACTGATTTCACTTTCCACTCCCCCCCCCCACATTAATCCTGAGTTAAGAAGCAGGGCTGCATCTGTGGCGCAGCTCTCAGTTCCGCTAATTTTGTTTATGTTTTGTTGTATTTATTCATCATTGCTCTACAATGGTGCCTGGTACCTGATTGAAACTAAATACATTTTTTAAGTGAGTGAATCTGTTGGCTGCTTCCTTCTTCAGTGAGCACTTGAGTAATCTATTCCCAAGGGTCCAGTCCATGGGACTTACTCAGTCAAAGATGCCTGGGTCCCCAACTGGATGTTTCAATAGTGAAGGGAAAGGGCGAGGTAAGGGATAATAAGAGTCCTTTCTAGAAAAGAAAAGGGTTTTTTTGAACCAACTGAGTGTTGGAGATTACTCACTGACACCTCATAAAACTGGTGAAGAAATAGAGGTTTGCAAGGCCTGTGACTTATGAGATTACCAGCCATCTTTACAGCTGCAGTTCTGAGGACATGGGTTCTTATAAGCTTCCCTGCCTGGACCCTAGTCTAAGTGTGAGCCCCCTTTTGTTATGAAAGCCAGGCTAGCCTTCAGCAAACTCAGAAAATTCCTACTCATCCTTCCCTCTGGGAATCCTCCACCTTTCTCAATGCTAGCTGATCATGTGACCAAGCCCAATACCTCCTTTCTCTTTCAAGGGTACCAATTTCTTCATAAAATGCCCCTCATATCCACCTTCTCATCCTTGGAATAGACCCACTCATAATTTTACTAGCCACACTGACAAACAAAACAATATATAATTGTGCTTTATTGGGCTTGAATGCAGCTCAGTAACACCACACTCTAACCCATACCTAGAGCTGCTCAACATAGGGACCTTTGGACGGCATTGAAACCATGTGGGAGAGTTCTGCCCTGCCTGTGTGCATTCAGTCCCGTTCTAGGCGGAAAAAAGCACCAGATTTCACTTTCAAAGTAAAGGTTATCCCTAGGTATGTTCAAGGCTGCCTTTGTCACGGCTGAGTTCACTTAGTTCCTCCATCACTTTTCATCAATACATAGACTGAAAGTTAAACCTTGAGTGGGATTTTTCCCCATCCTCTTGGATAGGGAAAGTAAGTCACTCATGTCCCCACAAAGCTTATAACTGTAGACAGAAAGAATCTTCTTGTGTTCTCTCTTGCCATATTGGCTGGCCATCCTTTGCTGACTTGAAACTTTAGAACATGTTCTATTTCCTTAGTCCCTAATTCCCCACTGTAAGAGGATCTTGGCTTATCAGCTGACTTTCATGTGACCTACAATGTTCTTTCATTAAATCGAGGGAGGGCATGAATCAGATTCGTTGTTTAATGTCTAAGATACGTGGTTAAAATGAATTGTGTCTTACAGTGGGAGAATTGGAAAGCAGATGCCCACCACAAGGGGCACCAGATCTAGTAGACAATGAGGCTGTCTCTTCTGTACTGCCTCCACCCTTCCTGTGCTGGGTAGTCACTGTGTGCCTAGGATAAGACAACTTCAACTATTTGACTGGTCTAAGCTAATCAGAAGAATCCCACACATCTGCCTAAGACTCCTTTGAGTAGTTGGGATTTAATCCAACCTATTGCATGGGATTCCAAATGACAGCGAGATTAATTTAAGATGACCCAGCCAGCACAAACCACTGGATCTTTGCTGGAAACTTAGACACACCTGGATTCCATGGAATAACATAGATTGTAGTTGTGAAGCCTAGAACTATGTGGTTACCATTTTGCCCCCATCAGGGAAGTAAGCTTATGGTGAAATCAGTTTCCTAGCACAAAGAATGGAGGTGCAAAAAGAAACTGGGCCCTTGATGACCTCATTAAACCAACCTTGCCTTCTAATCTACCTCTGAGCCTTTGAAGTTGGTTGGCCTGGGTTTTCATTTACTTGCAACAGCATTCTTCCCCAAGGCAGCTTTGTCCAATATATACTATACACAACTGCAAAGTCTATTGCTTTCAGATCTTTTCCCCTAAGTAAAGGTGGAAATTCGGATTTCTAGCTTACAGTTCATTATTAAAGTAGCATGTGAGCCAAACAAAACACCTTTGTGTGTTCCTAGCCTAGTCTTCTCCATGCTCCAGGGTCTAGTTATAATATTCTCTAACTCCATGACTGCAAATCTTTATTAGACCCCAGATAGTTCCCTTCCAATAGTCACAGCCTTGCCTTGTTTTGTCGTACTTTGAACTCCAACAGACCTGAGTGTGAACTAGCTCTGCTGTATAAGCCTATGTGATCTTGAGTGATTCTGTCTTGAGTCTTGGCATAACCCAGGATGCGGAGGAAGCAGTCATCAGTTCTGTCATTGTGCCACGACTATCTGAATGGCATAGGGCTTTGAAGGTCCCCAGGATTCAGACAGAAAGAGGAAAATTAAGGTAAGAAGATCCAAGGCGAGTGCATCTGCTTTCTTGTTGTATTCCTAGTCACCACTACTTCTAGCTGATTGGGGGGAGGGGATATGTCTTATCCAGACCTAGGGAGCCACTACTCTATATCCTATCCCTCAGTTTCCCCTACTGAGTCAAATGACATTTGAACTGAGAAGATTTTATCCACTATTTGCTTGGAGCTCCTCATTTGATAGAAGATGGGAACCGGTTCTAGGTGAGGAGAATCTTGCCTGCAACTGCATAACTAACTTAGTAAAGGCACACAACAGTTTTAAACCCACAACCTCTAATATGCACTCAGTTTTGTATTATCGACATTGGCTACTCTGTGCCCCTCTGTTGTCTCACAGACCATCAAAACCCAGGAAAGATAAGTAATAATATTCTCTAACTCTGTGACTGCAATAACACCACCTCAGTTAGGTTTAATTGGGTCATCAAGGCCCAAATTTCTTTTTGCATGTCCATTTTTTTGTGCTAAGAAACTGATTTCCCCATCAGCTGACTTCCCTCTTGGGGGCAAAATGGCAGGTCTATAGTTCCAGGCTTTACAACTACATTCTAGTCTAGTGAAAGAGAATCAAGCCTCAGGTGGGTCTGCATTTCCAGCAGTTTTGCACAGGTCATCCTCCTGATGTGGAATGATGGTGGTGCTTGGAACTCAGGCCCAAGTGTGAGGTTTAGCTCTGCCATTTAAAATCTTCACAGTTTTTGATCTTGAGCAATGTACTGAGAATCCCAGACCTTCATTTTCTCCGTATGTAAAGGAGCTATGAAACTGTACCCAGTTTGGGTTGTTATGACAACAACAGAAGCCAATCATATGAAACCCTAGCACAATACCTGACCTTGAGCAGGCATTTAGTAAATGCAGTCGTCAGTCACTTAAGGATGGGGCTGTAGGCTAAGAGATGTGTTGTTAGCTGTTTTTTGTGTCTGTTTTGTTTTTTGTTCTGTTTTGTTTTTTTTATGGTTGCACAAACATCAGAACATGCTTCTATAGCATCATTAGGTGAACAATCTTAGGGACATCTGTGCTCCATCACTGTCTGAGTATACATTTAACATACCTTTTTTTAAAGAGAGTTTTCAGGTCTAAGGAAGACGCATTGACCCTTGAATGCTTACCTGTTAGGGGGTCTATTGGATTATCAAGTTGGGCATACACTCATCCAAGTCTCACTGACACCTGCTTTTAATACTGTCCCTCTTGCCAGACATCATACCTACAGAGGTAAGCAACTCAGACCTGGCCTCCTAGAGTTTGTAAACCAGGAGGGAAGACAATAAAGTCTCTGAAATTCTCTGGGAGCACCAGCCATCTTAAGGAAACCAGGAAATATCTGGCTAAAGATAAGGGCTCTGAAGCCCAACTGTCTAGGATTGAATTCTGGCCATCTTCTATTAATGTGTCACCTCCAGTATGCTACTCAACCTTGCTGTACCTTTATTCACCTCATTCTAAAGAAAGGCTAGTAATAGTGAGGTTGTTGGAAGGGTCCAAGCACCTAGCAATGGCTCCACACAGAGCACTCACTGAATATCAGCCACTGTGATTTAGGGACTGCATGGGGAGCAACAGCCCTGCCTGTCTCAGCTCAACACACAGCTGCAAGATCCCTCCCAAGCACAGAGAGAACAAGGGATGAGAAGAACTAAGCAGCCACTTCTGCAAGGCAGCAAACCCCGCTTCCCACATCACTTAGGATAGAATTTTGGCCCCTGCACTTGAGGTTCCAATCCAAGGAGACCACCTGCAGCAGGCAGCCAGGAGATGGGTCTTGTGCCAGCTTGTCTCTCTTAATTTGAACAAATGAATCTGTGTTTGCTTTGCTTTTTCTTCCACTTACAGCTTCATCCAGCAAAGGTAGTTGAGGTGAAGAGTTGGCTCTCCAGGGTGGTTTTCACATCTGTGGGTATATTTTCTTACACAAGTTTGCTACACAGTCCTATTAACACAGACAGGGCCTTTCTCTGCCTTGATGAACTCCACTTGGCTTTAAGCGCCTGTCAGAGCCTAGGATGTTATTATTGGTAGAAACACTAAGTTCCCCAGGGCCCAAAACCACTCCTTCACTTACAGAGAAGTAAACCTGACCTCTGGATGAGATATAACTTACACAAGGTCACAAACAAGTTCCTGTCCAAGCCAAGGTAAAACCCCACATTTCCCCCATTCCAAGACACCTGCCATTTCTATTTTGCCACAGTCCTCATGAGAGTTACTGGTAAAGAACTATCACTTTCTTTTCAAATCTCAACCTGAAAGAACTGCCTGTGCCTGCCTGGAGCCCTTTGCCAGCAAGGGTGCAAGGCTACATTCAGCCTCTTTGGGGAAAGGAGCTGTAATTGATTAGTGATGTCTGCCAGGTCTTGGCCAGTGGGGCCATGTATTGTACGTATTTGTTATGTTTGGCTTAATGTTACTCCACAGAGGCACAACTTATGGTTAAATTTCATTATAAGCCTTCGGTGAGAAAGAAATTGAAGGTGTTAGGTGATATGATTTGGAAGAACGTACATGTTTATAGAGTGTGGGAGAAAGAACATCACTGTATTTTCTCCCCACATTCATAGCATATTGCTACTTGCAGGCAACCATCTATCTCTTCCCCTCTAAAACTTCCTTTCTTCCTAAACTCCCGTCCATAGTTGCCATGCTACAGGTTACAGATAAGAAATGTGGAGATGTAGCTGTCTAGTTCTGGAGGCTGTTTGTTTGTTCTGTCAACTTGACACAAAGAAGGATTATCTGGGAAGAGGGAACCTCAACTGAGCAATTGAATCCATCAAATTGGCCTGTACAAATCTCTGTGGCATTTTCTTGACTGATGATTGATATTGAAGGGCTCAGCTCACTGTAGGTGGTACCATTCTTGGGCAGGTGGTCCTGGGAGCGTAAGGTAGATGAATATGAGATGACCAAGCCAACAGTGAACATAAGTCCTCTGTGGCCTCTACTTCAGCTCTTGTCTCCAAGTTTCCACCATGAGTTCTCTCCATGATGGGCTGTATTTGGGATGAGTGAGCCAAACAAATCCTTTCCTCCGGAGTTCTTTGGTCAGAATGTTTCTTACTGCAACAGAGAAGCAAACTAGGACGGTAGCAGTCATGGTTAAGGATTTGGAAAGTTGTCGGTTTCAGTCATACCTTTTTGCTTAGTCATTTCCTAAGCAGTTTATTTGGGTTTCAGTTTCCACATCTGTACAGTAGAGATGATACTACCTGTCTTGCTGGGATTTTGGGGGATTACAAAAGATAATTCATGTAAAACCCAAAGGACAATGCCTGACATATAATAAATTCTCCAAAAAATGGCAGCTGGACATGAATACATAAGCTCCATGCAGAGTTCCCTGGAGCTGTGAACTACTAATTCGCTGTCCTTCCAGTTGGAGAGCTGATGTTCATGCATAATGAGGTCCTTGGAGCTCAGCTGACAGAAGGTTTTCCAAATCAACAGAAAAAGCTAAGAAAAAAAAATTTTTTTTCCTCTGAGTGAATTATATTATGTCCTAACTTCTTAAAATATCTGATAAGGAAATGACTTACCTGTGGTTCATCAGAATGCTTCATGTATCAGAACATTCCATCCATTCGATATGCTGTGTCTAACTGGGCATGGTGGCACCCACTAGTAACCCCGAGGTTGGTGAAGTACAGACAGTGGGTCCCTGGGGCTCCGTGTCCATCCAGCCTAGCCTCCTCAGAGAGCTCCAGGCCAAAGAGAGACCCTGCCTCAAAGGAAAAAGAAGAAGCAGCTTGATAACACCTTGAAGAAGGTACTGGAGGTTGTCACCTGCCCTCCACACACAACACACACATGCATACACACCAGTACCCACACGTACACACCATTATACCCACCCCAAATATGAAACGAGCATGTGTGTGTGAGTGTGTGTGTGTGTGTGTACGGTTTGAAGGCAGTACTTCTCAACAGCCCCTCAAAAAGGTTTGAGAAAGTCAGTTGTGGGTGGAGAGGAGGGGTGAGAGACAAGAATGAAGGGGTTTGGTGATAATTCTTGTTTCAAATGGTTTCTAAAGCAGGAAAGACTCGACGATGTTTAGCTCATCTATTATATGGACCCTCACTCCCTAGTGTGAGCTGGGTAATGAAACTCAGAATGGGCAAGTGACAAAGTACAGCACCAGTAATGGAATCCACCGCCTCTTAGCCTGCCTTTTCCCACACCCCCTCCCTATCCCACTCCACCTCCCCATCCCTCTGCCTACCCACCCCCCTCCCCCAACCCCTCCCCATTGCCACACATACACACTTGAAGGTGTAGCAGAGTCACTGGTTGAAACTACACACTTCCCTTCCTGTCATCAGGACCCCGAGCGGGTGAAAGCCCAGGAACATTTGTGCCAGAAGCAGCTGCACAGCAGGTCCGATAACAGCAGATCAACAAAGAGCAATCAACCCTGGCTGCCCTGACCTAGGAGAGGCAGCTTAGCTTCTCCTGGGAGCTTGTTAGAAATGTGGTATCCCAGTCCCACCCCTAGACCTCCTGGGTCAGAACCTGCATGTTCACCTACCCCTTCTTGTGACATGTGTCTAACTAAAGCCTAAGATGGCTCAGTCTGCAGGAATTGAAATAAAGTCTTTTCTGGCCAGTTCCAAGGTCAAGACACTTTTCAGGGAGCCTGAGTTAACAAAAATATCTACTGAGCTGAGAAATGTACAGATCTGCGTTAAAGTAAATGTCTTTGACGTTATGGGCATCTCATCAGTATTTTCAAAATCGAGAAAAGCAGGCCTTCTGTTTGATAGTTTGTGGATCAGCTGGTCGAGACTTGTCAACTGGAGATCCAAGATAAACAGACATTGTTCTTAATAAGCATTATCATTTCTTCAAGTACACTTTGGATCCAGCTTATCAGGCAGGTTTTCCCACTCCATCCTTGTCCCACACAGAGAACATCATTTACCTTGACTTTTCTGGTCTCTGATTTCATGAAAACTGTCGTAGCTTTTTTTTTTTTTTTTTCCTTTTTCCCTTTAGAATAATGGATTAGTTTTGAAGACCTGTCCCTTTTAACAGAGGGTGCAAGTGAGTGATAAATAGCTTCCCCCTTGAAATGGGGTGTGAAGGAATTTGATTTCTATATAGGAAATTTCAGTGTTTCTTTTCTAATTTCACTAACTCCCTCTCCCCTTTAACAACCCAAACTGCATTTGCCTGCCCCTGGTGTGACTGCAGATTGTGTTGGGTTAGTATGGCTGTCACGCAAAGGTCTGCTTGGCTAGCCTTTCCACTTGGTTCTGATCCACTTGTGAGAAAAGAATCCATGGCTGTGGCAGCTGCAGCCCTGTGGTTGGAGCTACTAATGGAGATGCTCTGTTGGGAGGGGTAGAACCAACAAGGAGGGAGATTCCATGACCTGTCAGAAAGCAAGACATGAACAGACTCACCTTTAGAGAGCTCTTCTTTGTAGGAGCTATTCTAGTTCTCAGCCCCTCCACCCCCATTACCACCTTTCCCCACGGTCTTTCAAATTCCTTCTCTCATGGTGGTGGCTCTAAGCCCATTGTCATTTCTGGCCCCTATGAAAGCTGGAAGTTGGTGCAGTGGTGACACATCCCCCACACCTGGCCCCGGCCAGCACAGTCCTACTTGCCTTCATGGTTGATTCTAGGGTATATATGCCTTATAGGATGGACGTATTTGAGCTCCTCCTTTCCCTATGGATTCAAGGCCTGCCATAGCCTTGACCAACAGAAGGGCCTAGGAAGGCTGGCAAAAAGCTTAGCCAATAAAGGCACTTGCTGTTAAACCTAACAACCGAAATTTGGCCACCAAAACCCACATGGTGGAAGAATTCCCAAAGTTGTCCTCTGACCTCTACATATGTGCCAATTTTGCACGAGAGAGAGGGGGGAGAGGGGAGGTAAAAATGTTTTGAAAAAATTCGCAGGATAGACCAGGAACTTGAGTAGTAGGCAAATATGAGCCTGTTGTTGATGAGTGGGAGGGGTACGAACTAGGAAAGTGAGAAACAGTTGAGTCTCAAAGTTTAGTCTCAAAGGTTAGATGTTGCCATTTACAAAAAGCAGCCACACGGAATCCCCCATGGGGCGGGGGAGGGGGCCTCCTCCAGGGAGCATTACCGTCTAACCTGCAAAAATAGAAAAATAATTTTCTTTTCAAAAACACCACGCTACCCAATTGATTTGCTAATGGGTTCTGGCAGCCTTTGTATTAGTCCGAGAAGCCATTCAGACCACCACTGACAAATGTCAAACTTATAAATTGCTCTTGTTAAAATCTGCACATCAACTTTAAATAGGAAACACCTGGTGGGCTGGGCCTTGCCATCGGGAAGGCCAGAAGGCTGGGAGTGCCACAAGGTGGTCTGAGCCTGGTGGGCAGGGAAAAGGCCTTTCCATTACCCAAAGACACTAAAGTTGTCAGAAGAAAAGGTCAGGTCATGAGACAGGGTCATTGTAGGCTTTGAACTTCAGATCAGATAGGGACTTTTTAAAAAGTTGTCACCACTAAACATCCAGATTTTGTATTTTTTGGAAAATCAGAAGATCTGGCTAACATAGCCTGCACTCTTTCATGGCAACCGTCAGCTACCACGGTGTCTTTAATCAAGCCCCTCTTTCTGCAGTTCACAATCCTTGCTTCCCTGATCTCTCTCGCCTGCCCGGCTGTGGTTGTTGTACTCTATCCCAGAAGGGCTAAAATTTTAGGCTGAGGAGACAGAGAATTTAGGTCTTGAGTGAACAGGTAACATCCTTGCCTGAAGGGACTGGACTAATCGTCTGTAGTGGCAGCCATAATGTCTTCTTTGAAGTGCTCTGTTGGCAAACTGATAATTATCTCCAGGATCCACTCTGCAATAAGTAAACCAGCTCAGAGCTGGGATTCTAACAAGCGCCAGAAATGAATTCTTCTTCGTATACTCTCAAAGGTTCCTAGTGTTCTGGTCCTGTTATGCTTGTGTTTTTCATACGTGACTAAGGATAACGATTGCTAACATTTTTTGGAGAGCCTGTGAGTGCTAGATATTTCTGTCATTATGTCTTCTTTCTGAGTTCCTCTCCTCTTAGCCTCTCAAAGTTGGGGTTGCTCCTAGTTCAGTGATTTTCAACCTGTGGGCCACAACCCCTTTGGAAGTCAAATGACTCTTCCTTAGGGGTCCCCTAAGACCATCTGCATATCACATATTTACATTACATTTCATAACAGTAACAAAATTACAGTTATGAAGTAGCAATTAAAATAATTTTATGGTTGGGGGGGTCACCACAGCATGAAAGACTGTATAGAAAGGTCACAGCATCAGGGAGGCTGAGAACTACTGTGCTAGTTCATTGGTAAGCAGTTAGGGCTCAGGAATTTTACCAATCTGGCTGAGGTTAATGCCTTTGGAGAAGCAAATGACAAACATTCTATAACCCTCTGCTGCTTCCTTCTTCCCCATGCTTGATCATCAGGAATAAGACAATTTCCAGTGAATTGTTGGGCTCAGGACTGACACCTGTTTCTCTGGAACAGAAATGACACCTTTGAAGTCAAATTTTCTCAGCTCTCAGCTGTACAGGAAAAAAACCTATTTGGGGCCCCATTATGGCTGTACTGTAGAAACCGACAACTCGGATGCTTAAATATAGCATTTCTTCCCTTCTCAGCCGCCAGCAGCAGGAAAAACATTTTGAAGGGCAAATAAATATTTATGCACAAGGGCTCTGTGCATGGTAAATGTTTGATTCTGTTGCCCCCAATTCCCTGGGCTGAGAGTAAATGACAGAGCCCCCAAAGAGAGTGTGGGTGTGAATGCCTTCAGCACTTATATTCATTCAGCAAAGCTGTGTTAAGCATCCACCACATACATGCCAGGGGCTGCCTTTGGAGGCTAGAAGGTGCTTCTCTGTGTCTCCGGGAGCCAACGAGGACTTTGCGCTAATTATCTTGCTTAACTGCCACAGCGCTGTGAAACACTTGTCCATTAGCTTCATTTTAAAGATGAGAGCAGCTGAATTTCTGTCTCTGACTGCTGGGTGTAAGAAAGAAAAGATTCTCACCCTCTCCCTGCTTCTTTCCCCACCAGTAAGAAAGAAAAGATTCTCACCCTCTCCCAGCTTCTTTCCCCACCAAACTGTAGGATCCAGCAGAAGTAACCAGAGAGTGACAATTGCTAAGATGCTGTGAAGCCCTTCCTAGGGGGCACTCCCTCAGCTATTTCTTTGAGTCATCACAACTGCCTCTGTGACAAGGGCATGGTGAACTCTGAAATATCCGCTAAGTGCATTGTAGAAAGTTGAACCAAGCCTCTCAGAGCTACCGCGGTAGAAGGAAGCGCCTCCATATCCCTTCCACTGCCCAGGAGTCCCCGCTTTCACTGGGCTTTGGTCAGACTCCTCTAAACCCTTTTCCCAAGTAGGGCTTGGCTTTAAGACCTCAGGTTCGTCTCTGTGGGGCCCACCTTGACAGGAATGCTGCTAAGTTGGTTTGGCCCAAATCCCCTCCCCCCACCTCAATATCTGAACACCTTTAATATCTTTTATCCTCCATCATCCTGAGAGAAGATGATGGCTGATCACCTTGGCCTGCCTTCAGCAAGAATTCCCATTAAGTCAAGTTAGCTGGAACTTCTCCTTACCTCTGATATCTCTTTTCATCTTAGTAAAGGAATTATTCATTCTCTGTTCACCTGTTCCTTGGCTATATAAGTTTGTAGCCGGTTACTGTTTGCATCACGAGCAGAGCTCAATCTGCTTCCCTCACTGCAAAGATGTACTACAGTGGTCCTGCTGTGGGCCATCATGTCCTAAATAAAGCCTGCCTTACCAGGTTTTGACACCACTGTTACTAAGGCTACTGGCCACAAAGTCTGGCTTTAGGTCCAAATGCTCACTCACGTTCAGAGAAAGCAGGAAATTATGTGGAGAAATGGGGGAATGGAGGGGGATGAACTGGGCTAAAGCCAGGGAGAAAGAAATTTCAAGTCAGTTTCTACCTGTCATGATGGTGTTACAACCTACAGATGAGACAAAAGCCAGGTGATATGCACGTGTCCATTTTGTCACATGGCCCACCCCGCCCTCAATTCCTGACATGGGAAACAAACCTCAGGCCACGGGCCCAGGCTCTTGGGGAGGCCGTTTTCACTCCCAGTGAGGTATTTCCATGGAATTATAGCTCCACCCCTTACGTGACCAAGAATAATTTTTTTAAGTCACGTTGCCCTCCCTCATCTTTCCCCCATTTCCCTGTCTGTATTCTTTCCTCGTCAGAGTCTCCCCTTATCGCCTTCCTCTAACTCTAATTCCATCCATTCTCCTGTCCCCTTTTGGCTTTTCCTCTTCCTCCTCTGCGACTGCAGTCATGTGACCTTTGTGATAGCCAGGGAAATGTTAGGGGATTTCTGGGGGGTTGAGAGAGCTGGGTGCGGAATGCTGCAGCTCCGGGAAGTAATACCAGATGTGTTGGTGCCAAGGATCACAGCCTGCAGTTAACAAAGCTCTTACAGCTGGAGGGCCAGCAGCACCAGGAGGAGGGGGGAGGAGGCCCGACTTCTTCACCAGAGGGATCACAGTCCGGTCTTCGGGTGTATTTATGCTTCCAACATCCTTTTCTGCTTTTCCAGAAAGGTGATCCATCTTCCCCAAGTTTATTAGAGGCTGTTTTCCAACACCACTTATAAAATATTGCGGGCGGCCCCATGATTCATGGCTTCATTTATAACCCACAGCACTTGGGAACTTTGGGGGAATATTTCTCATTAAAACTATTTCCCAACTCTTTTGCGCTGCCTCCTACTTCCCCCAAGAAACACCAGAAGATTCAAGATCAGTTTGAGTGGGCCAAGGTAGGCCTCCTGGGCATTGAGCCTGGCTTCCGGGCTGAGAGGAGTCTAGGTGGTCTTCTCACTTCATGCGTCCACGCCTGCATGGCATATCCCCAGCCCTGTGCAGCCAGGACCTCAAACTGTGCTTCTGTGCCTGCTGAAGCTCTGCCTCCTTCTGCAGAGACCTCACTTGACCAGACAGTCATGTAGGCATAGGTGAGGAGAGAGCGACAGGTGAAGAGGCTGAACCTGCCCTCCCTCCTATAGGGAGGCCAGGCTCTTCCTTCTCAGTTTCCCCTCCAGATTGGCACAGCTTTCTTCTGTAGCCTGAAGCCCTGTTCCCCTCACTAATAAACACTGTCAGCAGCTGGGAATCCATTGTCCCTTTAGTTAAGGTCTAAGCCCCTGCCTCAAATCCCAGACGGAGAACTCTTGCCTTGGACCATGACAAAGAAAACAGTGGTACTGTTCTGCAGAATGCCGGCCTTAAAAATAAATCTTTTGCCATACCACTGGCTGGCCTCACCTAATCCTCTGCCCCGAGGCCTGTGCTTCCCTTTGTGACTATTATCTCCCTAGAGAAAGGGACAGAATCTGCCTTTTATGACATTTCCTCTCTTGCCAACTGTGATTTAGATGGGTTGTGCTCTCAAACCCCATGATAACTGCAGAATAACTCACTGAACTTAGAAAAAAATAAACAGCCAGGGCGGGTGTTTATTTTTATATTTATATACTTGATCGTGAAGGGTAATGTTCAACTTACATGGAATCCAACTCTGTGTGCCGAACAGGGAGAGGCAGATAAATCATCTATTTATTGGGCGATTCCACCTGCCATTCTGTCAATGAGTGCCCAGTCGAGCCTGAGACGGAAAACAGCCCCACTGTTCACCTCCCTGCTCCATCCTTGCCTGGGGTGTTTCAGACAGATGGTTATTATAAAGTGGGTCTGTCCTTCTTTATTATGTTCGATAACAGAGGTCATCAAACTATGGTCCTAGAAACAAGCCCCTGGGTCAAATCTGCCCGAAGACCTGTTGTCTTAAATCAAGTGTCGTTAGAATACAGTCAGGCTCACTCGTGAACATGCTGCCTAGCAAAACTGAGTCCTGGCAACAGAGGCCTTGCAAGCCCATGAACGGAAACTTTGACAACTTAAAAGAAACATTTTTCCTCCCTTTATTTGACTTAGTGTACTGGGGATGATTTAACAAAATACCATAGACTGGGTAACTTCTAAAAAGAGACATTCATTTCTGACAGCTCTGAAATCTAGGAGGTCCGAGATCAAGACCCCAAATGATTCCATGTGTAGTGAGAGTCTGCCTGACTCCTGTTTTGTGGATGCTACCTTCTAAGCTGTATTCTCACACAGTAAAAGGAATAGAGAAACTCTCTAGGGACCTTTCTGTAAAGCCATCATCTCATTCAGGAGGAGTCCACCTTAACCACTTCCTGCAGTAGTTCACCTCCTGTAGTAGTTCACCTACTATGTGACTCATCAAGGATGACAAGGAGGCATATTTCATAATTGCAAACCCTGCCAGACCTCAGCAGAGGGACCACCATCCTGACCAGTGCCTCCCTCTGGACAATGGAACCCTGAGAGTCCCAGCTCAGGTGTTTTTATTGATAAAGAACTCCTCAAATGTTCTACTGATAGCACATGCAGATCATGAGCAATCAAACATCCCCCACATAAATCCAACACCTGCAAACCATACAAAACGCCAAGACCTAGGCAGCCCCTAACCTAACAGTGCACAAAGCTATTTTATACATAACTAAAAATACACTTCTACAACATCCTCCCAAAGACCTCATTTCTAAATCCCATCACATTAGTGATTATGTTTCAACCTGTGGATTTGGTAGGAGACACAGACATCTACAGCACAGCAGAATTGTACATGCAGTGCCATCTAATGCTATATTTCATGGGCTGTTTGAGGGTAATTTTTAGCTAGTGGTGAGCTTTCCGTATTCTTTAGCCCCTGAGCCTAACCTAGACATGGTTCAATGCCAACTCTGGCACATTTGATTGTGTTGTTTGTTTGTGTTCACTTATTGTAGTCGATTTTGTGTCTAACATGTATGCAACATGTCACGTGCCTTTGAAGGAAGGTGAGTGTAACGTTTCCCTGGATGGCGCACTGGCTATAAGGAGGGAGGATGTCTCTTTGATGTGCCCCTGGGACTACGGTGCATGGAGCCATCTGTCTGTGGCATGGAACTGAAGCCCTCGTTCCTTTCTATTTATCATGTCATGCTTCATTCCTTGTGACTTCCTGGCCTTCCTGGAGACATGTTATTGAAAGAAAAGCTTACTGAAACAAAGCCAGGTTGCTCAAGGTTTACATGCAAGGCTGCTGAACCTGGGAGCATTCATAGTGAAGGGAATCCCATGGTTCAAATTGTCCAGTGGTACCTGATCCTGATTGTATGCTTTCCCCAAAATGCTTCTTGAAAGTACAGAAGCTCTAGTGCTGTCCCCACGTGACTCTGACCCTGACAATTTGGAGTGAAGAGGGTCTGCACTTTGAATAAACCTCAGGAGCCTTCAAGAACTGGCAGCCTTCCCTTTACAGCCCAGAAAGATAATTCCAAAATCGATTCAGCAGATGACTGGGCAAGACCAAGCACTGGGTCAGTGTACTCTAAGTTCACTTTAGCAGAACTTAGGGTGTTCACAGATACTTTGGAAACCACCCTGGAAGAAAGAATGATAAGCCAGGGTTGACTTAAGTAATAGAGTTCTGGCCTTTTCTATCCTGAGCAAACCAGAGACTCTCCATGGTGAACTATATGTATTCGGCTCATGTTAGATGTTTTTGCTAGAGTCAGTAGGAGAAAAATTTACTAATAGAGAAAAATTCTCAGCTTTGCTTCCCCTTCAAGATAATCAGTACTCCAAACCTTCTCTGCAGCCCTAGATTTTCTTTTGCTTGAAAATATCCAAAGAGGGAAGACCACCACCCCTACACCAGCTTTGGAAGGACCCACAGTGTGTTGTCCAGAGTCAAGACCATGTCTTGGGTGCTCAGAGGACAGTGCCCCCAGTGGCCTTGCGTATGACTGCAGCCCTCACAGGCTCTGGCCCTGCACCTGAAGCACATTTGCCTATGCCCAGTTGAGCATCTTCCTTCTCTGACTCTCTACATCCAGAAACCCACAGCTCACCTCAGTGGCTCCAATGCCCTCCCTTCATCGTAGCTACAACTCGATAGTGATTGGCATCCACAATGTATCCTACTCTGTGTCAGGACCTGGGCAGAGCAATGTGATGTGCAGGTGAGAAACACATCCAGTCAAGAAGAGAAGTGGCTTGTGGTCACTTGGTCACTTGCCTCCTTAACCAAAGTGATGGACAACAAAAAGTTCTCAGGGCTGTTTCCCTCTGGCCTCTCTTCCCAGGAAAGGAGCCATTACTTCTTAGTTTCCCATTGCCCCGCCGTCCAGGTCACCATCCAGCCCCAAGCCCCAATGAAAATCCCAACAAACCAGCCCTGGTGGGAAATCTGAATCCTGGAGCTAATCTCAGTCCGGACAGAGGTGGCTGGGCACCAGGCAAAAATCATCAGTGCCCCCCATCAGATTTTCCTTTCATGCCTCCTCTTTGGGCCTGTCTTTAGCAGCATCTCCAGGCTGCCACCTCCTGGACAAAGAGAGGAATGATCAGGGGTCAGTGAAATGTGGACACCCAGGCTGTCAGCTGCAGCTCCAAAGGGACCCAAGGAGCTTCCAGGTCCACTGTCTGCTGAGAGGACACCGCAGAGCACAGCTCTATGGGAAGTATTTTCCCAAAGCCTCCCTACACAAAAGTGGCACCAGAAGAGGCAAGGGTCGATCTGTTTCTTCTCCTGTTGCACCTCTTTCAACCTTTTCATTTACATTGTTCTTGGTTTCTGTTTAGATGTTTAAACACTCACATATTTCACATGTGCGTGCTTGGGGGCATAATTACCCTTGTTCTTTTGCCTCTGTTCTGTGTCCTTACTCTCCCTAATGTAGGTCAAATAAAATGAAGAGCATAAAGTATATGAATTTTAAAATACTAGCGGCGCGGGTTATACTGTGAAGCAACCCCCCTCCCCCCCCATTTGCTTGTGGTACCCTTTCTTTTTTGGAAAGGATTACACTCATTGTTAGTGCCAGAAACTTCTCCACCTGATAAAAGCTCTGGGAATTAAAGCGTTGTGGGATGGGTAGGGTAGAGGATAGGGGGCTGGCTGCTTGGGTTCAGTGTTGTCCCTGTTGAGATGCTGAGCCCAAGTCCTCAACTAACCAAGCTGACGGGTGGAGGCAAGAGTTGGGCTATAGAGAGGGCAGGGGGCCAGTATAGAAAGATCTCAGCCGATCATCAGGGGTCACTGGCTAACAGGCCCCCAAATGCCTGCACCCCGAAGATTGAAGGTTCATGCGCTTATAAACCAGCCCCCAGATCTGTGGCATATCATGTGAGACCTGCAGTCCCTGCCATCACCCAGCCTTTCCCCTGGATGTCACTGTTGTGCTGTGTGAGCGACGCCTAGGAGCGCTTCTGGGACCACGAAAGGCCCTCCCCAGAAGTGGCCGCCCCTTGGGGCTAGAGAAGGCACCTAGGGAAAGGCAGGGCAGGCCTAATCTGCAGGCATTTAGTGGGGTTCAGGACTTATAGCCCCAACACAATAGAGCTACCAGAGTTCAAGCCTGAAGGTAATACCAAGCCTGTCTGGTCCCGCGGCACGTCTGGCTCTCTAGTACAAAGAAGCTAGGGCCTAGAGAACTGAGACAGGCTGACCCTCTCCTTTGGACAAAAGGTTCCAAACTGGGAGCAGGAAGAAGTTGCAGGCCAACACGTGAAGTGTTCTGAGCAAGGAGCCAGATCCCAATCCCAGACTCACTATAAACGAGCAAACAGAACACGGACAGATTGTTTTACCACCCGGTTGCTTTGCCGTGGAAATGCTGTGAGGACACTGCACGAAATGCTTAACACTTAGGGCATGACATTGTGATAACAAGGTCTTCAAAACCAGACAACCTTCCGCGTTTAGATCTGGGAGAACAATCTTGTTTCTAATCCAGTCGCAAAAATAAATGCAAGCCCAAAGATGTAAGCACATCAGGAGAGATTGGGCTCTTCCCCGGTGGATGCAAGGCCTGCTTTTTTTTTTTTTTTTTTTTTTCTCCTTCTTCTTCTTCTACTTTTTCCCGGTTTTGGGTTTCCCTGAAATGTCTACTGCCGCCTCGGAGTCAAAGATGCATGTGCTTGGAACCATGTGTAGGAAGGAAACACCCAAGTTTAGCCTGAAAGCAGTTAGGGGACCTGTGTGTGTGTGTGTGTAATAACTGAAAACAGATTTCGAAGATATTAAGAAAAAAGCATGTGCCTAGGACTCCAGGCAGGCTCCTAGCACAAGCCACACCTAAACGAGGCCAGACCTGTGTGCCTGTATCTCCCCAGCCTTAATAATGGACGCCTTTAGTCTCCCTTTGATTTTGTTCCCTGGATGGCATTTCTTCGTCATTAATTATTGAAGCATCTCCTCAGTGGGAATCAGTGTGGTGTGACTGCATGGCATCAGCTAATTTTGTCAGGGTCTCCTTCTCCTACAGGTTGCTGGATTTATCCATGTCCCATTACCCAACCCGCAGTTACACATCAAGGATGCCAATGGACTGAGCTGGGGAAGAGCAACCAGGGCTTCTCCCTCCCTCCAGCTTCCTCCAGGCAGGGGTTTGACACTCATCAGTATTTCATCAGCCACCTGTGGGTGGATGGAGATGCAGGGAGCAGTTCCCCCCTCAGTGTCGAAAAGGGTTTGTTGCTGAACACCACCTTCTCAGCGCAGAGCAATCTGGGGGTTCAAGAGAGAAACCTAACTTGATTATTTAAAAACCGTTACAAAATAGCTCAGGGAGTGGCAAGTCCATAGACAATTGTCCATAGACAATCAAAGCACATGGCAGAAAATAGAACACCCCACCCCCACCCCCACCCACACACACCCTTGAGTTTTGCTGTACATTTGGGCTGTTACCTAAAAACACTTTCGGCACCATAATTCCATCATTGGTGAGTCTGCCCATGCTGCTCCCAGAGTGAGTCTAGCATGTTGTGCTTTGCTGCAGGAACTGGGGAGGGGCAGAGGCAACTGTGGGGCTTCAGTCGGGGAAAGGTAAATTGGAAAATGAGAAGGGAAGCAGTGCCCGAGCAGCTGCAAAATTGTTCAAAGCCATTTTCGCTACTGGGTTAATCACTCCTCCCTGTGGCGTGGGGACACCTGCGCGTTCAGAAGTATGCATTTCTTTATTGCAAGGAGCAGCCTATTAGGAGAGACAGATTGTCTACCAGGAGTAGTTGACTCCCACTTCCTCCCATTCTCAGTCTCCTCCACTCTCCCTAACACCCCTCTTCCCCACAAGGTAACTCACCCATCTCTCCCCCTTGGTGTTGGCTCTCCCATTAGGAGGGGTTGTCAGTGATGGGAGGGGCGTGGGTAGATTCAAACCAGCCCAGCTTGAGGAGTAGGAATAATTACAAAATCTCAGGCCGTTATCCAATTACTTTGACATGTGGCCATTCTAGGGAGTTCTAACTGGATTAAGTTCATTATAAAAAGATTAGTCCTAGGATGGGGACTGTGCATAACAAAGTGAACCTTCGGAGTGTGCACTGCTGGGCCACCAAGGACTTTGTGGGGAAACAGAGTGAATGGCTTTGTTTATTGAATTACTGCTTAGGGATTCACTGAGGAGTTTTTGTTCAGATGGAGTTTGTGGCTTAAAGCAACTCTCGGCCATTTCCTGTTTGTTTTCCTTTCTCCACAATGTTCTCAGTACTTTTGTAGTTACTGTCAAAGCAGTAATGCAAAATGCCTGTCCCTAATGTTCTGTGTGTACATAGAGGTGAGATTATTGATCAAAATGAATCTGAGACACACGAAGCTCATGTATTATTCATAGACTGTGTATACAAATGCACATATAGAGAGGACCAGCACTATTATAATGCCTCCCATTTGCATAATGCTTCCTAGCTTTACAAAGAGCTTTCACATTTTTCATTTGACCCACACAGCCATACTCTGGGATCTAAGTAGGCATTATTGTAAAGATTATACCCATAATGAAATGGAGACTCAGAGGGGTTAATCTGTGATCACCCCACCAGATAATCAACCAAAACTGAGTAACTACTCAAATCTAAGCTAACCAGCCAGACATTCAGGAAGCACACCCAAGCTCAGTGAACACATGTATTTTAAACCCAGGGTATGTGTTCATCTCTGACTGTTGACAATTTGAACTAATCAGACTGGTTGGGAGCAGATTTCTTTTTTAATTCCCTTGATTTGCAGTAAGGATTTTATCAGCTATTTTTATCAGCGATTTATTTAGCAATTCTGAGTAACGTGTTTTCCTACTAAATATTGTCTTCTCCTTCTTGAGCTTGGAACAAGTTTCCATGCAGGAAAATGTCGTAGAACTCTGTTTGTTTGTTTTTGTTTTTGTAAGAAAAGGTTACAGAGACAGGGTTTCTCTGCTGCAACTCTAGCTCTCTGGCTGTCCTGGAACTCACTCTGTAGACAAGGCTGGCTTTGAACGCACAGAGATGTGCCTGCCTCTCATGCACCACTGCCGCCACCACCACCACCACCCGGCCATAGAACTCTTGGTGCCTTCACTGAATTCTGTGCCACAGTAAGAAAATGGGTTACCCTCACTCTCCAAGAACATGGATATTAGGGTGAGTGGGAAGGTGTAAGTTAATTATCATTATCTTATTTACTTAATTTACTCTCTGGGACCTTCAACTCCCTCAGGGAAACAACTGTGAATTCAAACTCTAAGCACATAAATCTCTACTCTTAGGTGTGACCAGTATGGGCAATGCCCCTCTCTGTTTCTGGTTCCTAAGCCCACCATAATATTGTTAATAGACCATCGTAGCTTTTTCCCCATAAGCACCTCTTGGATACCCCTTCTCAAAGTAGAGCTCCAAGCAGCTTCTAAGGAGGGTCAGAAATTACTCAGCAATGGTATCTGTTTACGAGCCATCCAGATTCTAGACTCTGGTGACCCGATGACTCTGGAAGCCTCAAGAGGCATGACCAGAGTAGCTAGTCAGCCTATGACTGATGCTACCTTGATGGCCAGCAATTCGAGATCCATAGGGGGAGGCCAAGAGGAATGTGAAATACTTGAGAAGCATTAGGCTTGAAGAGCGAATATACTTAGAGTTACAATTTCAGTAAAGGTTATGGCCAGTTAGGCAGAAAGGGGCGAAAAAGTTTGTGTGTAAGCAGAAATGTATATGGCTGCGGACCAGTGACCCCGTCTACTTCGTCTTCTCCAAAATGAAACACACAGACACTACACTAACACATCCAGTTGATAGACCATGTTTAAAAATGAAATAGATTGCTGGAGATAGTCAGATTCTCACTTGCCAAAAGTAAAGCCATTTAACTCAAAAGAGAAAAAGAAACTTACTAGCTCACGCAACTAAAAATTCACGAACCTTCCGGCCAAGGGCTTAAACTAGTGGCTCAAAAATATCAGAGACTTTCGATTAGCGATTCTTAACCTATGGGTATTAAAGGGTCACATTAAAGGCCATTAGGAATGTTGAGAACCACTGCTGTAGGTGGTGGCTTCGTGCATTTTTACTTACCTCTTCAGTAGATGTGGTAGTTCCCTTGACATTGCTGTAACCAAGTTCTGCCAGAGTGATCTTAACGGAGGAAAGGTCGTGGATTAGGGATGTAGTCACGTGACTAGCATGCCTGATAACCTAGGCTCCATCTCTCGTGTGTGTGTGTATATGGGGGCAGGGGTATTTTGGGTCCTGGTTTCAGAGAGATTTAAGTCTATTGTATTTGAAAGCCATGGTGAGTGGCTGTGTCCATGATGAGAGGAGCATGTGACCGCAGGCAGGAGTGTGAGGTGATGGGAGCATACAGCCACAGCTCATTTACATGGTGGTGTGCAGGAAGCCAAGAAGTCTAGACCAAAACCAAGGGACAGTGAAACCTCCAAACACCTGGTCTCCAGTGACCTACTTTCATTATGTGGACCTTAGCTCCTAAAGCAGTGGTTCTCAACCTGTGGGTCACAAACCCCATTGAGGGGTAGCATGACGTTTTCACAGGGGTTGCCTAAGATCCTCCGCATATCAGATATTTACATTATGATTCCTAACAGTAGCAGAATTACAGTTGTGAAGTAGCAACGAAAATAATTTTATGGCTGGGCGTCCCCACAACATGAGGAACTGTATTGAAGGATCGCAGCATTTGGAAGGTTGAGAACCACTGGTCTAAAGGAAATGTTTGCAAATGGGCCCAAAACCTCATAGTTTTCAAACTCTTTTCATATTGGTAATATTTGATCATGGCAAATACCACAAAGGTCTCTATCTTTCTAACTAGTGTGGTCCAGATGAGGAAAATTACCCATTAAATAGAGCTGACATTTGACCTTTGATTTGTCTCATTCCAAATTCCGTGTCCTCCTCACGAGGCTTTTGTCAGGATTGGATATTAATGTGGGGACTGTAAGTTCTTAATTCCTGAAGGAGGCAAACCACAGATGGGGTTTTGGCTTTTCCACTTAGGAACAAGTCTTAAAACATTTACGGTAAGGATGATGTCCTTGCCAGCTGTGTTAATCAGCGCACTGAGGGCAGATGCAAGACAGAAAAGACATCAGTCCCAAACTTCACTGAAAGGAAAACAATGTGAACAAGTAAGCAGTTAAAACCAGAACACAACACCATCTTTCAGATGTTTAAACAGATAAGGCTTCCAGTATCCCAGCCCGGGGAGGCTCCATGGCTTTCTTTTGACAGACTGTGACTCACTGTTCCTCAGCAATGACATCAGCCCTGGACGTCCCTGAAGTGGTCCCATCTGAGGCACACAGCACCACCGCACCACCACACCCCGGTCCTTGAAGCCCCAACCCCTGGCCACACCTGCTGGTTGCAGGCTGGCATTCACACGTCGGTTCGTGCTCTTCAGGGTGCGTGTCTCATGACAGACCTGACAGCTCTCAATTTATTAGGCTTATTAGCAAATAAAACTGTCCTGAAAAGCGCAGATTTGATATCTGGAAGATTCATTTCAGGAATGATTTAATGCAACCTGCCTGGTAGTTTATTTCACGTCTCCAGGTTGGAACTAAATCACCCTGGTGGTGTTGATGTCCTTAATGTGATGGTTGGTGTTTGCAAAATAGAATCTGGAAACTCTAGCTGCTTCCCATTTCTTTCTTTCCCTCCCTCTCTCCCTCGCTCCTTCCTTCCTTCCTTTCTTTTTACACAGAGGTGGTAAAAAATACCTTAACTTCATACATCTAGGAGATTCTGGGTTTTTTCCTTGGTTAACTCTCAATGATGTCTTTAGAATGGAAATGGCGGGGGAAATATTTAAAACCGTGGCTCTTCTTAACTGCTGATTTGGAGCAGTAGGAAATCACCCACGTGCTTCTGAATTCCACTCTGCACAAAGGACTGGTGACATCTGGCATTCAACATGACAAACCTGTGGAGGCCCCAGCCAGGACCAGCCCATCATTTAAGTCATCTTGTTCTTAAGCCCTGGGCTGCTATCATACTTTCTCAGGACGAAGACTTGAACAGAAAAAACCTGTTATTACCAAACCAGCCGGCGGCACTTACCGAGGGCTATTACTCTCTATTAGCATGTATCACCCGCATCTCATTTGACACTTATCACTTATTGCCTGACACTTTTATTTCTCTTTTATTTTCTCCTCCCCATTGGATGACCATCTGCTGAGAGCTGGGGCCTTACAGCTAGCTCTTTCCCAGTCCTAACTCTGCCGCCTCCTACCTGGGTGACAGTGGCTGTGTACGTTAACCCTCTATCCTCAGTTTGTTCAGTTTTGAAACAGGGATAAAAATGGCATGATAGGAAGAAAGTACACAACATATGAAAAACCTCTAACGTGGCACAGAGCACATGGAGGGGGCTCCATAAAGAGCAGCTATTGCTGAGATGGCAGCGTGCACACTCCTGGATCTTAGTTTCCGCGGGTATACCGAGGTCCCTTGTGGAAAAGTTTAAGATGTGTGTCTCTGAGATGTCTCAACTATAGAATATGTATGAAAAGCCACTTCATTGCATTTTAGAATTATGTATGGTCTTTCTGAAAGTGGAAGTCTATACATAGATTCCATACATGTACTTAATACATATGCCTGAAAGTGAGTTGCATCCAATGAAGACATTTAAAGAAGCTTGTTTGGGAGAAAGATATCTCTTTAGTTGTTGAATGTGCTTTCTAGGCTTGGGATTCCCAGCATCTTAAACCCCCTTCTGTCTTGTGTTTGCCTCGGTATGTTGTTTTCTGAGCCCTCCTTCAGACAACATGCTCAGATCAGCTTAAGCCTTACTGAATGTGCAAAGCTTCTTTATTTCTGCAGTATAAGAATCTACACTGTTAAGAGGAATTTTTTTCAGCTACCCTGTGCTCACTAGACAGCAGATCTAGCTTAGAATTCACATCCAGGCACACATTTGTCTGCCTCTCTGTTCCCTATTACAATCCTGTGAGTCAGGAGCTGGGTGATGATGGCTTCCCATGGTAAAATGTGCCCAAGCCCTGCAGTGCCACCTAAAGCTCCGCCAATCACAGCCTTTGCCTGCAGTTGGTCTAGATTCACTTCCCAGGCAACAATATCCAACCTGCTGTTGCTTTGTCTGCTTTGGGTCCTCCTTAATTCTGTGTTTCGGGCTCTTTGCACGCTTCCTCCCATCTGTCCCTTCCTGAGTTACCTATAGGCTCTAGTACGCTGGTGATGACATTTTCCCATGTCACTGTCCTGCTGAAGATCTGTCCACACAGGATGTCCAGTGCCTCTGTCTTCCAAATTGGAATAGATTATTTTCTGCGATGATTGTTGCACTGTAAAAGCATAAAGAAGAAGGGGGATTAAAAAGTCAAATCACACTAAATAGCCTGGAAGTGTTCGGATCAATCGCGGGCTTCAGAGGTTTCTTACAAAGCACAATGCTGTCTTCCGCAACAACACAGTCGGATCAGGTGATGTGCTATGTCATTTATATCACTTCTTGCCTGTGTGCTGGATAAATGCCCTTTTCTCATAAACACTAATACCTGGTATTAGAACAAAAGATTCTCCACAGACGAGATCTATTGATACCGTTAAGATGCATCTGTGCCTCACTAATATAGAGCTAGGATGTCCTAGAGGAAGCTGGGGGATGCTTATTTGCTTAGGACAGATTGAGCGTCCCTAATCCAAAATGCTTTTGGACCAGAAGTATTTTGGTTTTTATCCTGGTTTCAAATTTGAACCAGAAGTGTTTTGAGTTTGGGATTTCTGTCCCCTACCCCACCCCCAGATTTTGAGGAATTTGTTGATATGTGTACTGAGATACAATGGGAATGGGACCCAAGTCCAAATAGCAGAATGGTTTCTGTTTCATATATGCCCTTTTCACATAGACTAAAAGTAACCTTACTCAACGTTCTTACTACACCTGCATTTTGTATGCAACCACACCCAAAATCTATTCCCCCTGCTAGTAAATTGTTTGGTTTATTATATGTTAAAACAAGGATTCAGAGTGAAGACTATAATAATACACAGACCCTGGTATGGACCATGGGGATGGAACCTTCTATATTTGTAGCTACATTGAGTACTTGTGTTCTAGAAATCAGAGAAAGGCGGAAGTTATAGTGTGAATCCAAGGGTCTGCTCTGCAAAACGATAGCAAAGATGATTGTAACTGCTATCTTAGCTGCAATGCTGAAAGGCAGGGAACATGGAGAACTGGGTGACACACCCAAAGAATAGTCAATTAGGGAGGGACCAGGCTGAAAGAGCCCTTTACCATTCTGGAACTTTCTTCACCATTCCCAGGACACTGTTGGTGAGTGCCAGACCCTCCCGTTCAGTTCCTCTAAGTCGATGCCATCAAGAGATCAACTTCCTCTTCCTCGCTCTGACCCCAGTCCGATCCACAGTTAGTCATTCCCCCGACGTGAACGCTCCATCCCCATCTTCTTTCCTCACTGTAATCCCTTCCAAGCCAGGCTGCTACATCTCTGCCTGGGCTCTCAGGGACCTCTGTTCTCACACACAAACTACTCCCTGTTTATGTCATTCTCTGTGGAGGTTAAGAAGCTACCTTTGCAAAAATGCGTAGCTGATCCGCCACTCTCCTGTTTAACGTGCTATAACAGTGTTCCCATTCTCTTAGCTAGACAAGGGATAAGGGTCCTGTGTGCTTCTGCTGTCATCACTCACTTGTCCCCTGGTCTCTGTGCTCTGGGCACTTCTCTGCTTCTCCAGCATGCTGGCCTTCTTCCCACCCCACAGCCTTATAGAAATGGAGTTCTCACTCTTCAAACCCAGAAGTCTTCTGTAGCAGCACCCTTCCTCCCAGGTCCACTGACTGCCATGTGTTGGAAGCTCACTTCCATCATACTACAAGGCCCAGTTACCATCAAGATCTACTCCTGTGGTTTAACCTCTAAGGGCTTCCACCAAACTGGAAGCTCCCATAGAGCAGGGATTATGTTTCAGTTTCAACATGGCAACCCAGTTCCTGGCGTCAGAGGAGCACCTGGGAGATACCCAGTGAAGTATATGTACCCTCAAACCCATACTCCATTATGTACACTGAGGGTCTTTTCATGATGTCACCTAGCATTATGGGATACCACGGGCTTTGGAAGGCTCTGGTACTTATTCTAGCATAAGGTTAGCGGCTCATATAATTTTTTTTTTTAATCTGGGAGGTCTTTTAATGACCAGCGGCTTTGAGTGAAAATGCTATGGTCCAGAAAAGGCATGTGAACAGCCTAGCTCAGAGTCAGCTCTTGACCCAGTGGCTGTTGATTTCCCATCTACACCAGACAGCTTTGGTTAGAGTCTCTATGCTCATTGCGCTCATTTTCCATCCTCCCCAGGGCAAACCTCCCTAGTAGAAGAGACTAATTAAAAGGATGGAATTCCAGACCCCTTATTTGATGGGCCAGGTTCATTTCACTGTTTGAAATTTGCTTGCAATCTGATGGGGTTTTGTTTTGTTTTATATTGTTTTGTTCTGTTTTGTTTCCAGAAAAATATAAACAGATTTACTTCTTTAATGTTCCCATCTTGGGAAGAATACTCTTTAAGCAAATATCAGACACAAATACAAAGCATGCTCCTCAAAGAAACTGTACCGCGGTTGTCTGTGAGCGCTGTGAAGGGATGGCTCTGAGTTTCCCCAGGGCCCTGGGAACCAGAACACAATGTCACGATTTGTGCTGGAACTCTCCATGCCACTCTTTGTAACCCTATGCTCAACCCCGTTTCTCAAGCCCCAAGATGCTGCAGCACATTCAAACTCCCCTTGGACAGGAGCTGCAGGCATTGTTGACCTAACAGGCTTTCTGACTTAAAGATCTTCTCACTGTGCGATGCTCAGATAGAGAATGGTCAATCAGAAAATACGTATTGGTGCGCTAAGGCAAATTAAAACAAAAGGAATTAAGGCACACCCAAACTGGGGGGGGGGGGGGCAGGCTGCAGCCCTTGACTCTCAGCAAAATCTATTTAGGTTGTCGTGATAAGCTGGGACCCAGAGTTGCCAGGATGTAGAAGCACACCCTCCTGCCCATCAGGCTGGTGAAGTCAAGCAAGGCTTCCTGGAGGTGGTATAATCAGACTGGCTACCAATGTGCCTTGTGGTGGTTTTAGTTCAGGACCTAGAAAAAGATGTGTTTGATCTGAAATATCACCCTGTTTATGTGTGTGACCTTGAATAAGTTAGGTACTGCTAATCCTACCAGTGGAGAATAAGACCATTACCACAATTTTTGAGTCAAATTTAAAACAAGCATTAATACTGGCCAGTAATGGTGGACTCTGGCCAGGTCCACCTGAGGTTCCACAGAATGGCCCCGAGTTACGTTTGGCAGCTTATAAAGGCAGAACCCATAAGGCTAAGTACTTCCTGCCAGGACTAATCAGGGGCAAGCATGCATCCTGACATACCTCCTGCCCAGGTATCTCCCGCCTACATGTGACCGAACACATCTGGTGCTATTGGATACGCCAAGCTTGTTTAGGGGGATTTTAAGGTTTATTATTTCTGTTTTGTTTTCAGCGTCTCAGTGTCTAATTTGCAAATTGAGGGTAATGCCTACTTTATAAAGCTGTTCTTTCTTTCTTGTTATTTTGTCTTTAAAAGCTATGATACAAAATAAATAAAACATTGAAAATAGTGCCAGGCTCGCAATAAACGTTCAACAATGATGAGCCGTTATGTATGGTCACTGTCTGAATTCCCAGACTCCCTCTGTCACCAGACCTTAACGTGGGTTTTTTGCCCTTCTGAAACACTCATCCTCTGCCCCAAAGGCTGTCTTTGCTCTTCAAGATTGAACTTGAATGTTACTTCTAAGAACTACGTAGTATCCCTGTATGTTCTTTCAGCCTCTTGCCTTCCTGTTTCCTACATGTGGACCAGCCCCTCCGTTGAGACACTTCCTGAAGGCTCGGCCCACACCAGCTTATCAGCCATGTATAAGGTTGTGCCATCTGCTAGCAGGGCTCACCCACCCTGACAATTAAATTGTCTGTAGAAGACAGCAGAGCTGGAGTTCTGGGGGGAAGTGACCACTAGGAGTCAAACCAAGCCCATCACCCCATAAATGTGCCTTCAGTTGTCACATTGTTAAGTTTACTTCCTTCTGCCTGTTAAAGCATAACATAGCTCCCAGTGAGAAGGAGGGACTAGCCAAGCCACCCGCTCAGCCTCGTTTCAGCGGCCACTGCTTGAACAACAGAGAAGAATGGACCCTTCTTCCCCACACTTCTCCCGTTGAATTCAGCCCATCCCATCAGGTTCTTCCACAGAAGTCCTCCGTGGCTATCCTCAGGGTCTAGCCTCAGATGGTCCCTGCTCTCTGTCCATCACTCTCTTCACTTCAAAGCTTTAGAGCCAAAGACTCCAAGGTCTTGGACTCAAATCACAGACTGATACTGCCTCTAAGGAGCAGCTTCAGTTTCTTGATTCTCTCAAAAGGCAAACTTGATATTCTCTCTCTCTCTCTCTCTCTCTCTCTCTCTCTCTATCTCTCTCTCTCTCTCTGTATGTTTGTGTGTGTACAGATAGATGTGCATGTATGTGTGTTGGTCCTCCTTCTCACATGGGCAGGTCTAGTCTACTGGCCATGTTCAGTCTACTTCTTGCTCTCTCTGCACTGGACTCTTTCCAACGCCTCTTGCTGATCTCTCTCTCATATCTACAATAAAACCTTCCCCTTAACCATACCATGGCGCACTGAGCTCTCCTGACAGCAGTTTATACAGCACTCTACTGACTGAGCCATCTCCCCAACAAGTGTGATACTTACCCTCTCTGGACTTCAAGAATTGGGAGAGAGGATGATCAGAAGCTTGCAGCAGACTAGCCAGAGCTTCCGTTCCACGCTCTCCGCCTCGGCAAGCCACGCCACTCCAGCCGTCTCTGCGCATCTTTGTCTTATGTCATTGTTGGTGCTGTGTCCTCTCCTGTCACATGAGGTTTTCTTAACCCGCTGATGACAATTATTGTTCATGCGTATGACCTGCCAGTGCTGCTTTGCTGGTCTACTTGTGGCTGTCATGTGGGCAAAAGGCACAGGAACAATACAAGCCTCTAAGGACAGAAACTGCATCGTGTCGTGGTAGCTGCTGCTAAACTAAGTTTTCTGTGGGTCAGGCTACATCGTGAGGTGAGGCAGGATTCAGACACTCAAAGTGGAGGTTGTCAGGAAGAATTTTCAAAGTCTCTGTATAGACGCCGGGGCATGACTGCTGTGCCAAGGGTTTGCATTGATTGAGCACCTCTTGTATACCAGACACTAGGCTCAGGTCTCTATGTTTTACCTACCTAGAGTCCCCTGTACCTCAAATGCAAGACCATACAGTTTATGGGGGGAGAGGGGGTGGCTGACCTCTTCATTGTCAGTTTGGTTGGGTTTAGAGACACCTAGGAGAATTTGATAGGCATCCTTCTTGATGTGTCTATAAGGGGTTTCCAGAGATGATTAACCAAAGGGGAAAGACATACCCTGAATGTTGGGCAAGGACTCACATTCTATGTTTCTTGTCCACCATGCTGTATGTAAACTGCTCTGCCCTACTTTCTCCACCATGATGGACTGAACTTTCTGAAACCAGGAACCAAAGTATGTAATTCCATCCTTTCTGTCAGACATTTGGAAAATGGATGAACACGGTTACTGATCACCGGCTTTGCATCACTTCTCTAAAGTTGCCCACCAAAGAAGACTCCAGATTGGAAAACAAATTGCCTGAGCTCAGAGCCACAAACAATAGCTTAAGCTATTGGTCCCTTGGTCCCTGGCATGCCATTGTGAAGAAAGTTAGCAAGGACCCTGTCTCTTCCACTACCGAACCTTTCAGCCAATGGGCACATCTCCTTTCTGGGGTCTTTTCTTGGGGCTAGGATTCTCAGAACTGCCACAAAGGACAGGCCTGAGCCTAACTTTGAAATAAGCATCTGCCGCCCCTACGGTGAGATTAGCCCAGAAGAGAGGGTGAGGAAGGGGATCCACTTTGACTTTTTTCAGTGCATCCCAAGAACTGTCGTGAGCATTGAGTGATCTTCCAGTATGACTCCCTTCCTCATAAATGCTACGTTGAATTGGTTTCTTGAGGTAGACTTCAGATAGATAATCTGCTAGTTAGAGACAACAGTTTCTCCAGAGAAACTAGGGAAGCTTGAATCCCAAGTAGTCTCTCCAGGTACATTCTGTTCTAGCCCATGCTGACCCTGATTCTGGATTTGCCTGGCTTTCGGTACTGCCTTGGCTGCTGTGTGGTTGACAGTAAAACTATGAATGGGTTGGAACTATGTACGTTTGATGGTTTGGTGAGTGTATGTGTGTCGGGGGGGAGTAGCTTATTTCATTCATCACCATGTCTTTGAGCTTCTACATATGTTGAAGCATATGTCAGAATCCCATTCCTTTTTAAAGCTGAGTAATATTCCATTTGTGTGTTGTCCTGCATTTTATTTGTGCATTCATCCATCAGTAGAATTTTGGGTTGCTTCTGCCTTTCAGAAGCCTTTTTAAGGCTCTGCTTTTAAAATTCTGCTAGATATATACCCAGAAGTGAAATTGCTACATCATGTCGTAATTCTGTTTTTAGCATTTTATGGAATGGCCATACTGTGTTTCCATAGCAGTGGTGCTGTCTTCCCCTCCTATGAACAGAGCTCAAGTGTTACAACTTCACCATATCCTTGCCAGTTACTTCCCAATTCTTTTTTCCCACATAGCCATTTTTCTGAATACAACATGTCCTGCCTTGTGGTATGATCAGCGTTACTGTCATGTACTGCGTCTTCATGCTTGTGAACTACTTTGGAGGGGTAAAATCCCGTGTGATGGAACCTTCTCCCACCATGTGGCCTGCCACCGCCACCAGCCTCTCGTCTGGAGTTCCCAGCTGCCAGTGGCCTGCTCCAGGCCAAGAGGCTCCGTGGGGTGCGGTGGCCACATGGCCTGGAGTCGTGGGGCCATGGGTTTCATCTCATCCTGCTGTGACCTTGGCAGGCCTCTGTGAGTTGATGAGTGGACAGTGACCACCCGGGACACGCTTCAGTGGGCGCCTCGCTCTATTGGGGCGTACACTCTGTATATCAAGGATCACGGGCAGGGGCGGAACTTATGACCCTGAGAATTCCCATTGGCTTAGGGCATCCTATGTGGGAGTGGCCTTTCCTGTGTATGGAGTTCGAGTCTGTGTATCCAGTTGGCAGAGCAGAGAGGCATCATATCTAAATTTAGCTGGTTTTAAGCCAGGTCTGGGGTGTGGAACAACGAATACCTACCATTCCCACCCTCTGGGGGTAACAGGGGGTTCAAGTCAGCTTCAACACACTATAGTCCATGGACAGTCCCACAGAGAGGGGGTTTATTCAAGTCATTGACCTGTGTTTTAGTTGGCTTTTGTAGCTGCTACTACTGCCCGAGGACTCACTTTTAACTAAGAGTGAACCAGAATGCTTGTAGTCAGGTTGTTAACAGTGTTGGAGTCTGACTACAGAAATACAGGTGTGGAAGTCAGAAAGATAAATTAGACAGAAGCAGCAGCAAGCTCCCCAGGACTTGGCTTTGCAATGGTCCGGTTGAAAAATGATGAAGGCCAGAACCAAGACAGCGGAGATGACTAACTGAATAATTAATAATTACTATCTGCTCGCTCCTGCAAACTGCAGTCCCTGTAACTGAAGATACATGTTCCTGCCTAGAGAAATGAACCCCTTCTCGGGACCTCATATCTACCCCTCCTCTCTCCATTGGGTATATAGACTCTTCCCTCCTACACTTTGGGGACTGTGACTTATGGTCTTTTGGCTGTCCTGAATTCTGAGGTATTGCTCCCTAGAGAAAGGCACTGTTGCTACTGAGTGCCCTGTTGGATGAAAACATGTCCTCGGTAGAGTGATCTTTGCGAGGGGTGGGGGGCTGGAAAGGCTGATGGAGATTCTGGATTCTACCCAGCCAAGTTCACGGGCTGACCCTTGTCAGCTTCCTTTTAATCCGTTCCCTAGCAGCAGCTTGAGCTCTGAAATGCATCATTTTGTCAGTAAAGGGACCAAGACCTCACTTGTTACTGCCTTTGGATATAACAAATGACAATCTTTTCCCCTTTATTTGAAAAAGCAATGGAGCTTGGAGTTAGCAAACCTGCTCTTGACTCCAGGATTGAGTGAGCACCTTGCCTCACCTCCCCATCCAGCTTCTGCTTCTGTAAAATCAAGGTCATGGCTCCCACAGGCTTCATAAAGCCAAGGCTACGCATTGGCTCACTCTGCATCTGTTCCAGTGTCTACTTTATCTGGTCCTGCAGAGACAGGAAAGCTAATCCTGGACCTCCCTGTAATTAATTTCCACTTCTGAAAGCGATTTTACATCCACCTTCTGAGGCATTTGCACAGCACTAGAATCCAGACTGAGTTAGATCATAAGAGAGGATGCCGGTGCGGATCCTGTAGGCGTGGCATGGCTCTAGATGTGTTTCCAGTTCTCCGAGTGTCAGTCAGGGTGGCCTGATTGTGGAAGCAGCAGCTGGTGTGTCGAGCTTCCCAGTGTTTGTGTGGTTGCAGCTGCCTCAGTGGGTCAGATCTGCAGCATTGTTCCAGAAAGTCACTGCAGAGGCTCCCCTGGAGCAGCTCTTCCAGCCAAGCAACACATCTATAAGCATCCCATCCCCTTGGCTACAAAATTGGCAAATGATTACCAGATGGTTGGACTCGGTGCTTAAACTCTCTATAATGGCTACTGTTACCTGCAACCCAGCCCAAACTGGTTGACAGGATTTAAGAACATATCCCAAAAGAACCAGGAAGCAGAACCTGTTTCTGCTTCTTAAAAGGCACTCCATTAGTACCAGTCATTAGTACCCATTGGTACTGGTCAACCCTAAACCTGAAATCAGGGTTGGTTGCCACCTTGTGACAGAGACAACTACCACCCTCTGTGTGGAACCTTAAGGCGCTGTCATGCTTCCCCTCCACCCCACAAGCAACTTCCACACCTGCTCATGGATAGCTGGAGGGTTTTCAGAGGGGAACAAGCATTTCTCAGCTATAAATGAGGTTCAGGGAGCTGGGGGTGTAGTTCAGTGGCAGAGCATTGCATAGTATGCCTCAGGATGGAGAAGGAGAGAGAAAGAGGGAGGGAGAAAGAGCAGAAGGGAGGGAGGGAGGTCAAAAACTCCAATGATCTTATAGCCCTTCTCCCTGCATGGTTAAACTGAGGTCTGGTAGTCATTTTGGACTTGAGGAGAAATAAGTGAAAGAGATGGGAAACAATGGACTTCACTTTACAGACGGAAGGAGAATAGAACACAGGACAGACAACCCTAGCAATGTCAGGGCTAGGAATTCCTTGTGTTCCAAAAGTCTGTAGCCTAGAAACACATAGACTTGGATGTTTTACACACCATGTCATCACATAACACTTAGTCCTATCCCTGAGGCCCCTGTGAGCAGCCAGAAGTTGAAATAAAAGTTAAAAAAAAAACCAAAAGAAAACACCAGGGGATTGGTGGCGTTAGGAAAGGAAGGAGAAATAGGCAGTGGTTATATGGTGTGAGACCTTATAGGTCACGGTTAGGATTTTGCTCTAATACTGCAGTTGGTAAACTTTTCAGTAAAGTGCCAGGTGGCAAGTGCTCTTTGCTTTGCTGGCCAGACAGTCTTGCAGCAACTGTCATTCTGCTGTCTGTCGCAGAGCAAAAGCAGCCAGAGATGGCGCAAAAATGAGTGGCTGCAGCCCTGTTCCAGTAAACTGGACTTCAGGCAGTAGGCTGGAGTTGGTTCAGAGTTCATCGTTAGCCGATGCCTGGCCTAGCCTAAGAAATTTGAGGAGCATTTAGATGTTAGGAAGGCAACCTAACCTAAAGGCTTGTGTTTGTATTTAAAAAAAAAAAAAATCCTGTGACTTCAGAACAGAAGTTAGTGGGAAGGAAACCGGTCTAAAGAGACCGTGGTGACTTGAGTGAGGATGTGGCAGGGGAGAGGGAAGAGAAGTGGATTGGATAGACAGATGCTTAGGAGCAAAACAGGTCGCACTTGACGACTGATCAGATATGAGATAATGGTGAGCAATTCTCAGGATAGAATCCCAAGGATCTGACTTGTAGAAGGCTTTGGGGTTCCGCTTGATCACCAAATGTTTTGCTGAAGCAAGCCATTTTCCCCAGGGCAGTCTCAAAGAGGCATATGTTCGCCATGTTTGGATTCACAGTCCTGAGCCCAGCCACAGAGCTCCAGGCTGAATGAACCTGGACTTACATCCTAGGAGTCCACATGCCCATCTATATAACCACACGTCTGGTGGCTCTCCTGCTTAAAACCTCGCGATGCATGTAGCCAGGCTTTCCTCATCTACGCAGTTCATGAGTTCAGACAGTGAGACATTTGTACACATACAGATATCAAGGCACTCTCAAATGTTTGTTCAATAAATACAGGTCCTGCATTTGGGATAGAGAGAATTCCTTAGCAACTAGCACCCATGATTCCCTGTTCTCCCCAGTGCCCTGGCCTAGCCAGCTGATCTTCTTCTTAGGCCAGCCCACCTTTGAACTTCTCTCCCCAATACTGTGAGCCCCTGTGCCATCAAACTTCTCAAGCTCCATGCTTGAGCTTGAGCTCCACTGAGATCTTTTAGTGGTTGTCACTACCCCAAAACTGAAGCTCCTTGCCCTGATCCCTGCATGCCAGCATCGGCAAGTGCAAGCCAGCTCCTCTCTCTCCCTCTCAAATCCCCTCCCTCTCCTTATCCTCCCCCTTCCACCTCCCCTCCTTCAGCTACCCTTTAGAACATCTTGACCTTGGTCAGTTACCTCCCCACAGATGCACCTGCACGTTCCCAAGCCTGCAGAGTGTTATTTACACCAGTCCCCTCCCTCCATTAATTTATTCCACACAAGATTGGCTTATGTGCAGACATCTCCCTGGTTCACAACTGAAGCATGGGGTCAATTGTTTACCTTCTCAGAGCCTCAGTTTTCTCATATATAAAATGGAATTCTCTTATATGGCAGGTATGAGAAGTTACAGCAACAACAACCAAAAGAAGAAAGAAAAAAAAAACTCTTCCCAGAACGCATTTCGAATGTGACAGATATTCTGTAAATAATGGTTTTCTTTTCTTCACAGCCCATAAGAGTGATTCATACACTCAAGCTAGCTTTTATGTATCACATACTTAGGCCAGTATATAACTTAGAGTACATGCTTTGCTAAGATTAACCATGTTTTCTTATTTAATTTGAAGAAGTACAAGACAGAGCTTACAAACAAACTGTTCTTCCTCTGATTGTCGTTCTGTCATCAGTTTGGGTAACTTGAAGATAAGATGATGCTACCCAAGGGAGCTGGGGAGGTAGACAGCTAGGAGCTGGAACGGGAGGAGACACAGCAGGAGCCAAGAGGACGGCAATAAATGTGTGCATTTCCCAAAATCAACTTTGCCTCATTTTTAATTTCGCTAATGGCTACTCTTCATTTGAGATGTCATCCTGAAATAACTCTTTTAATAAAGGAGAACGAATGCACTCATTTTCCCCCTTCCTTCCTCTACATCAGCAAGGACTTGGTGCAATGATGTATATCACCCTTTTACTTTAATTAAGCATATAGCTCTGAGAGGCTTGTAAAAATGTTGCCAACAGAGAAACGCTTTAACGGATGTGAACTTGAGGTTGGCTTGTCCCATATATCTTTACTACATAAAATAGCCCTCCTCGTCTGAAGCGTGAGGTGAATGGAAGAGCCCCGGTGCGCCTCTGAGGGGCAGTGTTTCGGGAAGAAGGGTGTTTGAAGATGCAAAGGAGGAAAGAGCTGCTTTCTGCCCATGAGCTCATGCAGGGAATGTCCTTAGGGATGGAGTTTCCGTGTCACTTTTCCTTCCACACATCAGGTGACAGGTGATGTCTAAGCACACAGGTTCTTGAAAGAAGGCGGGGGAAAGGATTTTAAATCAGAGACGTCAGATTTAAACTTAAGCAAATTGACTCCAGAGCCTCTGGACTCTTAGTAACTTAGCCATTTTGCTAACTTACTCCCTGCCCACATACTCACTGCAGGAGCCGAGCAGTGCATCCTGACAATGACATTGCAGACAGGTTATTTCATCAGATATAAGTGAAAGAGTGAGCAAGACATTGTGGATATTTACACACTGGCTTATCTCCAACTGATCACTGAGTACAATGTGGTTTATTGTGTGATGTTTCTAATCCCTGTTTTTCAACGTCCAGGAAGAGAGACTCTGTTGGAACAGGGTGTGTGTGTGTGTGTGTGTGTGTTATGTGTACATGTGGTACACACACACACACACACACACACACACACACACACACAAACAATGTAAGTGGCCAAAACAGAGATTAACTTGCATCAAAAAAGACTTAAAGAGAAATTCCCTGAGGCCCACGGAACTTGATCTAAAGACCGAGGCGACATTTCAGAATGAATCAGGAGCTCCTGGAATATGAAGACCTCATTGGCCAGGGCTGCAAAGATGCACTGATACCACATACAGAAGCCAGGCAGTCCAGCCCCATGGCTCGGCATCTGTATTCCCTCCACACACCCACAGTTGTCTCGCTGGTGAATAATTCATGGTGAGATTATCCTCCCTGCTTCTAGTTAAATTGTTGCTCTTGCTGTCTGCAAAACTGGGCTGAAAATGTAAAGCTGTTGTGATTCCTTATGTCCAGCGTGTCTTGAGGATGGATGTTAGCTGCATGAGAAAGACTGTACGTAGAGGCTTCCCAGGTAGGAGACTATGGCCAGAAAGGCCACATCAGACAGACTTGCAGACCTCACCGAGGGCAGGACTGATCTACCAGCTTTGTAGTCTCCTATTGGCCTCTTAGAGATTTATGCCTCAAGGTAAACCATACATGCACCAAACCTATACATTCCATCACCAAAGTCATTGTTACAGAGTTTGGTGTTTGAGTAACTCAACGTTCTAGATATTTCTTCTTAGAAGAATTCTAATAAAATAAATAACAGCCACTTCCCTACCAGAAACTAAACCCTCCAATTGCTTTCACCTCTCTAAATATCTTAATGCATACTCAGTATCGACTGTAACTCTCCTCTAGCAAGATCCTTACAAGTACATATTGAATGATATCAGTTTGAATGAAAATCACCCAGATTCAGCACAGGAAAAAGCTTCTTGTATGTTAGCACTTTTTAATCAATGAGGTTGTAACTTAAGGAGACAAATGTGTATAACTCGAAACATGATATTCTATTATTACTGACAGTAATATAAGGGGAAACGGTAAAGGCCTATAGTGTTTGATATGAGGGAAAATGGGGAACAAATCCCCACTTCATCTTTCTTAGCCATGGGACATTCTTTGAGTTTTTACTGGAAAAAAAAATATTCTTTGATCCTTTTGGGGAAAAAAAATCACATATAATCTAATTTTGCAATATGAAAATATCTATCCTTCTGACATGACACCACATGAAGAACTTACTGAAGGCTTTGGTTTCTTTATAGAAAGTTCCCATGCATAATAAAAAATAAAATCAGAGTGCATATCATCACTTTAAAGTTTTCTGTTTTACCTCTCAGTGTGCCATAGCTGAGTCTCTATGACAGAACATAATTCTTACATAACTATATGCTGTACCAGATGCACTGGGACTCAGTTTGAATCTAACTTGGCAATCACAAAGATTCAGATCGTTTCTAGTATTGCTGGATTAGCACTGCAACAGATGACCTTACAAGCATATAATTGCACAGTACTACGAGTGTCCCTAGAGGACAAAAATTTCCATAGTGGACTATCTGGGGCAAACGGAATGCATATTTTATACTTGGATATTTATTACCAAATGGTCCTAGTGAAGCTCTAGTTAAGTTGTTGCTCTTGCTTTAATTTAAATTTAATATAAAATTCTAAATTTTTATATTACTGTTATTTGACTTTGAAGAAAAAAAACACAGACATGTCTGTGGAAGATTTTTAATATAATATATTAATTCTTTGACAATTTCATATATGCATGCAATGTATTTTGATCATATTAACCCCCTTTCTCTTAACTCTTACCAGGTCCTCCACCCTACATACGATTGCCAACATCATATTCTTCCTACCTACCTATCTATCTATCTATCTATCTATCTATCTATCTATCTACCTGTCTATCTATCTACCTATCTCTTCCCCACTCTCTCCCCACCAAGTCCGTTTGTGCAGCCCCTATACTTACAGGTGTGGGACCATCCACTAGAGCATAGTTGAATGAAAAAAGAAAGAAAAAGAAACAGAACATGACTGCTCCTGGGTATGGCAGAGGAGAAAGTTTATTCTATATATGAGGGAGAATACAATAGGTAGCTATGAGGGAGAGCATAGCCAGGGGCAGAGACATCTGGGAAAGTCCAGGGTAGACATGACCAGACTGAGCTTCTGGGCCATGTGAGGGGAGGGAGAGGCAGGAGAGAGGGAAGAGAGGAGAAAGAGGGGAACCTAGAGACCAAGAGTCCAGAAGAAGTCAAGAGGGACCAAGAGAAGGAGAGTAATCAAAATGTCTGGAATTTTATAGGGAAGGGTAGCCCAGCTCCCTGGGCTGGAGAGTTCAGGGTAGAGGGCGGGGTATGCAAGCTGGGAGAACCTTGTAATGAGTAGGGGCAGAGGGATGCTGGGAGAACCTGCAGCCAAGTTCACTTTGATGTGTTAAATAGGTATCTCAGCCAGCAGTTTGTGAGTTTTGAGACCTAACACCCTTAAAGAAAACTGGCTCTCCCTCGGAAGGTTTCTATCAACTGACAGTAGTTCCATGGAGGCTTGTGAGCTCCCTCTGCAGAGCTCCTTGAGCCAGTTGAGTTGAACTGTGACATCCACATAGGATCTTGAATGTATCCCTGGAGCATGACTCTTTCTACCTAAAGCAGAGCTGGCCCTGGTCAGGACCCAGATGCTGCAGCACCCAGTGGGTCCTCTGGAGGCGGAAGCCCCAGGGCTTTCCACGAGTCACACCTTGGAGAGCAGAATTCCTTCTTGTGAATGTAATTCTCTGCAGGAGCAAGGAGGTTATTGGAAACACAAACCTACTTCACAAACGTTTTACAAAATTTCTTCACCCTCACCAGTACAGTCCTCGATAGCTCGGCTGGAGCCCTCAGTGACAACAGACATACTAATTTCTCCACTCAAAGTTCTGCCAGCCCCAGAGACCCTTTAAATTCCATTTTATTTTTCTTTTGCTCAAGGCAGAGCATCAGGAAAGGCATATGAATATAGGACGCAGTTGAAATTTCCCCTGCTAGGAGCCTCTCCACACCTTGAATTTTGGACTCTCAAACTGTTTTTGACTGTGGCTTCATTTTTCTTCCCTGTCATTACCTGATTTCATCTGAAAAAATCTCAGCATGTGGTTCTCTTTTCCCTTAATTCATTAGATTTGGCATTGCTGTTTACTATATCAACTTGGCATCTGTCTAATAGAACATCTTTGAAGCACCAGGATGTTTAAAAAAAGGGAAAGACAGAGGATTTATCTCTCTGGGGTTAACTGGAGACTGTTTAAATTTATAGAGGTGACTTTAGCCCTTTGTAGATCTTTCTCTAGATAGAAATATATTTGTAATCAAAATGATAATCCATATTCCCTCATTCTTCAGTGGAGATGAAGGGAGAAAGACTTGGGGGAAGGCCCAGCCGTTTACTCAAAGGTTGTTTCAAGTCAGTGTTAGTCTGCTCTGGGAGAGAAGATTGTATTAGCTTGATAACGCTAACCCTTTCAGCCTGCCAGGAAAAAAAAAAAAAAGAATTGCACAATGCCCCTGTGGAGGTTTCCTTGGCTTCTGTAAAGACAAATTCGATTTTAACACACCAAAACCACCCAGATTGGAGAATATGCTTCTAGAGATAATATGGACATAAAAGCAATACCGAATTTTCCTTTTTTGACGGGAAACAAGAATCATCGCAACAGACTGTAGGCTTTAGAAAGAAAGCTGACAGGGAGCTCCCAGAAAAGAGGGAGTTGGGAGTGGGGGCGGGGTGGGGGGGTGGTCACCATCTTTCTCTGATACAGATAGTCTAATGAAAAATAAGTCATTGTCGTCTGCACCAAGATGCTTCCTGCTTGGAGTTCTGAGAGCTGGAAGTCTTTGGTATGAAGTATCAAAAATAAATAAATAAATAAACAGACAAACAGACCCAAAGTCTTTATGGGGATTTATGTCTAGGAACTATTTCTTTACTTCTTTACTGCTGATACCAAAACAAGGAGACAAAAATAAAAAATACTGGCATGACAGGGACAAGCACACGGGGTGGGGGTGGGGTGGGCTAGAAAAGCCTTCTTAGGACGTTCTCAAAGTGTGAGAAGACTTGGATTTAGCTAGGAATTGTTGTCGACCTTGTCCTGGAACTTAAGCTCACCGTAGCTGTGACCTGGAGGAGGGTGCCCATTTCAGATTTGTATCCGAGTCTCTCAGACCCTAGACTCCATGGATACGATGCAGTAATGCCGTTGGCTCTCCGTTCCTGGCTGTGCATCCCACCCGAGGGATAGAAAAACCCATCCTTAGCGATCCTCTCATTTGTTTCTGTCTGCTTTGTACCTCTGAAGCTGAACATATTAGTCATGTTGTATGACACGGATTGCAGAGATGTTTCCAGCTGTTCAGGAGAGGCGCAGGATGACAGGCAGAGACCGCTATCAATAATACTGAAGCACCACAGGTGAGGAGCGTGGCATTAGGATGCCGTCAGCATCTCACCGGACCCAGGGGGCTCCTCCTGCGAGGTTTCCCCTGCCGAGCTGAGTGAGAAGTTCCCTGGGGAAAGGGACAAGGAGGGGGGAAAGGGAGGAGGAAGCAGATGGGGGTGGGGAGGAGGACAGACAGGAAGGGAAGGAGGAAAAGAGAGAAAGTCACATAAGATTGCAAAACACATTTTTTTTTTTAAATTGCCAGTTCTTTTTGTTGAGCTAAGTGGAAGCAAGTTATGATCTAAATCAATAGAATTGATAATATTTTCATCTTGAAAGGTTAACTGTATTTTTGACACTGTCCTATCTTGGCTTTTAAGAAAAAAAGAAAAAAAAAAATCCCCTGGGCAAGAAGCCTCAGATACACTTAATTTAAGGCTGATGTTTATGACTAGTCGTTGACCTTGAAATTCCATTAGCACTAATGAAGGACAACACTGGACTCTCCAACCTCAAATCCAGTAAGTGATGTACTTGGTGCCAGGATGGCCCTGTCCCCATATTCTCTACATTGGGATGGGACCTGCCCTTGTTGGGTCCTAGTGCCTCAGACACAGCTCCCTTGATTTTAGGGCTAAGATGCACCCCTCGGGTTCTCCAGAGGGGATGGAGGAGCACCATTAGAGGAGGGATCATTGCTGATTGTGTCTGCATCTCCCCTCTTAGGGCGTTGCAATCCACAGGCAGATTGTACACCTGACATCCTAAAATATTACAGTCACTTAACTCACTATCCCCCATACACCCATCACCTAGACTTACTAGTTATGCATGTTTGCTCTGGAGGTAGATGTGATTTTGCGAAAGTATATTAAATGACAGTGTGGCATTTTACTCCTGGATATTGCAGTGTGCCTCATTAAAAAGTAAAAAGTACGCTCTTACAAGTCTGTAGCACTATTATCACACCTAACAAACAAATGCTAATTCCCGAGAATCGTCCACCATCCAGGCCCTATTAAGAGTCCTCGAGTTCTCCTAAAATGGTTTTCAACAATGGGTTTATGGGAAGTGCAATTTGGACATGGTCTGTCATTGTGTTTAGTCGAGAGCTATGCTGTTCAGTATGGTAACCTCCAAATGAAGATGTGCTGTGAGTGTAAAATGCATGCTGGAATTTAAACCCAGTACCAAAAAGGAAAAGAAAAAAAACACCAAGGCATAACGTCTCAGCAATAATTATACATTAATCTTAGGTTGAAACTACCATATTTAGGACATATGGATAACAAAATTCATTAATAAGCACCTCTTGGAGGCTGGAGAGATGGCTCAGTGGTTGAAAGCCTTTGCTACTCTTTCAGAGAGTTAGGTTCTCAGCACCCACATCAGACAGTTTGTAACTCTAGCTCCAGGGGAATCTCACGCCCTCTGCTGGTCTCTGTGGGTACATGCACTTATGTGCACATAGCACATGATTTATAAAAGAAAATAAGGTATTGGAGAGATGAAAGGGAAGGGAGCAATGATGTAGTTGTATTATAATTTTTAAAAAATTAAATAAGGCTGTGTTCCTTTATACTTTAACTGCAGCTATTAGGAAATTTTAACTTACATATGTGTCTCATATTATATTTCTATTGAAAAGTTCCATTTGAAAAGTTCTATTGAAACACTGTGCTTCTCTGAAATTTTCTACCATTTTCTTCCTCCCCTTTGACTTTCCGCTTAACAGGAAACCAGGTCAGATGCCTGAAGTATTTCTGAAAGTATCTTGTTTTGTAGTTCAATGTGTTTCTCTACACACAACCCTTGTTTCCACCAGCCAGCTGTCTAGATAAAAACTTGTTCAGATTTAGGGTTAATTTTTAGGCGAGAATATTCAATGAGTAAGACTATGTCTGTAGATAATGATTCCAAGATGTGCCGAACACTGGCTCTGCTCTCATGTAGAGACTGGTCAGCCCTCTGCTGCAAAATTGCATCCCTACCTTCATGGTCAGTATAACTTGTGAGTGATAATTTGGAGCCCTGAAAATCCACCTTTCACCTCAGTGGTTTTAGCATTTATTGATGACTGTTTTCTGGGTAGCTTACTTAATTAGAAATTGTAAGGCTTTTTTTTTTTTTTTCTTTCCACTCTGCTTACATGTATTATTTAGAATTAATTCATATGTTAAAAAAAACAAAAACAAAAACAGAACCCTGGGTCTGGTTTCCTTGAAATAAACTCACTATAGGGAAAATTAAAGACTTGATTTGTTCCCTTTAACTATAGGTTTTCAGAAAGTCAAGTCAGAATAAAAGCTTTCTCTTCTGACGAAAGAAGTTTGGTTTCACTTCTTAATTATGAACTCATCAATTTTTATACATTAAACATCTAATAGAAATTTTTAATTTTTGAATTAGCTTGTAACATTGGAAAATCTAGAAAAAAAAGAATCCAAAGATTTTTGCATAAAGTCCCCCATTTCTGTATGCTCTTAAAACTGAGTGCTATCACAATGTGTGCTGTGGGGGAGGATGCGGGTCTACCACCCTACCCGTCCCCCACAAGCTTCGTAGTTTATAGATGGGCCATTTCCCACCCAGCCAATTAAGTAGTCCCTGCCTTGTCCTTGTGCTTGAGTTTGTGACCCCCAAGTTCAAACACCTAGGTTATAAATATGGAAATGAAAGTACAGGGAGAAGATGACTGCCTATGGGTGGAAGAGCAAAATGAGTGGCAGAATTGGGACTAAAATCTAGGTTCCTCTCTCCCTGAACGACCAGTGTTCCCATCCACATTTCCCAGAGAGTCCATAGAGCATTTGCCGCAGCTGCTGGAAGGTGCCGCTTAGCAGACTCTGTGCTTCCGTATGCAGATGAGAGCTGAGTGTTTCTGTCACTGTGGCTGTCTCTGAACATGATTAAATTTTCCCCAAACCGCGGGCAGATTCTGCCCACTGCGTTAGTTCTAACCCACCCACCCCCCACCGCCCTCCTTTGGGACTATGGTCAACAGAGTCGGGGTGAATGCCAAGTAAATAGGATTAACGTAGCCACTTTGGAGGCCCCCTGAGAGCAATATTTATCAAATTTAAGCACATATACCCCGTTGGACCCAGCAATTCCACCCCTAGGAATTTCTAATGGATAGATTCACAAAATAGTCCAAGATTATACCTCCCTTGAAGTTATTTGTCTCACAGAAAGCTGGAAGCACCTTCTATGGGGTACAAGTTACTGGCTCATCTTGTAAAAGAATATAGGAGGTGGCTATTTAAGACTTAGGTAGAGTCACAGTGCTGATGTCGGGAGGTCTGCCCAGAGGACAAGCTGTTAAATTGCTGAAGGAAAATGCAGGGTATCATGTGTATTTTGGCTTATGCCAATTTTAAATAGCGTATATAAGTATATATCAGTACATACATAAACTTCCTGAAAAAAGATGCACAAGAAAGTATTACCATCTTTAGAGAGAAAGACCAGAGGTCAGAGTGGGAAGAAACTGGTTTTGTATTCATTTAACTGACTTTATGGAATTTAAAACAATATCACAGATATATTTTGCTTTTCATAATGTTAAGTTTTATAAATATGGCTGAATGTTCAGATAATGTAGCAGGGTTGGGAAAATTAATAGTAGTTTTTATCATTTGTTCTGTCTCTGAGCAAGATATCCCTGGGTAGTGCTTTTCACTCCAACAAACTTTACTATGGTGCTTTACTATGGGATTTTGTTGTGCTCCAGGCCCCGTTTGTAAGTGCTAAGCCTAAATGCTAAGCCCTTAGCCAGGTGCAGTGAGAAATTCAGGCAAGTGATAAGGAGCATGTGGGCAAGTTAGGGGGGCCGGGAAGACCTTAAATGTCTAGGAGCAGTAGCAGGCAGTCTGGAATTGATGTTGATAGCTGATAGCGGCTTCCTGACTCTGGTGCTTCCGAATACAAAAGAGAATCCCCGACCAGGAGACTGATGGGCTGGAATAGAATGCCTAAGCCGAATGAGCTGTAATAGAAGAATCCAGGCTAGGCAGACACCACAAGAACGAAGGACGATTTGGAGGGAAATGATGAGTGGGGCCAGGGCATAGGAAATAAAAATGGCTGAGTGTAAGGGGGGAGGGCTGTAGAACGTTCAAGGTCATTTGGTTTAGGGCAGAGATGATGTTATAGCTGAGATTGGCTGGCTCGTGGAGGGCTGTAGGCGAATGCTAGCTTCCTCGTTTTAAAAATCTGTAGAATGTATCACACAGATGTTTTAAGGATTCAAGAGCCAAATGCGCTTTCTGTGGTCAGTTTGTTTGCAGTATTCACCCAGCTGTGCTGGCTCTTACATAAGTGTGTGGGGAAGAGAAAGAAACAGAGAGCTGTGGAGACAGCTTGTGGCCAGGAGCACCTTTGGAATGCCTCTCATCTGAGACTCTTCCACTTCCAGCTGTGTGACAAGAGGTTTCTCTGATCTATTGAAACCTTGGTTTCCTTTTCTGGGAAGTGAAAGAAAGATTAAAAACAAAAAACAAAAATATGTATACTAAGTATTTACATTGGTAGGACACCTGTAATCTATAGTTACTCACACATTTTTTAAATGAAAAGTTTGAAGGTTCCCAACACATAGAAATGAGCTTATTTGAGGAATTAGAAATGCTCATTCTCTTGATTTGATCATTAAACAGTACCTACGTGTACCAAATTATAATTTCTGCAAAATGCAAATATTACATGTCTTCAGCAACATTGAAGATAATCCTGTACAGCCATCATTTATCTGGGCCATCTAGGTGTTCGTGCAGTTTCAAAATATTACTATTAAGTCTTCTCTAAGACTCTAAAATATGAGAGATAAGAAAGCAAGGGCACAGGAGGGAAGGTCTCCCTAAAAAGTGACATAATTCAGATGCGAACCTGGATCTGCTAGCCTCTGGCTGACTTTCCCCACGAAACACTGATGCCTATGCTGTGATTGCATGCACTCTATTCTGAAACCAGTGGCCGGGAAGTTTTTTTACAAAGATGTGTGGTTCTACGATGGCCACTTCTTATTGTGGGAGAATTTGTACAACTTTCCATATGATAACAAGACCTACTTGCTATGAGAGCCAAGGCGGTAGGGGAATTCTTGAGTGATGCGTTTAATTTAGATTTTTCCAAAATCTTAGTGTTTAACCAGAGATTCTTCATTAAAAGCATATTCACTGGGAGCCAATGATAAGTCATATAAAATAAGTTTAAATCCACAGCTGCTCTCCAGGGTGTCCTTAGTTCAGAGGCTACAGAAAAGGAGGGTGCTGTAATAGCTTAGATCCCCCATGAATTATTCAGAACTTACACACTGAAGTCTGCACGTGCACATATCCTTGTTACATCATAATAATTCCTTCAGAAGTGCGGTAACAATAATTTGGTATTTAATAAACATGCCCTATTTGTCTTTGGGAGTGAGAGGAAGCAGGCTAAGATGAGAGGCCAAGCTAGAGAAGAGCCAGGTGTGTATCAGCCAAGAAGAAGCTGTTCTGTTTTAACCGAGCTTTCTCTGTCTTTGTTCTTAACTTGGTGCTAAATGCCAGGCTCCAGTCCCCATTTTTAGGGTCTAGGATCTATGATGCTATCTTCTTTCACAAAGAAGCATGGAGGCTGTGACTTCCTTCACCCTCATAGGTAATGCTCCAGTATGTTTTTTAAGGAGATAAAGCATGGCCTGTGCTTAAAGGAGGTAATACTCGCAGAAGTCATGTCAGTCATGGACAGAGCTGTTGGTATGACCATCTGTCTACTTCAGCAACTGTCCTAAGGTGGGGTTTACTTCACCCATCACTGATTCAGGACCGAGTGGGTGTGTTTGTGTTCAAGTATAGAAATACAGGTGTGCAGAGGTGATTACAATGACTGTGTGTCACTGTGGAAGCATGCAGATGTGCACAGATACTTAAATGAGCATGTACACATAAGAGTAGGAATAAAATTCTTCATTAAGCAACTGGAGTGAATAATGTAGTCGAAATTGTGCTTGCTTAGACATTGCTCTTGATGATGGTTGTTCTGTGACAACAGAGTTGCATAGAACCTTCCACGTCATGTCAGTAAACAGAACTAAGCTACATAACCAGACTGACTCACAAAACAGCTAAATATTCTCTCACACTCCATCATCGTCATGAAGGGGTCATTTAAGAAGTTCGTCACCAGTGAGGGTCATTTGGTTCTGTGCACAATCACCTGATAACATGCTTCTCCTGGCTATGAAATCACACACCTCTATCCGTGTTTAACAAATAGAAGGTGCAGCGAATTTGCAGCAAATGAAGTGGGATTGAATGCAGTAGGTGTAAAGCAGCTCATATAAAAAGGGAAGTGGTAGCCAGTTGGTGGTGGCACAAGCCTTTAATCCCAGCACTCCGGAGGCAGAGGCAGGTGGAGCTCTGTGATTTCAAGGCCAGCCTGGTCTACAAAGTGAGTTCAAGATTATCCAGAGTTACAACAGAGAAAACATGCCTCCAAACAAAACAAAACAAAATTAAGAAAAAAAAAAAAGGAAAGTGGAGTTCTTTGGAAATACCTGGAAATTGAGCCCAGTGGAGGTAAACCAGTCCTAGGAGCCAAGAACCGCCTCTGAAGACAGGAAAGTAGGAAGCATCATTTTGTGCTCTGTGTTTCTTACCATTTATAATGCCCAAATAAATCTGCAGGACATATTCTCTAAACTGTAGGCCAGGGATTACAACTCAAATGCCTTCAAGTAAAGTAATTGAGTTGAAGTGGGCAGGCATAATAAAATCACTTCTCTGCTATTCGAAAAACAACAATGCAGGTTCAATGATGAATAGCAGTGGGCACAGAAGCCTCTGTGTTAGGAGGCAACAGGGACATTTCCAGACGTTGTTGAACTTGAAATACAAATTGCCTACACCTTCTACAGAGGATGACTACCACCAAGCTTTATGTCAGGGGAGAAGGGGTAAACTGGGGGTACTCTGAGTTCTCAAAAGAAACCATAACTCCAGTGTTTATGTGATTTTTTTTTATTCTAAAATTCGCTTGGATTTTTTTTTTAAGACTATGGAAACCACACTAAATGCCGGTATGCAGTGTGTGCTGCAGGCATGCTCAGAATGTTGTAGCTCTACGAGAAAAACCCAGGGAGTGACCTTTGCTCTTGGGCTCACTCTTTGGTCATGCGCACCAAGGCATGATGAATGTGTGACCAGAGACATAGGTCTGTGGGTCTGAGTGGGTTTGCATTGAAACATCCTTGAGAGGATGGAGAGAATGGGCAAGATACTGGAGAGGAACCCTGCAGTCACGTGCATGTCAGTTTCACAACTAGAAAGGGTCAAAGTACGAAGTAGGTCGTTGTTGGGAGTATCATTTAGGAACCTCTTGCCCAAAGCATGTGCTTATTCATGACAGACATCTGTACTTCCCTTGCAGGTCTTGAATGGGAAGCATTTTCAGTGGAGTAGATATTAGTCCCTCTACTCTCAGTGCATGAGATAGCTGGTCAAGGTGGGAAGGAGGGCAGTGTGCTGTAGTATCTCATCTGTTTCTTAAGATTCTTTCGGGATGAAGAAACTCTGTAATAATCCATATTTACTGATTTCTAAAAGTCCCTTCTTCAGTACGTTTCCTTGAGCAGTGTGATACTCTAGTTATAGGTATTTGAGTTCTTTGTTATGAGAGCCAAGAAAAGTCCCCGGAGCCACCTTAGCAGCCATCAATCCAGAGCACCGTGTCCCTTCTCACTGCCACCAAGACACCTGGGACTTGGAGAGCCTATTAATTCAGTCTCCTCATAGTCTCATGTCCTTCTCTGTGGCTCATCCTTCCTGACATCAGGATTCATTCCCACAGGGTGACTTCATCTCGGCTGGAAGCCTGCCTGCCCTCCCTCCTCCTCCACAGATGGGTGGGGAGACTGCGTGTTCTTCACACAGGTTAGGAGAGACTGGACAAGGGTGCGAGAAGGTCGGAGGCCCTGAGGGCCTTGTCTGTTACTGCAGGGTCTTTGATGTGGTCTTGGTCCCTTGGAGAGCGTTTACGGGGAATACAATGCAGCCCTTTAAAAAGACACGCGGACAAAATGCAATGCGTTGGGAAGTGCTTAATGCAGCATCAGTTGTATTCTAATCAGCTCTTTGAAAAAAAAAATAGGTGAATCTGGGCGCGATGGTGCACACCCGTAATACAGCACTTATCTGAGACTGAAGCAAGGGAGTTGCGAGTTCCAGGCACCTCTGAGCTGTAATAGTGAGTCCTTGTCTAAAAGCCAAATAATACATTCCGAAATAAATCAAATAGATGATGCATCCAAATGATTTAAAATTCGAAAACGAATACAAAGAGTTACACAAGGAAATGGCATTTTGCCTGTGCTGTGCACTGTGATGTGATGATAGCTGAGAAGACTGTAAAACAAAGCCCCCTCTCTCCGTATGTATGTATATTTATATATGTATATGTATGTATATGTGCATACATATGTATAAGTACAGACACACCTTATAAATTTAAAGTGGCTGAAAGGACTAGCAACATATTTATAATTGTTATTTCGCACTGAAAAAATATGGGTAGCTGTTTCTTATCTACCTGTGTTTTCTGAAAGCTCTTTATACTGTTTATACAGCTTTAAGGAAATAGCAAACACATCATTTTCTGTATGTATAATGTAAAGCCACAGAAGTGACTGAAGCAAACGTAGAGATAATGAGTCATAAGAAAAGGCAATATAAGTTACTCATTTTCCCACAAACCTAGGACTGACAGTCAGCGGGAATTACTATTTTCACATGCTTCCTTCCTTGTCTTTCCTCTATCCGTGATCATACTTAAACTACTAATGAATAACCTGCCTTCTGGTTAAGAAAATAGTGGGACGGGTTTGTGATTGAAAACTGACTTTCAAAGGCAGGGGCTTGGACAGGTGATCATGCACTGCGGGGAGAAACAAAGGGTTTCGGCCTTTGTGATCCCCTAGTATCAGAGGAGGGACAGGGACAGAGGGAAACTGCTCTCCCAGGCTGCTTTGCAGTGTGAAGCCTTGGAGCTGCAGCCTCCCAGCAGATAACCAGCCTTACCTCTTGCAAGGGGACCTGGTGGTGCAGAGCAAAAGCTTGCTGTCGGTTCTTCAGCATAGCGATCTGAAACACTTAAGAAAAAAAGTTTAAGTTCCAGGGACAAAGGGAACTCTGCAGCAATCCTTCCCTGCAATTTCAACTTTCACGTATACAGGACAACCTATGGATATTGTCTTGTAAAATCACTAGAGTTACAAAGCATATGGCTTGGGTCATATGTTTTTCTTTTTCTCTATTTTGAAAAAAAAAAGAATATTCTCCCCAGACCCTCTTCTCCCATGCCCACTTCCCAAGGGGAGCTGACCATTGTGGCAGATTGGGCTCCACATGGAAAGCACACTTACATCCAAACCCCCAGTCATACACAGGCACTAATGAATGCATACACTTTTTTTTCTAAGCTAAACACAAACTCTTAGGTCTTTTATTCCCTGGGCTCTAAATCTCACTTATTCTAAACTCTTTTCCAGAGTAATAATGTTTCCACGTGTGAGTCACCAAATGCTAAATGTGCTCTTCTCAGCAAATGCAATCCGTTTGAGAATAACTCCCAACAAATTGCCTGCGATATGTCCTTAGCGCTGGAGACAGTGTGGATGCCAGGGTGGCAGAGGGTGGCGCAAAAACATGCCGTTAGCTTTAATCCTTCCCGTATTCTTAGTTCTAAGAGCGCATGTGACGTGTAATGATTCCTTTTTCATTTTCTTTCTCGAGCGTTAAAATGCAGGGGGTGGGGTGCGCGACACTGTGATGCTTTCCTTCTGAGAAATCATGACTCACCCTGTTTCTGCAGACTCTCAAGGATACAAGAGGGAAATTGGGACTTGCTGGCAGTGAGGGCTCTGCTGTTTCCAGTGGTCCCAGCAGGGTCCTCAGAAGACCCCTGTGTTTCTTTAGCTCGTTCTCTCTCTCTCTCTCTCTCTCTCTCTCTCTCTCTCTCTCTCTCTCTCTCTCTCAATACTTAGTTTCTTAGCACTTACTACTCAACAAAAATTCACTTGGGGGGCGGGGAGCTAAGAAGAAGGCTCAGTGGTTAAAACACTTGCTGTAAACGTATGAAGACCAGAGTTTGGCTCCCCAGAACACAGGTGAATGCCTGAGAGGATGTGGCTGCCTGCCTGTAATTCCAGCCTTGGGAGATGGAGATAGAATTCCCCAGAGCAAGCTGGCCAGCTAGGCTAGACATATCTGCAAACTCTAGGTTTGATTGAGAGACCCTTCCTCAGTTAATAAGGTGGAAGAAAATGGATCAAGAATGATTCCCAACATCAACCTCTGGGCCTCCATATATACATGCATAACTACATATACCTGATCTCACACATATGTAAAACACACACACACACACACACAGACACACAGACACACACACACAGACACTTGGAAAAGAACTCATTTGGTGCAGAAAATAACTTCACTACACATGTTTATGCTACATTTGCACAAAGCGTCTTTTAAGATCTTCCAAAATATTGTCTCCACCTTCTTTGGTATTCCTAGTACCTTGTTAATGCTAAAGCTTTAGCATGACCCCAATAAATGAAATTCATTGAAGTAAAATGCCATTTAACTCCAGAATAATTTGGCAATATTAAACCAGGCAGATACCATCTTTTTTCCAAGGTCAAAAAGTCCAGACATTGTCTCTGTGTCCATGGGCACTGAGGTCTGTCCCTTCTAACTGGGTGATGGTGAGGAGGGGTGAGAATACCGGCAAGCATGAAGAACTCAGGCTTCCCTGGGCAGCTGGTTGAATGAGGGGGCAGCAAGGTTCAGTGCCAGACAGTCCAGCCCAACCCTAGCACCTCTTTGCTCTCTGCTGTTGGGCAGTGTAATCAGTATTTGAACTGTAATGCCTTCGTATATAAGATCAGAACAGTGGTGCCTACGAAAGAATGTTTTTGAGGTTCAAACAAGTGCATATTAGGTGTATTGGTTAACTGTCACTATAACAAAGTACCTGAGATAATTACCTTATGAAGAGAAAAGGTTTATTCTTCTCGTAGTTTGTAGGTACCAGTCCATGATCCACTGACCCCGTTGTCTTGACATCCACTGGGGTAAAACTGGTGACATCATGAACTATGAAGCAAAAGAGAAAACGAGGAGCCAGGTTCCATAATTCCTTTCAGTACACTGCTCCCAAAGACTTAAAAGTTCTATCCTTCAGGTTTCTATCACTTCCCAATAGTATCGCCCTGAGAACCAAAGCTTTAGCACCTGGACCTTTGGGGCACCAAGATCCAAATTATAGCAGTAGGTATCCATCCTGGATTTACATCTGACTGTGGGCACACACCCACGCTGGGGCTTTTCGTACTGCCTGGTGCATAATGGATGCATGCCTGCTGGTGAGCAGGGTTTGAAAAACCCCCACCTTTTAAAAGAAGGTTGTGTAATACTGTAGCATCGAGGAGCCCTGGGTTTTCTAAAATGTCTGTGTCAGCCCAGAGCACTCTCTACTACCAAAACGATGGTACTGTTGGACTGCGCTTTCCTGAAAGGCCAACAGGCCCCTTCAGGTGGGCACACTTACTTATGTTCAAGCGCCATTCAGAACTGTGCTGTCTCCATAGCGATTTGCTTTCCTGCTCCTTGCTCTGCTCTCAGAGCTAGGACCAGGAATAGCAGTGAAGTCTGGGAGTTTGTCCATACTGAAGCCTTGGCCAAAAAGCTTGGAGGAACACTAGTATGCACTTGGTGCTGTCTGACTGAGTGAGGAATTGTTATCATTATTTCTAAAGTAAGGTTTTCTGGATTCTCATCACAGAGGGCAGAAGGATAAGAACCTTTGACATCCCATAGCTTCCTTTCTTAGGGATCTGACTTCTGGCTGTGGACAGCTTCCAGCTAGTTGATAAAGACTATAGAATTAGGCTTTGAGGAGTCTCTCTACTCAGACTTTTCCACCCTACATAATGGCCAGGAGGGAAATGGAGTGGTTTTGTTTTTTGTTTTTTGTTTTTCCTTCTTATCCAGAATGTCCCCAAGTTGGTGAGCTGGGAGTCCTCACAGGGTAGGGGGTCCCCTTCCCAGTGATCTTCTCTAAGCTTCAGGGCAAGGGTCCATAGGGTGTCTAGAATTGCATAAAGGTCTATAGTTTCCCTTGTCACTTGGATAGATCCTGCAGATGAGACATGGAACACTGTGCCTGCTTCCTTGTTAGTAAACGGGAGGAATTAGCATTGCTCAGAATGATCCAGCCTAGACTTTCTGGGAACTGAATCATGGGACAAAGCCTGCCTTCTGGTCCATAGAGTAAGATCCAGCTCCCTCCTCATATGGAATGCTGAGGAGCCCGTGGAATTTTAACTCATTCCTGACAGGGACCTAGTCATATAGCAAGAACAGTGGGATTCTGGGGATGCCAGATTTGCACCCCCAGGGCTCCCGGCTGCTTTAAAATTAATTGTTCAGCTATCTCCTGTACGTCATGTGTGGGGAGACTTGGGGCTTATTCCTCTGTAGAGAACTGAATGAAGAATAGGCAGATGGTGAGAGAGTGACAGTCTGTGGCTTTTTAAATGAAAATTTATATGCAAATGCGCGTTAAAGTATCGGTTAATTTTTAATTGGCTTTCCAAATCAGCATGAGGAAGACCTGTGCTTGTCTATCTGCTGGCTTAGTGATGAGATTCTCACGATGCTCAGTGAACTGTGTTCTCCCTGCTCAGACTCTCCCATGGTTCTCCCTGTCCCCAGACCATATCCAGATATGACACCACTGCTCTTACCTCTCTCTCTCTCTGCTTTTCCTCTTCACCTCTGCTCTTCTCAACCACATTCACTTCGCCATGCCCAGCTGCTCCACTCTGCAGCCTCCCCTTCTCTCTCGTTAACCATACCCCACTTCGGACTACTTCTCAAAAACATGTGCCCCACATGCTAGGCTTTCTCAGTGTTTATGCTGTTCCCACTACAGTGCATGCTTTATGTCAGGGGCTTTCAAACTTCAGTGTGTATGACCCTCACAGGGGGTGGTGATGGCTGCCATTTAAAACTTAAGTGGTGAGCCAGGCATAGTGGCACACACTTCTAATCCCAGTACTTCAAAGACTTGGACAGGAAGATCATGAGCTTGGGGCTAGCCTGGGCTACTTGCAAGTCTTTAAATGAGTAAATCTCAAGTGGTTACATCACTCACCCCAGCTCCTAATTTATACAGTCTGGGATCTGACTTGAGCATTTCCAGTTCCTGAAGATCACCAGATGATGTTCGTATTTCTGATCCAGAAACCATTCTTTGATAGCCTCTGTGCCACTCCTACTCCCACATACTTTTCCATCCATAATTCCTGTTCCTGCTCCATGAGTCCACTAGTGCGTCCCTTCCTTAGCTGCCCAGCATGGATCAAGCTCATCCATTCAACATGCTCCCCTCATTTCACATCTTGCACATCTTCATAGCTCCCCACAAACTAAAAAAACGCTCGTCTGTGGGGTTGTTGGGCTGAGTCTGGTGTCTGCATAATTCTATCAGTTCCAAGAACAAAGATCTGTAACGTCCTACCCTGACCCCTATGCCTAACAATGTCTCACTTTGAGTAAGTGCTCCAGGCATGCTCAGAGACATCAGATGCATGAATGGGTGGATGACTACAGTTCACAGTGATTTATAGGGTATTTCAAGAAGTCTAGACCAAAGGATTTAAAATTGCCCAGCACAAAGAAATGATAGATTTTGAGATGATCAATATGCTAATTGCCATAATTTGATCATTACGCAGTATCTACATGCATCAAAAATCATATTTGTGCGTGCAATTACTATATATCAACTTTAAATTCAATTTAAAGTCAAAGAAAGAAAAACAATTCATTTTAAATGTGGGAAGAGCATTAGAAGGACTGGTCATGGCACAAGCACATTGCAAAGTGGTGGCCAAGAGGGGAGGCATCTGTCTAATTAACCGTATCAGCCAGGTATGCCTTGGCAGTCAGATAACTTATAGCCACTAACTCAGCTCTCCCTTGCATCCATGCCCTGTCTTGTTTGTACAAAACTGGAGCAGATAGGAGCAGATAGGAGCCATCCACAGACTCCCAGACCTGTTCCTTGTCCCAGGCTCAGGGACTATGGCAAGTCCTTCCTCTATGGGGCCTCAGTTTTCCTATTTATGAACCGCGAAGGTCAGACTTTGGCCTTTATTGAAAACCACAGTTCTGAGAGACAATGCTTCATTTTAATTAGATCCAATAATGATTAGGGTGTTTGGTCCTTTCTTTTAACCTTAGCCAGGTCATGACAGCAAAAGGAGTCAAACTGGGAGGGTGAGCTGAGTTCTGGAGTAGAGGACAGAGATCTTTGCTTCTCTCGGCGGTGTCTGCTTGGAGCCATCCTTCCTTGGGAATTGGGAAGAAGTGTCTATGGAAAGGCTAGATTCAGATTCTCAGGGAGAATCATGGGTCACAGAAGACCAAGAGGTGCTCACTGCCGACTTCCTGTCCCCTGTCTAGCAACAGCATCCACTGAACTGCCTGGATAAGGTTTGGGGACTAGAATATGAAAACTCTGAAACGTGCATGTGTATTTTGGCTGAGTGCCCCACAAATAAATCCCCAGCATCATTTAAGACTTTTATTCACTGCTTGTCTTTAAGTTTGTACCTGTTACAGCCCTTTTCAGTTTTCACTCTAAGAGGGATAGGTTGGTTATATACAAAAATAAATCAATGAAGGAAATATTAGAAAAACCAAAAGAAAATAAAAGTAAGAGTCTTCGCTTTCTTTGTTATACCATTCAGTTAAAAATAGTCTTTTGGGGGAGCAGGCTTTTCCATAACAGATTAAGAATTCCTTTATCTATTTTATCGCAGTGCATGGGATCAAACACAGAGCCTTAAGCTATCAGGCAAGTGCCTTCCACTGAGCAGCCCTACCCGGTATCCGAAGCCACGTTACCACCTTCTCTTAAGGTGTCCCTTAACCTCCTGCAGTTTTGTTTGTGGTTCTATCTACCTGGACCCACGGGCGTCTCTTCCTCCTGTGAGTGGAACAGAGGGTTCCAGACAGCGAGGAGCAAGCTCCGGGTGGGGGTGGGGGCTTTGCAGCTCCAGTGGTGTGAGCCTTAGAAAAGTTGATAAGAAGGATTAGAATTGCAGGATTAAAAGACTCTTAAAAAGCCAAGCCATTATAAGGCCCATTACTTTATATACATTCTGTAAAATCACATAAATGCAGAGGAAGAGAGAAAGGGAGGAAGAAACTGGCTTCAGTTCAGAATGTCAATTATGTCTTTAAAAAAAAATTCCTTTTCACAATTTATTTGACATTTTGAACAGTGGCCAAAAAAGCTATTATAACTATAAAACATAGTCATTGGGATAAATCTCATTAGTTGAAAGATTTAATTAAAGTATTGACATGCTTAATTGATACGTGTAAGCCAAGACCATTTTCATGTCTTATTTCCATATGCTTTCTGCTTTAAGAGACACAAGGAGCAGTGTCTTAAAAAAAAAAAAAAAAAACCCTCCCTCCGTAAAATTGCTATAGATTCATCTGCTCCTGCCATCCCCAGGGACCATTTCCTGCCACTCTCCTTGATTCCCAGCCAGCTACTCCTCTAAGTGGCACTGCTCGGAGTGAAGGTGATGTACATCCAGCCTGAGTGCCTGCCAGGCCCTCTTATGATCAATAGGAGAATATTTATATTAATAAAGCAGTGAGTTAATTAAATAAAACGGTCCTCTGGGTAAACTTAAGATACTAGAGGATGGGCAGAGATCAATACATTCAGCCATTTGAACATTAAGTATGTGCCTTGAAATTTTATGGGGCTTTTAAAAACTTGCTTTGTAATGTAAAAAGTTTGAAGCCTCCAGAAGTTCCCTCTGCTCAAACCTTCCAGCTCAAAGCTTTCCGAGCTAAGGCTGATGGGATATGGGGGCTGCTAGAGATTGGTGCTTACTCAAAAAGGCCCAGAACACCCCACCCCTGTCTTGAGATCACCCCTCCTGGGCTGGGGAGTTACCTTGCGGGGGACAAAGGCCGGGCTGTGGTGCAGAGGCCTGAGCTCAGTACAGCTCCAGACTCAGAGCAGGTACTTCATGGTCCCTAGAGCATCTTCGGTATGGAGCAGGGTGCTAGGGAGTATGTGTGTGTACCGCTCTCCATCCTAATTTCCTTCCAAGGCCTCTTCTATGAATGCCTTTCTCTGTGCCCATGTGTCTGTCTCTGACCTTCGCCCTTTCTGTCTCTTCTTTGTCTATCTTTAAATGGGATAACTGGTTCACAGACAGCGACGTCCACACTAGCTCTGGGGACAGACTTGTTGGTCCTCCCCCACTTTGCTCCTACAGCATCCACCCCACGGGCTTTAGAGATGGGAAGAAGGCTTCAGCGTGCTGCCTCAAGCAGCCAGTCTGTAGAGGTGATATCATCTCTGCATCACTACTGTCCGTTTTTGCTGGCTCTGTGCACTGTGTCTTCTCATTGTCTTAGCTTTGACCCACAGCACCTAACTCTCCAGGTATGCTGTAATGACGATCTTCACTGAAATATAAACCTTGAAGTTGTTTTAAAAGAGCAGTAAGGATTCCCTTCTACATGGGAGGAACTGGTGTCACAAGCAACAAATTTCAGTTTTCATTGCTGCCTTGAGGGATCTTAGACTTTTCCCCCTTCAAAGCCCTTTACAAGGTGGCCCACATCCCCATATCCTCCCTAGGTGGGGGAATACTTTGGCCCCATTCACACAGGTGTAACTGGCCTACATTCTGCTCTCAGCCCAGATCATGCATTTTGTTCCAAGCTGCTCTGATCTCCCATATCAGGGCTTCAGTCTCACTGCTAGCCTCATGGCCCCAGGTGCCTTCACGGTTGCCTTTCTTTTCCTCCTCCTTGTGGAGTCCCCTACAACTTCTCCCAAGCTATGTAGTTACTGCACAGTTGATCACTTCCCATCCGGCTTCCCACATCCTGGGAAGACTGCTCTAATGTACTGAGGTATTTGAATTAGATATTTTATAGTTACACATGGTCTTTATGGAATCGCGCTTCTGTAGACGTGCTTTCTGTGCTGTAAGGGGAAAGGGTGCTTCCTAATGCCTTGTAGCTTGTTTCACTCCGAAAAAAACGCGCTTCCTAAACCTGTTCACACCTCTGTGCTAAAAACAATGAATGTATCCTCTTAGATTCTCCACACAGACAGACCATTTGTTTATGTTAATGCAAATGAAGGATCCTAATAGCCCTCGCTGGTTATGCAGCCCGAAGACCAGAGAGGACTATGGTCTTCCTCAGCTTGGACACCTGCCTCCACTGGCGGACCCTGAGGGGTGGGAGGTTCTGTTAGTTTGTGTAATGAAGGCCTGTGGGGGGAGGAGAGAAAGAGGGAGTTTTGAATGAATAAAGGACCTAGAATCAGAAGCAGAGGAGATCCATATGAGAGCCATGTGGGGCAAGCTCTCTGCCTAAGCTGTCTGGGTATTTATTGAGACTGTCACAGATATTAATATTTCCTTTACACTCTAGCCTAGGTTCCATCCTTCTATGAACACTCTCTGTTCTAGAGATTGGCCATATCCATAAAGAAGAGTCCCTGAAGGACTGTTGGAAGTGTTGTACAACAGGCTGAGTGTGACTCAATCATTGCCTCCTTTCACATTGAACTTCACCTGGAATCGCTACTTTCCAGTGTTAGAGCTCTTGTATGAACTGGTTAATTTCTCGTCGTTGTAAGAAAATAGCTGAGAATCAACTTGTTAAGAGAAAAGGGGTTTGCATACAGTTTTAGAGGTTCCAATCAATGATCTTTTGGCCCTACTGCATCTGGGCCTGTGATGAGGCACTGCATGGGAGACAGAACTCATTTGACTCCTGTGAGACCCAGGTGCCTTCTTCCTTTTGTTTCCTGGCCAGGAAACAAAAGGAAGAAGGCACCTGGGTCTCATAGCTTCCTTCAAAGCACACTGTAATGACCTATACCTTTTAGTAGTTCCCCCAATCCTCTAAGGCACCCTATCTCCCTACTTCCTTGGGACTGAGCCTTTTGGGAAACCTTTAAGATCTAATCCGTGCACTGTTTAGGTCTCTTGGGGGAAGGCAGGAACTTGCCTGTATCCTAGAGCATTTGAATGTTGACTTCAAAAGGTTTGAATACTAATACCAAGTATTTAGAAAGTGTTTACACAAGCCAGGTAACAAACTGAGCTCCCAATTCATTCACCGTCTTACAGGAGTTCTCTGACGTCAGTAGTTTTGTCATCCCTATTTTACAGAGGAGGAAACCAAGGTTCTCACAGTCTAGTCTAGTCATACTCACCCTACTAGCAGAGTGTCGAGTTCAGGATAGAATTATCCAGGTCGAGCTGAATCGTCACCAATAGAATTATCCAGGTACTGAGCTGAATCGTCACCAATAGACTCATCCAGGTACTGAGCTGAACCGTCGCCCTCGTACCTCCCTGTTCCCTGACACCTGGCCATCTGCAGGATGCTAGCGGCAGGTGCGAAGGTATGGTTTAGGATTAGCCAGTGAGCAGACCCAGGGAGGCATTTCTGAAGTTTGACCTTTATCCTTTTGCTATGCCTCCCACCATGGAGTTCCTTTCCTCTTTGTTGGAAACTAGAGAGCTTACTGTGCTTGGTATCAGACTACTAAGTCACATTCGTAACTAATTAATTTTATTTTTGCAGTTCCCTGAATCCACCTAGTACTCATGTCCTTCATCTAGAGCCTTTCAACCTAAAGGGCCAGAAGCAAGCTTGGAATTAAACAGTGTCAACCTCAAACTAGGGGTAAATCTATTACCCTGCATCCGTCTTTACATAAGTAAGAGAACAGTGTCTCTCCTTGAGGCAATACTCAGACATCCACAGTGTGAATGATTAGCAACATCTGAAATCACTTTGAATCAAACAATAAATAGTTCCGGGGAACATGCCAGGAAATGTATACGATTAGCACGGTGTGATGACTTAAAGCTCCTATATACGTCATCCAGTGCTGGACTCCCAGAAGCCGCCCTTGTAATTCAGGGTGTTGGGCTCTCGCTGAATTGTTTTCCTGCTTTGGGAGAAGATAATTTTGAGCCTTTCTGAAGCTGTATCGATTTTATCGGCAGATGGCCCTGGGATAGCATCTCACCTTCGCCGTGGAGGTTTCACTTGTTTAATAGGGTTCTGAAAAGCTACAAGAAGGAACAGGCACATACAAGCCACGTCTCCTTGAGCTGCAGCGCTACATTCCAAGTTACAGCCCCCTAGCAGCTACAGCCAAGACTCCCTCCGGTCCTCAGCACACCCGCACCCTTCAAGGGAAAAAAAAAGACCACATGGGGTAGCCTCAACATTGTCTCCTTAGAGGAGGGAGGAGTTCAGGAGGCACCGCAGGATAGTCTCAGGATGAGGCAGGGAGAGAATCTGAAGCAGCACTCAGAGCACCTTTTCCCAGCGGTGAACCCGGGCTGTCAAGGTTGCGGTGCAGTCTAATTAGGGATGGGCTTCGGCTTCCCAACCATGCTGAAAGCTTAGCCCTTCTAGCTTCCTCTCTTCACACTTCCTCCCTCCCATAATCCTCAGTGTTGGGAGGGTTTCCGGGTCTTTCAGACAGCTTGGGACGGAAGACTCAAGCCCACAGTGTCTGCTGTCCCAGGGACAATCAGAACCTTGTCACTGCCCAACTCCCACTCTGTGCATCTCCCTTAGTGTGTCCCGAAAGCATCCCGGAGCTTGCAGTTTCCTTGTCTGTGTTACCCCGAGCCCAGTAGGTACCAGGTTTCAGAAAAGGAGCAAGGAACCTTCTTGGCGAAGAAGCTTTGTCAGGCCTGTAACTCTTCAGCACTGAATCCATTTTCTAATCTGTTGTATTATTTGAAGCTAGACCTCAGCTTTCTTCACAGAAACCAGGTGGTCCATGTGCTTAGCCTGCCTTCCTGCTGTGACTGCCCATTCCCATGCTTCAGCTCAGCTCACTGAAGCCCTCAGTAAGGCCTTGCCTGCACCTTGTCTTTGCAAGCCTGTTCTAGTGATATTAATCACCAAATATAATACTCTCCACAAAGGAGTGGCATTAGGAAGAGTAGCAAGGATTCTTTATAGTCAAAAGGAACTACCTGGATTTGAGGGATAAAATGACCCAAAGCTTGAGATGTATTCTGGAACATCCATGAACAGAACATCAGCAGCATGAAATAATTTTTGCTTAAGATTTATTTTTAACCACCTAACAAATACATAATTAAAACATGTACAGAACATAGCGGCAAAAGCTGCATGAAGCTGACTTACTGGCGGGGGAAGGGGGATAGAAAGACCATGTAGCTTCACAAACTCAACCTCCAATAAGTATGTAAGCTGCATGACAGCTAACCGCTCTAGATCCAAACTTTTTTTTGGCCAGTATCCAGGTGGCTAATTTGCCTCTGGCTTTTAGGGGAAGTCAAATTTCACTGGAGCTTGGGACCAAGACTGAGTTAAAAGGACCACATTGGAGATGATCTTCCATTTTGTTTAAGCTCTCTTTTGTAGGAAAGGTTAAAAGCATATGAAAGAAAAATTGAATCATTTATGTCCTTACCTTCTCCTCTCTGACACAGACAGAAACGGACTCGAGTTTTAACTGAAAGTATGAATTTACTAAAAACAAAATTAGAAACAGAGTTTCCTCCCTCTCAGTTTTTGCTAATTATGCCTAAATAGATCTCACCTCTGGGACGATCGGCCTCTGAACCTAGGCTATCAGTCCTCAGATGCAGAGACGGAAGAGAGGGCCCAGTTAGCAATTAATCACCAAGCAGGCCAAAGGCATGCGCTTCAGTTCAGAACAATTGCATATGCCTCCCTCTCCCCACCGTCACCTCCCCCTTGCTCACAAGGCTTCATCTTCTAATTGTAAAAGCTTTTTGGCATGGGGATGTCTTTGTGAAGAAGAGAGGACTCAATTTGGGCCATCTCTCCAAAGAAGACACGGGGACAAGGACACTTCTCCAATTAATCAGCAAATGCCCGGCTCCAGCATTCGGGCCAAAGGATCGATTTACATAAAGCTACTTCTTGAGATGAATTTGCCTCCCCCTCTCATCCTCTGCCCTCCCACTTGTCCAGCCAGCATTAGATATGCTACTGGATTTCAGATTGACAGTGTCAGCTACGACAATCAAATTAGGGATGAAAGCCTCAGATGGCTGCCAAGAAAGAGGCACAGAAGGGAGGGGGTGGGGAGCAGAATAATATGTCAAGCTCAGGGGAGGGTAGATTGCATGGAAGTGAGCCCCATTTCCCCAACCCTAAGGGGCAGACACAAGTCCTCAAACAAAGAGAAAATGCAGAATGCATGTCACTGTTCTTTTGGACCAGATGAACCCATTCCCTAAACAAGGTTGATAAACAAAGATCCCATCAAACCTAAAACTTGGCATGGCATAATCTCAGGTACCAAATTAGAGACTTACAATCAGATATTCAGTATCCAGTTTCCGCACATCCAAATCTCAGCTGTGACTCTGATAGGTGCATATTGACGTGCATATGTGGTGACTGGCAGGTGCATAGTGATGTGCATACACACGGACTCTGATAGGTACATTGTGATACACATACACAGGGACTCTGGCAGGTACATGATGATGTACATATGTAGAGACTCTGACAGGTTGTAATTGTTGTACATATACAGGACTCTCATCAGTACCTAGTAACATACATACACAGGGACTCTGTTGGATACATGGTAGTGTATATATGCACAGACTCTGATGGGTACATGATGATGTATGCACAGAGGGACTCTGACAGGTGGATAGTGAGGTACATGCACACAGACTCTAATGCAGTGCTTCTCAACCTTCCTAATGCTGTGACCCTTTAATACAGTTCCTCCTATTGTCAAGACCCCCAACCGTAAAATTATTTTCATTGCTACTTCATAACTATAATTTTGCTACTGTTATGAATTGTGTTATAAATATTTGATATGAAGACGATCCTAGGTGACTCCTGTGAAAGGATCACTGGACCCCCAAAGAGGTCTCGATCCACAGGTTGAGAACTGCTGCATATAATGTACAAATGTAGTCTTGGCCAGTTGCATAGAAATGTACTTGTGCATGGGCTCTGGAAGACTACATTGCTATTGGAGTCCTGCTCATGCTACCTGGACCACTTAGTGGCACGAGGAAGGCTAGACTTGAAAAGAAGGCATAATTGGGCTGCTAATGAGAGCTCCCCAATCCCATCTAATGCAACTGCCTTGTCGCTAAATTGTAATAATCCTAGGGATTAGTGAGCTGTGGAGAAGCTCAGACTCTGCATCCTTTGCTGGAGATGATCAGTCAATTATAATGCTGCTTCATCAACAAAAAGAGCATTAGTCGGAGTTGCAGAGAATAATTAAATAAAGAAACTTTTTGTTTGGACTGGAAGCATTAGTTAACCCTGCCAGCCCTGGAAGAGTGACAGATTGAAACAACTGGGTAACTGTGTGATTGGGAGGAGGTCCTCGGGAGGGATGTCTTAGTGAGTGAAAGGTTTCAAACTGTGGCATGCTTCCCTGCATCTGTGGATTCCAACCCTGCCTGGCACCCTCCACTGCTGTTGCCATGCTCAGACTCCAAGCCTCACACTGGGCTCTTCTAAAGACTTGTCACTCTGGACAATGAGCGGCCATGAAGCTACAAGCCTTAGCCCTTATTCTAGCACAGCGCTGTCACGGCAGCAGGAAGTAGCTGTATGTGGCCATTGGCCATTTAGAATGTATCCTGGTCCAACTTAGGATAGTAACGAAGTGCACATCAAGTTTTAGAGACTTGTGGAAAAAATATCGCAGTAAAATTTTCAACTGATTACATGACAATATTTTAAATATGTTTTTAAAGTGCTTTACTAAGATTAATAACCATTTAGTTTTTAGTTTTTATACATTTATTTAGTGTGTGTGTGTGTGTGTGTGTGTGTGTGTGTACACTCACATACATACACTTACATGTGGGGGCCCACAAAGGCAATTGTGAACACATGGAAGTCAGAAAGGCATCTGGGAGTCTGTCCTCTCCTCTACCATGTAGATCCTAGGATCAAACTCAGGTTGTCTGGTTAGGTGGCAAGCACCTTTACCTGCTGAGCCATCTTGGTGGCCCTTCAGCCATTCCTTTTTTCTCATTTTAATGTGACTAATGAAAATTTTTAAACCACACCTATGGCTTATGTTACAGATCTGTGGGTCAGTGCCATTCTGTAATTAGCAGATTTCCCAAAGGACTGTGTCCCCTCGCTGGACACAGACTTAAGCTTACCAGCCAAATGAGACCCAAGGCTGAAATGTCCTGCTTTACAGATAAGAAGGTGTTTAGTTTTCCTTGTTGGAAATTAACATATGTAGCCCTGCTTTGGCCGAACTGTAATCCACCATCCTCCGTGTGGCTTATTCATTTACTTTCACAGCAGACCTCTAAAGCGTTTGTGCTCTTTAGAATATCTGTCTGGAAAGGGACACAAAGGATACCCATGTTGACAACTAATCAGAGCATACCAGTGCCCTCTCCGTGCACAGCCTTCTTTATCCACAGCAGCTTAACCAGCTCTTGCCTTGTGTGTGCACAGTACTCCAGTGTGTTTGGCCCACAGTCTGGCCTCCTGGGCCCCAGCTCCAGCACTGTATCTGACTCTGGCTGCCCAGCCCAGCTGTCTCCCCTATGATTTCTCCTCTAGAAAACCTTGTAGAACACTACAGGAAACCACTTGTCTGAGAAGATCCCCCAGGAATGACCTAGTCCAGCAGCAGCATCTCTCCTGAGGTCTGGGAGAGTCTAGAGCCAAAGAGCCTGTGTCATCCTGCCATTCTGGGGTCATGGGCAAGGGAGAAACACAGACCTCCGAGGTCAGCCTCCCCAGTGAGCCCTTGAGCAGCTCACTCATTCACTCCCTCACTCGCAAGTACAAATTATATGTCTTTCTCCCCACTTGAGGCTACTCTGATACTCAGCTCATACCACAGGCATTTTGCATGTCACCGGCAGCCTTCTAGAACAACTTTGCATCTAAGGCCCAAGATTTTTTTTCCCCAGAGACAGACTTAAAATTTTAAGACAGCGGGGTATGGTGTGTTTGCTTCATACACATCAAGTGAAAATAGCAGGGTTTAGAAAGCACTTGCTCTCCATGTCCTGTGATGCCTAGCCTAATGTATAAGTACAGGTTGGAGTCGAGACCATTGAACAGATATCCTTAGAGACATAGTCTGTCTAACAGCAAAATTGGGGTGTGAAGTTAGCACCTAACTCAGCACTAACTTTTTACACGTGATTCTCAGACTTGTTCAACTCCAGGACCCATCAGGTGTCTGATGCAATAGATCTGGGGTGGATCCCAGGAACCTACGTTAACTTTTTATAAGAAATTCATACACATTTCAAAGTAAAGTATAAGCAATGAGTGGGTCCTTTTCTGATCACTGAGCCCCAATAACTCCTGGCCAGCCTTGTTTCATGGGTATCTCCATCCAGTTCACCTCTTCTGGATCATATTGAAGTAAAACCTATACATAATCACTAGATCCTGAACGGCCTAATGTGTCTCTCTCAAGGTGAAGTGAGTAGAAAGAACTATCCATGGTACCATTCTCATGCCTGACTTTAACATAATTAACAGGGCATCTACCTTCCATGCAATACCACCTGTAAATTCTGGTCACGTGAGAATGGCTGTCCTGAACCTGTTCACTCTCAGCCACATCTTCTTCCACCATGATTTTTCCATATGGTCACTCTGAAAGACAAAGCCTGAGTTGCTGATAAAATCGGACACCGCTTCCCAGAGTCTTGGGGATTCAGGCTAGCATCTTCTCTCAATCTCTAAAAACTCAAAAATAATTTTGGATCCTGAGCAAAAGACAAAGCCATAAGAGCAGTGTGCATTTAGAGACAGGTTTTCTTCTCGTTGCAAAGCAACAAAGAAACGTTAAAAACATTGCTCTCGCTTCTGGAGGTATGTGGGCAAGAGGTGGGGCATATTTTACACTTGTCAGTGTCAAGAAGTCTGTTTCTTTGTGTGGAGGTTAACCAAGAATGTGAGTTCCAGAAGGACCAGTGATCAATCGTGTTTGCTTCTGTGTTCCTACTCTTAATGGGGGTGTATCACATAGTAGGTGCGTGATTCATCTTTTCTGAGGGGAAACACAATGTAAACTGACATTCCAATCCACTGCTCTTAAATACCTGAATGATAAAGGAAGTTTCTGGTGAGTATGGAAGGAAAGGCAGAACACAAGCAGCCTAACTGATACTCTGCATTCACTTTTTAATATCAAGGTAGCAGGAAATGTAGACTCCTGCAGTGAAAGCCAGAAACACAGCTGGAATGCTAGGAAGTGATTGTGGGTCATTTTCTGGGGCCCCCACAGTCATACTTTGATTCTCTGTATCCCTGAGATAGGTGGCAGCTCTTCAGGAAATGATTTCATTACACTGTTGTCATCTCCCTGCGACAAAGGATCCCACCGACTAGACAGTACCCAGCTGGAGGGAGCCGGGCTTCTTAGCTAAGACATACGCTCCGTGCTCATTTGATTTTGACAGTGACCCAACTGCAAATATATAATCTTGCTTATTAAGATAAATTGCCTGCAGAAGAGATTTACCTATTAAGATAAATCTTCCCTGAAGTCCACACAGTAAAATCCCCCAGGGAATAATTTTGCCTCCGAGTCTGTCCCTCCTGCCACATAGCATCAAGTAAGGAAAAGCAATGTTTTCCCTTCAGTTCTTAGAGCAAAATGATGAGTCACAGGAATACCATACATTAGGAGTGGGCGGTGGGAAGCTTGGAGAGGGGAAGCCGAAGGGTTTTATATAAGGTGTAGTGTTGAGATTACAGCAAATGTTAGATTGTGGCTCGTTTGTCAGAAATCTTTAAATCCCAAAATGAGTTTTGATTGATATCTTCAGCGCACCAATGGGAAAATTCCCTTCTACTAGGCCATTATCAGAGTGATAATCCACTACCCTGATCCCAAATTCAATAATAGGTCCCAAATATAAACGCTTTTTATATCATGCTCTACTTTAGTTTGGCTAATCAAGAGTTGATGGATTTTTTTTTTTTTTTTTTTTTTTTTTTTTTTTTTTGGTGCTACTGAAAAGGAACCATTGAATCGTCTCATGCACAAAGGGATTGAGGCATTGGACAAAAAAGAGTTACAAACCTCATTGACTACCTCCTGTGTGGGCTCTTAATTCCTGTTTGAAAAGTGTTGTTTCAATCTGCTACCAACTCTCCGATTGTCTTTGATGCTGTCTTATCAATGGGTTAAGCCCTCTAGAGGCTGTATTGTCTAGTACTGGCTTCTATTCCCAGCAGCTTTTGACTTAATTGATAAGTCTCATAGCTAGGAAGTGTTCAGCAATTTGTCCTGGGTTGCTAGTGCCACTCACCCATACATTAAGGATGTCCTACTGGGAGTTTGCCTTCTCTTGTGTGGTCCCTAACTGAGGGTTGTCTGGAGCAGGGCTACAAAGACCAGTCCCTTTGCCTGAAGAAAGGTGCTCTCAGTTCCAAAACCTAAAGCTGAGACCTCAGTAAGTTTTCCTTCCTTCTTCATGGGGATTCCCTGCCTTACTGCCCTCTCCTGTACTGAAGCCATAGAGGACTTTGCTAATCCATTGTTTAACCTTGGAGTACTGGTTTCTCAGCCAATCTAACCTTTTTCGTCCTTTATTTGTCTCTTTGGTTCTTTCTTCTTTTCTTTTTTCCATATTGAAAATAGTTGTTTTTTTTTTTCACACAATATTTTCCGATTATGGTTTACCCTCTCCCTACTCCTCCCAGTTTTTCCCTAACTCCCCTCCCACCCATGTCCACACCTTTTCTGTCTTCCTTTAGAAAACAAACAGGCATCTAAGGAATGACAATAAAATAAATAATATAAGACAAAAACAATCAAATCAGAACAGGGGAAAAAACAAACAGAAGAAAAAGAACCAAAGAAAAAGCACAAGAAACACACAGACACACATGTTCTCGCACTCAGGAATACCATAAAAACACACACCCAAAAGCTATAATATATATGCAAAAACCTGTAAGATTAAAAAAAGAAAAGAAAAAAAAAAAAAAAACCCTGACTCAACAGTACGAAACAAAGAACCTCCAACAATGCTGCTGAGTTCATTTTCTGTCGGCCACGTGCTGCTGAGCGTGCAGCCTACCCTTAAGAGTGGTTTGTTTCCCCAGTGAGATTCCCTTGGAGATAACTTTTTATTTGCAAGTGGTTATGGGTTATGGACCAGGCCATGTGCCCACTTCTCCTCTCAGCTCTAAGACCCCATGTGGTAAGACCCACGGAGGCCCAGTGCATGCTGCCATAGTCTCTGAGTCCATATGTGTGTCGTTGTGCTGTTTAGAGGGCCTTGCCTCCTTGGTGTCCTCCATCCCCTCTGACTCAAAAACTCTTTCCACCTCCTCTCGACAGTTTCCTGAGCTGTGAGGGGAGGGATTTGATGGAGATCTCCCATTTAAGGCTAAATATTCCAAGGTCCTTCACTCTCTGTATACTTTCTGGCTGTGTGTCTCTGTATTTGTTCCCCTTTGCTGCAGGAGGCAACTTCTCGGATAATGTCCGAGCAAGGCACTGATCTTCCCTAGCCAGCCTCCACCTTTCTCTCGAACCCATCTCTGTTGTTTCAACCAGAATGAAATTATCCAGAATCAACTATGGAGAGTCCTTTGTAGATTCTAGAAAGGGAAGCATTAGTCTCCCCCTCAGATTTTATGAAAGGAATACTAAGAACACTAGTGTGTTTTATTCTGTGCCCGGCTTTAAGTACATGTCCTGAGGGTGATGACTGGGGACAGTTTTAGCTACATAAATCCAAACCTAAATGGGAAGAAACTCAGGGAGTAAAAGCACCATTTGCAGAATGTTCTCCGTGCTCCAGGGGCACAGATGTGTCCATGGTTTGTTCCCACAATGGAGGAAGCTGGTAAGCCAGTAACCCTATTTGAAAGATGAGGGAATTAAATCAGAGTATTGAAGCAACTTTAATGATCATACAACTTAGGAGTCACACCATGCACTTCAGAAACAAACATTCAGAAAATGTATTCAGAAGTTTTCACCTATTTTATAAGTTTATAATCCTTTGGGTTTGAAACCTCGGAGCATATCCCCCTACCCCCCCCACCCCATCCCATCCCCATCCCCACACGTAAACCGCCATTTAACACAGACAAGTTGGAATGAATGTACCCAAAACAAGTGTAGCCACAAGAGTGTCTTCAGTCCTGCAGGAGTAGGGGCAGGGGCAAGGACTGTCATTCACTGTCGCCCTAAGAACAAAGCATGCCTGACATTGCGGGGAGAGCCCCAGCAAGCATTTCAAAAGCTCCTCTGGAACTAGACAACCTTTCAATCCATTTATCAAAGTGTCCGCGGTTCCCGTTTCAAGGTAGATGAAGCAATAATAAATTTGCCAAGAAAGTTAATCTGTGTCCAAAGCATTTTAGTAAATTAAAAAGGTTGGGGGAGGGCTGGCTGGCTGTGGGATATGTCCGTTCTTGCCAACTCCTATTTGACTTACTGTCTCCTTAATAAGTCCTCTTTGGTCCTCTGTTTTGGGAGGGAATAATCAGTCGGTTAATCATTTTCCGGAAGCTGGAAAATGCACTCTAGCTAATGCAGTTCTCCATAGCTTTCAGAGGCCTAATTATTTAAAAAGGCACCCTGATCCATAGCCCACTTCCCAACCAAGAAAGCCTTCCTGACCTGCCATCTTTCTTTCTGGCACCCCCTACCCCAAACAAAAAAAAAAAAAAAAAAAAAAACACAGCACACTTTGAACAGCCCAACCTTTCTTTATTTAACCTGTGCTTTTCTTCTGGTCACTTCTGAGTGTTTCTCTTGTGAAGGGTTAGACATTAAAACCTGGACTAGCAATTGGCCAGAACTAGGCTCTTCGGTATCACGGATAGATTTTATTTGTATTTAATTGTCAGCCAAAAATGGTTGCTCTTGTCTCTCTCAAGGATCGGACTTAACAATAGCTCCATGCTCAGACATCGTGCTGAGATAAATACACTATTAGGAAGCCTCACAAAGGCCCTGTGATAATTATGAGGGGATGGTTACCAAAAATGAAGCACCCAGCCCTGAACCCTCCTCCACGCCCCATCAGTAACACCATTAAATCTGTCAGTTTGTCAGCCCACTGGAGGTATTTATGAAATCAATATACAATCCTGCAGATACATGACTGTGGCATTGTTAGCCAGAGAACAGAGGCTCGATAGAAAATAAAATTAATAAAATGTACAAGCCAATTGTCACAGGGGACAGATAAATTCCCTATGATCTACTGTTGTACTCCTTTGGGACGTGGCGGATGAGGGTGGGCGTGGGGGGGCGTGGGGATACAGTGACAAGGAGATGGGACAGGAAGCTGTGCCTTTTACTGGATTCTTTAAGTAGAAACAAAACTGGGTACGTTTACAGGAAGGATGTGATAAGCAGCAAAACCAAAGCAGCTGTTTCTCCCGAATACAGGACTTTGCCAGAGGGCTGCTTATGAGAACCGTCTCCCTCAGCTCACCATCTCTTTCTGTCTAAGCACCACACGCCTGTTTCTGTCACATCATCACAACACGCTATAAGGCAGAACTTCTGTGCCACTACTATGGTTCCCCAGTGCATCTTGGGATGTATTCTGTTCGAAATGGGTTCATGCCCCTTCTGGAATAGATGTCACCTTCTTCCAGCTTCTAGCAGTGGTTAAAGCTGTTAGTTTGGAACCTTCTTCCTATTTGATTTCTTCTCCTTTCCCCTGATTTTTCTCATCAGCCATTTCTCTGTAGCAGCCAAAGATAGCAGCAAAGACTTGAGAGGGAACTGGGCAGAGGCTGGTGGTCTGGAGACGGGCCCCAGCAGGACAGACCGGGCCTATTGTGGCCTTGGGATCCTCCAGTGCCGCCCAGATGCCTGGTGGAAATCGCATTAGTCGGATGACAGGACCTGGGCCCCCTCTGTGGAGGCTGATGGAGAACAGCCGAGTGGCCTGGGTGACACTGCCTGACCTCTGCTGTCATCGTGCGCTTTTGTTCAGCGCCCGGACCCCAGACTGGAGCCCTGCTCATTGAATCAGGCCTGGCTGGGGGAGCCTGCACCAGAGCTCATTATGCACCAGAATTTACTTACATCAGTCCTAGAAAGGGGAGACTGAATTGGAGATAGGGTGGGGGCACTCTGCTAGGCAGCCCCAGAAGTGTCCAGGACTCATAGGTACACCTGTTCCAGCAGTAAGCCTTGGTTTGGAGCCTAAAAGTAGCCTGAGGCTAGCCCAACCATCCTGAGGTTCAGCCAGCTGCTCAGAGCGTGTGTTGCTTATCAGTGAGTGACAGAAGGAAAAATGGATGATGTCTCTCTTCTGCTTTCTGACTGTCCCTCCTCCCCTTTTGCAAAGTGTCCCTGTAGAGCGCCCGAGTTTCAGTAGAACATGGCTGTCTGCTCTCTTCTTCCACATATGTTTGAAATCCTCAGTAGCTTTTGAGGAAGTGTGAGTAAGCATCCATCACAAATCTATCTGGAGGTGAACTCAACAAGGATGGGTTTAACCTGTGACCAGCAAGTTCTTGTTGTAGGACCTGGTGCCAAGGAAACTCCTGAGAAGTATCCCAAAGGGTGTGGACAGTAAACTGTGTCTAGTGTTTCTATTTAAAAAAAATACTCTTTCACATTTGGGGGTGGGGGGGCACACATATGTGGGGTGTGTGTGTGTGTGTGTTGGTGGGGGGTGGTGCACACTCATGTCAAGGCACATATGCTAAGGTCAGAGGACAACTTGTAGGGATTGGTTCACTTCTTCCACCACATGAGTTCCAGAGATGAAACTCGGGTTGTCGGGTCTGGTAGCAAGCTCCTTACCTGCTGAGCCATCTTGCCCATCTCATCCTGAAGTGTCTTTACATGACAGAAGTTGAGCCAGCACCTACTTAACAATGCACAATCTTACAATGAACCATACAATTAGATACTGTGAGACCATTAAAAAATTTTGGCATTGATGTGCTTTGTAAAGACATAGGCTGATAATCTCAATAGAGCATTTTAAAAAATGGTTCAGAATAGACTGTGTATTAGGAGGTCATGTTGATGAAATTGATATGTATTGCATTTAATTTTGGATAATTGTTAGCAATGGTTATGTCTATGGGTAGATTTTCCCCCTCATTATTTGAGGGGTTTTCTCTTCAAAATACCAGGCATGTATATTCGTGCATATGAGTATGTGCATATATACACTTTTTGTATCTGAAGAAAGCACAGAGGACTGGTACTCAGGCAGCCCCATCTTCACACATGCATCCCCTTCCCACCATCCTCTCTGAAGATGCTCCGGCAGCATCTGCAGCATGTGGCTGTGTGGAACGAGCCTTGCTGCTTGCAGCATTTGGCAGAGCTGCCTCATACGCCCGGGGCCCTGATGGGTCTTTATGGATTGATTACTCACTGAGATCAAGCAGGCTTGAGGTCTGAATGAAAACAAATGCACGTGTTTGGTCTAGCAAAAATAAAAATGAAACCAGAGAACAAAACAAACAAAAAGGCCTGCGTGGTTCTTAGGGAAGGGAGTCGAGACTCTAGAGGATACTTAAATCCTCAGAGAAGATTTGGTGTAGAGCCAGCCACACACTGCACCCTCCATACCCACTTTGAAGCAGCTAGTGTGTTGACATCCCTCTGTGCAGAATGAGGGGTGGCACCCCCATTTTGGACGGGGTGTATGAAAATACATAAGAGGCACTCTGTCCTATCAGAAAACCCAGTGGCCAGGCTCAGTTCTGATCCCAAATAACAAGAGCAAGAGACAAGAGCTTGAGAATCAAAGGTCTGCCTGCGAAATGGGAGATTGAGTGATGTTGACCTTGAGTTGGGGAGGGATGTCTTGGGGGGAAAGGGGAGTAAGGGTCTTCTCTGGGAAATACCAAATCTGAATGGGGAGCAATGTGTGTAACAAATAACCTGGAGTCTTGGCTTGTGGCCTGGAGGTGTGAGACCACACACAGTGCCTGCCCTGAGGCAAGCTGCTCCCTGCTTGGTAACCATTTCTGCAAAACTCCTCACTTGCAGAACAATATACAGGCTTAAACAGCTAGGGGCCTGAGACTAAACAGCCCCTCAAACACTTCTGATGGGCAGCACAGGCAGCCTGCCCTGAGGGTTTTGTTATCATAATGAGATGCAGAGAATATGGTCTCCATTTAACTGGTTTGCCTCTTCTCTTACTGTTTAGAGATCTCAGTGAAAACCAGATCCAGGGCATCCCGAGGAAGGCGTTCCGTGGCATCACAGACGTGAAGAACCTGTAAGTGCTGTTTTTGTTGCTTTGACGCTTGCTCGGGCTCTCTGGCCAGAATGGAAGTGAAGAACACGAGGGCACTCCAGGTGGCTTGGGAACCCGGCAGTTTCACAAAGCCCTGTTCTTCCTGGGTCAGAGCCTGACTCACCAAAACTGCATGGCTGTGGTGACAGCTAGCTTCTCCCAGGCTCTTCTGTAGCATGGGAGTGATAGTCTGATACGAGTGTTGTATGCAGTTAAGAAAATGGAAGGAAAGGAGAGAGGGAGGGAAAGAAGGAAAAGTCTCATTCATAATAGTCAATAAAGGTGGCGATGGTGGTAGTGGTGGAGGTGTAGTCGTCAACCATGGCGATGATGATGATGATGATGATGATGATGATGATGACCTCATTATTATAAACAGGCTGGCACCAACCCCTTATGAAACAGCATTAGAACTTGCGTCCTAGGACCTTGAGGACACAAGTCCATTCCCACTGCACTAGACTTCAATTTGTTTGCTCTTCATATTTTATTTTATTTTATTTTATTTTATTTTATTTTATTTTATTTTTGTTTTTTCAAGACAGGGTTTCCCTGTTGTAACTCTGGTTGTCCTGGAGCTCACTCTGTAGACCAGGCTGGCCTTGAACTCACAGAGTTCACTCCTGCCTCTCCCTCCCAAGTGCTGGAATTAAAGGTGTGCGCCATCACTGCCCAGCTCCACATTTTAAAATCATACTGATTGGCAGGAAATGCCAAAAAATTATAGACAGGTTCCCGTACCGGTTCCCCAGTAGTAACATTCTACGTAACTCTAGTCCCATAGCAACACCGGGAAGTTGATTTTAGTGTAGTCTGTGGACCTGAGTCTTCAGACTCCAGTTTCCTTTGCACACGCACATTGATTGCTAGAGCAAGTGTGAGCAGCTCCGTACAGTTTTATTGTGGCACATCCACACAGTGCCACCACAGTCCGAAGGCAGACTTGTCCCAGCACTCCATATTTGAACTTGCCGAATCACTTTGATCCTTTTCTACATGACCTCCACAATCCCTGGAGGATTGCCCTGGCCCCTGCCTTTATGAGGTGTGTACTTTCTGAACCTCTGCTCACGCAACCATACCATGACTTCAGAGCATGTTTTGGAGAAGGGCACAGAAATACCGTCTGGTTAGGCTGAGCAAGCATGTCTGCCAACCAGCCTCCTTCATTAGCTCAAATTCAATTTAAGCAATCTTATAAGAGACTAAAGGGGAAAAAAAAAAACAAAAAAACCCTACAACTGTCACTTTAACTGTCACTTTCCCCTGTAACAAATGGGGGGTTTAGTTTACTAGAATAGCCAGGGAGTTGGTGATGGCTTCCAGATGCAGGCCATCTGCCTCCCCCATCTCCCACCCTGGGGGCTGGGGCCTTGTGCAACCTTTGGTGTTTAACATGCAAGGCACACAGAGGGCATGGACATCTTTGAAAGGTGAGGGGCTGGGAGGTAGAGATGACTTTGCAGGGCCTCTGGGACAAGGAGGTTGCCTGCTCCTTCCTCGGGGAACAGGAACTGGTGGGGCGGCACAGGCACAAGCAGAGTGCTTCTGTAGACAGGGGTAGGCCTTGTGTAAGACACAGCGTCTGGGATGGAGATGTCGCTAGGTAGCAAAGTGCGTGAACAAAGCCCTGTGTCTTACCCAGGCACGTTCACCAGCTTTTCTAATATTTCATTTCTTGGATTCTAAAAACTTAGGACTGCCATGAACTCAGACCAATGCATTGTCCTAATTAATATCCCAGAATGTTAGGATAAGAGAAAGCAAAAGTCCAGAGAAAAAATGATGACTATCGTAATGTCCACCAGCTTCCTGACGACCGAGCCCCATGTTAACATTTTTTCCATATACAGAATAGTCTGTGTGGTCCCGTGGTGGTGATTTTACATGGATCAGTTAACAGACATACTATAGCCGTGTATAAACAGGGCTGTGTAATTGTCAATTGCACTTATTATTCTCAGGAAAGTAATTCAGTCTCACAGTGGTTCCTAGTAGTGACTGGAGTTTGGGAACTTTACCTCCCCTTGGAATATCTGTAGCCACGCAAAGGCCTCACGATTAAAAGCTTCAAAATTCCCAAGTCAGTCCAGCAAACACTGTCAGGCCTGTCTCCTTGCTGGAATGAATGCAAATACAGAACCAGCATCCTTTATCTGAAAGGCCTGGGACCAGGGAGTGTTTGGAGTTTCAGGTTTTGTAGGTTTTGAAATGTTTGTATAAGAGACATTGTAGAAGCAGGGTGCAAAATTCATCTGTGTTTCATATGTACTTACATACATATACATACACTGCCTGAAGGTCACTTACATACAGAAGGTGGGGGTTTTTTGTTTGTTTGTTTGTTTGTTTTTAATTTTATGTATAAAATCATTTGCTGGTGTGGAACTTTCATTTGTGGTGTTCCCAGGACACACAGAAAGTTTCAGGTTAGAGATGTTCTACCTGGATATAAGACTCAGGACCTAAACACAGGACTTTCCTCTCTCTAGATTCTCCTTACCTCCCTGTGGTCCTGGGAAGAAGGGAGGGGAACCAACTAGTTACCTAAAGGAAGCGTTTTCAAAAGAAAAGAAAGCTAACAGACAATGAAGGACTCTCCTGGTCAGTTCAGTTAGCAGCATGCGCATGGGGCAAAACTTAGAAGGGTCCAGAAATATAATCCCTGTTCTCTTCCGGTTTACTGTGTGACTGGGGACTAGAAACATGCACGCTGGAGAGGATGTTCTGTAGCATTACTGATAACGTGAAAGCTTGCAAATGGGCGGCTGTGCAGAGTGAGGGGCTGTCGGAGGAGGAAGAAAGCTTTAAGGCAAGGCAGCCTAGAGGTTAGGAACATGACTTGGCTGTCTGACAGAATTATGTATGAATTCCATTCATTTTAGTACTGAGTCTGTGACCTTTGGTAAATGCCTTGACACCTCTGAGCGCGGGTTTCTACCACTGTAACACGAGGCTAATAATCGGTCTTACCTCCTAGGGGTTTTTTGAAGGTTAATAAAATAATGCGTATGAATAACTCTGTGGTGCTTGACACATGACGGTGTTTCCGACGTTCTACCTGCTGCTGCTGCTGCTGCTGCACTCCCTTGTGGTTGTCCGTAGTGGCAGAGGCTGTATTTGTCTTGGCCTAAGCGATGCTTAGAATTAACAGAGTAAACAAGGCAGGCAGGGCAAACAAAGTATTGGGGCAAAACTGGATAAGGGGATGTGTCCAGGGGAGGATACAGAGTCATCTCATGAGGCTTTTATCCTGAAAGAATATTGACAGGAAACCATGGACGGAGGGAAGGCTGGGTGCAAGAGATGAAGTTCTCCCTAGTCCAAGAAGGTAAGAGCTGGAGCTTGAAAGGGATGTACAGAGATGAGGAACCAAAAGGAAGAGCCAACAGCAACCACACCGATAGAACCTGGTGTTTGCTGAGTCCTTAGAGGCTGGGGAAAGAAGTGTGGGTTGAGGCATTCCAAGCTCAGACAATACAGTGGTGATCACTTCTTACAGTCATTCATCCCTGAATACATTGAGATAAAATTTGAGCTCCTGATGAATAACATTTGGGAGACAAGCAGCAGAGTGATGTATGTGGACCCGTGAGCTCTGCCTTCGCAGAACTTCTGTTTCACAGAGACTGAAAACCAAGAAGACAGAGCCAGGCTCGGAGGATCAGGACTTGGGTCGTGGTTGTGTTGGGTGTGCAGGGATGTCTTGTCTTCCGTGGACAAGAACATCATCTAAGTGCTGGGAAATGGATGAATCTGACGTCCTGCCTTGTTCTTTCTGACTGACGGAATTTGGCAGAGTCATACTACCTCTCTGAACTCTCTTGATTTTAATATGAGGAAGGTAGATCAGAGGATGCTGTAATAACAATTGCCACATGGGTAATCGGAGATGCAGGACCAGAGCTGACAGCAGATTCAGGGAGGGTTGTCATCTGGGCAGAGATGATAATGAAACTGAATGTTGAAATATGCATCTGGGGGGCCGAGGGCGCACCTCAGTGGTAGAGTACATGACATAACATACGCAAGGCCTAGGTTCTGTATCCATCACCACTCAAAGGGGCAAGGAGAGGGGAGAGAGCACCAGCCCATGGAGTAGAAGGTACCGTTCAGAAATGAAGTTTGCGGAAGACCCGTTAAAGAAGCACTGGATCACCCACGTGAAGCTTGTCGACCTTGTGAATAATGGACAGCCGAGTTTCAGCCTCAGTGAGGAACAGCCTTGGCACTGGCCTATTTAAGAATAAGCTCTAGACCATCTCCACCACACTGCGTAGCTTAGGAAATACCTTGCTGTTAATCTATTACCTTGTGTAAACTGGAAGACGAACCATCAGAGTACAGTGCAAGCTTCAAACCAAGGGATATGTGAAATGACAACCGATTGGACCTATCCGTGACACTGTATGCTGCAGTATGAGGGGGGAAATAAATCAAAGACTGAAAAGAAAGCTCTGCAATGTTGAGATGAATTCTCTTTGCTCACCCTCATGTGTGCCCTTTAAAAAGAAAGAGCTTGTGATGCCCTCTTTTTCCATATGACAAAATTAACTCCCCATCAGCATGTGTGATTTGATAACATCTGGAAGACAAAATGAGGCTAAGACTTTCCATCTAGACCACAGTTAGTACTCTGGCTAGCTATCCTCGAACTCCAGACTTGTTCCTCTTCCTTGCAGCCAGCCCAGCAACAGGAAGAACACAGAGTAACCAAACATGCTACCCCAGAGTGGAAACTCCATGCACCCGAGGAAGGACAAAGCCGCGTGACTCCCATCAGTTACAAAACAAGGGTAGCAGTGTCTGAACCCTATGGAACTGGGGAGGCTTTGCTGTGCTGAGGGACTTGGTACCTGCCCCTTCCCAGGCAGCAGGGAAAAGCCCCTAATTACCTCCTGGTCGTCTAGAGAAGATAGTCATTAATTGGGGACTCCACTCCATGAGGCTACTGCAAGCTAGATGTGTGGTCTTGTCCCATTCTCTGCAGCCTAAGTGGAAGGATAAGAGGTCCTAAAGTTGAAAAGAAAACAGACAGTTGTTCAAATTCATCTTGAGAAAAGCCTACAGAGAAACCCACCTGTGTGCTGTCTTTCACAGGGCCAGTCTTAAATGCCTACTGTATGCTGGGTACTAAATAAAGACACAGCAGGAAAGCGAGAGAAATCAGACGCCGAGCTAAGGTAGAGTTTTCTCTCTATTGGAGACATAGATGGCGAACCACTATCCAGCAGTACACGAGAGGACCCAACCCCCGTACAAATTGTTTTAAAAAGAAATGTCCCCTGGCCCTGTCTTTCTCAGCAGTCGTGTTTTCCTCTGTTTTTCAGTTTCTATTTGCGAGGACTCTGTAGGACACGCATTCCAGAAGGGAAAATCAATAGCCCCTGTCTCTGCCAGCTAGCAGAATCTGGAATTGACGGTTTGAAAACAAAGCTGAGCAGGCAGCCTTTGTGTTCCCTAGTTAGTCCGTGCGGCTGCGCTGCCTCCACCAGAGATTAATGAGAGCTGTCTCTGCCCTGTGAGAGGGTGAGGGAGGAGCAGGGAGGGGACACCAGCCCCAATCCCTTGGTGGCATCTGTGTTGGCAGATCATTCTATCACTGTACCTGGACCGCCACTGGTACTCTGGTCGTTCCCAACCCGGGGCTCTACGTGATCTGTGTCCCCAGCTCAGCTCATGCATCCCCCCGCCCCAGTCCATTTTCATCCTCATCCCTTGGTTAGCACAGTACCTTCCTGCCTCAGGACCTTGCTCTTTGCTGCTCTTGCTCCAATTGCACAGGGTGCTGAGTTCAGGGACTGCTACACTTCCACTCATGATCCTTCAGGTTCGGCCCAGAGCTGCCTTCCCAGACTCATCTAAGGCAGCTCTCCACCCTCTCTGCCCTCCATATTTATCCCATTTCCCAGTTATGTCTCTTCAGGGCATTTATCAACCCCTGAAATTATCTTGTTCAGTTGTCAGCTTGTTTCTGCATGTCTCACAGAACTCACCCGTATATACAAATTCTTCCTTTCTCCATCACCAAGATGTTCACAGTGCTTGGACGGCTCATGGCAGAGTGTAAGGTTGATTGAAATCATCAAAGACACACGAGTACTGCTGGTGGATATTACCTATCAGAATCCATGTGCAGGTACTCCAATGCTTAATACAAAAAATAACATTACAGAAGGAATAAGACTATCCTTGTACTTAAAGGGCATACAAGATGGACTGGTGGAGTAGCATATGTAGGACATGGTCTGGTCCAGGGCTCTATCATAATTAGCTTCAGTTGTCAACTTGACAAATCTCCAAACAGGGAAACCTCACCTGAGGAATTGCCTCCCTTGGGTTGGCCTGTAAGCACATGTGTCGGGTGTTCTCTTGCATAGGACGGTGCAGCCCACTGTGGGTGGCGCCATCCTTAGGCAGCTGTGCCTTGGCTGTATAAGAGATAGCCGAATGTTAGCCTAGAAACATGCCAGTAAGCAGCTTTCCTTCACGGTTCCTGCCTCCGCTAATTCCTGAATTCCTGCCTTGGCTTCCCTCAGTGGTGTAAATAAATAAACTCTTTCCTCCCCAAGTTGGTTTTGGTCAGTTTTTTTTTTTTTTTTTTTTTTTTTAAATCACAGCAACAAATAGAAAACACTATGACGGGTTTCACTGGGCATATCGGCAAGGATGTTGAGAAACTCAAGAAACCAGTCTGATTCTGTCTTTACTCAGAAAGTACCGTGTGTTGAGTTTTGAAGGATGAGTAGGAGTTGACTCAAAACCAGGGTATTCAGAAGGAACAGTGCATGGAAAATGACCAAAAAGGTAGCAGTGTGTAGAAGAGTTAGTGCCTGGAGCACACCCACCAAAAGAGGCAATTAAGAGATGAGGTTAGAGAGCACGATGCTGGGGGAGGGACTTGAACACCAAAGAAGCCGAAGTGGAAGTGGTGAGGGTTTTAAGAGAAGGCGCCTGGTGAGATTGTCACTGAAGAAAGCTGGTTCCAGAATCAGTGGGGAAGACAGGGTTTTCTAGAATAGAGCTGAAGTAGCCAGTAAGGAGATTCAGACAGCGGTTCAGAGGTTACAGGGTGGGGGTGGGGGTGGGGGTGGGGAACTGACGGGCAATTCGGACATGAGCTACCAGCGCTGACTTCGGCGTCTGTCACCAGCTTATCAAGTGGAAGCAGAGGTGGACTTTGTGCAAGTCACCTCCACAGACACCTGGGAGCAGTGACCAGCCCTGCTCAGGGGGGCGGGGCTGTGTCTGAAGAGGGATTTGAGATTTCCTGTGAAGCACAAGGCAGAATTTCCCAAAGACCCACAGCGTGGGCCTTCCAGCTTTTCCTGCTCTGTGTTCCTGGCTGAGTGTGCTGGCTTCAGATCTGCTGCTGCAGGAGCCTGCCTGCCTGTCTGTCTGCCTGCCTGCCTTCCATCCACCCACCCTTCTTTCTGCCCTTCCTTCCATCCATCCTTCCCTCCCTTGTCCCTTCCATCCATCCTTCCCTCCCCTAGTTGCTTTCTTTCTCTCTTCCATTTTTTCCCTCCCCCCCCAACCCCCGTCACAATCATCACTGTGCCCTTAATCTTGCCAGGCTCAATGTCACTCCTAGAAATTAAACAAACAAGGTTCCATCTCTGCTTGGAAGAGTTTCTGTCCACAGAGAGAAGCAATTGCGCAAAAAGCAGGTTTATGTGATAGGTGCCCCCCACCAGCACCCCCTGTATCTGTCCTGTGCTAGCCGTGTGAACGGTCCTTAAATGCTGGCAGATGAGTTAAATCTCCTGAAGTGAGAAAAAAGCAGTACAGAAACAGGTAAGTTAGACTGTATCGGTCTGGAAAACATGGTCTAGCATTTTCCGCAGGCAGAGGGATGGTAGGAAGTGCCCCAGAAAGTCTGCCTGGAAGTTGCACAAAAGCCACAGTCACAGTGTTGTGCACTTTATCAGCACCCTCTGCTGACCTCTGTTTGTTCTAACACCCAGCCTAAGTTATGACTGTGGATGCCTGTTCTTCCCCAGTGGCCCGCGTGGTATATAAAGAGAGAGGTCAAGTCTGACTTTCAAGAAGTGGTTCTCCGGTCGCCACATAGTAGGTACACAATAAACAACGACTAGTGAGTGAATGGACACATTTCAGCAGAGCCTCTGCCGTATAGAGAACAGCCAAAGCCCTTGCTGGGAGAGCATGACTATGACTTAGAAACAGAGAATGGAATGGAGGCAGGGAGAATAAGCCCAGAGAAACCTCTGAGGTTTTCAGGATCATGGAGACCATTATTCTTGATCCAGCATTAAAGTTTATTATCCAGGACAATTTTTTTGTGGACCAATTGGAAAAGAAACTTGTCACAGATATTTAACCCCCTTAAGCACAAATCCACAGGAAGCAAGGGGTTTCAAGCAAAGATCCAGGATGGAGCCCTGTCTCTCTCCTCCTCCTTGGCCAGGAAGCACAGGGCCTGCGAGCCCCTTAGACTCCAACCCTGTGTATTATGAGAATTTTGCTATTGGACTGAGCCCATGCCTGGAGATTTTTAAATTGAATGAGAAATGAAAGGGGCTGAAGAAGAGACAGGTATTTCTGTGGACCTCACACTCAGAGAGTCTAGTAACTGCCGATGTCAGATTCTTACTCATGTTGGTGACAATTGAGTGCACTGATTAAAAATAGGAGTTTTAAAGCAGGAAAAAAGAGGAAGTTGCTTCCCCATTCTAGATTTTCTGTTTACTCTCTGCACTCCGGGCAGGCTTATGAACTATTCCGAGTCTTCGTCTTCTGCTGTGTGAAACGTTTTTAAAGAACGAGCGAAGAGTCAAACCAGGAAGCTGGTTACATCTTTCCATTGTGTAATTCCTTGTGATCTGCACGAAGTCTTTGTACCATCTTGTTTATTGTCACCACAGTCTGAGAAGTGGCAACTTCACCGTCCTTCTAGCAATTCTCAACCCATGGGTCACGATCCCCTTGGGGGTCAAAAGACCCTTTCACGGGGGTCACCTAAGACCATCTGCATATAAGATATTTTTTACGTTATGATTCACACCAGTAGCAAAATGGCAGTTATAAATTATGATTATAAGGTTATGATTTTATGGCTGGGGGGTCACCACATGGGGAACTATATGAAAGGGTCGCAGTGTCAGGAGAGTTGAGAACCACTGTTCTACACAGAGATGGAAATGGGCCCTGAGAAATTCAAGAGCCATTTCCAGGCAAGAGAGTTTGTCCTGGTGAGACTAGAAAAGACTCCCAGGATGGGTACAAGCTTCTTTGGGACTGGGAAAACTCTCAGTTCAGTGGAGTGGAGTAAGCCTTGAAGGAAACAATGGATCCCATCAGCTGGAAAGTATTTTAGTCCCTGCTCCAGTGAAGAACTGAGGTAGGCTGTGGCATCCACCAGTGACAGGGTTTCTGAAAAGACCACCAGGATATCTCCAAAGTGTTTTAATTAATAGACTTTATTTTGAGATCACCCTTAGGTCTATGTAAAGATACAGCAGAATCTACGGAGAATTTGCCAATCCTTGCAACCCTCACAGAGTGATTGCAGACTTGGTTACTAAGATCACTGGCTTATAGTGAGGTCCACTTGATGCTGTGTATTCTGGGGGTGTGGAGAGTTGAATAGCAGCCTTCATAGTATCAAGGAAGAGTGCATTCAAGCTCTAAAAACTCATTCCTCCTACTCATCCCTCCTTTCTTCCAGGACCCCAAAATAGGTGCTTCCAAAGTGCCCATAAATCCCTTCATGCTTTTGCCGCCTTTCACAGTAGCTTAATATAATTATTATATATAAGCAGCATATATACTATATATAACTATATGTATATATATATATAAAATATTCAGTTTTTCTGACTGTTAAAACAGGAATCTTCGGAGCTGGGAGATTTGCTCAGAGCAAGTGCCTAGCATAGACAGAACCTGAGCATTCACAGAGTGAATCACCAGGAGAGCCAAGACTAGACCATTTTGAGTAACAAGCATTGAAATTATTTCTCGGTGATGATTTGTGATCTAAAGAACCTGCCAGGGCAGGGATGGCATTCTCTGTTTCCGCTGAGATGGGAAGATGACAGATGAGAGCCATGCTTGCATTCAAACCCTGACTCTTGCACCCATGTGATCATAAGCATATTATGCACCTCTTTCTCTACACCAGCTTCAACATGGTAACTAGAAATAATTTTACCCTCCTGGTGATCTTATGGAGAATAATCAGTTCTTCTGCTTTTATCTCATTCCTAGAAAATTAATTTGTCTCAGGTTATTATATCTAATCACTGAATATTCCCTTCCTAGATGAATACATACCAAAAAAGGTCATATCTACCAAGTCCTAGCTCCAAGACAGCCCCAACTTTGCAAAACAATTTCATCATGCCCCTTTCTTTCAGGGCAGATATTTCCTCTGGACCTATGGCTTGTGATAGGTCAGAGGAAACAGCAGCCTGTTTCCCCATCCACCAGTTCTTTTCCCTGTCACCACAGAGGCATAGAAAGTACTAGAAGAGCTGAGGAGTACCAAGTTCAGTGGCAACCTGTGGCAAAGTAAATAACAGAGAGAGAGAGAGAGAGAGAGAGAGAGAGAGAGAGAGAGAGACTGAGAGTCTGAGACCACATCCTGATCTCTGGGTAAATGAGACTTTGAAGATGTGATTAAATAAAGGATCTTGAAATGAGTATGTATTATCCTGGATTGTTGACGTGGGCTTAGTATAATGGGAAAAATCTTTAGATGAGAAAAGGCATGTTTTAGAAGAAAAAGAAAAGGCCAAATGCCCAGGATGAGGACAGCCTGGATCTTAGCTGGATCTTAGACAGCCCCTATTTGCAAGGATTGTCCCCAAGACCCTCCAGAAGGAACCTGATTCTGCCCACCCCTTGATACTAGCCCACTGAACTTCACATAGGAACTCTGACCTCTAGGACTCTGAAAAAAGAAACCCATGCTGTTTAAAGGTCCTGATACTAATGCTGTCCTTCACTTGACATGGACCCTCTTGCTCCAGTTCCTGATCTGTTAACTGTTGACATATGAGTAACAAATTGCAAGTTTGGTTTTAATGCTTCAAAAATCGACATATCTCAGTCTTTTTTCAGCGGTGATAAGATTTAAATCGACCTGATTAGACATTAGAGGTCAACATGAGATTTTTGTTGAACAGAAAGTAGGGGCAAGGTATACTTGAAAAATCACAGGTAATCATTCAGGTCTGTTCGGAAGCACCCCACTTGCCAAGCAGCTGAAAAGAGAAGCAGGTCTCTGGAGATTGTCCCAGGTCTCTGGTCACCTTGCTGGGCTTGCTGTCACTCAATTCCCAGGTCAAGGAAGATGAAAGAGACAAGTTGGATACTGACAGGCAGGTGATTTTTCTGGAAGAAGTCTGAGGGCTTTAGCCATCTTGGGCACAGGTTAGACATCTGCATCTTGGTTAAATTCAGCCCTCTCTCCTGTCCTACCTCTCTTCCAGAATTAACCCCAGAGAAACCGCTTTGCATCTTGGGAAAATGACTGGTCCTAGAAAGAGAGTTCTTCACAAATCCACCAAAGAAAACTTGGTCAGCAAACAACCAACCTGTCCATGCTGAGTGATTAATGGAGTTGTCTGTGCAGCATCCTGCAAAGCAGCTCTTAGGACCCGCGGTCTGGGTGCAGACATTGCGTAGGGAACACATGGGTTTCCCCTCCCTTCTCAGGAGCTGGTGTTTCATAACAGACTCTGGTATCGAGAGTGACACACCCATAAACAGGTCGCTGCCATGCCAGAGTGAAACACTTTGGATCTGTAGCAAGGGTTCAGCCCTCAGTGAATGTGGTGGATGTGTTCCTTTCCACCCACAGCAAGTATTTTCTAGTGTGACGGTCTCTCTATGACCAGTCCTCGGGCACAGGCACCCAAAACCTTAATTGCTTTTAATTGCAGATAATGAGTCCTTCTGCCAAGAAGCAGCCTGGCCAAACCATCGAGTGCCAGCGGCTAAGATTTGGTGTGCATGATGTGTGGATGGTTCAGCAGCACATCTAAGAGTCTGCAGCTAAAGAACATTTTGTTCTGGAAGCTGCAATCTTTATGCACTCATAGAGAGGATATTTGGGGAAGGCTTGGGGATGAAGTATTTGAGATTCCTATGAAAGCTCATAACTTAAGCCCAAATACTCATATCTCTGCCTGCCCTCCACACAGAATCAACAGAGGCAGCACAAGAACGGACAGTACAGGTCCAAGAGAATTCTTCAGTCTTCCTGGGCAGTCATGAGTTCTTATAGAGCTCTGCTGATTCTTATTAACTTCCACCCATGTAATCCTCGTGGCAACCTTGTAATCATTACCAGCTGACATGCGGGAAACTATAAGGCACAGAAATCAAAGTGATACGCCCAGGATCACTCAGCTAAAAAGTGGCAGAGCAGGGATTTGAACTCAAAACTTAAATCTAGACCCTGCAACTGTGGCCGCTGTGCTACACTGACTAATGAACCCAAGGCACTCAGAAACTGTGGACCAAACCCCACTTCTAGCAAAATTGTATTTCTTTATTTCTTTCTTGTGGAGTTTCAAAAATCAATATGGCCTGACATATAGTTCAGAGGTAGAACAACATCTTGGCACCTGTAAAGCCCTGAATTTGATGTCCAATGTGAGCAAGTGTGTGTGCTGATGAAGCCTTACCAGGCCACAGTTTTCACTGTAATTGAATGAGATGACAAGTGGGAGGAACTTAGCCCAGAATGTGGTACCAAGAGATGCTGAATGAACGCGATCCTCTGCACCCTGCTCCCAATCTGTCCGCTTCCCCTGATACAATGTCATCATCCCACAGTTAAGCCAGATGTTGGCTTCTGGGGTTGTGGGTTTAGCCTTGGACACTTTCTCTGAAGTTATGTGTCAAAGTTAAATCCTGCAGTGAAGGATTTTAAACGCCAACACTGCAAGTTGACACATGTCACATGGATACAGCTTGAGTGCTGTCTGAGGAGAAACTGTGGCTCTGTGTGTCCATTCCAGCCACTCAGTAACAGCAGATGCATTGGGGCCTAGCATGTAACAGTTTTCCTAAATAAATAAATAAATAAATAAGAAGTAAAACAATTAACTTTCTATATTAATCATCTGGTTTTTGGATATTTGCACCTAATGCAAAATCTTTTTTCATTTATTTGTTTATTTTTGTAATGACAGGGATTAAACAGGGTTTAGTGCAAACAAGGCAAGGACTGTACTAGCCAAGCCACATTCCCAACCACAAAATCTCTTTCAGTTCTGAATGTGAGGCTGTGGGGTAGAACACTTACCTACGTTTGAGAGGCTCTAAGCTTGATCTTCAGCTCAGGAGGAAGGAAAAGAGGGAGGGAGGAGCCCTGAATATGACTGCTTACACCATGCAGGGTAAATCAGCTCACCTATGGTCAGTTCCAGCCACAATCCTCACTAGGATTCACCTCCTCCTTCCAGGGCAAGCCTTCTGCAGACAGAGGAAGAGACTGAAGGTTCTGTACTCTCTGCCTTATAGTCAGCCCCAGATTTCAATAATCTGATCCTTGCTAATTTCTTGTCAAGTCACGATACCATAGTCTATAAATCAATTAAAATCCATATGTATCTAAAGGCCTTGAAATGGTGATACTGGTAATGGCAGTCCAGATGACGGTGAAAGGACTGATTTAGAAGCACACGCTCATGAAACTCATTCATGTGGACTGCTGTTCATCGTGCTCAGCACAAGTGACTGGACTCAAACCTTCTCTCCCGGGAACTGGGTTTGTGGCATTAGGGTATAGACTTGTCCCGTTGCTGAACTGAGCAATTTTGTCCTGCTTTTTTCTAAGTCACAAAGCAGTGATCACTGTCACTGAAGCATCCCATGCTCTTTAAATACCGAAGGAACAAAACTCATTCTTCATCTCCATTCATTATTTCCAGAAGTTGTTGCTCCGAGTGAACTCACTAGTGTGGCTTCCCTGTCACCTGCATCATCTCATCCTCTTATCCTGTCACCAAACAGTAGAGAGATGCTCTGGAATTGCTCTCTGTCGGTCGCTTGTTTGTTTGTTTGAGAGATGTGTATCAGTTAGCTCAGACTGTCCTCAAGCTCACTATGTAACTGAGATGGCCTTCAACTCCTGATCCTCCTGCCTCTAGCTTGAGCTGCCTCTCAAGTGCTGGGATTGCAGGTGTGTGTCATCACTCTGAGCCACATGTAGAATTCTTGCAATGTGTTTTGAAAACCACCTGGTCCAGAATCTTCTGCACCCTGTTAAAGATGCATTTGCTGAGAGCTCTGTGGATGGATGAATGAGTGACAGCTTCTGGTCAAGGGCCAGGAGTCTGCACTTTCACCTGCTTTAGAAGATGCTCGTGAAACTCATTCACGTGGACTGTTGTTAATTGTCCTCAGCACAAGTGACTTTGGACTTGAACTTTCTCTACCAGGAACTGAGTTGGTGGTATTAGGATTTGGACCTGTCGTCTTGCTGGCTGTACAGTCTTTGAATTGGAGAAGGATCTAGTTTAAGAATTGTCCCCACTATCCTAGGCAAGCATTTGATATCTCCATGCTTGGTTTCTTCATGAGGACTCAAGGTTGTAGCTCAATCGATGTCTGAACAATGGTTAAACAGTGACATGGCATTTCAAATATAGATTCTTGTTCTTTGACTAAGTATTGTAACAACCCAGTGGGGCTGGCAGGGTTACCCTTCTCTTAAGGATAAGGAAATTTAATCTCAGCAAGGTTGGTTGGCCTGTCAAAGGTCATGCAGCAGAGTAGAAATGTAATCCATGCTGGTGTTACTCAAATTATTAATGACTCTTAAGACACTGGTGGAAATCCTTCCAGAATTAGAACAAGAACAAAGCAACCTGGAGAGCAGCAAGGGGACCCCACACACACACACACACACACACACACACACACACACACACACACACACACACTGACACATCTTTCCACCACACACACACACACACACACACACACACACACACACACACACACACACACTGGGAAGTGTTGAGTGTGCTGACAGTGTGCTCTTGGCATCTTTCCAGGACTGAGGGAGACAGGAAGGATGGCTGAGGCTCACAGACTCTTCTGTGCTCATTACCCAAGCTCTTGTTGCTCTGAATTTGTCACTCCCTGGGCATGTTGTCAGAGGGGAGGTCCCATTCTGGACAATGGATTCTGGACTGATGGAGCATTGCTTATGTGGAGCACAGCCATAGAACAAGGCCTTCTCTCAGCGACTCAGAGGTTTTTGTTCCCATAAAACAGTGGAGGCTGGAGGACCTCTGCTTTTCTCAGGAGTCTGTTAAGAGTTCCTCGCTGTGAGCACCCACCAGCTGTGGATAGTGTGGTCCTGTGTTCAGCGGATGCTGGAACCATAGCTGCACCTTGGGAAAATAACCCTGTCAGGCCATGAGCTGCTGCCACCTGCCAGATGGCAATATATCTTACGAAGAAAAGGCAAGGAGCCTTTCAAAAGGTCTCCTCGTGGTTGCTACGATAATGCATGGTAACATATACCCATTATCTCAGTGCTGGGTAAACTGGAGCAGGAGGATTGTCCCAAGTTTGGGGCTAACCTGGGCTGCATAATGAGACACTGGAAGGGGAGCGACTGTCTTTCTCGTCTTCGGTTACTCTGCCAAGACTATTTGCTTCACACTTGGGATGGGAAGGCAGAGGGAGCTCTGTTTTTACTAGGACTCTGAAAGCATCTGTAAGAGAATGAAGCCATTCAAAATGAGAACAAAATTTTTTTTAAAATCAACAAAATTCAAGTATCTAAATGGTGAAAATGAAATAAAGTAAAGCAAAAAGTGCATTTGTACATTTAGAAGTTTGAAAATCACTTACACATGCAAATACTGACTTGAGAGAAAGGTCAGGAAGATACAAAGCTAGCAGTAATTATCTGTAAGTGGTAGACACTGAAATGGGTTTCTAATCAACTTCATTAAGGCATAACCCATCCACGTTTGAGTTTAAAAATGTACCCATTTTTATCTTGCTGCTCAAGGCGTTTCACAAATAGACCATCCTGAAGACGCCACTAAGAATGTTTTCTGAATTACCACACAGTCCACCTCTCCCCCATGCAGGGACCCCCGCTCCTGCATCCATTCGCTGCAGTTCTGCCTGTAGAACTCCTCTATAAGCAAAATAGTTTATCGTCTTGACCAGCTCGCTTCTCACACATATGATACTCTCAAATGTTTCTTACATTGTCTATCAGCAGTTTGTTTTTATGGTTGAGTAGTATTCCACCAGACCTGCTCCCATGTGGCTCAGCCGTCCTCTTGTTGATAGGTTGACAGGAGATAGGTCATCACCAAGTTTGGGTTGGTGTGAATAAAGCTGCAGCAAGTGCACAATAACTTAAGTCTGTGTGTGGCATATATAACAATGAAACGAATATCAGAATAGGGAAAAGCAGTGCTGTGTCTCAGAGTTTTAGAAAGCTAACCTAAGTGGGCAAAGAAAGCCTTAATCAATATATATTGGTCATGGCTGCCTTGATTCTAGACAGCGCATCCAACTTCTTCCCTTGAAATTCAGAGGTGATTAAAAAGGTTGGCTGTTTTTTTTTTTTTTTTTTTTCCTTTTCCTTGAATGCTTGGTGAGGATTTACAGCATACTGAAATGAGAAAGCAGAAGGCAATCTTTGACTCTGGCAGTGGTGACTTTAACAGGTCAACTAGAGGCGGCATCAACATACAGGGACACTGCTAGCCACCTACTTAGTTTTCATGAATGTACTTTAATACCCTCATAAGGCCCCAGTAATGTATAGGTAAGTGTCATTCATAGAGAAAATGTCTTGGGAGCTACCAAAATCCCCGTCAACGGGACTCTAGGTAAATGAGCTGTGGTATGATCATTCATTCTTTGGACTGTTATAGGATATCTAAAAAGAGGTTAGATAGATCTCCATGCATGACACAAAGCAGCTCCAGAGTTCACGCCTGAGAAAAGGAGCGAAATGGTCCGAACAGACCGGCAACACTTGGGTTGGTGGGGTCTACATCCTCCAATTCTACAATTATGGATTGAAAATATTTAGGAAAAATTGTGCTTGTGCTAAACATGCATTGAATTTTCCCTTGTTATTCCCCCAAGCGGTCTAACAATGGCTTACACAATATTTACATTTATTGCATATCGTGAACAGCTAGAGGTGATTTAAAAAGAAGACTGCGTGGGTTTATGCTAATACTGCACCATGTTATGTAAAGCACTTGAGCATTTCAGGTTTGGAAAGCAATCGCTGGACCTGCGTTTGTTCTGCCTGGCTTTTATATACGTGAAATATCTGTGGACAGTTTCACGGGGAACCTTTGGAATACCTTCTGGAAAGGCAAACTTCGGAACTGGGGCATTGATAAGGGACACTGTGTTCACCCTAGCCTCCTTGGCACCCTGCAGAGGGTTTTTTGGTTAAATAATCTTATTTATTTTAGCCCAAAGGAAGGGTACATTCTTGTTTCCCCCACTTCACTGACGTCAGTGCCATAGATGTCCCTCTCCCAGCCAGAGCTCACTGGCCTCTGAGCTGGCCATACCCAAGCCACCCTGCCACCACTGACCTCCTTGACTGGAAACTGTGGTCATCGCCTTCTGCATAAGCATAGCCACAGCCAAGGTGTGGCTCCTTGTTTCCAATGAGGGGGATGATTTGTATTCCACAGGCCTCTCTGATTGTGGCCTTGACCAGCTCTGAAATATCTTTCAACAACGAATCACCAGCAGCCAACCCCATGACCTTTGGAAAATGAATTTGCTTGCCGTTGGGCCAGGCCCCAGTTGTCTTGCCCAACTCAAATGTCAATTAGATCACCGCTGGATATCGCTTTGTCTGCTTAAGTATATTCGGCTCACAGACCCGTGATTGGTAAATGTTTGCTTGTGTCTTTCTAAAAAAAGACACCACACCCAAGTTCTGTATATGTCCCTGGCTCTATGTGGCCCCTGGGGGCAGAGGGAATCAGCTCATTGACTTATGGGAATACACACAGGCTGAGCCATCAGGCGAGTTCAACATGCTAACAGGCTGAATTGATGTGGGTCTGAAGGGTGTTGGCTCACAGTATGTCTCCTTAACTCCCAGCCCACATTGCTACCAAAGTCAGACAATGAACGAGGGAGGACATGACTTCTTCCTAGGAGATCTTTAGGTGTTGTAGACCAAAAAAAAAAAAAAAGAATGTGGGAGGGGCACAGCTGTAGTAAAGAGGACATCACGGCATGGTAAAATCTTGTTTAGTTCTGATCAGCTTTTGGAGTTTTGTATACTCAAGTTTTAGAAGGAGTTGGAACGTAAAGAGTTTTCTGAGATTTTTCTTTAAGCTAAAGCCTTCAACCTGCCCTTTGTCTCCTGTGCCTTATTTTAAATACCCCAAGGGATTCCTTTGACCCGTGTCATCCATAGGCATGCTGTCCAGCAATGTGAAGAATAGAGTACAGAACCCAGATTCGCCACTGCAGCCTCACTGGGTAGGGAGCGGGGCTGGGATCTCTTAAAGCTCCGCCTCCCATCTTGTGGCTGCTCCCCAGCTGCCTGTGCTGAAGGGCTCATCTCTGCCCTGCTCACCAAGGCACCGACTCTCCTGGTCCAGGGGTTCTCACTTTGAGTATTCCTAAGGGGCTAACTCACCCTGTTCCTTGGAGACTTCCATGACTCCATCAGATTTTCTTGACAGACTTTCTATTTCCTATGCCATCTTAGATGGCGGGTGCCACTGAACTTCTATTTGGGTTCTTTGTGCTGTTGCTTCACAGTGTCTGTATGATTGCAGCAATTTGAATTTGATGTAGCAGCCGAGGAAGTAGCTCCATGGTAGATGCCCAGCACTGTGGAAGGAAAAAAAACCTAGGTTAGAGGTGTGGCTCAGTGGTATAACACCTACTTCGCACACATAAGGCCTTAGCTTTGATCCCCAGCATCACACACACACGCACACATGCACACACACACACACGCACACACGCACACACACCCCACAAAGATGGAACCTGCACTAAGAACAACTAGGTTGTAGATGTGCAGATTTTCTTAGTTGTCATGCAGAAGATGAATCTTCTTGGTAAGCTCCCAACCCAAGACCCTTTTCTGGAATTAGTTCCTTAATGCAATTAGATTTCCAAAAATGATTTTCTTGCTTTGCTGTTTTACTGCCGAAGTGGGCATGGGAAGTGCTTTTATGATAAGTGGCTTGGCAAGCACACAGTTCCTTTACTGCAGCCAGCCATTCTGCCTATTGCATTGTGGGGCTTGGAATTCACCTCCCTTTATTGAGTCATAGACTTAACAAACTAGAAAGGGTTTTAAGAAATGAACCACATGGTCCAAATTTCTCCTTTTACAAGTTGGAGATTAAATTTGCTCAGGACTATTCAGAGGGTCAGCAAGAGTTATGCCAAACTGAGGCTTCTTTTGTTAACTGGTACTGGGGCTTTCCTGGTGTTAACTCACAGAGGTGATGGAACAACGACACAGGGAGACCAATGCCATTGAAACAAACTTTTGTTATTACTGACAGCCTTCATAGACCTGAAGAACATGGCATACTGTGCAGGGGTGTAGTGGGAAGCTCCAGGGATGACCAGGAGTGAAGCAACGGGGTGGGCTCTAACACACGGATGGGTACTCGGAACGCTCACCCAGACCGCAGCACTGTAGTGACTTAAAGGTGAACAGTTAAGTGGGTGGATGGGGAGATGGGCAAGTAGGTAGAGAGATGTTTCCTATGAAATCTCCCCGTTGTAGGTAAAACCCAGGCCCAGGAAATAAGCCCAAGGACAGTAAGTCCTTAAGAAAAGAAAACATGGAAGTTCTATCACCGTTTCATCTTCCCTATCTCATCCTACCTCAAGCCCCCTCCAAAACCAAGAGAGTCCCCTTCTCCTACACGTCCTCGTGAGCTGAGTAAGATATGTGGCCCTGACCGGAGCCAACAGACCTCGAGTTGGGCAAATACAGAGACAGCACCTTCAGTCTCCCCGAAGAGTAGTTGTCAGAAATCTGCCACTCACGCAGGGTCTCTAAGTGCTCTGTCAAGCTTTAACTTGATTAAAATTGAAAACCACATTGCTTGAAAACCAAACGTGAAATCGAAATCTCTTTCCTCGGCGCTCTTACATCCCGAAGCCGGGGCTTATGGATTATCCCCAGTTAATTTATGCCATCTTTGTGCCATACATTAATTTTGAATATATTTGTTGAAAATTTCCTGTAGCTTGCATTTATGGTTGTCAAAGGGGCTTTTATCTTGAAAAAAAATGGTGCTGGTTTTAATTACAATTCTAAATAGCTTCATAACCATAGTGAACCCTGGATTTACATCATCTTTATGGCAGCCGCGCAATTCCCACTTTATTGATTTTGTCATTTGCTTCATTACAGTTAATGCAAGCCCTTTGTACAGAGACAGTTCTAGGCGGCTCTCTTCTTGGAGGGGTTAGTATAGAACATCTTGATGGACACAGACCCCATCCCCCACCAGCTGCCTCCACCACAATGCTGACCCAAGGAGGAAAAAAAGCAGGACGGGAGACATCTCCAAAGTGGCTGTCTATCACAGGCAAAGGAAATGTTAGCTCTGATTATCCAACCCTTTCCTCTGACCAGATACATTCACACTCGTCCGTTCTGAAACCCTGGAGATGGTGTTGTAAGTGGAGACAACCTAAGCCTCATTTGCTATCTATTTAGAGAAAACCAACGTTGTGACCACCCCCCTAACACATTTCACATATCGGTCCTTGCTCTCATCCTGGCCAGAGGTCTAGAAGCCAATGCGGTGGGGGCATGGCTAGGCAATGGCCAAACTGAGACTAATCTCAGTATGTAAATGCCCAGGAAAGCAAGTGAGTTAGCTAGGATGGAAATGAAAACCTCAGGCAATGAACTTGAACAAGAGGAAATTGGGGACACTGAGTATACAATATGTCTGAGAAACAATATGTCTGTTTGGAGCCATCACCCACGAGTTTCTGAATTCCAGGGACAGTTAAGGGCACTAAACAGCTTCTGGGAACCCAGTAAGTAAGGGAGACCCCTTGGGAGATGGGGTGTACAGACCGAGGCTGGGGTGCTGTATAACTGAACTTCTCACTTTTGATCAAGAAATGAGGATTTTGTTTACCCAGTTTCTACATGGAAGGACCTACCCTTCCCCAGCCGAGGCTAGGGAGGGAGCCCCTGCTAGGGTGAAAGTGGAGTGGACTTTCTAGAAAGAGCAGTGTGTGTCTACACTCCACTCCGGGCGGTGCCAATCCTGTCCCAGGCAGGCCTGGGTGGTGAACGTCAAGCTTGATGACTTTTCTCTTCTGCTGCATCTCCAGAACTTCTCAGTGGACCTCTCAGCTTGAGGGTGTCACCAGGAGTGGCTTCTCACTCCTGCAGTCGCCTTTTTCAGGTATGCTATTGGGTGGGAGTCCAGCCTCAGCTTTCCAAAAGGTGCTGAGGTATTGCACAGTATTCAAACTACGGGCGCTCTTCTAAAGCCTTCCCTATTACTCATAGGAGGAAGAAACATTGCTCTCGGGACAGGAGCAGGCAGGGAGACTTTGCAAGGAAGAGAGCTTAAGGAGCTGCAGTAGCCTGACCCTTGTTTAGAACCCCCATAAGCATGCAGAAGCATCAAAGCCAGTCTCTTCCTCACTAAATATTCCTACCCAACAGGTGCCGTGGGGGCTTCTTTTCCAGGGAGCAGTTTGGAAAACGTTAATACCACATCCATTTATACTCCTATCCTCTTCCAACCTACTGTTCAGGCCTCCGAGGCTTTGGAGCACCCTCGGCTTAGCTATTCCAAACAGGAGGAAGCTTACACTTTCATTCTCAACACACTGAATTAAAAATAAGATCTAACACTCATCGCAGAGTCCCCAACAGCCTAGTGGAAAACGCCCTCGCGTGCACCCAGGGGCTTAGGCAGGAATTCAGCATCCCCGAATGTCACTTCTTCAGCGGCCCCAGAAGTCATCCATCGCATGCCTTTGCTTACTGAGAGGGACATTTTAGCTCAGAGAAGTAAGGCCACAACCCAGCAAGGCAAAGCATCGCTACCGTCTGATTTTCAGCAAACCTCCTGCTTGTTGGTTGGTTTGTGTTTTTCCACTAAACCTTGTCATCATGGATAAAAACTCGGATACTGGCACAGCACACTCCTGGGCAGTGCCTTCTTATCCTCAATTCTTAGGTGCCAGCAAAGACCTGCTTGCCCTTTTCTAGAATTGGGAGGGACTCCTAACCCCTTCAGTCCTGCAGTGGCTTCAGAAAAAATTCCAATCACAGCCACGTGTAGAATAGCCCACCACCACCACCACCACTGGAGTGAGGGTACCCAAGAAGGAACCACCTCATGTAGGGTTATGGTTTCCAGTCCCTTCTCCCCTTTGTGTCCTGCCTCTTCCTTCTATTTCAACACTTTTTAAAGTTTTTTTTTTTTTTTTCTTTCTCAGTTCAGTGACACTAATGTGGCTGTTCCCAGAGTCCTGGAGAAAATTGGTGACAGCCTTAGGGAAAGGACTTGTCACTTTCGCTCAGCCCTTCCCCAGGAGTCATGCTCACAGACTCCTAGTCACCCAAACCAAGGCCTAGGCGGAGAAGGCTTCCCCTCACAGGCGCTTCTCCCTCTGTCCTAATAGTGCCCACCTCCTGGCTGCTCTCCGTCTTCCAGAGAAAGGAAGCCAGTCTGTGTGAAGGCAAAGCAGCTGCTTCTGGGATGCAAATGTAATCTGCTGAATCTGTGCTGGACACTGCTAGAGGAATGGAGAAGGGAGGCAGCCATGTGGAAAGTGGGAGGTAGTAGCTGGCCCACCGCACTTGATATTCGACTTGGAGTCTAGCGGGTAGTCTCCTACCCTCCCATCAAGTCTCCCACCCTATTCTCTCTGTGTATACTGGTCTTCCCTGCATCCAGAGTCCCCAGAGCAAGCTAGGGAGAAAGGGGTTTAAAATTGCTCTAAATAATCACCCCAAGAAGGTAGATTAAATCCCCTCCCCATATTTCTCTCCTGATGTTCTCTGATCTTTGTGTGCTGGCATAATTCCACTCACACCCAAACACAGCTTGCTATCTTATTGCACTCAGTCAAAAGCCTGTCCCAGGCTCCTCTACTTCTTCTCCGCACAGTGTTGTCACAGGGAGCCTCTTGCAGTGTGATGTTCTAAAAATGCTCCTCCTTGCTATGGAAAGAGCGAGCTTCTTCCTTCTTCAGTGTCTCTTTCCTCTCTCTCCTCTCTCTCCTCTCTCTCCTCTCACCCTCAAGGTAAAATTCACACATGCACAGAATACAGCAACTTTTTTTAAACAGAGAAAAGAACAGTTAAATGTACTAGATGCCTAAGGAGTGGAACAGTAGCTTCTAAATTAACCACTTAGGAGTGTGCAGCTCAGGCCACTGAGATGGCGCAGCAGGTCAGGGTTCTTGACATGAAGCCCGATGACCTGAGCTTGAGTCCTAGGATCCCCACAGAGGAAGGAGAGAACTGGTTCTCAAAAGTTGCCCTCTGATATCCAAAGGACACGCACCATCAGAACAAACTAACAAATAAAAATTTAATGAGTATAAAACTCAGTATATTTTTATTTAATATATTTACAGATAATATACAACCATCACCTCTCTCTAATTCCAAAATACTTCCATCTCTCCGAAAGGAAACCCTCTGCCATTCACTTCTCATCCCTTATTACCCCAGCTTCTGGTAATTGCTAATCTGCTTTCGAGTCTTTGGGCTTACCTAGCGGAGGCATTTCGTGTTGGTGGAAACAGGCAATACAGTTTTCATGCCTGGCTTCTTGTCTTTCGCGGAATGTTTTGAAGGTTCATTCATGCTACGGCATGTAACATTGCCTTTATCCCTGTTTTAAATGGTTCGATGGTACTCCACGGTCTCCATGTTACAGTGTATTTATCCATCTGTCTATTGGAGGAGGTGTGGGCTGTGTCTGCATTTGGGGTGTCATGCTGCAATGCACATTTGTGCACAGGTTTCTGATTGAACACCTGTTCTCCCTCCTTTGGGCTGGGGATAGAATCTCTGGGTCAGGTGGCAGTTGTTTCTTTTTCTTTTTTTTTTTTTTTTTTTTTTGGAAAACCAGCACACCGTTTCCATCCCAGCTGCACCATTTTGCTTTCCCACCAGCAGTGTAGCTGGGTCGCAGCATCTCCACATCCGTGTACGTTCACCATAGCAGTCTTAGTGGCATAAAGCAGCATTTCCCATGACCCCCGAGATCTGTACCGAGCACCTCACCTGTGCCAACCACTGTGGTACAGGTAGGGCAGATGCCGTTGCCAGCGAATCTAAACATTCCTTATTCCTTAAAGGTAATAGTAAATAAAACGAAGCAGGACTTTTCCTAGAGTGTTTCAGTCCTACACGTTAGCTTGATTGAATGTAGTTATCAGCGCCACCCACACTGCTGAATTTTGACGACACTTTTTCCCCACAGTTAATTACAGAGGCCCTGATATGCCCCTTACGCCAAGCTCACAAGGCATACTTTAATTGGCTTCCGCTGTCACAAAGATAACTCTGAGTGATGCCTTGCTAATGGTCACTGACCCCCCATATCCTACTACACGATGTAGTGAAAGCTGCTTGGTAATTTCAGTACCTGTGGCTTATGCACTTTTGGAAGACAAATGTGTAACACCCCTTGGGGAGGAAATGCCCAGAAAATACTGATCAGAATCTTTGCAATTTACAACTTGCCTTGTGGCAGGAGACAACAAACTATTTCTCTGAGTGTGTCATGCTCCCACCCAAGAAAATGCTAAGCTTTCCCTGGCTGGTTCAGGAGTTGTTGCCCATTGGATCCCAGCAGGCCGCCTCACCTGGAATTGCAGCGTGTCCTTCTGTGGCCAGCAGGCACCTGTCTTGATCCTCAGCCATCATAGCTAAGACAATGCCCCCTGGAAAACCTAAAAGTTAAATCGCTATCCTAGGATCTAATTGAGGGACACATGGGGGTAGGGGGTATTGTTGAGGAGTCCTCTCTTTACTAGCATCTTTTGGCTAATGATGCTTGTAAGCCAATGAAAGTAACTGGGTTCCAGTGACAAATGCCCAGACCAGACCGTGACATTCCCCATCAGTCTCTTCTCAGCCTTCAGTAATGTAAACCTGTATAGTCATGTCACAGCTTCCCAAACTTTACACTTTGAAAGTTGTGGGTGAAATAGAATGGCATGTTAGATAAGGAAGACTAGGTTGAGCTCCTTGCTACAGCTGTATACCATCTTTGAGCCTCAGTTTACCTATGTGTTCGCAAGTAGTCCTACTGCTGTAAAAAAAAGCATGTGAATGGAGGGATAACCAAAGGGTTGTGGGAGTAAGGTTTAATTTGCCTAGATTTGTATAAGTTTTTATAGAGGATGTGTGCTCCAAGGATGTCCTGGATGGATGCCTCACAGAGGAGGAGGCAAGGGCCAGCATAAGTTAGGCACCGAATTGGGAAGGTGTATGATGTGCTCGGATGGACGGTCCAGGAGGGAGCAGTGCCATTTGAAGGACTTTATACAGTTCCAGGTTAGAAGTAGCATCACTTACGGTCTTCAGGAGTATGGGCACACCTGGGTTCAAAACCAAGTTTAGAGACATTGCCCTCAACACTTCACTTTCCTCTTCTGTAAAATAGGGATTGGCGTGATGTCCTAAGATGCTAAGTTCACTACTTAATTTTTAAGTTAATAAAGGCTGTATGACATTACTGTAATTGTAGCTATACGGTGTATAACATGGGTCCCAGGGAGTTACTGTGTACAAGCTAAATAATGCTAAGATTAAGAAATTATGTAATTGGACTGGAGTGATGGCTTAGCAGTCAATAGCACTTGGTGTTAGTTCTGAGGGCATGGGTTAGACTTACACATCAGGCTGCTCACAACTACATGTAACTCTGATTCCAGGGGCTCTGACACCATCTTCTGACCTCAACAGGCACCCACAATGCACTTGGTGTGCATACAGACAAGCAGGGACACACGCATGCACATATAAATAAAATGAAAAAAAAATACACACCAATAGACGTTGTGACATTTGATTGCTTCAGGTGCTCAGCACATTGCTTGACTGACAATTAATTAGAAACGGCCATCAACAAATGAGGTTAAACTTGGCAATCATTCTCCCTTAGTAGATCTCCCCCATGGGATTCGAAATATTGGCATCATTTTCTTGTGAGTGAAAAAATGTGCATTTTCTTTGATGTGAGTTTTTAGTGGCTTCTTGAATTTCAATCTCCCAGCAGCTGGAGAAGTTGGAAGAACCCATGTAGCTGAACTGCTGCCCTTGTTCCAGAGAGAATATATTGAATATCTCAAATAATAGATTCTTTGGCCTGGGATGAGGAGAGAAGGGATAAACGGATATGCTGGGATGGCAAAGGAGTCTGAGTAAAATGAACAGGATTTTTTTCCCTTAAGAACTCATAAGAAATCAATCTCCAGACACATAACTTCAGAGCAGAAAGAGACCTTAGAGATTACGCAAGAAAAAAAAAAATGGATTCCTTTATTTAACAACATTAGCTTTAAAGCAAATAAAATTAAACAAAGCCAGGAATACATTTCCAGCCTGTGTGCATCTCGTTACTTTAATTCTCACAATGGCCTCGTGGCTGGACACTGTTGCCTCCATCTCACAGGCGAAGAAGCAGAGATTTGACGACACGAACGCGAGTCCCTTAGTTCCCACAACTAGCAATCACGTGAGCTCTGGCCTTCCATTAAACATTTAAAAAAAAAGGGTGTCAAACATTGAGAACCCACAAAAGATTTCTTCGAATGAGCTGGGAAATGCAGCTAAATTCAGACAAGCACAGTTAGATTTCTAGACTAGCAGTCCTTGTAATTGTTTTTATAAAGGGAAAGGATCTTTGAGCGTCTGAGGATGTGGTGCAAACTGAATGCACGCACTGGCAGGAGAGACCCTCTGGCGGAGATACAGGCCTTCAGTTCTGAGTGATGATGCTTACCATCCAGCATGAGGGTGAAAAGCCAGCCTCTGGTGTGGACACTCCCCTGGCATCTAGGGAGAAATACCACTACTCTGGCTTCAGTTTGTTGGCTATAGTCACGGGCCTGTATCTGTTCGCCTTGTGTCCAATATGAGATTTTCTGAAACCCCAATGGGGTGAAAAAACTACCCGACTGCTTCACCAGCATTCATGATGGCCGCTTTAGAAAGAGGAGTAAAAGCAGGTATACAGAAGTGTAACTTCACACCTGTTAACAAAAGTGCATTTCATCTTCCCATTTCTCAGTCCTCCCTCCATCCTGCACCTTTGCTGAGGACGAGCCACAGATGGTTATATCTTAGGAGTGTAACTAGGGAAACCACAGACCTGCCCCAATCGCTATGGAGACAGCCATTTATTTGTCCAGCCTCTGAGTATTCATGGCATCAGCGAGGCCAGTGACTAAAACACAGATAATGTCTTACAAAGAAATTTGAATTCCCAATAAGGTTGAGAGTGCACAGTAGAACAACTGAAATACTCTAAGGTGCCCACGAGCTTTGCCTGTGTGTGTATGTGTATCTGCACGAAGACGCTCGTTTTGCATAGTATGTAGTGAGGAACCTTTTAGGGCCAGGGTAACCAAAAGCAAGCTTGTGAGTCCAAAGACATTTGAAGCTTTAAAGACCAAGTGAGAGAATGTTGCTCTGAAAATTAATCCCCTTCCATTGGACTCCGCCCCAGGACCCGACAGGATGGATAGCCATCCCGTGGATACTTTCAAAGTGCCATCACAGCTTGTGGAGGGCTGATGAGTTTTCTCAGAATGGTGCTGATAAAGTCACAGGCAAACCATGATGCAAAGACTTGGCCAGCCTTTGGTCCTGATGCAAAGCTGACCACAAGATCTGGAGCTGACTTGGAACATGAGCCTTAAAACATTTTGTAATCAGTAATAACCCCCTTTTTTTTTTTTATCTAAAAAGTCAAATTAAGCTCTCTCATTGTGAATGTGGACTGTTTTCGGTGGATGCACTTTATGTCTGTTTTATTGTTGTTCCTTTATTTACCTAGAAATGCCAGAATTGTTTCAAAAAATCAAATTTCATGTGCCCAAATGAGACAGGAGTTCTGCCTCTTGCCCTCGCTTACCCTTGATGACTGCGTTAATTTGCAGGGTTCCTCCACTTGGCTCTTTCAGTGCAAATTCGTTTACCAAACACCCTTGTACGGGAAGGTTTCAAACACAAAACTGGAGTCACTGATGTTTCCCAACGACGTGTGAGACCCCTCTTTATTCTTCAAGGTCGGCTTGTCTCTTTGTTACTAATCCATCAGCAGTGTTTGCATTATCGCAGAGTTTGCTTTTAGAAGCCTCACCTAAGTGGAAGCAGTTATTCTCCTGCTGAGAAGTTCATATGTTGAACAGCAATATGATATATACTAAGCAAGAGGTACTGCGCTAGCCGTGTGGCAAAATCTGCCTAACAATGCTTGTTAAAATAGATTTCTGTTCAACTTTCAACTGCGTTCCAAGGAGGCTATTGTGACCAGAAAGCTTAATTAACCCGGCTCTCTCCCTTCCTTACGAAGTCTGTTTGGTTGGTTGAAATCACTGGAATGATAGAAATCAGTTTTCTAAGTGATTTTTGTAAGTATATTCACATGAAATGTCAGAGGTCGATTATCACTTTGACAATTTTGTAACATACATTCTCAGTTACGTGTGTACGTGAGTGAGATCTTACACCTGTAAGTACGTATGTAGGAGATACAGGCATAGAGTTGTCATTTGTACAGACAGGGATCTTTGTGGATACTTAAATAATTCATGGATGGGTAAACATATCTATATGCATGTATTCCTGGGTCTGGTGGACAAGTGTACTAAATGTGTGGAATAATAGATTCACCTCCTTTTGTTCACGTGAGATGTCATTTTGATGTAGAATTACTGTAGCTCCTTAATGATGGGAAGTAGTGGCAATTCATTAACAGATTGTGGCTTAGATCAAGTGTTTGATTTGCCTACAGAGTATGACCCGTACTCAATTATATGAAGTGGATGCATTTCTGGTGAAGATATTTTTTTCTTTTTGCCAGTTAACCTTGAGCTTTATTATTTTTTGAAAGAGCAACAGACAAATGTTTCTACAGTTTGTTCTTCAATAATGGTTTTTATAATGTTAAAAAGTCATTTTTTTTTTAAGTGCTACTTGATTTCTTGTTTTCTTCCTAAAGAACAGATAGGTAACACTAAGAAGACCAACATAATACCAAGGCTCCTCCTTACTGATCCTCAATCTTGGTTCATGAAAGCAAGATTCCTACATTTTTTTGTTAGGCGTAATATTTTATTTCTCTTCGATCTAGAAAAAAGCAGACTTGGAAGATATGCATATATGAACATACATAAATTACAAAAATAATTCAAATTAGTTTGGATTTTTGGAGTTATATGATAAAGATGGTTGGCATGCAAAAACCACAGATAAGGTAACCATCTTTCTATTTTCAAATGCCAACTTAGAGTTCATTTTGTGTCCTGGGTACCTAATGCGGTGTGAATTTCTGCTAATGTGCTGTGACTACTTTAGGTTAGTTAATTGCTAGATTCCATGGCCGAGGACTTGTTCGGCTTTCTACTAAGGCTTCCCTTGTGAATTTTGTACAGAAGTCCTCTGCTACTTTTGTGAAGATAGTTTTGTTCAGAAAATAGCAAAGGTGTAACTCCAGAAGGTTCTCAGCCTCAGCTTGCCTCCTTTACTTTGAACAACCACTGCAGCGACACTAGCTGGAGTTCTGAAGCAGAACGCTGCTGCTGCTGCTGCTGCTGCTGCTGCTGCTGCTGCCGCTGCTGCTGCTGCTGCGCTGCTGCTGCTGCTGCTTCTGCCGCTGCTGCTGCTGCTGCTGCTGCCGCTGCTGCTGCTGCTGCTGCTGCTGCTGCTGCTGCTGCTGCTGCTGCTGCTGCTGCTGCTGCTGCTGCTGAGATGACAAGATGCTGAGATCTTGTCATCCTCCAAACAGCTGGATGAGCCCTGGTGTGCAGACCTTGTATGACATAGGGAATTCTAGTTGGGGATTCTACTCTTCTTCCACATAGCCAAAGCCTATTTCTGGAGATTTCTGTTTCCCAGGTTTTTCTCAGGAGGACTCACATTCATCATGGAAGTCTTGGAATTTTCTTATTCTTTATTTTTCTTATTTTTTGTGGTGGCTGTTGTGGGGTGGGGTGCTGTTTTCTAACTCCCACCTCTTTTAAGGATGTACATGTGCTTTGTAAAAAAAAATTTGAACTGCGAAATGTGTCTCTCCTGCTCCAATTATGAAAATTGGAAGTGCAAGCAAAAGAGACGAACTGTGATAATTCCGAGTATATTCTGCCTAGGATCGGGAATTCTCACAAAAGTGCCATCGCCCGGTCTGCCGCATGAAGAGATTACTTTAAGTCCCCACTCGTGCTGGCTTCCCTTTCTGACTCGTTTATTTTCGCAGGATATAAAAACGCAGTCGTGAGAGCACTGCTTTCAAGGAGTCCGCCTCTAGTTCTTGTCTGAGGATTCCTTTCTAAATGGGCTCTGCTATCATTTTAGCAGTCATATTGTTTGCCGAAATCAGAGCTTCCTGGGGAAATTGGAGCAGTTAATTTAATATCATGAAATGTTTTGGGGGCTTCTTAGCTTATTCAGAGACCCAGGAGTGTAAATCAAATTACATATTCTGTATAAAGTAGAGGACAATAAAAGTTACCTTTTTTAAAAAAGTGCAAAAAAGCGGCTTTCCCTCTCCCATTCTCTGCCTTCCTAGACTATTTAGGAAGGCCATGGAAGTCTCATCTTATCTCCAGTTTCTTCTGGGGATCCCTCCTGGAGGGCTCTGTGTTTCTGGGAGCCAGGAGATGCTGAGTCCCGTATGGACTCAGGAGAAATAATGCCTAGACATTTCTCTCTTGTCATGACACGGGTCACAGGGCAGCAGCCAGGACTGTATTGCTCATGGCTTAGCACTTTCTTCTGTGGGCCTCTGCTGAGCACAAGGAGACACTACTTAGCAGCAGTGAGAACTACACTGCTCACCTGACCCAGGAAGAACCGGGACAGAGTCAGGCATGCTCAGTTGCTGGGCTCCTTCTGCTCACATTTCCAGAGTTCTTTTTGCCCAAGTCTCCTGAGTGATGGTGTGCTCGGCAGGAAGTATGCTATGGGCTTTTTTTCATTTGTTTTAAGAGGGCCTTTGAATGAATCTTTTGAAAGGCATGATACAGACCTTTGACCTGAGAGCTTAGAATACACATCAGCAGCCTCCAGTAGAGCAAACTCTCAGAAGCAAACTGCTAAATCAGATGCTTTGGCTTCAACTACCAGAAGGTTCTCTGTGTGTTTATTAGACCCTCTATTCCAACGCCTGCAAAGAAATGCTGAGCTTGCATTTAATTTGCTCTCCCCCTTTTGTGCGCTTTAGGACTTGGGTGTGTCTGAGTTGTTATTTTGGAAAGAAAAAGCAATCCAGGGCTGGTGAGGTGGTTCACGGGTAAAGATGCTTGCCGCCAAGCCTGAGGACCCAAGTTCAGTCCTCTGAGCCCACATAGTTGAAGGAAAAATCAGACTCACTCAAGTTGTCCTCTGACCTCCACACCTCCACCCTCGAGTAAATAAATAAGTGTAAAAGCAGAAACATTTGTCTGAACCAGGCACCTACTCATTCTGTTTGGGGACCCAGTGTTTGCATGAAACAAACAGGAGTGACTGTGAACTGTTAATTGGGCTTTTTGTGAATCCTCTGATGCTCAGCTACACAAAGCTGTACTAACTTGGAGGGCAGGGGGAGCCACTGCTATAGTTTCCACTTGCCTGACAAACCCCCACATGCAGAGCACCCCTGTAGACATCATAACAGTGCATCTTGAGCCTGGCCCTTTGACTAGCGAGGCTGGGATGCAGTTCCTGTTTGGTTTATGTATGGTTAGAATGAAAGGACACCATCTCTGTTATAATAAATGTCTTCTAGGCAAGCACACTTAAGCATAAATATTTTAAATTTTGATACATTTCATATGTGCTAAAGTAAGCTATGAAATACACCCGCAGAGGTGCTTACATTACATCTCAGTTTTCCCTCTTATGAATAAACAACTAGGTGTCAATTTGTGCCTGCCACTGAAAATACCTAAACATCATACAATTAATAATGTATTCGACCTCTCTGGTTTTGCCATAAATGATCAGGGTCCTCTTGTCCACACCATTCTGTGACCTTGGCTTCAGGACTCTGATGCAACATCGAGTACCCATTTTTATAAATTGTATTAGCCACCCACCCAACCACCCCCTGGAAAACTTTTTGATTCTCCTTCCATCACTCTGTGGTAAGATTTTCCCTTCTTGCTTCTATGACTTTCTCTTTTCTCCTGAAGATTCCATTCCCCCCACCCCACCCCTTGGAAAAAAAAATCTGTGTATTTAGAATCCCCTCTTTGGTTACTGAAGCCCTCATAAAGAAAAGGAATAGAAAATACTTTACAAATCCGTCCACTTGCAGTATGCTGTTATTGCAGGGACCTCTCTAAGACACACACAAACAAGCAGGTTCACCACAAACCACCACCTCCCGACACCCCAGACTTTCCAGTCTGATGATTTAGGTACTTTCATGCCTAGGCGGATGGTACATTTTTGCCGAATTCAGCATGTTCACTGAACAATTTCTTGGAGCCCAAAGCCAGCCCCGCTGAGTTTCTGCTTGGTAAGGTTTGGTGGCCTTGACGTGGAGCAGAGGTTGTTGATTCATCAGCCTTTAAACTGATGATAAATCTGGAATCTGGGCAGCAAGACTAGACTGCCCTAATAGAACCGCCACCCAGAAAACGGCTGCCCCAGGACAGATCCAGCGAAATTGTGGAAAGAACAGCTCTGGGAAGATTAGGGACTGAAGAACCCAGTAAGTCTGTGTGCACCAGCATCAGCCAAGACTTGGGATACTAGGTGTAGAACTGGCCAACCTCAAGGGTGCTTCTCCTTTCTAAGACCTGTGCCTTGGTTAGTTTCAACTCTGGGCATTATTTATTTTAAACCTTGTAGCATGGTGACTGTCCGTCCTGGTGACAGCAATTTCATAATATTGGGCAGGACCTGACACAGCACAGGAACTCACATACGTTTATAGTCCTACACCCATATACTCTTGCAATGATAATAATATTTTAGTTTCAACTCTATCTTCCTTTGGTAAAAAATAAAATAAAATAAAATAAAGTAACTCTCATAGGCGAATTACCAAATGCTAGTTTGACTGTTTTTTATGGAGAGCTGATTTGGGATATATTCATGAGAGTTACAAATCAAAATGCCAGCCATAGGAAATGACCCATCTGAAAAGGGCTGATTTTTTCATTTCATATGCGTGTCCATGGAAAGAGTTTTAAGTATTACCACACTTTCGGCCTGCCCCAACTGTGCTGTCCTCTACAAAGGGCAGTAGATTATTGGTTGTTAATAGTCATTTTCTGTACAGTACTCTTTTCTGTCCATTGCTGTTTTAGGAAGTTGGGTGTGGTCGTGGTAAATACTCTAACATACTACTTATCAAATAAAATACATTTTTAGCTCAGAAAATAACTGGTGTCTATTTGTTACTTCTGCACTAAATCCCTCAGTCCTCAACTGGAATGTGTACTCGTCAAAGCGTCTTTTAGCGAGGCATTATTTTCCTGCACTTAGGATGGGAAAGGGAAATTAAAAAGGAATCCTAAAATAGGTGCATTTAATTCTCCCCAATTTAAATGTAAGTGGTACATCTTTTAGGCAATAATGATATTCCTTATTCTCCTCCATCACAAACACTTCCATCAATGAATTTCTTTAATGTCGATGATGGTTAGTGCAGTTTGAGGGAATCTGTATTTATTCAGAAAATGTTTCCATAGAATGACCTACCAGATGGGCCCCATAACAATGCACGGAGACATCAAACCACCACAGACATTTGGTGCTTAGAATAATAAAAAGACTATAAAATTAGATTAGTTGAGTCTAATTTGGAATCGGTATATTCCCCACGCACTCTCACCGCTCTTGGGCAGATAAAGCCTTGAGATTTAGCGCTGTGTCAGAGCAAAGACTGTAACTTCCAGTAAAAGGGAGACAAGGGGGGGGGGGGAGCATTCTGGGAGGTCGCGGAGGGCAGAGCAGTGACCTCCAATGATTTACAGGCCTTTAGCTTAATGAAATTGTTTCAGTGACATGACGGTAAGAGCTCGTAATGGATTGGATGCCCTAATGTAATGAAATTACTCCCTTCTGCCTAAAAAAAAAAAAAAAAAAAAAAATATGCGCAATTAATATTTACTGAGACCTGACAGCCTTTGGTGCGTTCGCCTGTGTAGTTCCCTCAGACAGTCAGAGAGAAGAGACGGAGCAGCGTGGCAGACAGGCTGGCTCTGCAGGAGCTCCTGGCAGGGACAAGCAGAGCCTGCAAGGGGTGGAGGGACAGGCGCTTGGTGACCAGGGATGCCGGCTAGCCGCCCAGCCCCTCGCCGCTGCCCCTGCTCAGCCTTCATGCTCTCCCTTGCTTTCCCACAGGCAACTGGACAATAACCACATCAGCTGCATTGAAGACGGAGCCTTCCGAGCGCTGCGCGATTTGGAAATCCTGTGAGTTGATTTTGCGATTGCTGCCTTGTGTATGTGTGTATGTGTGCGTGTGGGAGAGAGAGAGAGAGAGTGTGTGTGTGTGCATTGTACGAAGAGGAGAGAGGGAGAGTGTGTGTGCAAGGGGGTCCTTGTGGATGCATTTCTGGGTCTTCTGCGGCAATGCTATTAAAATCGGGCACCAGGAGATCCCTCCAGCTCACCTTGGCCAAAGTGTTTGCAGGCTGCAAAGTGTGATTTCTCACCTCCCACAAACTGGGGTTCCTCAATCAAGCCATTTCTTCCATACTCCCGCTGTATTTGTTGGAGCAGATGGCTGGAATAGCCCCCCAGCATCTGTCTATGTATTTGGGGAGCGGCTTTCTGAGTGTAGGCACACAGGGAGACAGATTACAGGTCTGTGGCCAGTGACAGAGGGGTAACCACCAGAAGGTGAGTCGGAATTAGCCAGGAGCAGGGAGGGACCTTGGCACAGGACAAGGGGGAATGACAGGCAGCCTGGTAAGGTCCAGTTACTGCTGCTGCTCCAGGGATCTTATCTCAGGCTTCAGTTCAAACTTCAAATAGTAACCTTAAAGTAGTGGGGAGGAAAAGATGAGACGAGATGCTCCCTCCTTGCAATCCCACCTTCTGTACCTTGTGTAGAAACAGACACACACACAGGACTGTCCTTCTGTGTCTCGGATGCTCACGCGCCCTAACTAAAGAAACCTGCTTTCTGGAGAAAAGTCACTGAGGGGTCACGTTGGGGTCATTCGACTAAAGTTGGATTGTGTTAGAAAACAGTTTGATTGTTCTCGCCAGCGGATGCACTGCTTGTTGCCCTTGATCTGGGGAAGCCTAGAGAGGAAGTAATAAAGCATAGAACTTAGGTGGGGAGCCAGGATCCAGTCCTTATCCTGCCACTAATTAGCAGTGTGACCTTGGGCAAGTCTCTTTGGCTCTCGGAGCCTCAGTTTTCTCTTTCATAAAATACAGGAGTTGATTGCTCTAACTTGAGAGTGACTTGCCCTCTTCAAAAATCTACAAAAATAATTACATTGGAACAGTTTTAGCTTCAGAATGATAAGAAAATAGGATGAGCTGAGCATCCTTGGGGAAAAATATTAGAGTCAAAGGTTTCCTGTGTCTGTTTGCGATGGATGAATGAATGCCTAGTAAATGAATGAATATATTAAAATGTTCCTTTGTACATAAAGGAAGGTGCATATGTTCTTCCTTTAGCTTCCTTTTCACCTGGAAGATGCCAGTGGGTTAGGAAGATCCCCTCCACCTTGCTAGAGAGGAAGGTGATTCTAAGAGGAATCACGGGAAATACAGGGGGATGCTGATGCTGCAAGCTCCTTGTAATTGGTTAAAAGCTGAGGATTCCTGGCATAGAAAAGATGGGACCCACAGGCAGCAGAGGTCAGATTGTCAGTCCCAAGATGGATGGTCTCTCCTCACCCAAACTCTGACCCCGGAACCGGCAACAATTGCATGCCTGTGGGAGAGTGTGCCAGCTTGAATTCAGCAACCCAGGACTTCTCTTCCTGGGAAACTGGAGTTGTGAAGGGAGGCATGATTTTCCCTGCCTTCGAAAAAGCCTTTGTAGAGAGGACTCTTAGGGACCTGCCACCTTTTTACTCCTTGCCAGGGAGAATGAGAAAGATGAGACAATTCCTTGGGAAGAAATGAGGAAGTGGAAGTCACAGCTGTCACAAAACAGCTGTGACGACCTGTCGGCCCCTTGGCTAGCTCTCTGCTGGGAGTAGTGTCTGAGGAAGTCTCTGGGAGGTGGCGGTGGGGGGGGGTCTTCAAGGATAGACTCATGGGTGGGAATTTGGAAGCCATGGACTTGGGTCAAGCTTCGTGACCTCTCTGAGCCTTCCTCACCTTTGAGAAGGGGCCACACAGGAGGGTCTAATGTTGTTCTCCCCACGTCTCTTTTTCTCTACTCTGCCTTCATCTGATCAAACTCCTTCCTGGAACACATTTAGACAACTCTTCTCTACTCAGATATTTGCTAGGAAAAAAAAAAACAAAACCAAACAGTGATACCCAGATATATCAGGTGTTGCTAAGTTAAAACTAGAAACCCATGGCCAAAATAATAATAACAGTAATAAAATAATATCAACTCATTCTTCATCATTGAAAACAGCCTGCAGGATCTGATTAGTTTATCTTCTCGATTCCAAACAAAGCCAGATCAATAGCTTTGTTTTAGGGATGCTTATTTGGCTTCACATGGCTAAGCACTTAAAATTAATCATAATCAGTCATTCCATGTTTTTGGTTTTTTTTTTAATTTCCAGCAGAGGCACAGGGCTTTGGAAGCATTCATCTTAATGGTGAGCCATTCTGAAATTGGCTGGAGTTGACATCTCCATTTAAGAAGCCTCCCCTCCCCACTCCAGACATTCCAAACACCATCTACATATTGGCATTCTACAATGCTTCTCTGTGACCGAAAGTTAGACACCAGCAAGGAATCTTGTCAATGAAACAATGAACAGGAACTAAGTGGAGGCATCCCGTATTAGTCACTATTTCCGCTATAAAAGAAGATGTTCAAAATACACTAGCTTCAGAAAGGTTAATTTTAGGATCCTGAAAAATAACAGTTTGCACATTGAGAAGACTATCCTAGTTCAGATGTGCTGTGAGATTTTGCAGCATGTGGTAGGAAACGAGGACTGATACATGCTTATCTCATGGAAAGTTCTCGAGATCGTTTATCTTAAGGAAAGTCTGTGATGTCAACCACTCAGGGAATATTTCACACTCGGTAATTTTTCCCATCCTTCCTATGATTGGAAATACCATAAATTTTCTTTACATTGAAAAGTTGGTTTTGTTCATTACATTGAACGTGAACTCAAAAGCCAAGTCTGAGAGGGACCTGCTGAGAGTGAGGAGGTGTGACCCGGGGCCAGGATGGGAAAGAGTGGAAGGTACCATCTTCCCCTCCATGTGGGCTGTGCCCAGCGGGGAATGTTCAGCTCAAGGTGTCCTGAACAAGGGAAGGCAATGCCACCCTCTGCTTTCCAGTCAGCAGAGAAGGGAGTAAGAAGAAAGTATGGTATGGGTGAGACGTCCTAAGGCTGGTGCATCCTCCCAGGGGAGGAGGAATGGTGACACGGCCAGAGCTGGCAGTCCTTCATGCCCACCACCATAACCGGTGCACCACCGTGACACCTCCCCATGTTATCTGTTTGCATACTCTCAGCACCCCCAGGAAGCTACTGCTCCCATCACCCTCCCTTTACAGTAGTCCATCTCTGAGAAGCCACCTAACTGCTAGGCAGTAAGCCAGCCCGGCGGCTGTAGCCACTGTACCAAGCTGCCCCACTAGTCAGTGTTGCCAAAGCTTGAGACGGTAGGCTCCCTGAAGTGCGGCCATTGCGTGCCACAGGGTGGTGTGAACCGTTGTCCAAGAGCTGAGCTGGGCAAGCTGTCAGTGCCTCTTGTCAGAGCCTCCCACGAGCTTGTAAAACTGCTCTTGGTGTTCCCTTTACCCAGCTGACAGGCTCCTCAAAGCGTGAGGTCCCTCATAGTGCAAGGTCCCTCTAAAGTGTAAGGTAAATCAAACTTGCATGGGGGAGTAAAGAATCTTTTCAGTCACATTCTAATTGCAGGGATGATTCAGTCTCCCTTCTGTCCTCTCTAGCACCCAACAGTTTGGGGGCTTTACTTTCCAGAAACTCCTCACACTCGCCTGTACACACACACACACTCACACACACACCAAAACTACAGATTGGTTTTGTGACATGTAAAGTTCTTAACTGGGAAGCAAGGCTTCTGTGAGTCAGACCTCCCCTCATCACTCCAATGACGACCCGTTCACTTCCTCCCATCCTGCACATCTTGCAATTCATAGACTTCTTCGCCACGTAAGCTGCGTTGTGCAGCAACTGTGCGTGTGACAGCGGTGCATCCTGAGCTTCCTGAGGTCAGGCTGCTGTGAGCTAGGTTTCCAACCCTGCCAGTTAAGTCGAAAACGTCAGGCAGTTCTCAGTGAGACCAGGCGCCCCCTGCCCAGCATGCCTTTGTGAATGAAAAGCAACAGCAAAGAGTTGAACTTGTATTTCTGAAGTTGAGAGGACAGGCAAATGAAACACAGTGAGATAGGGGGTGGCTGAGGGGATGAAATGCTTGCTTTTCAGCACGAGGATTTGGAGTGGATTCCCCAGAACTCAGGAGGCAGAGGCAGGCGGATCTCCGTGAGTTCGAGGCCAGCCTGGTCTACAGAGTGACTTCCAGGACAGTCAGATTTACAACAGAGAAATTCTGTCCTTTCTTGGGAGGTGGGAGGGAAAAAAAAAAGCTGGGCCTCAAGGCATCCACCTGTAATCCCAGCATTGGGGGAGGCGTAGACAGGCACATCCCTGGAGCTTTCCGGCCAGCCAGCCTAGCTTATTTGGAGCATCCAAGCCAGGCAGAGACCCCGTCTCCAAAACACAAGATGACTCTTGTTTATGGAACGGCACCTGAAGTTGCTCTCTGATCTCCACTTGCATGTATACACACAGGTACAGCTACACATACACTAAGAAAGCCTCGTTAGTAAAATATGTAGTGATTTTTTTTCCAGTAATTTACAAGAGATAAAAAGATATTTTCAGATATTATCTCCTGAGTAAATGTAGCAAGTAAGAATTTCAGTAGATAATCATCAAAAAATAAATAAAAAGTCAGACTTCAGATGTCAGGAAAACAAATCCAGGTACTAGCTCAATACCCCCAGAGATCCCATGAATCTGTAGATAACCGGAATGTGTAGGTTTGAAGATCTTGTTCCTATTTATATCACTTGCCAGTTTGGGCAGTTCAGTGACTTCACTATAGCTTGGTGCTGCCAGGACCTTTAAGCGTTTCCAGACTGACCAACTATTGCTTCAGGCAAAGTATAGAGAAAGGGCTGGGCTGGAGCAAGAGCCACACCTCCTAACCTTCCACACCCTGGATACCTAGTACCTGGGTACTAGGGTCACCTAGTCCTGGTATACCCAAGGTCAACAGTGAGTTTTCTTTAGAAGATTAGAATCTAGGGGTCCTGGCTCTTTGGTCTGTGCTCTTTGCTTTCTTTGGGCTCTGTGTGCTATTAATATAGCCATTCAAAGGGGACCCCTGGCAAGGTCGGGGATCACAAGTACAGCTTGTCCTTTCAGGATCCACCTACCATTACAGTTTGATAATGTTCAGGAGGTTGAGGGAGGGCAAATTCGTCTATGTCAGAATCAAAGGCCAGTCCAGCTTTCTGCTGTCTTTCAAACCACAAACCATACTACATAACAAGATTGTTTTATTCTGTAAACACATATGTATATATATACATGTATGATTAATATTTCACATTTTAAAATTGGGATAACTTACATAAGAATCTAAGTTTCCCAGGTTCTCTCAAAAATCCAGACACATTTGGCAACTCTGAGACCACAGTTCTGCACTGCAGTGGTCATCCATGGCCAAGGAGCATCTGCCCTGCTTACACTGGGCTTCACTGTCTACTTTTTCTTCTTTATGTTCCCACCTACTTGTCACCCACCTAGGAGGTGTGAGCACACTGTGTCAGCAGAATGCCAGGTGAAGGGCTGCGGGCCAGAGCTTGCCAGAATTTTTGAATGGCCATGCACAGAGAGACCTGAGCAACATAGAGTTTAGTATTCCCCAAACTGAGCAAGGACCCCAGGGATGGCCAGGAATTCCTCATGCTCATATTCTGGGAGTTTCTCTCAAGAGTTAAGCTCGTCTCCAAATTCACTTTGATTTTAAAGCAGTAGCAATTGGGTTTGTGCATTTGAAGATGACTCTGAAGGACTGAGCCTTGTTCTAGATCTTTGTCACAGGAGGTGCCTGTCCTGTTTCTTACTCTTTGGATCCCTGTATCACTCACCATACTGAGTTCTCTATCAACCTGTGCTTATGGTGGGAAGATTCTAACAGAAATAGCATCCGTTCACCAGACTCCTAATGTAGTTCTAACTCAGCCACAGCCAGACAGGCATGGCATGGCTAGACATTGTGCCCCACCCATAAAGAGAGAAGGGTAAATGGGGGGAAGTTCTTTTTCTGGTGTTAGAGGAAGATGGCAAAGATAAATATTGACAATCATCTTGTTGCTCTTCTAGCATGGGCATGGTTTCATGACTGAGGGTGTGAGGCACTGGTGTTGGGATGGTCAAGGACTTTTATCAGTCCAGTTCAGAAAAGCTTGGAGTTCAATGCAAGTGGATCTGTCCTCCACTTCAGCTGAGCTGCCTCTGTCCTGGTTAGCAATAATAATGACATAACCATAATATATTATATAGCACAATAATGTAATATGTGAGTTGTTTATTAAGAATATTGCTATTTCCTGCATGTGTGACCATCCGCTACTTTTGAGCATGTCTTCTTTTCCTAGCTTCAGACACCAAGCTAAGACTTTAGAGGGCAGCCTATTACTTCAGCCATAACGACAGGGCGGATTGTATAAATCCAGCCTAACCAGTGAGAGTACTGAGGATCCGTGAATGTGAATAATTTCCCCAGAACCACACTGGCCGGGCCCAGGGAACTCTTCTTCCAGTGCTTAGCTTCATTTCTGCACAAAACCTAAGCCCTTGCACTTAACTACTCTACCGTAATAACATCATTAAAACATATTAAAGATATACGATAACACTGAAACCGTAGGAACACGTGTGTGCGTCAGTGAGGCCGGCGGCAGTTCTCATTGCAGAGAAGAATGCAGGAACCATGGTTTTTTCTCTTTGAAAAGCTGATCAATCGGGTTATCAGATCTGCAGCTAAACCCAGCGTAATCACCATCACCTATGGGTTCACAACTGCCCCAGACAAAGAAGAAGGAAGCCAGGGTTGAGCATGGGGCGGGAGACCCCAAAACTAGATGAAAGAGGTTCAATCCTCCCTGGATAGTGAGGTCAGCCGTACACATCCCTTAGAGCCATTGTGTAGATTAAAGGAGATGTCACCAGCACGTGCCTAATAAATGGCTGGCGGAGACTCGCGAAAACTGAAGCTGGTGGGCACGTTGCACGGCTTCACTGCCACGCATAGTAGGTAGTCAGCTAAAGTGCAAGGCGCCGCGCCAGGGTGAAACTGATAAACTAAATGGAGAGCCACCAAACCACAATTCCTCTGCAAAGAATACAGTTCCGTTCCGGCCCAGAGCAAAAGTAAAGTCGTGGCTCTCTCAGTTGCATTAAAGGTTGAACAAGGTGTTTGACGGAAACCGCCCATTTCTCGCATTACCTCTGATTTTGTATTTCTCCAGCTAAATGGTAAGTTTCTCCCCCTTACTTCTAATCACGAACAAAATCAGAGTTACAGTGAAAATTGCTGTATTCTAATAGGTGAGATTTGTTTTCATTTATTTACAACATACTTCATCTGGGTTTCTCGGGGGGCTACATGTTTGTTTTAGCAATCCCGGAGTCGGTGTTCACTCATGACATAGTTTTGAATTTAGAACTGTCATTTCCTAATGAAACTCTTAAAATATCCCTGAATATGATTTTTTTTTCTGACACTATGTGATTTGATGTGCCCAGACTATCAGGATTAAATTGCATTTTGTAAATTCCATTCAGCCCTCAGCATACTAGGACAGATACTGGCTTCTCTCTACGTACTCTTCTGCTATGCAATACACCCCTCTTCCAGAGTCCCTTGGTCTCTATGTTTGATGACGGTCATATGTTTAAAATAACTAAGTTTTAATAATGCTGGCTTAAGATAAAGTAGAAATTAATTTGAAGTCTACAATCATGTTTACATTTAAATAACCAACATCTTAGTCTTGAAAGAATCCACAGTCTGCGATAGCTTATGCTTTCAGGCCCTTGTTAACTAAAGGCTGGTTATTTGAAAACACACTGGTGTATATTCCTGGGTAAAGAGGGTGTGCCAAAGATGCCTGAATTGTTCTAACAAAGGATGTTGAAGCAGATTTTCCTGTTAATACCTTTTTTGGTGACTGGCACGAGGGTATAAGGTTTGGGTTTCTTTTTAAGTTTTGTGTTATTGTTGTTTCTCCTGTTTAAAAACTCACAGTGGTGCACAAGTGTAATCTCAGAACTCAGGAAAGTAAGGAAAGATCAGGAGTCTGGGTCCATCCTGGGCTCCATAGTGAGCTCCAGCCAACTTAAGCCGCTTGGGGAAACCCCGTCTCAAAGAGAAAAGTAGAATCCAATCCCAACATCTAAAATTCAAATGATTTTACACTTTAAAAAAGTCTATTTTCAACTTCCAGTGACTGTCTGAGGCCATGAGAACAGTAGGCACACACATGGCTTTTATCATGTCCGGTAGCTCTGTCCACTAGAACTTCCCGTGAAGGAAATACTGCACAAGTGTGGGGTGTGCATGGTTGCTACAAACCAGGCATGACTTTTCAGCATGCGCACCTGAGAACGGAATATTTCGTCACATCTCACTTCAACTCATGGAAATTTCTATCTCTACATTTAGCACCGAATGCAGCAATGTCTGTTGATAGCTAACTGGCAGTCTGTGTGCTGTTTGGACCGGGCCTGCTTTATGTACTGTTTCAGAGTTCTTTCCAGGGCCGAGTCTCCAAACCTCCCTTGCTATTGCCGTATATCAAGCAGCATTTTCTAACAGTAAAACACATGCTATATCACCCTCTCCACTCTGCCCTTCCTCTACCTTAGTGTAAACATCTAGATCTTACAGCCACAAAAAGACTCATTTTCAAAAAAACTGGGGTTATGATCATTACGCTTATATCCCACCAAAGTCAGACCTCTGCAAGAATTAGCTCCCATGGCCAGTGTTCACTTCTCTCGGCCTTGTGAATGGCTTCTATTTGCTGGATACTCAACTGAGGGGTAAGCTCACTCCCTCCTCTGCCCCTGTCTGTCTTCAAACATAATCTGGAAACACAGCATCCCGTGGGGGAAAGAAGCCTATTGACCACTGAAGCAGGTAGCTAGCTACATAAGGAGAGAGAGGAAGAAAAGAAGCCTTGTTTGTAACTGTTGTCACATGCCAAGTTCTGGGGACTGGAAGGGACTTGCAGAGTCTAGCCAAGTGACCTGCCCTTATGTGCAGCTGGGCATCCAGGGTCACTTGTTGTGTTTTGAAAGCTAGTCACCGTCCAGCGATGCCATTTTAGAGTCAGCACCCACCCCTCTCCGAGTTAGAGAAATTTAGGACTAGAAAGACCCTGGGGGTGGGGAGGGCTTACTTCATTTGAAAAGAAGAAGAAAAAAAACCTCTAGAAAGTAAGTGTCTATAGCTATAGGAAAATTTCACAGAAGATCCAGGCCAGAAAACAGTCCTTTTGGCTCTTTGTTTAATGCTTTTTATGGCCGTCTGCTTCTCCTCTGTATTACCAGACAGGAAACAAAAATTAGTGAAGCCAGACTCTATGTCCTGTCTGTACCATCATCCCTTGATCCCTGGGCTTGCCAGAGGGAACATTTTGCTTTCTGCATGAGGACAGCACCCTGCCTTCTGAGGGCCTTCCTGGCATATGGCCTCTGCTCAGGAAGCGGCCACCCCAGTGTCTCTGCCCAGTAAGTAACCTGGGAGGGAACCCGATTTCAGTCATCCCTCAGCTACAGGTGGTGACTAGAGGCTCAATTAGTAAATACCAGGGCCTCCTGCTTCTTTTGTGGATTCAGATAAGCCTAGATGTGAATTGTACCCAGATCTCTGACAGAACCCCTCTCCATTACAAATATCAGAGATCTCTTTGCATCTCAGCCTGAGATCAAAGCCACCATTACCCTGTGTAGTTTCTCTAAAGTGGCTCCATTACAAACTGCACGCAGGCATACATACATACTTGATGTGTGCAGCCACAGAACTGACAAATGGGATTCAAAGACCAGGCAGAGACACACCTGCTGGGAGGAACAGTCTTCCCTCAAGTACAGAAACTGCCAAGATGTTTGTCACCAAGTAATAACCATGGAGTAGAAAACACCATTGAATCGGGTGGGCTGTTTAAAGACAGGGAATCTGAGTAGTAGGTTCACAGGGAAATGTCTCAGTGGGCAGCTGCCCTTCAGGAGATAAGAAGCAGAGAAAGACTCATGTACCATCAAAAGACAGATATTCTTAATATGTGCACGCACTGTTTGTGTGTGTGTGTGTGTGTGTGTGAATCCTAATTCAAATTGTTCTTTGTTTGATTCAGAGCACAAAACTTGGCCCCTGTAAGTCAAATCCACCTGCCCCCACACCCCTGGTATTTGGTTCACCTATGGATTTTATTTCTCAAGGTGACTGGTAACAATCTTAAAAATCCAGAAGATTTCCTATGAAAATCCTGCATGATTCACATTCTCTTTAAAAAAATAAAAGGAAATCCTGGAGACACTGCACCTATACTCCAGCTTAGCACAGGTTCTGGAAATTCAAAGTGACAGTCCATTTAGGAAGGCTGCGTTTACTGCAGTCCCTGTGCAGCCCACTCATGTAGATAATTGAGTTGTCCCCATCCCCTGGATTAGCACAGAAGCTGTTCAGAGTGGACATTTATTTGTATCAAAGGATGCCCAAAATACCACCCTTCTTTTTTTTTAAACAAACTACTCATTGGTTAAATGTTTACTGAGTCTTCCTATGTGCCAACACGCAGCCAGGCCCTGCTTATATAATGGGGCACAAAACAGTTCTTAGAGGGCTGGAGAGGTGACTCAACGGTTACGAGCACTGGCTGCTCTTCCAGAGGACCTGGGTTCAATTCCCAACACCCACATAGAATTGGCATCTGTAACTCTGGTTCTAGGATGCCTAATACCCTCTTCTGTCCTCTGGGGACACCAGGGACACACAAAATGAACATAATATGCATGGAGGAAAAATGTTCACATACATAAAGTAAAAGTAAATGAATCTTGAAAAAAAAAAAACAGCCTTGCTATCTTCATCAAGACAGTGCGCATATCTCATCCTTGAGTATTTAATCACTACCCCCTCCTTCCTTTCTTACTAGCCTAGACACCAAACACAGCTGATATATATACACACATATATTACATACATACGATGTGTATGCATATAATATATATTATGTATACATATAACGTATATCATATATGTGCATATAGCATATATATGTGTATGTATGTATTCTCTTCTTGACTCCAAACTTACTTGCCCAGCTATAGAAGTCAAAGATCGTTCTCTGTCCATGGCCCACTGTAGATACCTTGGCATAGCAGCAGCTGCCCGACTTTTGAATAGAGCACTACTGGAGTCCAGATTCTATCCTATAGACAATGGAAGAGAATAAGAAGACCGCTGCTTTCTCATTCACATTACGTTCTAAGGAATATTGTTTTCAGTTAACCAAGTTGGAAAGCCGTTGAACCATTCTGAACCAGCACTAGTTATCCATGATTCGCTCCCCGAATGAGTTCTTCAGCATGCAGTCACCAAAAACACTAGTGCATGATAAATACTTACACAACTAGGTATCGGCTGAGCAGTGGTAGCATGCGAGGGTTGGTCTTTTTCTTTTGCTCTTCCGCTTCCTACACTTTTCGAAGCATCTTCTCTTTTCTCTCACAACCCTGAGGCTCTGCTGAGTGAACGGAGATGAAGCAGTAATCTGAGACCATAACGAAGAAAGACCCAAAGACAAGCCCCTTTGTTAAGGAATCCACATCATCAAAGACCCAAACTGGCAGCTGATTGTTTTTATTTATTTCTGTAGGTTTTACATGACACCTGGAGACCATTTAAAATGTTACTTGGCGGTGTGCGCTGTGTGTTTAAAAATAACACTCACCCAGTGCCAAATCACTTTAGAGTCGGGTACAAATATTGAGACAAAAACCCCAGCTGTTATTGCTTTGGCTGCTAATTTGAGGTGTCAGATGAGAGCCCGGCTGCTATACGTCAGTGAATAAGGCCCCTTGTGAGATCATTATGTTTTCTAACAGTTGAGAGTAATGGTCTAATCAGTGCAGCATCAGTTGTTTTCATTATATGCCCACACAATGGTTATGAGCTTTAATTTAAACGGTCCGCAGGGAGATCAGGGAACTTGGTATTTCGCGGCACCCAGGATAGCGGAGAGCAGGTAGTGGTGTGGTGGCTGCCCGTCATCCTTCTCCTGATTCACCTGATCTCAGAGACCGTTTTCCTGCTCCAGTGGGAGGAAGGCAGGCTTAGGTTAAGGAGCTCCTGGTTCCGTGGTGTACTCGTAAAGTCCTATTCAGCCCATTCAACACCAAGAGCCACGTTGACTTTTGGTAACATTTTCGCCTACTGACTGAGCCTTTTCCTTAAAAGGCATCGAGGCACAATCGTCTTCTCTTCCATGTAGCCTCTGCGGCTCCCCACACGGACCTAACTGAACTCTTCCCCTTCATAGAACAGGAGCAGGGTTGCTGCCTTTGAGCGGTCTCAGCAGTGAGTCTGGCTCCTGACCTATCAGGCACAGTGAACAGGGTCCAGCACAAATCAGTATGACCCACCTCCACCTTGGGAAGGCATGGAGTTGGACAGCAACATCTTCAGACAGAATGTCTGAAGACAATTCTGTGAGCGGCAGTTTTGTGTAATGCTGACAACTACAGACCCTGATAACAGACCCCTGAATGCAGTCTCCACAGACCCTTGAATGTAGTCTCCATAGCACTATAGCATGTGATCTGGGTGCAGTTCATTGATGTTGCTTGGGGTAACAAATGAGCATAAGGTTTGGATTTCAGGTCATTAGGAAAAATATCAATGAGTTAGTGTGAGCCCAGTGTCCAGGTCACGCAGGCACTGAGTGTCAGCATCATCACTGCTGTCATGACTATCTGTCATGCTCATCCTCACTGGAAAGTGCAGGCAACCCTACCTCAAAGTACTGTCCTTTACACACAAGCCAAGCTCACCAGCAAAAATTAGGGAGTTCATAAGAGAACATATAACATTCGATTGAGATTTTTCTCAAAGGATGCACCGCTGTATCTTCTTCCTCCTTCCTGCTTTCTAGAGTTTACAAGAGCAAATTCTAGACAAATCAGAGCAGCACAGAGCTCGGGGAGAAGGCAGTTTCCACCTCCCTAAGAGAAACGGTGGAAAGCTTCATCCACAAAGGCTGAGAATTGAGGGGTTGCTGAGGGTAGCCTGCCATCTAGAAGAGGCTTAGTTAGGGGTGTCTATCTGAAGTTCACTGGGCCCAGTGGGCATCAATGTGTGCTCTCCTAGGACCAAGTCTGCAGAGACAAGCCACAAACACACATTCTGACAGGAGCGGAGTGAGCAAATGCTCACTTCAAGATTCCATCCCTAATATCTTGACTTGTGTAAGGACTTGGTCACCAGCAGCAGGTTCTGATTCCTGGTGCATAATGGCTGCCAGGCAAGATGAAAACAGCCAGTTTTGCTGTGACATGTGAGCCAGAAAAGAGAACCAGCTATCTGGGGACAGCCCTAAAGACTTGAGTTTCATTCTCATTGCCCTCCCTGGACTAAGCAAGAGAGAAATGAAGCTGTGGGTTCCCAGCCCATCCTCTTGAAGTTCTCAGACTGCCAGAACTCCACTGTGCTTCATATTCCCCCATGCCAGCAGTTTAGGTATTTCCCACAGGACCCAGCCCCAGTGTCTACACTCAGCTGCTCTTGAGAAAATGGCTCTACATCCACTCCTATGAATTCAACAGAAGAACTATTGGAGGTAGTTCCAGCTTTCAGGCATGGGGCAGTGGTCTTTGAATCCTTGCATGTGTAAATACAAGTCAGGGCATATCCAGACCCACTTTAAATAAAAGGTATCCCATTGCCATGGCTGCTGATGACTCACCAAGGGGCCCATCAAGGATGGAGCCACCTCACTAATCTGGTTTATAGAGAAGGAAGCCTCCTTGGAGAGGCCAGTCTGCCCGGTCCATCAGCCCTAAGGAGTCTAGATATCTGGAGGGATGCATATCAGAGAGGTTCTCAGAACCCAGGAACGTCGGCCCAGGGGGATGCTACAATGCACTCGCTGCAGACGCCTGCTTTTGCAATTATGTGATACATGCACACAGATAATATTGTTACGTTAGAGCCAATTACATGGTGTTATGGACACACAACATGCAGATTACACCCAGAGCCAAGAAAGCTTAGAGTGATAAAGCGATGGCCTAATCGGAGGAGACAGAGGGAAATGTCAGCCTTATTAGGGATGACTGGGTGGAGTGGATGTTGCTGGTCAGAGCTCCTTAGATCAAAGATGGCTATCTTGAATGACGTAAGAGAACTGCGCATTAGCACCAAGCAGATACCGGTAGAGATCTGGGGGCAGAAACCAAACCAGAGCTTTCCAGTGGTAATTACATCCCCCTGTTCCTAATTGGGAAAGCACCATACCTGCTGTAAAAGAGGTCTTTGGTCCTGAAGCAGCAAGCAGACATCTTGTATACTGCCCTGTACGCTTGCGGGCAGAAGGGATTCTGTTCTTGGCTCCCCTCCTCCTTGTTCAGTGGCTTTCAAATGCAAGGTTAGCCTAGTGTGGTAGCACACACCTATAATCCCAACTCCTTGGGAGATTGAAGTGGGAGCGTCGCAAATTCAAGGACAACCCAAGCAAATTGGTGAGAGCCTGTCTCGAAACGTAAAATACTAACAAAGGGCTGGACAGTAGTTCAGCGGTATCATGTCTCACATGCCTGAAACCCTGTATTTGAGTTCTGATGCCAGGAGAAAAAAAAAAGAAATGACCTCACATGAGGATCCTCTGGAGGTTTTGTTAAAGCGTACAGCCTGGGGGGAGCCCTCCCCACCCTCCTCCTCAAGGTTTCTACTTAGAAGGTCTGAGTGGACGGAGGAGCAGCATGGCCGTCCTTGTCGAGTGATATTGCAGATCTGGAGCTACGCTCTGAGGATCACTGTCCATATCTGCTCCCTAGCCAGCCCTGTGGAGATGTCCCTTGTACTGGCCCTGGTCCCCACCCAGCACTACAAGCATAGAAACACTAGAGATATTTTCCAGAGTGGGAGCATGGTGTGCTAGCTAGGAGTTTCACTGTCTGCCTTTGGATCTGTTAATGAGTGCCATTGGGTTTCTAAAAATATTTGGGCCTCTGTTTCTTTCTTTGTAAGTTCTAAATGCCTTTGACCTGATCACCTCATTTTACTGAACAGTTCTGATTTACCAGCACTTATTCCCTGGCAGACACAGGATCAGAATGGCAGAGCCTGATAGTAAATATTTTAGGCTTCGTGGGCCACATGGTCTGTATTGTAACTCCTCAGTCATTATCACACAGAAGCAGTCACAGACCGCACAAAAATAAAGGAGTGAAACTTGATTGACAAAAGCAAGCTTATGGAATGGGATTTGGCCTGTTTCCAGAATCTGGAGCTGACTGTCCCGTACACTGCTCCCTCGTAACTTTGTCATTATAGAGGAGGCCCTGGCTTTCCACAGCACCCCAGCATTTGACATAGAAACTGCAGGGCACCTGTGTTCTATATGTGTAGTGTGGTAGAGATAGTAAACTCGCTAATCTTTTGTAGCTTGAAATTTTAATTTTTTAATTAATGAATTGTATTTATTTTTATGAGTGTAACTCATGCATCCCTGGTGCCTGGAGTAGCCAGAAGAGGGCGTCAGGTCACCCAGAACTGGAGCTACAGACAGTTATGAACCTCCACGTAGATGCCAGGAATGCATTCCTGGTCCTCTGGAAAAGCAGCCAGTGCTCTTAACCCCTGAACAATCTTTCCAGCCCCTGGAATAAAATTTTTAATAGGCCCTTTCTAGTGCTCACAATCACTGGGTCCACAGGCAGGTGTGACATTGGTCATTTTTTATTAGACAGCTGTGCTCCAAATATGACAGAGCCTACGGGCCACTGGACTGGTATCCAGGTCAACTTGCCTCGGTATTGAAAAAGTATTTATAATGGGGTAAGAACTTGATAAGAGAGATTTGGGAAGGAGGTGGATTGTCATTTAACCCTGTGAGGAAGGGAGATGTTTCTGATAGTGCTCAGACTAAAGTGTCCTTTCAGAACCAACTGCCCTTTGGGGTGGTTGAAAATGGGGAATGCCAAATAGTCCTGAAATTAACAAAATCTTAACTGAAAAGATGGGTTGGTGGATAAGAGTGCTGGCTGTTCTTCCAGATTATCTGGGTTTGATTCCCAGTACCCACATGGTGGGTACCATCTCTATCTTCAGTTCCAGGGGATCCAACACTTTCTTCTGATCTCCACAGGCACCAGGCACGCAAAGTAGTATAGAGGCTTACGTGCAGGCCAAACACCCATACACATAAAATTAAAAAGAAATTAACAGAATAAATTCGACCCCAGACTTGAGCTTAAAACTCAAAGGAAAAATGCCAGATTAATAGTATTTACTTAGGGAAAAACCTCCAATCTTATCTGGATAATTTGGGAGAATTTGCTTCAGAGAAGGGAGACACAGAACCAGCATGGCGTCTCCAGGGGACAGAGGTAAACACACGAGGTTGACAAGGTCACTGCTGTAGCACAGAACAGGCCAACACACTATGGGGATGTGGGAACAGTGGCATTGGCAGAGGGAGCCTTTTGTCTTCTGCTGCTAAGGCTTATAAAACAAGAAGTGAGAGGAGGTGTATGCAGATTTCCTAGCTTTGGGTCCAGAGTAGATGGGAGGATAGATAAGAGCTGTACTGCAGCAGCCAGTTTGCCTAAAAGCAAAGGGCAAGGGGTAAGCAGGAGAAATGAGACTGCAAAAGAGAACAGCGGGTCCGGGACTCACCAACAGCTAGTGGGCTGCCCAGGCAGGACCCTCAGTCTCTTGGCCTCTGACTGCTCTAAAAGGGGGGGTAATAATCCTGACCTCAGAGTGCTAGCTGTATCAAATGAGACTGTGTGAAGCCATGGTGGAAAGGACTCAGCACAAGCCGCAGTAACAACATTGACAACCAGTGAAAGTCAGTTCTGAGCCACTAAGTGCTTTCCGTATCTTGTTTCAAAAGATTGATGGTTGGTTAGATAATGGCCTCCAAAAGATCCCAACATCCTCATCCCAGGAATCTGTGGGTGTCACACTAAATGGTCAGAGGGGCCCTTGAAAATGAGATGAAATTAAAGATCTTGTGAATAGAGAGATTCTGTAAATGTAATCTCTAGGTTCCTTAAAAGGGGGAGTAGACAATCATAGTGAGATCCTAAGAGGTTGGGGTGATGCAATGAAGGGAGCATGGGCCAGACACCCCTTAAAGGGTGTGCTACCATAGGGAGGAAACACATTCCCTCCCTCAAAGACTCCCTGAGAAGTACACTCTACTGGATCTTTAGATATAGGACCTCCAAACTGTAGGAGAATAAATTGAAGCCACCAAAGGCACGGACATCTGTTACAGCAGGATTCAAGTCTTGACACCACCACTTGCTGCGTGAGGGAATAAGAGGAATAGATGTGAGTTCTAGGCATCACTCCCAGGTTCTCATGATAGCAGGGCCAACACATTACCAGCGAAGTCACCTTTCCACCATTTAATGAGAGGAACTGAATGGTAAGATGTAGAGCCATAGCCCAGAGCCTACCTCCATATAAGAAGACCGTGGTTCATGTTGAGGATGATCTCAGTGTTCGGGATTCGTGCCATCTCTCTTAATCACCGCCCGCTGGTGTGAGATCTTTATTATTACCCCTGTGCTGCAAAGGAGAAAGGTAATGAGGTTGAGAAAGTTACCCACGTTGACGTAGGCTATAAACGGCAGAGCCAGACTCTAACAGCGGCTCTGCCTTTGAGGCCATGCTTTCTGGCTCTGTCCCTCTGCACTGGGAACCTCATGCCAACTCTCCCATTGAACGCCAGCTACTTAGGCAGGACCTAAGAGCCAGACAGAGCGTGGTGTTCCCTCCTGGGCCAGAGCTGCCAAGACGAGAAATCAAACGAATCTGTGTTTCTTAGCAAAACAGCAACCGCAGCTTCCAGGGCAATCAGTGTCTAAGAGGTTAGCAACCTTCTGACATCCCTGGGCCAGCCAGCCTCGAGCAGCAAATCATGAAAGTGTGAATACTGTGTTTAGTCACTGGGGCTCTGGAATAATTGCTATTATCGTAAATGTTTTATAGCTCTCATTACGGCTCGCATTTAAATATCAGTGTAGTAATACGTTAATAAGTCATCGCTGCTGGGCTACTGCTGCATGCAGTTCCAGCTGAAGCCTGAGTGTAGCTGCCCTGTGTCTGCAGCCAAGTGAGGGCTGGCTGTGAACTCCACCTGATGGTGACTGGCGAGGCCTATTGAGTCTTCTTGCACTTTGCCTTTGAATAATGAAGAGGATGCTCAGAATGTTGTCTGGAGTCACTCAACAAACCTAACCACAGGCCGGCGAGGTAGCATTTCTGTTTCACCATAGCTGCTAAGCTCTGTGGGTGGGATACGAACCGAGCGCTCACTTGCTTCCTTCTTGGCTTTGTTCATTGTTATGTGCTGCCTTGTACACAGTGCTTTCCCCTGAGTACAGAGCCTGGAATTTTGAAATGACAGGAGAAATGATAGCATTGCTTCTGTCCTGGAGACTTTCCTGGTACAGAAGAGAATGGCAGCCCAGCCTAATGGAGATGATGCATTCTTCAGCTTTGCCTGATAAAATACTCCAAAAGCTTCCTAGGTAGACAGATAGGATGCGCGGGCGCGCGCACACACACACACACACACACACACACACACACACACGTTGTAGAGGGAGAGCTACACAAAACATCCGAAAAGTTTCCACTTCTGGTGTAGCGGTGTGCTGTACATAAACATCGGTTGTAAATGGGTGTGTTCATCTCTACTGATTACCTAACATAGTGCCAGACCGGATGTGGGTATATAGTTAATGTCAGAGGGTGGAGGGGGATGAGAACTAGGCTCTTTTCTTCTGCGTGCACCCCCAACCTTCCTCCTGTTGCCCAAGCAAGTAATGGACAGATCAGAGGACTTGAGGAGCGTGTATTTGAGTGGCAGATGTAAATCCCTGGAATCCTACTTGCATCTAAGGTCACAGGGCTGGAGAAGCAATCTGCAGTACTCCCTGGGTTGGGGCATGGGGTGACAGTGTTTGAATGAAGCACTCTTTCCCTTTGGAAGGTTCAAGTGAGGGATAGAACATTACAAGAGAGGACTAGATTCTCTCCAACACATTCAGTAAATCGACATACTACATGCCCTTTCTGTAGCTCACGAAGAGGGGGCTTTAAGAAAAAAGGAATATATTTACCAAGAGCCCATGGCACAGTCTTCTTGACTAATAATGGCTCCTTCTTGAGCCAGTGAAGACCAACGGTGGCCTAGAGGAAAGTGAGAGAAACTGGGTTGCTGAGAAGAGAGTGGGATCTGGTATGTCTCTGAAAGATCAGAGAAAAAAGAGGCCCAGGGAGCAGGTCGGCAGCACAAAGAAGCAAGGCTGGGTCCAATTCTTAATCTCTGGGACACATCGAAAAGCAAGTGCGGGGTCTTGGGGTCAGAGGCAGAGAACCAGGCCTTCCCACGCATTGCCACCTCTCCAATGTGTAGTCACTGACCTAAACTGCGAGAGCCTCTGCCAAGAGATGTCCCTCACTACCACATTCTTCTGGGCTTCGTAATGGGTCTTTTTAGTGGGTAAACTGAGGCAGTACCTTCTTGGATCCTGATTCAGTTCTTCATCAGCTTCATTTCATTAGGTCCGTTTGTAGAGCTCACATCTTTGGCTATGCGTCTCCCTGTAAAAGGACCTAGTCGGTACTAACACTGCTCTGTGGGAACTCCATCCATGGTCAAGGAGAGCACTGGAAAGAGGAAAGTTAGTCCCCCTTGAGATAAGTTAAGATACTCTTGAAGGACCGGAAGATACCTGGAAAATAGAGATTAACCTATTGAGATAGCATCATGTGCAAGGCAGTGTGTGTGATAAACAAAGCAAGATCAGGGTGAGAGAGGGCTTGGTCGGATCACACCTGCAGAGCTGAGCAGCGCTGGCAAAGCTAGGAAGTCGCCCTGCCCGGCTGCAGCTCAGCCTCATCAGCTGTAACGAGAGTGTAACATCTCCTTTGGGAGTTGTGTACTACCAATCAGAAGGAGTACATCTTTCCTCTCCCTAAAAGAGAACAGTAGCACGAAACTGACTTATCCCTGGAAGAACTAAAGATGCCGGGGCTGGGGAAATGGCTCAGCCATTCTTTGTGTGCATTAACTCTTGATGACGACCCAAGTTCCTTCCACAGCACCCATGGCAGGCAGCTCCAGGGGTATCTGATGCCTCTGACCCATGTGGGCACCAGCACTCATGTGCACATGCCCACACACATATGCATACCCATGATTCAGAATGCAGTAGGTCTTTTAAAACAAAAAGAATTAAAGATGTTGTAATGAGGTCCTCGATACATAGCAAGATTAAGTCAGGGATTTATTGCTCAAGGATGATGGGGGAACCTACGTGAATAACAGGGACTGTGGGTTCCCCCATCATCTGGAGGGTTTCCACTTTTCTCTAGACACTTGACTTTTTTTTTTTTTTTTTTTTACAGCCGCATCCATCCCTCCCCCACACCCGTGAACATCTCAGTGCCCCTCGTTCATAACTTCCTTCTCCCCCTGTCTCTGCAGCACCCTCAACAACAACAACATCAGCCGCATCCTGGTCACCAGCTTCAACCACATGCCGAAGATCCGGACCCTGTGAGTAAAGACGCCACTTCCTCTCCACCTACCTACTACCTTACGTAGCCCCGGGGCTGCTCTCTCCGCTTGTAAAGCCCACCGGGCTGTGAATGGGCACACAGTTCCCATATCCAAAGCCATAAAGCAAGCTGAGACTTAGTGAGTGGAGGCAGGTTCAGGGCAGGGTCATGGTGCACCCGTGATTCCTAGCTGCCATTCCATGCCAGGAAATCTCATTTCTTATCACCCTATACTGTGGGAAGCCTTCCTGCACTGTGCTTGTTGTGTCTAATAGAAAAATGGCTAGTTTCACGTTGCCAGAGAACACAGAAAACGTACTTATGAGACCCCTGTTGACTTCACCCACGCTGTGTCGCGTTGACGGTTCTGTCAGAATGTGATAGTGGCAGTTATCTTCCCTTTTCAGAATGGAGGAGTTGGGAGTCTTTGTCCTTTCTCTATTCCACCAAGGTGCCACCTGCTACATTCTCCTGCTCTCTAGACAACAGTCAGATATTAGAGTACACTGGCTTGGTGCTTTCTTTTAAGACCTTGGATAAGCTTATGGCCTCAGGGTGGGTGCTGCAGAAGCAGGCCCGTGATTCTCATTATGTGGGGCACTCTACTTTCAGCCAGTAACCCATTTGTAGGTTTTTCTGCAGTAGAACATGGTTGGCTTTTCCAAAGAGGTTCCTGCTTGATGTTCTTCTCTCTCAGAGTGTTTGTATCACAGTAGAAAAGGGAGAGCCAACCCCTGACAGCTTTTAGCCAAGTACATTTAGGACCAGAGCAAAGAGCTGAAATGCCCTCTGCCCTTAATTGGCTCTATAACCTCTTTTCCTTCCTCTACATAGGGCTGGTGGTGAAGAGCACATGAAACTGAACACATACAGTGCCCAGCACCCGGTAGATAATAGATGGCATTAGATATTATCATCACACAATTATCTAGAAATCTGGACTGACCATTGCAAGCTCATCTATGCTCCTCAGGCAGCATGGAACCCAAGAGAATGGAAAATCCTTCAAGCAGTACTTCCCAGACCAGCAGCTCAGAACCCATATGAAACTTTTCCAGAAACAAAGTCCCAGGCTCCACCCCAGGCCTATAGGGTCTTGCACATAAATCTGTTGGCAGTGAGCCTTTATGTTCTTATAGTCTGAAAGCTACCGCATTCCTAAGAGAGTGACCTTAACTCTAAGTGAGAATAAAGACCAAGAAAGGAATGTATCGAAAGCAATGCAGAGCAGTTTGGAGCAGGCAGATCTGCACTTGCATGCAGACTCACATTTACTTAGGACACATCTTCATCTTTCTGTGCTTTGGGTCAGGGACTTAATAATGCACGCTTACGTTGGAGTCACATGAGGGTGCACTATGATGTGACTTGGGAAGTGCTTATGGCAGGGTTTATACAGTAGTGCTGATTATTATCAATAATGACCATCCCAGACCACTCTCCATCTCTGCTCACCAGTGGGTACCCAGAAGCTCTCACTGCAGAAGACAGCCTTGCAGTGTCCAGGGAACATCCTCTGTGACAGGCTTCCCTCTGTGTCCTTTTCAGTCTAAAAACAACAAGGATCAGCCCTCAGAGCTGGGGAAGCTGGCTAGCCTGGGCGACTGGGTGCCTGCTTGGGGTGTGTTGGGCAGGGGTTGGGAAATGGGTTTTATCCCATTTCTATTGTGATTTTTCTCTATGGTCCCAGATATCCGTCTGATGAGTTCAGATCAATCAGTCAATCTTGTCTCTTCTCTTTGCTCTCTGCCAGCTGCCATTTTCTCTTTAGTTTAATTCTGAGATGGCTCTGTACAGAACTCCCTGGGGACGAACTGACTAATCCCCCTTCACTGTAATGAAAGCGCTGGGGGTGGGTGACCAGTGTGGGAGAAGGAGGGAGGGAGAAAGGAAGGAAGTCATAAGTGGGATTTCCAAAGGAAAGCTTTTACATAGAATTCAGAAAGCCTCACTTTATGGAAAATGAACACTGACCCTCTCTAAAAGGATTTGCTGGAAATTTAATTTGGCATCTGTGGCTAAAAGGCACCTTTTGTAAATTGGCATTTGTATTCATTCGCCTTATGCTCCACAGAGGTGGTCTCATCCATGTGGAATAGTGTGTGTCCGTCCTCGAGAGATCACAGAACAGCATCCAGGATCCTCAGCCACCTGGCTGCTTTCACATCTACATAAGCACCAGCCACATGCAGGCAGGGCCACAGTTTGGGAAGAGACTGGAATCCACAGTTCTCAGACTCATGATAACAGCAAATAATTTTTCATGATCCTACCATGTCAGGCCTTGTGTGAAACACTCCCCGTAGGTTACTTTGATCCAGAGAACAGCCCTACCCATTTTACAGCTGGTAACACAGACCTAGAATGAAGCCACTGCCCCCAAATCAAAGTCAGAAAGCGGGAACCAATGCCAACATCACATAATTTGACATCAGAGCCAGAACAACGAGGGTGATGTTCATCACCCAGAGGGATGAAAAACAGAAGAACATAGGGCCAGGTGAGCAGAGCAAAAAGAGACCAGAGCTTCCACATGGGCCAGGAATCCTGGGTCATCACCATGACAACTCAAAATTGTGAAAAGTAATTAAATAATTTCCCTTCTCACTCAGAAGATTTGAACCATTCTTAGCAATTTCCACACCAAATTTCACGATGCTTATGGTAATTTTTTTTCTAAAATAGTGCTTAATGAGACAGCATGACAGTACACATTTGGTCTGTAATTCTGGTGCTCCTAGGGCAAGATGGAAGGAAGAGTCAGGAGAACCCCTAGAAGCATATGGACCAACTTTCCTGGCATACATGGTGGCAGGCAACAAAGAGACCATTTCAGACACAATAGAAGGCAAGGACTGACATCCAAGGTTGTCCTCTGACCTTCATAATGCTCTATGGCACACACACACACACTCACACACACACACACCCCAGATACACAGAGAGAGAGAGAGAGAGAGAGATACACATACAAACAAAAACATACTTAGTATCTGGAGTGGTGTTGTTCCATTTTATCTTCCAAGCATAATGTTAAAGTGGCTTAAAAGAATCTGTCTAGCTCAACCTTGCCATCATTTCTGATAGATGATCTTCCTAGGTAGATAATAGAGGGAGCTGAGCCTGTCCCCTGCCCTGGGCTTTCTGATTGGGGCTCCATGTGGCTTCTGTATCAGTTGAAGTCACTACTTGTCTGTGATCCCACTTTGGAAGGGAGAAAGTGTCAGGAAGATGGTCAGTGGGATAGAAACATCTGTAGCAAAACTGAAAAGAGCAGTAATTTGGGGCTGGCCAGCTAGGGCTGAGAAAGAACCAACCTGACATGATCTTCAAAAGGGAAGCCTCCAACTTTTTGGTTAACCCAGAAATGAAGCATCTGACTAAGGCCCTGATGTGCCTAAGCTTCATTCTTGTCCTGTTGAACTCTCACCCTCAGTTGGAACTGATGGAAGCATGTTCTAATTTAGCTACCTCAGAGACCCACACTCGTCTCCAAGTCATCCCTGTTGTCTTAACACCATTGCATTACTACCGAGCAGGGCACGTGAAAGGCAAGCTGATTAACTGGCTGAATCTCCTGGCACAAAATTGAATCCCCTCCCCTCAGCCTACACTACACTGCAGCCTGCCCTACACTCCTCCTGCCCCTCACAGAACCACTGTGATATTTGCTCAGATACCATGCTACCTGATAGGGACAGGTAGGAAATTCCCTCATCTTCTCCTTCCTGTTCAGGGAGAGAAGTAGTCTTCTCTTTGCTCTTGGCACAAAGTGTTCGTGCTCAATAGCAAGCAGAGGTCTTACCTACCATCCTCCAATTGAGGTCTTTCCCACTGGCTTGGGACTTTGAACACGATCCCTTTCCCAACTGTGTTACCGCATTCAGGATCCAGGCAAAGGGGAATCCATTCTTGCGTTAGCTCAGAGGGTTTAGGCTTGGAAACTAAAGAGGGAAAATGTGTTAGGACTTTATAATTCCTTTCTAGGACCTCAGCTTCTGAAAGTGTATCTGACTTATTCTGAAATACAAAAAGTACGAAATATCAACAGATATTTTTATCAAAAAAATTTACAATTTATGTAGGTTTGGGGTTTGTTTAATCCACTTGAAATGATGGGAGTTGGGTTAGCCAAACCCCTGTAGACATGACCTGCTAGGGTTGGTGACAGAAGGTTCAGCCAGCACACGCCTGAATTAGCCGCACTTGGCTAGTGTTTGGCAATGTTGACCTTGTGCTAAGTGGCATGTGGTCAAGGGCCCTTCAGTTCTCTCATTATAGTACAGATGTGATCCAAGGCACTCCTTTGGGCTGCCACGCTGTATTAATGGACTTGACACAGGGCTCTCCACAGTCCCAAGATAACAGCTGACTGATTAGCGTGTCCAGGACTACCCATTTGAAAATTTACAGCAAAACCTGAGTCTCATGCTACTGAAACTCATGCACCACCAATTCTAACAACTGTAGGGAATATGGAAGTTGGAAATGCTGGCAAGAAGTCCTGGAGGAAGCACCCCGGCCCCCCCTCCCCCCGCAGAAGATCTTGAGCATCCCCCGTTTGCCTCCCAGCTCACATGAGGAAGTTGAAGTAACTTCCCTCAGAAGTGGAACAGGCAGGTCCCTCTAGGGAATCCTAGCCACTCAAGAGCAAGAAACTGATCTGGAATCACAGCTCCCACTGAAGAAGAGCCATAGTCTAGAAGTGGTTAGGAAAATCTTTCCAGAAGTGTCTAGATCAGTCCGAGTAGGAAGTCACCAGGTAAAATAGAACTTGACACAGAGAAGGTAGGCACCACAGAGTGGTTGCTAAGGAGACCTCAGCCACACGGCACCACAGGTAAGAGAAGCAGAACTCCCTTTAGGCCAGCTGTGAGTCCTGTGGTCCAGAAGCAGAGTCACCCTGTTGGATCTTTGACTCACACTAGGATTGTCATTGTAGTGATGTCATTTCCCTCTCCTCGGGGCTGATGCTTATTTGCATAGAAAAGAAAGGAGTAAAATTACTATTTCGGCATGGAAATTGCTCAGAACCTCCAGGATACACATTAATTGTGGCCTACTCATGAAGGTATTAGTGGCATGGTTAAAAAAAAAAAAACAACGAGATTTCTGCTTTTTCCTATGCATAGGGGTCAGGAATGTTGCCCTAGTCTCATAAAAATTATCATGCTGGGGACAGGGGCATCAGAGGTCTGGCCCACTCTCATCTCTGGGTAATGGCATCTCTGTCTCTCCTTCTCCAAGGCGTCTCCACTCCAACCACCTGTACTGTGATTGCCATTTGGCCTGGCTCTCAGATTGGCTGCGACAGCGGCGGACGATTGGCCAGTTCACCCTCTGCATGGCCCCCGTGCACCTGAGAGGCTTCAATGTGGCAGACGTGCAGAAGAAAGAGTATGTGTGTCCAGGTGAGCCTACCCTACCTGCTCTCCCCTCCTAAGCTACAATTCACATGCCCATCAATCAGCCTTGTCTACCATGACCCTGGCTCTGATCATAGCCATCCCAGAGCTTGGCATGGAGGGAACCCTGTAGTCAGCTGAGGTGTGCAGTGATGAGTTGAAGAGCTTGCACTCTGCATGGAGTTCTGAGAGAGAAGCTGTTGACACCCGAAACAGAAGATGCCGAAAGAAGTCAGGAATCACTCTCGATTAAGCTCCGTAGCCCACTGGTACAGCGAAACCTCACATTGGATGAGCAGCACGTTATCAGGACACAGGTGTAATGGAGGTGTTTTAGCACTGATACATGACTTCTGCCACCCAAAGGCATGTCGAAATGGGAAGACAGGACAACGCAGGCTGTGGACTAAGCCTGTCTGGCTAGAAGCCCTAGCTCTTCCCTTACTGGTGTGTGACTTCGGCAAGTTACCACTCACCTGAAATATAAATAATGCTAGAATCCACCTCAAAGAATGGGTGGGAGGATTAGGTCAAATAATGAACATAGAGCACTTAGCATGCTACTTGGTAAGAGCGAGATAAGTGAAGTTTGATTATAATAGCTTAGTTGGCCCACAGAATGCGCCAGGCAGACACGGGGTCTGATCTGTGAGTGACTAAAGTGCAATAGCGGCCCAGTGCCTACGTAGCACTCAGAGCTGAACCGCACAGACTCACGAGACAGCTCAAGTCTCAAGTCCTCAGGAATGGAGGGTGGCTGAGCAGCCCAAGATCTTTCTTGTTTTTAAACAAGACCCTAAGTTTTGTCTGCTTCTGTTTACTTCTCCCAATTCTTCTGGTGGCAAAGAAGTAGAGGTGAGTCCAGGGTTTTTTAGGAGGGAGGGAAACAACGCACATGCAGAGTTTGCCTAAGAGGCATGTAGGTTTCCAGGGACCCAGTCCTGGATTGGAGTCCAGTGGCGTCTAAAAGGCTGAGCCTGGGTAGCCAGTTGCACACAAGAGCCCACCTTGTATTACTCTCTCTCTTCTTAGCTATCGCACGCCCACTTTCAGTTCTGTGCTGGTTTCGCTCTCTGTTGCTGTGATGAAACACTGATCAGAAGCAGCTTGGGAAGGAAAGGGTTTATTTCATCTTTAAGCTTACAGTCAATCACAGAGGGAAGTCAAGACAGGAACTCAAGGCTAGAACCAAAGCAGAGACCATGGATGGCTGCTGCTTACCAGCTTGCTCCCCATAGCTTGCTCAGCTTTTTCTCATACAACCCAGGACCTTCTGCCTATTGTCATTAATCAAGAAAATGCCCTATAGATGTCCTTATAGACCAATCTGTTGGAGCCATTTTCTCATTTTCTCCTCCCAGGTAATATTAGCTTGTGTCAAGTTGACCAAAACAAAACAAACACAAAAAACCTAACCAGCATGGCACTGAGAGCTTAACAGACTCAATTTGTGTACCCAGGCCCCAGGATGGCCAAGAGTAGAGACTGGGTGGGTGAATCATTCAGTTCTTGCATTCAACATGCCCCTCCTCTCTCTTCCCTTCTCTTCCCCCATCACATTATTTATTCTCCAGAAACATTTTAACACATCTCAGAGTAGTACCTCAATAACTTCCCCATAGACGCCCACTTAGAAATCATTTCCCATCAAACACATATAATAAAACCGTTTATCACACAGGCACCAAATTCAAATATAGTGGCTATAATTACAGTAATTATCAGGCAAAGGGTGCAATATCGGCATAAGTGCCAGTGAAAGAAATAATTACAGAGTGCGGGAGCCATCCAAGAGCTACTGAGGAAAACTAATTAGAGACAATGTACAAACACTACATGACAGGTGGGTGCTGAGAGCAATGTGGCACATGACCGTGAATGCTGCTCTGTCGTGAAAGCTGCCCCCTGTCAGCACACTGCCCAGACTCCACTTAGCCAACAGCAGTCAGAATCCAAGCCCCACGAGAATAAGGCTGCCTGACCCCAGCCCTAGAAATGCTAGGGCCCGAGCCCTAGCTCTTTGGAAAGCCTAGCTCTAGCAGCAGTTTCCTTAGCTTAGAAAAAGAACACCCTTAGCCCCTTCCCTGCTTAATGCAGTCAAGCCCACTGCACGTGATGGTCCTTGTAATTTCTAACATGAAGCCAGATAGCTGTCTTTTGGGGACATGAGAATGTCGCCCCCAAACTCTAGACATCGATATGCTATGAATCTTGCCCTATCGCCAGTAGTACCAATTTAGGGCCTTAATAAAGAGGGATACCCCATCCCACGCGCAAAGTGTTCTTTCGGTGATTTGTCAGGCACCTAAGGGTTAAAACGTGGACTGTTCCAAAGAGGTGCTTTAGAAAAGGTCAGAATTAATTACAGTGTTTGTGGGATCTGGTGTGTTGAGCCCCTGTGAGGAACAGACACTACCATGAAGAATGAGATATGAGAGGTGCAAAACTCATGCGTCACCTCCTCTGTATGATAGGTAGTTTATGAGACTTATGATCAGGGATGCTGGAGGAAGCAGTGTGGAACAAGGCAATTAAAATGGCAGTGACCAGTCTGTGAGACCCTGAGAAGGAAGTCACAGAGAAGGGCTGTCCTAGGTCCTTAACACCCTTGTGCAGCACCAGGGAGGGTGCAGGCCCACCCACACCAGGCCAGAGCTCCCCAAGGCATCTGAGTGAGGCTGTCTGCTACAGATCTGCCTGTGATTCTCTAAAGCTGCCCCAACACAAATCTTAACAGCTCACTGAGAGGACTTCAGAGAGGGACAAGCACTTCTGAAAGATGCAGATCATCACTTGGGAGCAGGAGGCATATGGAGCACCAGTTAAGTCTCTCCTGCCTGTATCTCCATCCCCAGAAGTCCCTGTCAAAGCAGCAGGAGAAAAACTAACTCCCTGGACCCTTCAGTCATAGCTAAACCTTCCCCAAACATAGCTCCAGAGATAGGAAAGACTTTATCTCATTTAGCTGGGAGGCCCTGCCTGCCCAAGTTCCTGAGAGAGCCCTTATTCCTGAGCCTGGCCTTCTCTCACCCCCTAGAGTCCGTGGAGATGGGCACATTATCTCCCCAGCTAACCAGAACCCTGCCAGTAACACACTTAGCAGAATGCATCTCCCGTCAACTGTACCCTTGCTGTCTAAGACATTTATTTCCTCCCTCTGGGGAGAATTGTGATTTTCTTTAACCAGGGCTGGGGGAATCATCTCTATTTCCTTTTATCAGAGTGTCTTCTATGTGGTACAACCTGCCTACTGGGCTTCCTTCAGTGACGGCTGAAGGATTGCTCTGATAGCATCTTTTGTTTCTAGAGCCCAAGGACTGTAAGGACCCCCCAGGCTAGGCCATGTTTCATCTGCATGTCCCTTGGAACATATCAGAATTTTATCAAAGTGCGTAATACATTAAAGAAAAAGTTCATGTTACATGATTTGTAAGTTTTTTTTCATCTTCATTTAAAGGGCGTATTTGGGCATTCACGTTCTAAGATTTATTTTCCGTGTGTTTCTTTCCTGATATCTTACTCTCAGAGAGTTCCTACCTGTCATAATTCATAATTTATGGCTATTTGTTAACTATTTGACCTCCTGAATCAATTATCTCTTTCCTTTGGATGTCTTTGAGACCATTGATTTGTCTGTCCACTTCAGGCCTGTGGCCTTGAATATGAAATATCTTTCCATAAAACTATCAATCTCATCTTCCAGAAGTATAGGATAAACCTCATTGTTTTTCGGGTACCCCTAAACAATGCCAGATCCCAACAGACCCTCCATAAATCTCCTCTCTTACCATTCAAAAATAAAATATACTTATCTCCCTGGAAACAGAAACTTTCTTTCATTCTCTTTTTCTTTCTTTCTATTTGAGACTAGCTACCAAGTATAAAGATAATTAAGGTAGGCCGTGTCTAGCCACCCCTCTCCTTAGGAGGTTTTAATTAAAATACTATAATTGAACATTGCAGGAATGAGATTATTAGGTTTATTTAGCCATTTCCAAAATTATCATGCCTCTGGTATTTAAATCATATTCATTTATATTCTCATCGTAATTGCTGGAGTCCCATTGTCACTGCAGTCTGTTGTTGGCTTTTGAAAGGCCAGAGGCCAGTTGGGAAGCTTAATTTGAATACTGGAATTAATTTATTTCAACATACTCACAAGGCCATTGGATATTTTTACTGTGCACTCTACTGGGTGATACTTTTTTTTTTTAATCAGAAAGAAAGAAACACAAGAGCGTTGGCCCTCGCTAGTGTCGTTTACCCAGTTTGTGCCTCGGGCCCCTCCTCCTACCTCCCCATGTTCCCAGGCCCACGGGTTTTCAATTCTGTAGCTATAAGGAGCACCGCTGAAGGAGGGATTATTTTTTTTAACCCAGTAGAGACGGAAAAGGGTTCAGCCAGACGTGAGAATCGCGTTGTTACACAGCTCGGTGATCTTAGGTAGTTTCTCTAACCTTCGTCTTCTTCAGGTTCTTTGTCGGTGTAACCAGACTAGTGGGAAGTAGAGCCCGAATCACAGGTTCAGTGAGGATCACGTATTCAGGGCACTGAGTGTGGTGTAGTTTTCATTTCGTGAGCGCTGGCTGCTGTGTGGGAAAGGTGTGTCTATCCTTGGCATCGCCGTGGGCCCACCTGAGCCCAAAGTCATTGATCTTTGTCCATTGTCTGGGCAGACATGGGCCTTGCAATTTTAATGTAATGACCATCCTCGCTTGCCAGTTAGGAGAAGAGCAAAGATGAGTGTTACCCGAGCAGGGACTGCCTCCTACTCATAGCCCCCACTCTCTCTGGACACTAGGAGAGGACCTGTATGGCCAGCTCAGGTGGGGTCACTGATATACTAGTGTGCCTACACCCACAGCCACAGCAACCTTCCCGAGGAGAGTTTAGCTGGGGACCATTCCTCCCTCATCCTCGCCATGTGCTCCCTGGGCGGGAAACCTTGATGTTTGTGTCATGTCAAAGGCTGGCGCTTGCACTGCTCTGCCCTGCCTCAAGACACTAGGCCACAGCCCTGGGTAACAAATGGCTTTGCCGGCTCTGAACTGCAGTAGGAAGCATGAACTTTGGGAAGAGGTCCTGTTTGCCATGGCCACTCCATCTCCTGCTCAACACTGATCCCACATACCAGTGGCAGGACACTCAGAATTCAGGGAGTCTTTCCTGGGGGGGAGAGGGGGGCACCCAGAAGTAACTCCCACCTCTGCGGCTTGGGGACATCTCCCTACCTCTCCCAGGCTCCTAAGCCAATTCATTCATGTGCCCGTCTTTATTATCCAGTGCCTGATTATTACATTCGTTCTGAGCTGAGGCCTGTTTTAGGCAGCAAGACCTCAACAGTAAGACTAAAAAGGTCATTGCCTTACAGAATTTACATTCTCAGTCTGCCCAGAGACAGCAAAGGGGTGGGACTTCCACCATCACTTCCAGACAGTAGGCCTTTAGGGGACTGAACCTGGTTCTTCAGTCATTCATCAGAGGGAAGTGCTTGCAGAGGGAGGGAACCTGTCTTTCAATCATATTGAAACCTAGAGTGTTTAAAGAGGAGGTAATGGCCTCACCACAGTAGGCTGCCTGGGGAGCTGCCAGCCCAGGGTGCTGACAGAGGCTATAATTACCTTTGTTTTCTCTGTGTAATTAAAGGTGTTGTTAGTGACCTGGTTAAGGAATCTTTTTCAAAGTTGTGGTTTTTTTTTTTTTTTTTTGCCTTCTTGCCTTGAAATGTAGTGTGTGCCACCATTTGACTCAGAGCCACCTAGGGAAGACCCAGCCACTTCCCAGTGGACTCCAGACTGCTACCTGAGTCTGGTTTAGAATTAATTCATTTCAACATAGAAGAAGTCAAAGGGGCACCTTTGAAAAACTCACAAGCTCCTGTTGCCAAAGGAGCCATTGAATTTGATTCCCCTACACCCCTCCTCGCCCCCTAGGGGCTTTTCTGATGCATACTCTGCAAGTAATATTTTATCTGATCAAAAGAGGGGCTGTCTTCAGATCCTTCCGCCCAAATGGGTGGAGTTGCTAGGCTCGGACCAGCATTCCCCTTACAGGAAGGAAGCTGACCATCTCCCCTACAGGAAGCTGTCCAGGAGTTCTCCTGGCTCAGTCACCGTGTGTGTGTGTGTGTGTGTGTGTGTGTGTGTGTGTGTGTGTGTGTGTGTGTGTGTGTGTGTGTGTGTGTGTGTGTGTGTGTGTGTGTGTGTGTGTGTGTGTGTGTGTGTGTGTTGTGTGTGTGTGTGTGTGTGTGTGTGTGTGTGTGTGTGTGTGTGTGTGTGTGTGTGTGTGTGTGTGTGTGTGTGTGTGTGTGTGTGTGTGTGTGTGTGTGTGTGTGTGTGTGTGTGTGAGATGTGGAAGGCCTGGTTTGGCAGTTTTCCTTGGGGAAAGTCATCTACACTTCAAAAGCCCTGGCGTCAGAGGCCAGCTGTTCCCGGGCTTCTTCTTATCGGTTAGAGTGATTGGACGGGAGCCCCTCCATGCTTTGCAGGAAAGGTGTGTCCCACGACTGCCACATCCATTCTTTTGGAGGTCAGGTGACTTAGCAGCCCTAGTGAGAATCTCAGAATTCGCGCCTTCCCAACTCCTCATCCACTGAGATGGGAATAGAGAAGCTCAGGGAGGGTACTGCCACTTGCCCAAGAACTCCCAGACAGTTCGAGGTGGTCAAAGACCCAACAAGGATGACTCTGGCTCAGAGAAGTGCTTGCTTCCTCATTCTGTACAAATTTTGACTGTTAAGCATCTTGGTTAAGCCACTGTCTTTGAGGTACTGTTTTGTGTGTTTGTCTGGGGTGCAGGCAGTCAGAATCTTTGGTTATTGGCATTTTCTGGGAAGAGCAACGTTCTACACAGAGCTTTAAACAGAATTTGAGGCATCCTTTGAACTCGCCCAAGGCCCACCAACTCCCTCTGCTTCACAACAAAATCACACTCATGCTACAGGTTAGGTACAGCGACCTCCCCACTTCCATTTTACAGATAAGGAAAACCGAGGCACAAAGAAGCACGAATGAAATAAAAAGGGCTAAGATCCAAACCGAGGCTGTGGTACTCCACAGAGACCTGCAGCCACACACCTGCTGGCTCCTGATCCTAGGCTTTTACAGGCTGGCCCTCTGCTTGGCCACTTTCTCCAAAACAGAAAGGCCTCCTCTCATTTCAGAGTAAAGCCCGAGTCCCTCCTCTCTCAGAGCGTGTGTGACTCCGGAGGCTAGCCTGAGTCGCCGGCAGTCTGACATTTCAGTGGTCCCCTTTGGGTCCTCTAGTGTGGCACAGGGGTCTGGGAAGTGCTCGTTGTCTACGTATTTTGTCTGCCGGGCATCTTGGTTAAGTCACTGTCTTTCAGGTTTTTGTTTTGGGTGCTCATATGAGGTGCAGGCAGTGGTCATTAGTTGGCATTTTCTGGGAAGAGAAACATTCTACATTGAGCTTTAGGTGGAATTTGAGTTCCTACAGAAAGATCCTTTTGGGGCCATGACATTCCTAGATGAGAGGGGTGGAATTCTCCGCCTAGAGTTTTGGAGTCCAGATAAGAACTCGCCCTAGGCCCAGCTCCTCACCTCATTCAACACTGTAACAGACTCACTCAGGATTCAGTTTCTCCGGTGAACAGAGGCCAAACCAAAAGTCACCTTTCCCTGCAGACTTTTTCCCATCTTACCTGTTTGGTCTGCATCCAAAAGTGCAGAGCCGGAGGTCCCATGTCTGAGCAGTGAGGGAAGCGCCAGAGTTCACCTGAGTTTGCTCTCTTGCTTTGCTCAGGAGATACAGAGAGCGACCGGCATGATGGTTGCTGGCTGCATCCGCAAACCGCAGGCGAGGACCCAGAATGCCTCTGGGTCTCCGTGTAAAACACAAACCACACATTTGAGATTCTTACCTCACCAGAAATAGCAGTCAAAGCAGGAAAATGCTGCCAGTGTCTTTAAGTGATTTCATTGTGTTTCTTGCACTTGAGGCTTGATGTGACCACCAAAGAAAGACATGGGGGTTCTTGATGACTCTTTGAATCCTGAATTGAGTTAGGAACAAAGTCTATCTATGTTTGGTCTTCAGAACAAACCCCTGAGATAACATTTGCTTGGGCTTTTAATGTACATTTCAAAGTACTCAAACAGAGTGAAGAGCTGATTCCCAAAGATGTAGTAATTTATTTGCATCTTATCTAGTAAGATTAATTTGACTCTTCCCTGGGCACAAAAGCCAGTTGGAAATGGGTGGGAGTCACTTTTGGTGAATGTACTAATGTTCTAACAAGATTGATGCTACAATTGGGCAAATTCTGCCACCTTTTAGCTTCCTACTTGGTTGTGACACCCAGAGATCTTCATCTCTAGATGCAAGTTGTGTCTGCCATCAGCATCTCACCACCTGTAAGCAACAACTCCAAGGTATCATTCAGGTGCTGGGCACAAAGAGTCCTTTTCCTGTGTCCTTTGGATTCTGATGGCATAGTCCCATGTATGGAGCATGCTCAGAACTCCTTTCTATAGAAGCAGCAGCATACTGGGATAATGAATCAGGCAAGATAACCCACAAACAGTGGGGTCAAGGCCAGAACCTCTCCCAGGAGGAGATACCAGCTGATGGTCATTCACCAGATTGCTTATCACTAACACTGCCTCCTTGGGAAGCCGATCAGGGGCTCAGACACCAGGAAGCTTCTAACACTGACACGAGTTGACTATTATGTTCTGGCTCCACAGGTCCCCACTCGGAGGCTCCGTCTTGCAATGCCAACTCCCTGTCCTGTCCTTCTGCCTGCACGTGCAGTAATAACATCGTGGACTGCCGAGGGAAGGGATTGACAGAGATCCCCGCCAACCTGCCAGAGAGTATCATGGAAATGTAAGTGGCCATTTGCCTTTCCTCCATCCCTAGTTAGCTCACCTCTCCGACCCAGCCAGTCCCTCAGTAGACAATCAGCATGTTGGGCTGTTCAGTGTGGCCATTAAAAATGCTCAGTAACCTCTTCCCTAGGCTTCTAAGCTTTCGTGGGTATAAAGGCTCAGTGGTCAACACCATGGACAGAAGCTACAGCCTCTAGGAGATACACCTGCCATCTGTGTTACAGATACATTTTTACTGGGATACATGCATCCCCATTTGTTTATACTGTCTTTGGCTGGACCCCCATGGCAGCATGGAGTTCTTGTCACCAAGGATCACATGGTCCATACAACCTAAAATATATTCTGCCTGGTCCTCCTCACCAAGCTGCTGATCCTTGACCTGGAGTCCCGTCCCTGTATGTGAAGCACTTGGTGAAGTCCTCAGTACAGGAACAAGGAGCTACACAATGGCGGTGGCAGCAGAGGAAGCAAAATGTTGAACTGACTCTGTAGCTCTTTATCGTTTCATAGGACATTTTTGTCCTTTAGATTAGATCTTCAGGCAAAGAGAGGAGATTGTGTGTGTGTGTGCATGTGTGCGCAAACGTGAGACGTTATGGTAAGGTGTGTCTACGTGACTCGGCCATGTTCATCTTCCCTTATGCATTAGAAAACGGCCAACATCTCATTCTGGAATGAGTAGAGCCTCAGTCAGCATTGACCTCAAATCAGCTCTTAAAGGGCCGCAGTTGCTTTGTTTCCCATCTTTACCATTAGCCCCTGATGGAGGCTTCTGCTGGAAACAACATGGATGGAATCCCTCGAAATGGAAGTCTTTAGGTTCCCTTTCCCCTCACGTGCATCATCTCCTGCTCCGTCTCTGCGTCCACCTCCCCTATTCATACCCTTCTGTTCTCAACTCGTTCCAATATGTGGTCCATTCGCCACTTCATTCATTAGTGTGTTTGTGTAGCAGTTTGTGCTTGAATGGACAGCAGCAAACAATGTAGACAAGATATCTGCCTGTGTCCGGAGCAGAAGAAACAAGGGGGGGAGGTTGTAGGAGCTAAGGTCAGAGAGGAAGTGGGGGCAAGACCCTGGGGGCATTTAGGGACTCTGGTTACACCCTGGTCGAGATGGGAAGCAGCACATGGCCCTCGACAGTGGAGTCCTAGTTTGCTCTTCTTTCATCTAGTCTACCAGCTCTTCCCTGAATCTCTGCCCCAGCCCCACAGGGCAGCTAGAGGTAGCTACTCAGCTGTACCACTTCCTGCAGGCAGCAGCTAGTGAGTAAAGAGGGACTTTCTGTATGCCCTGTGAGGCCAGCATACAGCTGCTCCCCACAACCTTCCCTCCACAGCACCAGCAGTGAGTCAGTCCTGTTCCACTGTGGCTTTCCACACACCTGTGTCCTAGACCCGGAGAGCACCCCCTTCTGGGCTTTGCCAGCACTGACCCACCTCTCTCTTTCCAGCTTCTTCCTCTTACCCACCTCTGTTCTGCTTTCCTCTTTCTGTGCTACACCCCCTTCATCATTAGCTCTAGGCTCATTTCCCTCTTCGCACCAGCGCTACCACAACCCCACTTCTCTCTCACTGCCCTGCCTTTCTCTGCCTTGTTAACTCTGTACTCCTCTTTCTCAGAGGCCTCTCTACCCACGTCAGGGTGGGACTTTGGCCCTCTCAAGATGGGTGTTCTGGTTAGAACGCCTGCCCACCCTCATTACCTTGCAGATTCCCGTGGCTTGGCCCCCATCTTCTTCTTCAGTTCTTGTCTCCTTCCACCTGCCAGGTTTTATATCTTGTTCTTTGGCAACCAGAGACTTTCTCTTGGCCAGGATCCTAACTCACAGCCTGAAGGAAGGGGCTAAGCTAACCATCAGGCAGTATGCAGGGACACCACCCCAGCCCAGTGTGTCTCCCTACCTTTCCAGCTTCCCATCTGACCCCCAAGTATGTACCTCACAGGCCAGCCCGGGTCTCCAGAAGATCAAAACTGTGCGTGCCTACATTAAAAGTGTATCCTGTACAGGCCAGACCTCATCCAGGTGATTGGACTCTCATCTGGACGTTGAATATTAAAACAGATGTTGACAAACTAGGATGTTAATACGAGATGATTCCTGAGTTTTTAACCACAATATTTTAAAGGAATAAAGTCAAGACAATGTGATAGTTTTTATTGAGCAAAAATGTCATTTTAAAGCAGCATCCTCTAAAGTCCAGGTTTCCTTCTTTTTACTGTTATCAGAAAATGTCATTTATTTTACACAGTGGTGGCCACTGTACACAGAATTTGTGCATGCATTATATAACTGTATGTACATACAGATTGTCTCTTCTGGAAATTTTATAAAAGATCTGTAATGACATAACCTATAAAATCAGAAAGTCCAGGAAATGGACAACCTTGGTAGGGTCTTTCCTCCGATAAACAACCACCAGGCAGTGGTTAGGACGGTATGCTGCCTACGACCACATGGAGGTTAGGAAGGTATGCTCTAGCAGCCCCCCCCCCCACCTCTGGCCTTGCCTTGAAGCCACTGGTAAATACCTTTCCTGAGCCTTGCTTCTCTCACTTGAGGTCTGCAGAGGCCGATGGTACTTCCTCGGTGGCTCATAAACGGCATGCGCTGCGAGATGCTTAGCATTGTGTCTGGCGCAGAGCATACACTGTTAGCTTTAATCACTATCTCTCAAACATGGCTACTACAGTATTACCACCGCTTTCATTCATAGTGGTGACAAGAATTAGAGAGCGTACCCTAGGAGGCACCTCCCGAACAGGGGCCTCCATGAAGACGGTCAGTTCCTTTAAGAGTCACAGACAAGAAAATCGATTGCAGACAGAGGCTAGCCACATACAGAGCGACTTGAACTTGAGAGTAGCTCATCTTCATGCAAATATATGCATACACGATAATAAGGTTGCCCCTGCTTATTGGGCACCCACCGTCTACCAGATGGATCACACAGGACTTCTCTCACTGTGCTTGCTTCATTCTCCTCCGTAAGGAAACAAAGCTGAGAGATTAAAGCAGAAGAATTAATTCCCCGCGGTTGGGGGGTGGGGTAGTTTGATGATGTGTAAGCGAGAACACGAGGTAGGGAACACCAGAAGCCCGGGCTTGGGGACCTACCTGTGTGTTAGCCCAAATTCTCTGAGGCAGCTAAAATATGTCCTTGTAGCAGTGATAGAACACCAGCGGGTGAGAGGGAAGAAGAGGAGCAGAGTTGAAGCAACAGGAGGCATCTCAGCAGAAAAGGTGCATGGGGTTTATCAGCCCGGAGATGTCAGAACCTGGCCTTTTTAAATAGCAAGAATTCTACCTCTTGTCCATGGCCATCTACAATCCAGAGTCACAGCTTAGGAATGCTTGGCCAGGTGCCAGACTCCCCACTCCCTTTTCTCAGCCCTTAGCCACTGCGGATTCTTTTAAATCATCTTAACCTTGGAAAACAGGCCCCACTCCTGACATTTGGAAGGAGTGCCGATCTCTCATGCAAAGCAACCTGGCAGACTCTCTTGGATTTTTTTTTTTCTTTTTTCGAGAAGTGTGTGCTGGTCTCCTCACATGCCAGAGCCAATTTCTCTCAAAATAGCTTTCTTCCAGAAAACCCACAGCGAGAGGGTTTGCTGTAGATTTTCCTCGAAACTCAGCTCCCATCAAGGGCACTGTGCACACAGCACCCTGGTGTTTCCCTGAACTAGCTCCAGACTCCAGCCAGGAAAGATTCACGGAAGACCCAGAGCCCCACGCACTTCCTTTCCTGGGTCTTCAAAAGCTCTAGAGGGACTATCTGTATGAAAAATACCTTCTGATTCTTGGCTTCATTATCTTCCATGTTTGCTCTGAATCCCCACGTGGTGTCCTCTAGTGTCTTGTGTCCTTTGCTGTGGAAGGCTGTAGATAGGCTTCAGCATAAAGCTGTAAGTAATGCGTCCAGACAGAACACAGCCCCCAATTTCAACCTCATATTCCAGCTTACAGGAGGAGACACTGACATAGCTATACTTGAGATTCATAGAAGTTGTAGAATTAAAAGGAAAATGACCAACCAATCAAACCAAGAGCCAGAGCACTCTAGAAATCAGACATCTTGTATCTGGTTTAAGAGCACCAGATTTCTGAGGCACTGGCCTGGTTGGGGTGGGGACGGGTACAGGGATGGGGAGCAAGGAGATGCTGGCTGTATGAAGAAACTGAGGACAGAGCCTTGGAATCAACAGTCTTGAATTTCCATCCTGCTCTGGTCTCTAACTTCAGGCGCATTGCTTAATATCTCGTGTCTGATTTAGGACCCCCTTTTTGGTAAATGCAGGTTATCATACCTACCTAGAGACTTAAATGGTGTACCGTGGAAGATTAGCGTAATGTTTGGAAGGTACTGAAAATGGAATGTGAAAAGCAAAACCCTATTCATGTGTGTGATCTGAGAGCATGATTTAGTCACAGATTCCTACACTGTTCATTTTTTCTTAAGATTAAAGAATGCCCTCTGTGGGCATCTGCACACGTGCATCTCATAAGAAGAGCAAGTCTGGCTCTGTGCCTGCACCTACCTCTGTGGTCACAGGCAATGCCAGGTGTTCTGCAGACAGCCCATTAGAGATGGCGTATGTCTCATTTGCCCACATCCCTCATCTTTGCTGTGGACCAAACATGCAAATTAAGCAGAAGAGACTAACCCCTCACTGTGAAGAGCAAAAGTAAAGAAAGGGACTGAAGACGCTGGGCCCAGGGTACATCTTAGAGGGATCATCCTCAGCCCTGTCCCAGGCATAGTCGAGTGTCAAGAAATGGACTTCTGGACTCTAAGTTTTTGTATGGTCTCTAAGCAGATGTCTTGGGATGACTTGGGAGACAAACAGGCATGGGATTGCCTTCCTTCTCCAGGATCTGGTTATCCTAATGAGAGTTCCCAAGTCAAAGTTCTAGGGACGTGACTCAGTCCTAAGTGCCCACTGCTCAAGCAAGAGGACCTGCGTTCAGAGCTTCAGGAGCCACACAGAAAGTAGGTCATGGCAGTGTGCACCTGAAACCCCAGCCTCAGGGAGGGGCCAAAATAGGCAGATCCCTGGAGCCTGTTGGCCAGTCAGCCTAGCTGAATCAATGAGCTTCGGGATCAGTGAGAGACCCTGGGTCCAAAACTAGCAGTGGAGTCCAATGGAGGAAGATGACCGACATCACCCTCCAGAAGCATGTGCACACATAACAGCTGCGCATGTGTTTTTTAGAAAAAGAGTTATTGAGTCAGGAGGAAACTAAAGAGCACTGACGATTAAGAAACTCCTTCACTAAATAAGGACTAAGAGAATAAAGGTAATTTCCCAACCCCGAGATAGTAGAGCCTCGAGTTAAGGAGCCATGTACTTGGGTCACAGCAATCTGAGTTCCATTCATTAGCTACGGATCTTAAGCAAAATGACTGCTTGGACCACTCCCGTAACACAGCATAACAGCACCGCTTGTTGCATGGTATTGTGGAAGGCGTAGGTGATCCAGTGTATGAAGGGCACCCTGTCTGACATTCAAAAGTCCTTGATAAATGCTAGGTGCTTGTCATATTGTCATCGCTGCCAGTTCTGCCTGCTTCTCAACGTGGCTCCAGCATCTTCCTTATTGGGTGACTTATAGGTACACCTCCATACGACTGAGCATACCCCTGCATTCTTCCTGCCATCATGGTAACTTATGGATCGCCAGAATTATGTTGTGTTCAGTCGCATGTTTGCAAATGGTATGTCATTAAGGCAGCACCTGAGGAGCCAGGGCAAATCAGTACAGTGTGCAAATGGCTGAAATCCCCATCAGATGTTCCCACTGTTTTTGCTGGTGCAAGAAGATGTTTGGCTGTTTGATTTGTATGTTTGTTTTTATGCTAGCTCTATTAACTCTGTTTGCAGCCCGAAGAATGTTTGCCAGACAAAGCAAGACACATGTGCCAGTTATGAGAGCCCTAAAACAGCTGTTGGCTTCAGCTTCAGACAGATCTGAAATGTGACAGATTTTGCTAATGCTTAGGTTTCTTTTTGTTCTTTACAGTGGAGCATTTTCACTGGGAGACTAGATCGTTGTCCCCTCGTTCCAAGCTGCAGGACAGGTGACATATTCAACCTCCTCAAGGTCCTTGTTCTGTGGGACTGTGTGCCCATGTGCATCCACATGTACACACGGCCACCCTCCAGCTCCCCAGACAAGAGGGCCATTTTCCCTGCCAACGAACAGGCAAGAACTAGGAGAATGATGGTCCAATAAAACCCAGTGGTTGAGAGTCTTGAATCAGATTAATTTGAATTGAAAACCCCATTCTAGCTTCTCCTAACTTTGGACTAGTGTCTTTGCCCTCCTAAGCCTCAGCTTTTCTCATTTTTTATGTAGGGTTAGAGATAGGCATGGTGGTGCACACCTGAAATCCTAGCACTTGAAAGGCTGTAGCAGGAAGAGCATAAGTTCTAGTCTCCCGTGGGCTATATAAGAGATTGTATCACAAAAGAAGGAAAAAGGAAGGGGGGAAGGAGAGAAAGGAGGTAGTAATAACTTCACAGATGTACCTCACAGATGTTTAAATGTTAAGTTTGATATGCCATGTAAAACTCAAAGCCCAGTGCCTGACGTCTATACACTTGACATGTGTTAGTTCTTAGTGTTGCTGTCCTTACCCTTGCCTTTGCTTTATTTAAGGGACACAGGATATTCACAACTACCCCACCACCACCAAAGAGGTCTCACTGCCTTCTGGCCATGTCATGTTTTTGACACTCCATTAAGGGTCCAATGGGAGGCTGAGAAATGCAGATAAGCAAATCTGAGGAGTGCAGGATGTAAGCCAAGGTCTCCACCAGGGTTAATAGACTAAGCTTGGAGTTCTTTGTTCTGTGTCCAACCACCTCTCCCTTGCACTCCAAACGCATATTCTATATGCAGGGGTGGGGTACTTCCAGGAGCCCCATGAAACTCCTAATCCTCAGATGCTCAAATCCCTTCCATAAAATGAATATAAACTATGAACATCCTCCTGTGTTCTCGTAAGTCCGCTCTCAACTACTCATAGTACCTAACAGCGTCGATACTGTGTAAGTAGGTGTTAGCACATATTATTTAGGAAATAATGGCCAGGAAGTCTGTCCATGTTGAATAAGATGCCTTTTTATGAGAATCTTTTGAAACACAGTTGATTGAACCTGTGAACATGGAGCCCGTGGATCCAGAGAGCTGAAGAGTATTCACATCTCTATCCTGTCATCCCTCAGCTCTGACAGCCTATCCACTGAGCGTCTACCCTTTCCCGTGACTTTGAGGAAGTCTCTGTTTACCTATTTTCATAAATATGGACAGGCAGTATGACCAACAGATAGAAACAGGAGTCATCAATTCCACCACTAACTAGCTTTGTTCTTTTTGATGAGCTAGTTGATCCCTCCATGTTTCCTTTGCCTTGCCTACAAATGGGCCAGTACAGCTTGCCTCGTACGTGTAAGCATTCACAGAAATAATACACTTAAGCAACATGATTCCATGAACGATGGTTTGTCTTGATTATTGAGGTAGCAGTGAAATTCAGTTCTGTGCTGGGCCATCTTGAGCTTGACTGTGTGAACAGATTCTTGAAGTCCTTGAGGTCTGGTGTCGAATTCTGCTCATTGGAGCACCCCTCCCTTAGAACTTGCCGAAGTGAAGGCTGACTGGTTATAAACTGCACTGAGAGATAAAATGTTGCTTTACATACATAGGCTGCTTGCTACAGCAAGGAGCCATGAATATTCCTGGATAAATAAATAAATAAATAAATGGTCACCATCCTTGTAGACAGTGGTTCTCTCCAAAAGCAGCAAACTATGGAATCCCTTTCCTGAATGTCAGATGACTCACAGGATGCCTGGAGAGCTTATGCTGCCCTAGGGCTCCACGGAGCTGTTACATTGGCTGAGAAATCCCTGGTGAACTCTGTGCTCAGTTGGAAAATGAGAATGCCCTTGGAAAGTCTGTCAAGGCAGCCTCTGTGGGTGGCTGCATCCAGTAGCCCATGGTCCCTGAGTTCCTATGGCAAGCATTGGTGACTCACTGCCAGCCAGTCAGCCAGCCAACCAGGCCCCTCTCCAGCCAGCCTGTGACTGCAGTCCCAGGAAAGTGCCCTCCCTGCCCCCTCTAGCAGGACACAAAGACATTGCTAACAGACCGTGCAGTCTCATTTGTAAACCGTGCTCATCCAGCAGCCAAGAATGATCTGTCCTGATGCTCCCTCTCCTCTCACCCGCCCTTTCTCTTTGGGCTCCCCTCGTTCCCCCTTCCTTTTGCCTAGAGAGTGATTTGTCTGTGTTATGGGTAGGCCTGACAAACCATTCCACATTAGTAGCTGAGATGTTGTTTGAAATGGGAAAATTGCTGGCAAACTGCTCCATTAGCGGTTCCAGTAACAAATACTCTGTTCCCCCAATGAAGATGAGATCGTAGAGGCACAAATTAATACGACTGTCTCCCCCACTCTGCAGCAGGGATTACTCTTCAAGATGAATGGGTCCTCCCTGCCAGAAGTGTGTGCATCCACTAGACATAGTTTCCAAGGGAGCCCATCCCTCCCCTCACTTCCTCTGAACCCCTCCACATCCCCTTCCAAACATTGTGTGTGTGTGTGTGTGTCTTCCTAGCTGAGGGTTTGGGGAGCAGCCATGCCAAATGAGGAGCTGATGAAAAGATCTGCACCTTAGGGAGAAGGGAGATGGATGGGGATGAGATGCAGAGTCCTCAGCCTGGGCTCGGGTGTCATTCATCATCTGTAATAGAGCGTCCCACCTGCCGCTCATGCCTGTTTCCCACTACACCTGTTCTTAGCGACGGGAAGGCATTTGAGAGATGAAATAATAAGACTGGAAAGACTCATTTACTCCCCCATGGCTCCTTCTTTTCCCAGTAAGTTCTGGGCTCTGGGCCTGAAGCATCTCTTATTCTTCCCACAGTCCTAAGAGTGGATACATTTGAGAAAGTTCATATGAAGTAGAAGATACACATTACAGCAGCAGCCTGGGACCTGAGGCTGGGTCTCAGGGAGCCAGTTTGAGGAGTGTCAGGCTGAAATCCTAAAGACTTTAAGGCTGTTTCTCTACAATATTAACACTGCCCACTGCAGAGCTCCAGAATGAAGTCAGCTGCTGCCAGTTCTGCCCATTAGCTGTGTGATTGAGATGTCAGCTAAATAGTGACGTGGTTCCATAGCAGGGAAGCACTGCTGGCCCATGGCCCATCTCTTTCTCCTCTTTGTGACTTGGACTTTTAAAACACTCCGCTTGGTTGCTTTCTACAGCATTCTCTGAAGAACACAGCTACCCCCTAAAGCATCTGATAATAGGCAAGCATCAGAGCTCCCAGAGAAGTCCTCTTTTCAGTTCTCCAACTGCTCCTAGGCCCTTGAGTGATGCTCCATAGGCCAACAGCTTAGCGTTGTGGCTGTTGCCATGTTTGTCCTGTCTTACACAGCTGGGACATGTGCCTTGTACTCTTGTGCTTTGTGCTACAAGACACCATCCTGTCTTCAAGGCCAGAGAATACAGCAGCCTCTCATGGTCCCTTGTTGATGAGTGGATGGCTAATTGACTCTTCTCTGCTCTGTTTTCCAGACGCCTAGAACAGAACTCCATCAAGTCCATCCCTGCAGGAGCCTTCACCCAGTACAAGAAACTGAAGCGAATGTGAGTTTCCCTTGGGAAGAATTTATCAGACTGTTTGCATAGGAGGATGGGTGGGTAGAGGGCTTTACAGTGTGTACTAGGCTTCCCACTCAATGATAGATCACATATGCACCTCTCAAACAGGTCTAGGCTATTCTCTTTAGATTCTGAGGAAGTGTCATATACACATGGTAAGGTTTGTAAGCTTCGGCGTGTAGAGCTAACCGGAGAAGGGTAAAATTATCCTTTTGAGAAAAGCAGATGAGTTGCCCCACCCCCAGAGCCAGATTGGCCAACTTTAATGACCTCGGTTTTGGTGATATCAGCAGCAGTATGAGAGTAGCTTCACATCTTCCCGTGTTGCCATCGCTAACATTCCTACCACCATGCATGCACTCGTGCAATTAGTACTTAATGAACGTCTGCTGCCTTTCCAGACTCTGGATGGAGCCATGAACAAAATTGAAAGTTGCATTCATGATGGCTCCACTTCAGTTTGGAGAGCACAGAAAATAAGGAAATAAATGTCAGAATTGATAAGCTGGGCTAGGCAAAAAGGGGGTGGGGTATGGAAACACATGGTCATTCCCATGGTAGTTGCTAGCCAATGAGGAGGAGTAAGCAAGGGAGAGCTGTGGGTGGGAGATGTTGGGAAGGGAACATTAGGGCTAGGTCACATGAGTGCTTGAGACCAACCACAGTAAAGGCTTTCCCTTCTAAGTAAGATAAGTTAGCCCTGCATGTTATGCCCAACATATGGGCTTATGGTTTAAGATAGTAGTCATATGAATTGACCATGGTCAAATCCAACATCCCCAGAACCACAGTTACTGATACCACATCCACCACTACATCATGCTGGTAATGCCAGCATGCTATATCCTCCCTACCACAGTAGCCCAAGACTGCACTTCCACCTCATCCCTGCCATGGGGGACAATGTCAATCACACAGTGACCTTGACCCTTCTCTGTGAGTCGCTTACCACTGAATGCTTAAAGAGAGGCAAATGGGATTCAGAAATGATCCATCGCAGAGATTAATATTCTAGAGGGAGACCCTCCCCCATCTCCCCGTTCCAGGTTGGGAAGCCATTAGCCTAAACTGATACTCAGTGTGCTGCCACTAGAGAATATTGGTGGACTCCATCTTGTTTTTCCTTGCATGCCAAACCTGTTCTCTGGTTTCCCTCGAGTGGGAGGGGCCTGTATTAACAAAGTCTACTGATTTCTTTCATGTTAAAAATAAATATGCCCACGGAACAGTGGCATTAGTAGGCTTACCCTCAGATCTCGGGAAGCCAACTTCCCATCTCCCTGGAAAGCTAAAGCAAACACGATTTTCTCCTAGTGCAACTCCAAAAGTGGAAAGCAGCATAATGAGCCAGCTCGGAGCTCGGGCTTCTTCCCTCCCCTTGGCAGCATTCTTTCTGGAGGAGCTGTATAAATATAGGCCTTAATATTTAAAATCTTGGGTCATTAATCTCTTGGTATCCCCGCTTCCCCAGCTCACTCTCCATGCACCCCCCCAAATTCATTTTTAAAGCCCAGCTTGATTATGCAGCCAGATAGTAATTTCGGTGAAAAATGACAAGTTCAGTTACTGCCCCTAACCTATAGCTCCTGCATGATTTAAGTTACTGCTCTAATTTTTTGTGAAGTCCAGGTAATTTAGAGCTTGGCTGTGTTTTACTGTCCTTTCTCCATGCTATTGGAGTTGCCACGATTGGCACATTCAAAATTCATGAGGCCTTATCAGTCACGACCTGGAAAGTGAATTTAATTTTTGATCACTTCTGATGTTACTTATATTTATTATGATGCCCCCCCAAAGAGGTGGTGGGGGGGAAAAAGAATCTGCTTAAACTTTTTTGACTAATAGAACTTCAGAAATATAGACTGTTGTTTAATGATGTGGGATCAGATAAGTCTCAGACGAGAATGGATTTAGAGACCCTAATAATGATTTTCTCCTAGGTGACCATGAATAGTTTATACATAATATTTAACAGGAGGAAATTTCCCCTCTCACCTGTAATGGAACATGTCCTGGTCTCTCTTTAAAAAGAAAAAAAAAATTACCCATGAATCATTGGCTCCACTCCTACCTATTTCTAATGATCACCACAATGTTAAAATAAATACTGCCAGGCAGGTACAAACCATAATTAAAATAGAGATGGGGGTCCCGGAGACCATTTTCCTAGCTTTATAGAGTTGATTTGCTGACAGCCCTAACACCTGAGGGCAAGTCTGTGCTGTTCTGCCAGAACGGTGCTTTGAGTTCTTTGAAGCCAGATGTGGTGCTACAAGCCTATAATCCCAAATCAGGAGGTTGAGGCCAACTTGAGCAGCATAGCCAGACCGTGTCTCAGAAACAAACAAATTCTTTTCATTTGAATGCAAGTGGGTAGGACAAATCTTCCACAGGTTAGAAGATTTGCTAGTATCTCACTTTTTTATTCCCTGCTTATCCCTTATATCTGCTTGATTTGGCTTCCTCTGTTAGAGCCTGCAACAGCCACCCTGTCTTAGTCATTCCGAGGACTAAGTGGGTCTCAGATTGACTGTGTTCTGAAATATTTGTAGTATAACCTAGGAATCTCCTGCATGCACACTTTTACAGATTTAATAAATACACAGATTTACATTCTCCAGTGCCCTTAACACCCAGCTTAACGAATCAGACTCTGTGGTTTGAGCCCTGGCCAAGACTGACCTCAGTATGTCCAGCATTGTGATGCATCAGGAACAGCATGAGCTAAGGATCTGGAGACAGATATGTCTACTCATTAACCAAATGCCTGTGTCAGGACCTTAGCAGCTTCAGGTCCTTAACCTCTCAGGGTTGTTTCCTTTCTGCAGACTTTAAATGTGCATTACAGTCCCGCTTGTACATTGCATCAGTTACTTTTCTCCCTTCTGTGACCAAATACCTGACTGAAACTATTTAAGGACAGAGGCTTCATCCTGGTTCACACTTTAAAAGGAATGTAGAGGCTAGAGACGTGGCTCAGCAGTTAAGAGCACTGACTCCCCTTCCAGAAGACGCTGGTTAGATTCCCAGCACTCATACGACTGGGAACCATCTGTAACTACAGGTCCAGGACATTTGGTGTCCTCTTCTGGCTTCTGTGCACACTGCACATACATGCCACAGACATACATGCAGGCAAAACACCCATACACGTAATTTTTTTTAATTAAAGGGGATATAGAAAGAAATAAAAATTGGATGAATAAGATAGCTGAGTCGGTCGTCTTTCTTTTTTTATTCAGTCAGGGACCCCAGCCCATTAAATGTTGTCACCCACCCTCAGGGCCAGTCTTCCCTTCAGTTAATCCTCTCTTGAAATATCCTCACAGACACAACCAGAGGTGTGTCTCCTAGGCGATGCCAAATCCAATCAGGTTGACAGTGAAGATTAACCATCATAGACATGAATATAAACTTCCAACTTGAAGGATCAACAGGTAGAATGATACTCTAGGGGCCATGAGAAGATGGGGTGGTGGTCCTGGAGAGATGTTCGTCCAAGAATATAGAATCTCAGCTGTGCAAGAGGAAGATGCTGAAAAGATGTATTCTATACCATGGTGGCTAGAGTTAACAACAATGGATTGTCTCCTTGAAAATTTCTGAGGGTAGGCTTTCAATGTCCTTACAAGTAATAATAGCTATCTTCCTGGGTTTTGAATCTGCTAAACAGCTTGATTTAGCCATTCCACAGTGAGCATATATCCAAAACATCACATTACAAATATATAAATCTATATAATAATAAAAATTGGGGGGAACCTGGGTGTCTAGTCCAACCAAACTAATTTTTTTCCAGTTTCCATCATCCATCACTTCCAAACCAGAAGATACCTCTCCTCGTGTTGTATCCCAAGGAGGGTTGAGCCCCAGAGTTCTAATGGTGAATGAAAACCCGCATCTGTCCCCACACAACTAAAGCAGAGATCTTTCCCAATGGCCAAGGGACTTCCTGTATGCTAGAGGTCTGGGAACCTTGAATGGACAGCCCACAATGAGGAGGAAAGAGTCAAAATGGCCCTCCTCTCTAATGTGGTCTGATCGGACCCTGTGTGCTGTTCTAAAATGCTTCACTAGGCAGCCACCCTGAGGGTGAGCAAGATTAGGATAATCCAGGGTATTTGCTTGTTAAGACCCTAATACAAAAATGGAACGCTGAAGAAAAGCCCGGTGTAAACTGACGGGTTTGCAAGCACAATCTGGATTTGTTTGAGGCGATCTAGCCAGCTAAAGGGATAAACCAGACAGCTGTGCAAAAGGGGCCTTAACCTGGGAAATATCTTTCAACTTACAGGCTTTGAAAGCAGGACGGGAGGGAGCAGAGGTCTAGGCAAAAGTTGCGTGGCCCTTTCCTAGACTATTAGGTGAAGGACGGACACAGGACAAGGGTTCTCCTTTTGTGTGAGTTGAAGAGGCTGGGTGCCCGGCCCCACTGGAAGCAATCATTTACAGATCTTCTCAGATGTGCTTCCTCCTCGATACCCACTTGTCTCCTTCTTGTTGGCCGGCAGAGACCTCAGCCCTCCCTCTCCCACACAAAAGCAAGAGCCCATTGATTGATTTTGTTGAACGAAAAGAACTGGAGAGATTTCTTGTCACAGGAAATTGGTGCGTCTCCCCTGCTGGTGACAGGAGCCCAAAGGCCAGCCCTGAGCTAATAACTCTGAGGAAAAGAAATCCCCCCTCTACAAGGACCATTAGCAAAAACCTGTGGCCCAGATCTCACTGGGATGCTGACAGTATATAGCGCAGGGCCCCCTGTACCTGCAAGGCCAGGCTAGCCACTGCACCCGCACCTTTGAGGCCAGGCTAGCTGCTGTATAACACTGTATTTGAAAGATCCCCATTAAACTCTGGATGTGTCACGTCCCTGGGCTTGTTCCCAAATGAGGAGCACTCCCAGCCAATGACACCATCGTGTCTCAAAGGCATTCTTAGAGCTGCAATTCGATTGTATCACACAGCCAAAAGGATGCGTCGTCCATGCTCAGAGTGTCCTTCAGGTCAGGGATGAGAAGTGACTGGAGAGATGTAATACCACAGATATTTCAAGATGATAACCACTACCGGGGTACAAGACAAGAAAGCAAAGCATAAAGGGGCCTGGCCTAGACTGTGTTTGGGCAGGGCCCATGCTGCTTCATCTGTGCTGTGAAATACTTGATAACAGTATCTGAGAATAAGCCCCTGCCTTGAGGGTTGGTTTTGGTTTGGGGTTCAGTTTGGGTTTTTTGTTTGTTCGGTTGGGGTTTTATTTTGTTTTGTTTTGTTTTGTTTTGTTGAGACAGGGTGTCACTATGTAGCCCAGGCTGGCCTCCAACTCCCAATCCTCCCACCTCAGCCTCCAAAGCGCTGAGATTACGGGACATGAGCATGCACAGCTTCTGGATGTGGCTTTACCCCTTAGCAGTAAGGACCTACATAGTCATAGCCTTCTGTGCCAGGCAACCTAGGTAGGCACTCCTTAGAACCCGAGAAGACATACAAAGGCAGCACATTTCACCCCAAGGCAGTAGGAGATCTTCTTCAGGCACTGCCTCTGGTGCTGTGAATAAATAAATTGCTGGATTGATCAGTTAATCTGTACCGGTTTTGAATGGCTGAACTGCTGGCTGCATACTTCAGGAAGAGCGTTATCACACCTGTAAGCCGTGTTCTCAGACTTTCCCATTAATGTTTCCAGAGACATCAGCAAGAATCAGATATCGGACATAGCTGCAGATGCCTTCCAGGGCCTGAAATCACTCACGTCGCTGTAAGTGGGGCTGGAGTGGGAGGTGCGTCATATTTTTCAGAGTGGAGGTGTTTATCAAGGCTTTATGTTCCCTTACACACTTGTGGCAATCTGGTAAAAGAAACAAATATTTCTTCAGGGGAAATTGATCTTGGGAAATATTTCTACCACTCACATGCATTATTTTTATTGATTAAGTGCCCGGCGGCTTTCCCAGTTATTGCCTTCTAATTCGAATGCATCTTTGACTCTCACCTCACCCCCCTCTCCCCCCCCCCACCTCGCACTGCACAGTGCTGTCTCAGGGGAGACCAGGAGATCGGGTGGAGAGAATGGTAACGTGTCTGGGATGAGGGCTGTGGCTCACCACCCCTCCTCCCACACTGTATGGCCTTGTCAAGGGAGGGCAGTGTTTCCTTTCGCTGGTTCTCAGGCTATTTCCAACCTTGTGGTCATTGTTCAGAGAAGATATCCACCTCATCCCATCACCCGTACTTTCTTGGATTTTTTTCTAAAGCCCTCATGTCACCCAGTGGTGAGATAGAAAGCCTCACCCACCAAGGGACACTAGACTCCCGGGCTGAGAAGGTGTGGGGTTTTGCCCCCCACTCCTCAGCAGCTTCCTCAGGGGGTAGGCCAGTCCCTTGAGCCTCCTCTGCACGGTTCTTCAGGCAGAATGGAGACAATGATCCCTTCCTTGCCTGACACACTCGATGAGTGACACTGCAGTAATATCATTGGCATATCACCAAGCACTCCCTGTGACCAGGTACTCTTCTAGGAGTCCTACGGGCTTAATCGTCACAAAAACGTAAACCGTGGGATCGGCTGCTGCCACGTATCCAAGCTCCTTAACTGTTTTTGTTCCCATCTGTAACCCTGGCACCTCAGACTGTACCTGGCACATAGCGATGAAAGGAAAGATTCGGGGCTAAGGATTTGGTGGAGAGCCCAGTACAGGCTGCTCAAGCGTAAGGACCTGAGTCTTGATCCCCAGCATCCACACGCATGCAGGGCACGGTGGCGTACCGCTGTAACCCAGCACTTGGGGCAGGGAAAAGATGGTAGGTCTCAGGAGCTCACTGGGCTGCCCGTCTAGCTGAAACTGAGCTCCAGGTTTGCTGAGAGACCTCATCTTCAAAAAATAAAATGGAAAGCAATAGAGGAAGGTACAGGACACCAGCCTCTGGCCTCTGCACCTACGCAGAGCAACTCCCTCTACACGCCCCACCTCTATACACACACTCACCAGCATACGTCACAGGGAAGGAATGGGGGCGGGGAGAAAGCATGCTAAATAAGTGAAAAAAACTTATCCAAAAACACACTAACGAATGTGAGAGATAGGATTTGAGGCCAGCCTGTTTGGTCTAGAACTTCACTCCTGCTCTCCATGCTGTGGAGGCCTCTCGACAAAATGTGGGAAGTCTAACATCAGATACAGTGATAGTTTCATCAGCTGCTGTGTTTATATCACCTGGTGCCTTGTTCCCTTCGACACCCCGACAATAAAGAGGGTGCTCGCAGACATACTTTCTGTGCTTTGCCTCTTGCCAACCTGTTCTCCTTGTTTATGAGCGTGCAGGCAACAAGACGCACATATCCTCCCATCCCACTGGGCAAGGGCCGAGGACAGGAAGTCCCTGATTCAGCTGGTGTCTGCTGCCTGCCGAGTAAATTAGTTTCATTTATCGAATAGAACATCTGGCTGGGATATCAAAGACAGAGCCGTGTGTGAGATTAGTGTCTGCTTACTGTGATGAGTGTCACAGAGGGGAGGAGACAGAGAAGGCCCCCTGCCACCAGGATCCCATCCCAACCTTCCCCATTCCCCTCATCTGGTCTCCCTTAGCCAAGATTTGGGAACAACCTCAGGATAATGGAATGATTTCTGTCTTGCAGAAGAAATTCAAAACCTGGTTGCTTGACAGGAAATTCAGCACACCAGTAGTGAACTCGGAGGTACATACCACATGTTAAGTGAGGCACCTCATAGCTTTTGTTTATTCATTCCTCAGTTTAGTAGGTGCCTGCTATGCATGTGAGCAATGTTACAGGCATTAAGAATGTGACCAGGGACTGAATAGACAGGCCCCCATGGCTCATGAAATGTAGGGCAAAGGGATGGAGAGCCTTTACCCCGGGCCTGCTCATTCATCCGCACAGTCATTCCATAGACACTTGTTGTACTAGACCTTACTCGCAAAAGCAGTCCAGCCATGGGTCTGCCCTATAACGTGGTCACACTCAGGAGAGTTAAAGGAAAAGTATAAAAACTAGGCCTAAAGGGACTGAAGAGGTGCCTCAGCAGTTAAGAGCACTGACTGTTCTTCTAGAGGACCCAGGTTCAATTCCTAGCGCCCACATGGCAGCTCACAACCAACTAGAACCCTAGTCTCAAGGGATCTGACATCTTCTTCTGGCCTCTGCAGGCACCAGGCACACACATGGTGAACAGACATACAAGCAGGCAAAGCACCCGTACACATAAAACAATAAAAAGAGCAATAGTAAAAAAAGTTTAAAAAATAGCAATAATAAACTTAGCCTAAATAAATGTGTAAGTAACGTAACATAACATAAATGTAAGTGCTAGGGAGAAGCAAAATTGGATAATAGATGGTAGAGAATGTTAACCGCAACATTTAAGAGACTTTCCCCGAGGGAGAGGAATCTGGGCTCAGATGGGAAGGCTACTAAAGGTAATCAAGGCGAGGCCTCAGGTGGGAAGCCACCCAGGTCTAAGGCCAGCACTCTGGAGGCTGATGCAGAGGCAGGTGGTTGACCCGCTAAGGCTCGAGGGCTGCATGAGGACCCCTACCCCAACACCCCCACACCCCCACCCCTTTAGAGCTGCATGAGGACCCCTACCCCAACACCCCCACACCCCCACCCCTTTAGAGCTGCATGAGGACCCCTACCCCAACACCCCCACACCCCCACCCCTTTAGAGCTGCATGAGGACCCCTACCCCAACACCCCCACACCCCCACCCCCTTTAGAACTGCATGAGGACCCCTACCCCAACACCCCCACACCCCCACCCCCTTTAGAACTGCATGAGGACCCCTACCCCAACGTCCCCACCCCCACCCCCCACCCCACCCCCAGCAGCTTGTGCCGCTCTGGAAGGTTGACATCTGTCAAGACAAACAGGCAGTGGCATTACTACATTTGGCACAGTGAGCAGTAGGACATTAATATGAATTACAAATGTGAGCCTGCACCATCATGCTGACTTCTATTTAGTCATTAATTTGTTGAAGCATTAATGAAACACACCCGCAGGCTGATGAAGAACTCGCTCTTCACTCCCAGTGGCTTCTGGAAGTGGGTGTGGGGGGCGGAGGTGGGGGCTCTTTCACTCTCATTCGCCATTTCTTCCTCCTAATATTTTGCCTCCTCAAATGACTGTCAGCCTAGATTCGCAATCTCAGTGGGAATTAAATAATTGCATTTAGCCCGTGTATTTAGACCTGAGAGCGGTTTTTAACAGAAGCAAACGAAGCCCTCTTTAGCTCTGTTTCTTGATAAAAAAAAAAAAAAAAAAGAGGCTGGACCCCATGAACAGCAAAGTCGGTCACGAGACGAAGCAGAGAGAAACCCCGAGACTCTCAGTCTGAGGCTTGGAGACCTGCTGGGTGCTGGGCTTGAAAGGCAAACCCCTCTTTCTTTCCCAAGCCCCTTAAGTCACCAAATATGAGGCCTAGAAAGAGCAGACACCAGTATAGGGGATACCATTGGCCTGAAAGATGAAATGGGAGAGAAAAAAAAAATCTTCTGAGTTCCTCCATTCTTCAATCTGAAAGAAGGGGACAGGCGGATGGAGCGTGGAAGCCACCATCATCCAAGACAGAGAAACTCCTCAGCCTCCCCATTGAACCAGGACTCAACTCAGCAATGCCTGCGCCATCTGGAGATGCCCCCACATACCCAAAGCCCTGCTGTCTAGATGGATGATTAAAGAACTCAGCTCAGGAATTCCTGGGACGCAGTGGGATATTACAAGGAAACATTCTATAGGCTGGCTCTGCCTGATCAATACTCATTGAAGACACAGGCTGGCCTCCCACTCCGCTTATTTACTGTGGGGCATGAGTCACGCTCACAGCCCAGGAGGTACCACAAAGGGCTTGCTTCTTCCTTGTGGGGGTGATGTTCTGGGCTGAGCTGGAGTGCAGCAGGACGGAGCCTTTGGCACCTCACCTCCGGGACAGCACCCCTAGCACAGGTGAACTGCCTGCCTCCCTCTCAGTGCTGAGATGGGACGGATGTGGCACCCACCTCTGGCAGAGGTGATGACCTCCCTTTACATCATGCTGAGTGCTGTCATCTGCTCTCTTCCAGGGTGCTCTACGGGAACAAGATCACAGAGATCCCCAAGGGACTGTTTGACGGGCTGGTGTCCCTGCAGCTGCTGTGAGTAGGAACCGTATACTTTTTACGTCTCTGAGACTGTTTTACAAACCGAAAATGTTGAGCCACGATCTGGAGAGTTCTTTAGACTTAATGCATCTCTTATTGACACCAATTGCATTCCATCCCTCCTCTCCAAGGCCTCATTACTGTGGCCAGAGAGGCAGAGAGCTGCCTCTGTGTACATGAGGCTGGATGATACAGTACAGAGCCCTGGCCCCAGCGTGAGTCATGAATGGGCTCCTGACTTGAAAGTAAGAAAGAAATTGAGTCCTGCAAGAGGAAATATCTTGCAAGAGGTGTACTAAGAAATTAGGTAACTAAAACCTTCCCAAGGCAGACTCGAATCTGAAAGCTGAAACAGCTGCTTGTGGGCATGTGACCTTGAGAAGGGAGTGGGTGGGGAGAAGCCATTAGAGAAGAGCATAATCATTCAGCAGTGTGACTGACTATCTGGTAAGACCCGCTGAGGGGAAAGTCTTTAGTTCATTTAAAGGAAGATCTGTTGCCTCAAGTTTTAAGCTCTGAGCTTATTCATTTATTTGCATTTATTTCATTCTGGTCATTTGAGCTTAGATGTTTGAAGAAGGTAATTGAACTCTGATGAGGAGAAATAAAGAAAGGAATTCAGCTTATTTTTGAAGACTTTATGATGAGTGCGAATCATTCCTGGTTTGCGGCTTAGTAGCTGGTGCAGCTGCACTCACGTGCCGTGGTCAGATTCTGTGTGTATGTACACATGAGTGTATGTCCGCTCCATGGCTGTCATATTAAGAATTGACCTTGAGTAACCTATGAGCTTCGGAAAATGCCAACTCTCAGAGAGGTAAATGACTTGCCTCGTACCACGCAACAAAGTAAGTGTGGAAAGTGAGTAGAAATCTCTGTGGTCAGAAATTTCCAAAGGCTCCCAGTCCTCTGAACAGTGTGTGACAAGATTCCACAGGCCTTCATCTGGGTACAAATAGATTGCATGTAAATATCCTTTAAAAAAAAAAAAATCACCTCCAAGCCCGAGGCAGGGTTGTGGCTGCCTTTAATTCCAGGGTTTAGGAAGCTGAAGCCGAAGAATCAGGAGCGTGAGGCCAGGCTGAGATACATTTGGCCCATGAGGGAAGAAAGGAAAAAGAAAGATTATGGCCTCCAATTCCCAATGAAGACAAGGTTCCAGACTCCCTGCCTCCCTTGTACAGTTGAGAGGAGCCAAAGTTCAAGGACAGGTGGTCCAGCCAGATCTCTGAAAGGGTAGAAGGCACAGGACCAAAGATACAAGTGGTAGGTGAGGAACGTGTAATGTTGGCTTACAAGGACACTCCTAGAGAGAAGTAAGACTTCCTCTGGCTCTGCCTTCACATCTCATACCTTCACACCCTAAACTCCCATGTCCCTGGACATGATCGTCCCACGATATGTAACAACATGAATCATGTTGGAATGAAATGTCCGTCAAGTTTCTGTGCCAGTGATCCAGCACAGCAACTGTCAGACTAGTTTGACAAAGCTGAAAACCAGAGAGAGAAAGCTGTTCCCTGCATCGTACTGTCTCTTCCTCCACCTCTGTCTCATTCTGCATGGCTGTAGGTGGGCAGATCTGTGTTCAGAGATCCCGGCCCTTTGTGGGTCTTTAAGGCTGTTTTGTAGAATGACATGCCAAGTCTCTGCAAGAATCTGGGTGTTTCACAGATGGTGTTCTTTGCTCCTAGCAGAGAAACTGTAAGTTATAACTGCCACCACAAGGCTGGTTAACCGTAGCCATTAATCCCCAGGAAAAGAATAACAATAGCATCTGCCTGGAGGTGGGTCTGGTGGGGGTGCTGTGTCCTGCCAGGCTGGTGTGAATGACCTTTAATGATATGCACTGAAGGAAAAATGCCATGCCCATTTACACTAAGGAGAGATAGACAGGCCATCAAAGTGCCTAGCATTGTGAATGGTGTATATCCAAGATTCTAGAACGGCATATTTTTAAACAAAGGAAATATGCCCCTGCTCCAAGCTGGCAGCAGTTGGGAGGTTACGAGACCCCCTTGGGCTGGAAAGGCAGTGCCAGCTGAACAGCACCACTTCGAGCAGATGGAATTGACTGGCTAGGGGGTAAAGACAATGCTTCTCCCTCTGTGGAGACCAGGAGTTGACACAACCCAGGCTGGCTCACTTTCCAGAAAGGACCCGCAGGCGGGGTTGGATTCCATCATCTCTGGTTCCGACCTGCTGTTGAGCAGTTGGAGAGCAGGTCCCCATTAGATCGAATTTAGGGTTCAGCGGGTTGTTGATTGGATTTCTTCTCGTTTGGCTGGAGACAGTCTGATAAGAAAGCTCTGATTATAACACCCTGGTTGACTGGGTGATTTCATCGCCTCTGACTCAGAGGTGGTCCATGGGACCCTCCTCTCACCCCCTCCTCTTTCTCTCTCTTGAATGATTGGTCCATCTCAAAGTGAAAATGTGCCTTCCATGCCTAGAGGACCTGGATATTTTCTTCCTGGCACTTGATGTGACACTAGCAGGGACCAAGTGGATGTTTGTGCTTGGTTATTCTTCTCCTCCTTCTTTTGTGATTGCTCTGGGCTTAGCTGCCATCTTTCTAAATATGCCCAGTTTGGGATGTACCCAGCCAGGCCACTTCGGTGATTTGCTAGCCATGCTCCTTTGGACGCATGATCGGCACGAATAGTACAATATCCTAGGCACTCTCAGAGACTGCTCCAAATGGGCTTCTACAGACAAGCTTCAGCAGTCCCTGGAGCTGACCCTGAACCTGATGTATTGTCCTCTGTATCTTCCCAAGGATTACATCCTTAGCTTAACTTCCAAGGTCTTGGGTCAAAAGAGCCTCGAGGCTCCACACACAACTGCCTTGGGGCTGGTGTGCAGTCCCACCATGCCTTCTCTGACAAATCTGCCTGCCTTTCCTTTGCTGACGGTTTCTATGATAAGTCCTCACTGCACAGTTGGAAAATGGAAAGCTCATTCTTAAACCGAACCTCAATCCTGGTTTCTAAGAAACTCAGAAGTCTGTTATCGTTGCCTTCAGATGTTTCTGAGTAGCTCCCTGTAATTAATCCTAACAGGTCCAGTTCCAGCAGCCATTCACTGTGTAAACATACATTCATTGTTTGTTACCAGCATCATTTGTTGCTGGGGTTGTGATCAGCTTCCTTGTTAAACCAGGATGCCAGGAAGGGAGTTGGGCGACACAGGGAGATACCTAAGAAGCCATGGTTAGAACAGAAAGTGTCACCTGCATGTAATCCCGACTGCTTTCCCTTCATCCCCCTGAGTTCTTGGGACATCTGAGGTGATGGCTGTCTGACCCTGTTGGGCAGCCAGCAGATAGGCATGCCCTAAGATCTTGAGCTTTGTAACTTGGAGGCCCATCAACTCCAAGGCAGGAAAAGTGGTCAGGGTGTCACTAGGGCTGTCATTTCCTTTTCTGATGGGCAGCTGCAAGCTGTGCTGTCAGAGCTTTCGCTGGGGAAAGGAGAGCGTTGATTTAACACCCAATGATTTCATGGCATGCCCTGGAAAGTTACTGGAGTGGGGGAACCATCAGAAGTGGAGGGCTTTTCAACCTGTTCCAGGAAGTTTTAAACCAAATCAGGCTGTCTTCAGCCTGGAATAACTTAAGACAACCCAGGCACCTGTTGTTCCATTTTCTTGGAAGGCAGACAGAACCATTTGAGGCTCTTGAAGTTTGCCAAGCAGCATACCAATTACAGAGCAGTAAACACAACGTCACTGCACATAGATCACATTCCCTCACCAGCAGCTTCACATGCACTTCCACTACTGCTGCTAACCCAGTACCTAGCATGCCCGGGACTAGTGCTAAACTATCCATATGCTCAGTCTTATTTAATCTTCTTATTTAATGCTACAAGGGAAGTATTTTGAGCAAGGCCCATTTTACAGATGGGGAACTGAGGGTTAATTAACTTGGCCTTGATCACTCCTGTATAAGTTGTAGGACCAAGAATCTAGGAGTTCTTGTCTCCAGAAGCACAGGGATGAAGCTGGGTGGGAAGAAAAGAGTCTTCTCTTTTCTTCAACCGAAACAGTTCGGTTCAGCAATGCATTTTTAAGGGAAGAGTTCTTCCCTTTCTTGTGAATCTGGCATTTCTTAAAGAAAGCCCTAAGTTCTGGAATGTTCCATGTAAACGGGTCTCTCTTCTTAAAGTCATGATTAGCGACCAGATGGCAATCAGATAGGGAAGTGACCACCCCAATAGCTGTAGGGATGTCGGTGGGGGGGCAAGTAGAGCTAAAAATAGGCAAGGTCACTTGATTGCCCAACAGCTAGGTCATCACTCTCCCCCTCTAGGCTCTAAGTCTAGCTCTCCTCTGATTCTTGCAGGAAAACCCTACCTGCACCCTGTCTCCAGGGCCTGCCTGTGTCACTTGGATAGATAGATGTTTCTCTGACAGGCCACCGGATGGCGATGCTGTATGCTCCATGCTTTTGTTTCAGTTCTGTCTGGAATCACCATGACAACCCAAGGCCTGTGACAACAGCATAGCCATTATCAAGAGAGAAGGAAAAAGGGCCACATCTTGAGAGTTGGAGGGTCCCTCCCCATGCCCTCTGGTGAATGTTTGGCATAACATGGACCAGAGCACCCATTCACAAGCTCCAGTAAGATTCTGGTCATGGCCAGCGTGCCTCTGTACTGTGGCACTAGAAATCAGTCATGTCTTCCTCAATCTGGCATCAGCAAGTTGCTGAAGGTCAAAATTAACTCCCCATATTTCATAGAGGAGGGAGACATGGAAAAAGATTAGTCCTGTTACACTTAGTGGATAATGAAATTTAGGATGGCAGAGGGTTAATTCTAATGAAATAAAAGAGAAGACAGGCATATTAATGAGAGAAGGATGCCCGGAGATCACCCAGCTTAGTCAGGGGTCCATAAGAGCTCCCTTAATTGGTCCGTACTAATACTTTATGCCCATGTGAAATAGCAAATACCTCTCTAGAGACGCATAGAACACTTTTAATGGCAAGGAACCTTTATAACACTTTCTTTTAAAAAGTGTTCTACCCTGAAAGAGCCAAAGAAAAAAAGGTCATGCCAGAGGCTATTGGTACCATCTTTCTCCTTCCGTGTATCTGATGCATGCACGTGTTTGTGAAACAGAAACTGACTCGCAGGGTCAGGAAGAGGAGTTCACAATGCTGCTGTTATGTCTGGGTTCATTCCTGTCTCCCCCCAGGACCTTTCCTGGAAGTGTTTTTCACCCCTTTCCTGGAAAGCCCACTGTGCTCTTTCCTGACACTGGTTTTCTGAGAAAACCTTGCACTCTCTGGAGTCTGGAATCTGATCTTGGCATCTTCAGCAAGCACTCTGTAAAGAGGAGGAGTAGCATAACCACCACTTGCCACCGACCTTTGGGCAGGTGTGAGGAATATAAATTCAACCCAAAATGATAGCTCTAGGTCGCCGAATCAACATGTGGCTGGCTGGAGTTGCCAAGGTGATTCTAATGCCATTTATCACTAAACCCAACTCCAGGTGTTTGTTTTCCAAACCCTGCAGCAAAGGCCTATGAGGATCGGATATGAGCAAGGGTGGTGGCTACCGGTGGGGCTTCAGTAGCTTTGGAGAGAGACTCTGCTCGATTTTATAGATATCAATGGGCTCTTCTTCTACCCGTGACCCACCACCCGCATACCACTTGAACCCTGAACAAATGAGGCTGCAAGCTGCTACTAGCAGTGAGAATGCCTGATCCTTTTCTGATAGGCCAGGCCAGTCCCCTGGCATGAGTCATAAGAATCTTTTCCATACCAGACTCAGGGTATTTCCTTCCCCACTAAGCTCTGGGTTTGTGTCTCCTGCCCTGCTTCTCCTGAAGACAGCTGTTCTGGAAGGGATTATCTCCCAGCAGCATCATTATGTTGGGGAGTCGATGGGCTGAATGCTAATACCTCTTGACATAAGGCATATGTGGAAGTCGTCAAAGTGCTCTGGGGGGTGGGGGTGGTAAGCATGTCTTTGAGCCAACATGTGCAAATACATACGCCCACGATCTGATATGCTGATCTCCTCTCATTCCTCCAATGGAAACACGGCTCTTCTTGTTTTACATTATTGTAAAATCATCACTAAGTTTGGTGGGGAAGTCTGACTCTATCTCCTGATAGCCTTAGGTGACTCCCACCTTCCCTTAGTTGGGGAATGGGCATCTCAGAGTAGCAAAATGGTTAGACTAACCTAGCATTCGCAGGTCATGGAACACTACTCAATGTTAGTTTATCTTTGAGTCTCCCAGTGTCGTCTGCCAGGTAGAGACAGTATTTACTATGTGGAGCTATGGCAGATTCAATATTTGTGAGGTGTCAGTACAAGTGCTTAGCATGGATTAACCTGTCAGGTTACTGTTCACATAGCATCATCATCCTCTTGATATTCATGTGACTCCTGGGGTTCTTTTGATAGGTTGGCCTGGGCGTCCCAAAAGAGAGTTGGTTCTGCTCTGGAGACATTTGAGCACAGATTAGGGAGTCAGCGTTTTCAACTGGAATGAGGCGTGTGAACATCTGGGTATAGAGGATGCAGTTTTCTCTTGATCTTCCCAGAATGCAGTAAAGTTTCAGAGGGAGGAGAACAAAGAGCTGTGCACGCCATCTCTGCCACCAGCACATAGCTATTCCTGAACACGGAAGCCCTGCCTCATGCTACTACACGATAAAAGAAACCGCCACCTTGTGTCAGTTACAGTGTGGTGAACATCCCAAGCTGAGACGCCTCTCTCTCTTCCCAAGAGACACACAGGGTCTTCCAGACCTAGCCAGACCTCTATCTACCCGAAGTCCACACCATACACCTCAAGGCTAGCAAAACCAGGCATGCACCAAAGATCAGGAGCACAGAAAAGGGAATGTGTTTGGGTTCTAAGTAGTGGACGGGAGATGTGCTTTGAAATCACACAGGCTGAGGTTTTACTTACTGCTGGGTAGCTTGATCAAGCCTGTCATCATTCTGACCCCCAGTTTCCTCATCGGAAAAACGAAGGTGCTCATGATGCTGTGGGAAATATTTGGCACATGGGTGTGGCCTCCACAGATGACTCAGCCTTCTTGCCATCATTTCTAAAAGCATGTATACCGGTACTCCTCAAAGGAGGATGAACCAAATCAGATCAAGAAAGAGAATTAATCTATCTAGCCAACAAGGGAAGCCATGTCCATCCTCTGCTTGCTAATGTCCGTTGCATATACAGTCTGAGCATCCCTAATCCAAAAGCCCAAAACACTCCAAAAAAATCTGAACCTTTTTGGTCAGCCATATGGCACCACAGGAGGAAAATCCCACACTTAACCTCACAAGACAGATCACAATCAAAACAGCAGCATGCACAAACTACCATATAAAATGTCCTGCAGGCATTGTATGTAAGGTATATATGAAACATAAATGAACTTAGATCTGGGCCCCCTCCCTAAGACACCTCTTGAGACATACACAAATATTCCGCAGTCTGGAATTCCAAATACTTCCTGTCCCAAGCATTTTAGATAAGGAATACCTAGCCTATAGTCCTATTTGCTCCATCCTATGGTGTTTTTCGAATGCCCTCATCTCTTGCTCATGGACCAGATAGCTCAAAGCTCCTTTTATGGAAGCCAGACAGAGTTGAGTAGCTGCCAATCTTCTCCTCCACCTCCCCAAAGGGAAAGAGCAGAGACAGGCTGCTAGATCTTGCTGATGCTAAGGCTCAGAAGGCCGTCCTTAGCGTCTAATTCTCCATAAGCAGCTTAATTTTATCTCTCCAGACACCTCTTTGTCGTGCCTGGGGGCCCCCAGCAGCTGGTAGAGGATGAGTGGCCAAGAGACTGTGCCCTTCTCTGTCTTCTTTTGCTCCCTGCTTCATGAGCTTTTTACCCTGAGATCTGTTTCTTAGTAATTCTGCCAGCCTGGGTTGTTTTGATATCCCACTCTTTGAAAGAGCAGCCCATGCTGAAAGAGCTAGGAACTATAGGAGACAGAAGCACCCAGATGGGGAAAGGAAACCAAGCCGGACCTGGTGGGTACGGGGCATTGTCAAATCCATGCCAACTAGAAACACTCTCCAGGCCAGTCAATGTTGCTACTTCTCTGTCCCCAGAGCCATCTTCCTGGTCTGATTCAGATACTTCCCAGCACCAAGTACTGCTGTTGGGCTCATGAATCTGGACCAAGGGGGTCAAGTCTAAAAGCTTTCTCAAGCAAGGAAGGTTTAAAGGGGAGAGGGGTACACAGTAGGGAGATGCGAGGACTGCAGCAGAGAGTGTATGCCCTGTCAGTGAATGTGTCCACCGCACAGCTGGCACTGGAACCATTGCCAGAGGCTCGAAATCTATTTTCCAAGAAAAACCAAAAAGTGTGTGTGCGTGCGCGCGCGCGCGTGCGCGCGTATGTGCGTTTTGCATAAAATCCCTAACTTTTGACACATAGGAAAGTCTTCCTGCAAACCGGTAGGGAAGATCCTCAAGTCATCAGCTAAGCCTTCCTGGTCTCTTCCTTGAGCAGCTTACCATTCCTGGCAAGATGGTGCTCTCAGAGGCCTTGGATATCAATATTTAGAACAAACTGTTTACCAGTTACATAAAAAATAAGATAAATCCCCAGGCATAGTGGCGTGTGCCTTTCATCCCGGCACTCAGAAGGCAGAGACGGACAGATCTCTGAGTTCAAGGCCAGCCTGGTATACCTTTAGAGTTCCAGGACAGCCAGAACTGCATAGGGAGACGCTGCCTAGAAAAAAAGCATTAACTAATTAACTAATTAATTACATTTTTAAAAATAAAATAAAAGCTTGAATGTAAAGGATCCATTTCTGACCTAGCTGCTTGGCTGTTATTCTGTTCATATTGCAGCCTAATTCAAATGTCCCCGTCTAGACTGACCTTGACCACAATTTAATACAGAAATCACAGGAAATTGTTGGAGGGAGGTGTTACAGAGGGGACGGGCAGATGGGAGGGGTAGATAAGGCATTCATAAAGAAGCAGCTGAGCCCTCTAGAGACCTGGTTATCATAATGCCTCCCAGCATGCTCCCCGGAAACCCTTCCTGACCTTGAGCAAAGCCTCAGAGTCTCTGCTTCCATCTCTGTGACTGTAACTGTGAGATGGCTCTGCCCATCTGCCCAGGTTATGGTGAGAATAACCGGGGTCGGGGAAAGCACTTTGGAAAACAAAGAACATTCTAGCAACGTGAGCTTTTTTCCTTTCTAAGGCAGGAGGACATCTGTGTGGACCCTAGGGACTTTGCCCGTTATTAGCCAGATTAAACAGGCAGTTCTTCTTCTGCTTGTCATTGCCACAGCTGCCTGCCTGCACCTGGAACACACAGGGGATTGCCAGGGAGGTTGGCTGGCAGCAGGGAAGGAGAGGTTGGCAGCCAGGGCCAGCTCCACCATCGCCAACTCCAGTCCCCATGGACTCTGGTATTGTGGTACACTGGTGAAGCAAGTGGGTCTCTTCTGAATCCCGGGTCATTCACCAACAGAGGAGCTCAGAGCCTGACTTAACAATTCAACATTTTCACTCTTTGGTTCCTTTCCCTCTCATTCGGGAAGGAATGAGAAATGACTTCACTGTATTTCAAGGGCACAACCAGTCAGTCTTAGAGTCATAAAGGAAACGCTTAGCACCCAGATTTACTTGACTTACTGGCCTTGCATACTGAAACTCACCTGTGGCACTCAGAGCATCTCCTAGACTAGTGTTTCAGCTACTTCCTGTGTGGTTCTGTGAAGGAGGGGAGAGTATGAAGAGCTATGATCATAGCAGAAAGGGTCTCTTGTGGGTGGGAAAGCTGAACCCAAATCAGAGCTCCCTTCAAGGAGAGAGACCCCCTAGGTTGCATATGGAGTTAAGTACGTGTCCTATTAAAAGACGATGAAGGGAGAAATTGAAGAGATGGCATTTGTGTTACCGCAGAATCGTGCAGGACACACATGGCAAACAAGAAAATTAACAAATATCCTCAAGTCCCTGATTGAGGTGAGTGGCAGGAAGGAATTGTATAGGAGGTTTGTGAGAGGCCATACTGGGATTACAGGGTCCTGCTGAGGGTGAAGGGGATCAGAGCAGGCCTCCCTGGGGAGGTCAGAGGGTCAGAGCAGGCCTCCATGGGGAGGGTCAGAGGGTCAGAGCAGGCCTCCCTGAGGGAGAGAAGGTCAGAGCAGGCCTCCCTGAGGGAGAGAAGGTTAGAGCAGGCCTCCCTGAGGAGATGCCACTTGAGCTGAGAGGCCAGCCTTGCTGAAAAGGGGTAGAGAAAGGGTTCAGGGAACCAGCTATGGAGTGTCAATGGGGCTGGAAGGCAGTAGATGAAGGTGTGAGGTTATGATAAAGACAAGGGAAGTGTCCACGTGTGTGTGTGTGTGTGTGTGTGCGCGCGCTTGTGTGCATGCATATGTGCGCGTGCCTGCACATGGACACATTTTCTTCCTGGGAGGATAGCCTGTAACTTTCATCAGATTCCCAATGAAATCAGCGATCCAAACAAACTCCAGGGAATTCTCTGAATCAAAAATTGCCCTGACTCTATCTACTAAAGCTTTACAGCAATTGTGCCAAATGATTTTTTTCCCCCTTTGTGATTCCTGGAATCTAAATCTAAATGCTCGGCTCCTCTCTCTCAGCCTTTGTCCGAGGCTGCAGGTGCGAGGCCAGATGCAAGGGCCAGGTGTGGGTGCGAGGCCAGGTGCGGCTGGTGGTAGTGTGTGCAGCACAGAATCCATTGTGATGGGAGAAAAGTGAGGAGGGTCTAGGAAGCCACAGGAAGCAGCCTCTCTGGGTGACAGCAAAAACTCAAGGCCACATAGATGAGAGATGCCCACTCTCCAGCAGTACCAGCAGGTGCAGCCAGTCCTTGTTCTTGGCAATGACCAGTGGCCTCTCTTCTGCCTACAGCCTCCTCAATGCCAACAAAATCAACTGTCTGAGGGTGAACACCTTTCAGGACCTGCAGCATCTCAACCTCCTCTCTCTGTATGACAACAAGTTGCAGACCATCAGCAAGGGGCTCTTCGCTCCTCTACAGTCCATCCAAACCCTGTGAGTACTCTGCCCTGGTGGCTGCAGACACCTAACACCAAAATGAGGGTGGGCAAGGCCATATGGGAAGATTTCTAGCGCTTGCACCGGCAGTGGGCGTGAAACTCAAAGTGCTTTACTGTACTGAGCGTTCCGGTGGGGCCTGACCGTGCTGAGAGCTTGGCCCACTTTCAAACATGTAAGCCCTCAGCAACTCAAGAAGATGCTACTGTCACCCCCAGATTATATGTGAGGGATCAGAACACTGAGAGATCAACTTCTTACCTCAAGGTTACAGCTAGTATGAAGCCAGATTTGAATCCTGGCACAAGAACTTGAGAGCTGTGCTCATAAACAGGGTAGCCACAATAGTGTTCTGAGCAGTCTCTATCTCTGTGAGAACCCACCCCCTCCCTCTGACAGCTCCCTGCACCCTGCAAAGCCCAGCCTCTGATACAGGCTCTCTGGGAATACTCTGCACACACGCCCAACCCTTACTTCCCAAGTACTGCTGGTGTGTGTAAGTATGGCTGGTAACCAGATGACGTGGGTGCACTCAGTCTGTGGTCTTGATAGTTCCAGTCTCAGATTTCGGCCCCAGTTCCAGGCCGGCAGTGAGCCTGAGGGTCTCCAAGAGACCCTGGAAGTCATCTGGCACTTATTTCTTAGTAGCAAGAGGCAGGAACCAATATAGAGTGAGAACAGCTGCTTGGTATTGAATGCCCACCACGTGTGAAGCTCCATGCTTAGTGCCGTAGAGTTTTTCTTACTGCTCGGAGGAGGCGAGGCCCACGGCATTCCCGAGATGATAAGGAGAATAGCAACAATAGCCACTACTATATATGGAACACCCACCATATGCCAGTCGCCATGCCAACTGCTTTGTGTGCCTGGTATCACCAAGCTTGGAGAAATAAAATGCATGTCACCGTAAGTGTAAACTCTAAAGCTCCCGACTTGCATTGCCCATCAGAGTCGTCACGGGGGAAGTGGAGCCATCAGCAGTGGGCCCTGCCCCGAGAGGAGAGGACTGGGAGGCTGATTCCCCAGACCAGATGTTGGCTGCGTCTGCTGCCTTTGACAGGCAGCTGGCCTCAGAGCCACTCTTTGAATCCTCTCAGAGAGCAGCACCCCCTCCAGGCCTCCTGGGGCAGTGAGGAAAAGGCCTCACACCAGTTTGCTAGGGAGCACCACAAGGAGGGGTGGTGGTGAAGCAAGGTGCCGCAGGTCACTCCTGATTAACAGCCCCATCCCTCTTTCAGCCACTTAGCTCAAAACCCATTTGTTTGCGACTGCCACTTGAAGTGGCTGGCTGACTATCTCCAGGACAACCCCATCGAGACGAGCGGGGCCCGCTGCAGCAGCCCACGCCGGCTGGCCAACAAGCGCATCAGCCAGATCAAAAGCAAGAAGTTCCGCTGCTCAGGTAATCAGGTTAAGGGAGTGGGGCCCCACTTTCTGACTTAGAATACAGCAACCCCAGAGAGGCTGATAATCCAATCTGGAGGATAGCGAATGCTGTAATGGCTCCTGGGGAGCATCTTTGCAAATTAAATTGGGGAAATTCAGTTAGCCCTACAGAAAACCAATTACCTTATGGATTTAAAATAAAACACACTCACACAATAAAAGCATGGGGGAGGGGCGGACAGCTTGGGAGAAACGGAACCCGGGCACGAGTGCTCCTCTCGGGAGCTAGCCTTCACACACACGCACTTGAGAGGATGCCAAGATTTATTTTGTAGTCTGTGAAGCAGATTCCCCAAACGGCACAGAAATAAATACAGCCAGGCCAGGCCACAGCCAGGCTTTGGTGCAGCCCTCAACCATAATGGGTTGGGTGATAGGTTTCATGAACACCTTCCCTATCTCCTTGGAGCAGATGGCTGCTCTCTGGTGATTCGGGGAACAGCGGAGTGTGGGAAGTAGCAAAGCCTGTGCTCCTCTGCCCAGCACTGTCTAGGGAGGGAGAGAATTAATTCTCAGCCCATCTTGGAAAGAAAGGTAGTCTCCTTGACCAGTAGCTGTATGAGCTGTCAGTTAGATCCACTATCATTTTTCTCTTTTTCTACGGAATAAGACCAGAGCTGTGCTGCGTTCACCATGGCTGATAAACCGACAGCGGGAGGTACTGAGATAGAGTGATGAGCCAACGATGATAGCATGTGTCTCAGCAAGAACTGCTCTCCCACCCACCTGAGAGTGTTCAGCCTGGGTGTTTTCCCAGGAACAGTGCCAGCCTGGGACCCGGTCATCAGCAGACCAGCAGGGCAGAAAATTCTTGAGTATGTGTCACCAGGATGATAAACTTTAGCTTTTTATCCCATTTCATTTGCAGAAGCAAATACCTGGGGAGGGTCTGGAGAGATGCAGGGACACTGTGGCAGTATGAGCACTCTTGCCTGCTTGCCTTCCCCAGCATAGTGATACCAGTGACTGGAGAGATTCCTTGCCTGTGAGGAGCGCTGTGCGGAGTGATCTGGTTTGATCTAGTTTGATCTCCTTCTTCTAGTAGCCCCTTGAAGCCAGCAAGTGAGACCCCACTCTACAGCATAGAGAGCTCAGGGCTCCAAGGCCAAGGGCCACCCACACATCACAGAAACCAGTGGGGTCAGGACCAGACTCTCTACATCTGCTCTCTCCTTGACTCCATTAATATCTAGGAGAGAAGGTGGTCCAGCTGCTTGATTTTCATTCTTCTTAGTGTCTTGGCTCCACTTCTAACCCCCCAAACTCTTTCCTTAGATTCCTCGCTGAGTCTGGTAACAAGTCTCCCTCCCCCAGCACCCAAATGCTACAGTACACTGGTCCTTGCCAAGGCTTTCCCTCATGACTGTCCCCAGCTTTATTCCTTCTTTTATTGTCTCCGCCCACTCGGGGCTGAGTTAATTAGCTTGGCCAGTTAGTGGTTCCCATGGAAAGGGTCAGTGAAGTCAGAGGAAGGCAGGAAGTCTTCTGCCAGCCTTGACCCTCAGTCTTATGAGTGTCTGACCAACAGCCAGGACCTCAGATTGAGTCTAAACTGTGGGTGGCAGCGCAAGGATCAATGCTGGATCTAAGGACTGGTGTCCTATGCTGTTACAGTCATGGCAGTGGCATAGCATGGCTGAGGCTGGGACAGGTAGCAAGTTATGGGTGATGCATATCAAACGGACAGAGTAGGGAACAAGAAATAGACAGTAGATTAGGTAACAATAAAGCTAGTTTTAAATCTTGCTGTACCAATGTCTGCCTGTATACATTGGCGATTACAGAACCCTGGCATCCTATGAGGGGCAGAACTGGGTGGTAATAAAAAGGAAACCAGGAGGACAGAACTCTTGAATTGACTTTGTCTAAAATATCAATTTAAAAAATTCTTGCTAGGCCGTGGTGGCATATGCCTTTAATCCCTGCACTCAGGAGGCAGAGGCAGGTGGATCTCTGTGAGTTCAAGGCCAGCCTGGTCTACAGAATGAGTTCCAGGACAGCCAGAGTTACAACAGAGACACCCTGCCTCAAAAGACAAAACAAGCAAACAAACAAAATTCTAAGTAGAAAGCCTGTTCTGTAGAGATAGTGATGTTCAGAACCAGAATGAGCCTGACTTAGAGCATTTGGTGTGCCCTTAGATAGCTTCGGGGAAGGAGCAGAGAGAGGTTACCACTGAGCTCCAAAGGACTTTGCCTTGAGAAACACCAGGACCCATACCTACCTTGGCCTGGGTGTGGGGGGGGGGAGATAACAGAAATCATAGACCTAAAGATTTGTGTTTCTAGGAAGCTCCAGAAAGGGGAAAGGATGAGAGGCAGCAAATCACACAGACTGGAGCTGATAGATAATAACTCTGCATTTTACTTTCCCCTAAACAGCCCCCTTGAAAAGACAGCTGATGTGATTAGGAGCAAATTTGAGGGCTGCTCCTGTAGCACACATGGCCCATCCCCCGGTAGGGCGTCTGGCTTTCCAGCTAATTTGCTCTGCCTCTCTATCAGCTGCATCCACAACCCTGTACCAAGACCAATTTAGAGTGGATGCTGCCCTTCCAGGGATGATCTAAGTGTCAGATTAAGTCCTTCAACACAGGCCACACCCAGGGAGCACTTGGCAGCTGAAGGATGCTGCCTGCCTTCTATCATGCTGTCCCCTTTGTTTAAGAAGAAGCCATTCTTCTGGAAAGTGCAGGACTCTTGGGGTACAGCTCAGGGGCACTTCAGAGACCTCTGAATTCAAGTCCGCTCTAGAGACAAACTTGAGAACCACAGCAGAAAAAACCCTAAGTTCAGTCTATCATTCTCCAGACACCACCTGAAATGCTATGACGATTCTAGCATACTAGGAAGATTCCAGATCATTTACCTCTGGGACCCTCCATGTCCTTTTAGAAAAGAAAAACAAAGAGAAGGCCGAGGAGGAACTTTATAAATTACATTTTATTTGTTTACTGTGTGTGTGTGTGTGTGTGTGTGTGTGTGTGTGTGTGTGTGTGTCACAGCAAAAGTATGGAGATCAGAGGACAACTTTCAGGAATCTGTTCTTCTGTTATATGAGGCTTGAGGATCGAAGCTCAGGTCACCAGGCTTGGCAGCACATACTGTTATCTGCCCACCCATCTTACAAGCCACACAAGGAGGTTCTAAAGTTTGTGAAATGTGCCCTGCTCATACTGAGGTCCTGATCAAAGTCACAGGAGAGACCTCAGAACCGGAACCTTCACAGGGCCCTGCAGCTCCAGGTGTCAAACTGCAGTAGAGCCCACATTACCATTAGCTGTAGTCTGTAAGATTGGGATGGGGAGAGAGAGGCGAGTGGAACCAGGCATGGGCATGGGTGTATCCTATCTAACTAGACCACCATTGCAGACCACCACACTCTGCTAAAGATGTTGAGAATAAGAACATCTTGTCAATGAAGCCAGTCCCCAAAACACATAGTAGAGGAAAGTGACCTATCCCTCCTACCAGAGCTCAAGTAGAGACGGTCAGAGTTACCTGGCTATGGCTCTATCTCTTTGAGATATGCTCAGCCCCAGCCTAACTCCAACTAGGAAGAAGCCTGACCTATGGAAGGTGGGCTATGAAGACTGGGTTCATGGCACACAAGACCACCAGACTGGGTCTACCTCACCCTCTCCCTGACTCCCAGACAGAGAAGAGATCTAGAAATCAAAAGAACCTAAAGTTAAATGTCCTGCCCCCTGACTAATCAACTGGTTTTCCAGCCCTTTCCTTCTTTCTCTTAGTCTGACAAAGGTTCTTTATCAGAGGCCAGCCTCTAAACCACTGTCCATCCATTAGCCCTCCCTCCAAGACAGTGTTCTCAGACCATGGAGACTGGAGGAATCTCATTCCCAAAACGTATGGCCCCACTGAGTCTTCTTTCTTCACCCAGCTAAGAAGATGTGGTTTCTTTTAATTCCACACTCTTCCTCTACTAAACCTCAAGCCATCTGGAGTGAATTAGCTATCAGCCCAGGAGGCCTGGGGACCCTGCAAGGTACTCAGGAACCTCCTGAGTTGTGGAATGTTAAAGGGAGCTTTTGCCTTACAAAGAGATTACACTGTGTTAGACTAATGAGAACTATGGGCAACCTCTTTACTTAAAAAGAATGGACTGCCATGGGGCTCTTCAGCTGTGGAGTCAGCCCTGTGTCACAAAGCATGAGAAGACGGCTTTGCTGATTTTCATGTTGTGTCAGATCACATGGTAGGATGGGGCAGACTTGCAGGCTCAATCCAGGGTCAGAATGTAACCTGTGTGTTGTCTGCCAGGATGCTTCTGGATACATGCATCTGGTAGTTGCCCACCTGTCTCCCTTTCCTACTGAGTCTCCCTGGGGTGGGGAACAGGGAGGTGGGGCTCCTGCCATTGGCAGGATCCAGTGGAAGGAACTACTGGTACTAATCACACTCAGCGGGGGGGGGGCCTGCTGCGGCTCCCGCTTCTCCACGCTGCTTCCTCTGAGCGCTCCTGTCCTCTCTCTGATGCTGCTTCCTGACCTTGACTCTGACCAGTTGCCGCGGGGCTTTCCTTTGTGCTTGATCTAACCATGTGGTGGAACGATGGAAACGGAACATGGTTCTGTCAAGCACCGCGGAAAGCACCGTTCTCTCCTGCAGCATGGCCCGCAGCCACCGCCGCCACCGCTGGACTCTTCTCTGCTCTGGATCACCGCGCCTGCCAGACCCACCTCTCCCATCTTAACTCCCAGAGGGAGGGGGTGGGAATCCTGAGGAAATCAGGTACAGGATGATAGGAGTTTAGAGAGGCCCACTGAGGCTATGCTAAGAGTATCCACATATCCTATGATAATGGAGACACTATGCTCCAAGCCTGGTCTCATGCGACCCCAGAAGTGACAGCTAGGTTCCAACTTCCCACTTGAAGACAAGTATATCTAAGACATATGTCCACTGTCTCATGAGTGAGTCCCAGCACAAGGTCACAGAGTGGTAGCTAATGCAAAGAGTGTGTTGTCCAGTTCATGACCTTCACCACCCCTTCTCTTTGCATGAGAACAGGTAGAATAGACATGGCTCCAGACCTTGAACTTGAACTGAAGCGCCTTCTGAGCCCAGCCCTCACTCCTCATGAATACTTAGATCCTAGATCCTAGTGAAACCTGATGTCCAACCTGTTTTCCTAACCTTGGAGCGAGGTTAACATGGAGGTGAGGGGCTCTTCATCCAGTGCCGTTACAGAGGACAGGAGAGGTCTGTACAGACATTGGGTGTCTCTGACCATAGAGAGAGGACTCTTGGCACCTTCTCTTTGCTTGTTTCTTGATAAATACAGGGCCCAGTATAACCAGAAGACTCTGTTATTGGTTTTGTGCTAGAGTCTGTGTCTTACTCCATGAGTAAGAATGAAGGTGGAAACACACCCATACTTAGCAGTAGGAGCCAGATTCCGGGCCCCCACCAAGCTTCGTGACTCTAAGTATTTCCTCTCTCAGATTGTGACTCAGAGAAGGGCCCCAGCCACTGATGAGGAATGAGTGTCCTCTTGGTCTCTCTGAACTTTTGAACATATATCGAGTTCTTCCTATTGGTCAGGCTCTGGATGCTTCACATCACTATCCTGTCTAATTTCATAATTTTTTGTCTGATGTGTAATCTCGTAACTTTAGATCCTATTTTATAGATAAAGGCATTGAGGCAGGATATTAACTAACTGGCCCAGAGTTATCTAGCTTCCAACTGGCTGTACTTTGCCTCAGAGCTACTCAGCCTTCCCTCTTCTGGACACTCATCGCCTCGAAAGGAAAAATTTTGAAAACTTTGACTTGAATTATAGGGAGCTGAATGTCTTTCACATTCTCTTTCCAGCTTATGTCTGTTATTAGAAATAATTAGCGTACAAAGGAAAGGAAGCATTGTTGAAGTGGTTCTTCTCCAACAGAGCATACAAGATCTCATGGGTACAAGGCAGACCCTCTGGCATAGAGGGCCCTCGCTTCCCCTCCTTGCAGAGGGAACATTCTTAGCACTACCCAAATCATGCCAGGGCCAGGCCTTTGGGGATGACCTCATGATAGCGCCCTTCCTCAGCATCTCCATGACGCTGTGGCTGCCGGCTTGTGGCTAGACTCTGCCACGAGCCCCTCCCTCTGCTTTCAGGCATGTGACTGAGCTACTGGGACAGCTTCATGCCCAAATGATAGCCAAACTCCTGCCAAACAGCTGGTGTGTCTCAGCCACAGGAATCTGGTTCCCCCAGCCTGGCCGAGGAGTGGATGTCTGTATGTGTGCAACGTCCATGATTTCATTCACCACTTGTGACTTGTCCCTTTGCTTGTCTGTATCACTTTCTTTTCAAGCCGCTAAACCCTGACAGCTGTTTGAACACCCCCACCCAGTTCCTCTCTCCGAGGTTCTTCCTCTCATCCCACCCATCTTGGGGATGCTTGAGGTAGAGGAGGAGAATTCTGGACACATGTGTTGGCTTCCCCTGCCGACCAGATAATGATGAACTTGTGAGTTCCAGTCCACTCACTAGCTGCCCAAATGGTGACACACAACGTAGCCTGCAAACATCGGCAGCCACCTTGTGTCTCCTACTGGCTTCTGATCCTAGCCCAGACAGTCTGAAGTCTAGAAGCATGGGCTCCCTACTGGCCTGTCCCCTGACCTTTTAGATGGCTCAGACTTCCATCCCAGAAGAAGATGTAGAACAGGGGTATAATAATAATAATAATAATAATAATAATAATAATAATAATAATAATAATCTCATTGCTGTCAATTTTCACCTTTCACCCATCTTCTGTCTATTAAAGCTTGTCTGTGACTGTGTACCATGTGTTGTTGTTCTGAGATGTCTGAAAGTGGGGAAGAGGATCATGAGGGCAGAGGCAGGCAAAATCCAAATGACATCATCTCCTCTGAGGTCCACTCCAGCTGGGATTGAACTTTATGGCCTATCTTCAAATCCTGCAAGATCCCTCCCGTCTGAGCTCAGCCCAAAGAGGAGGAGCTGCAACCTATTTCAGCTGGTTCTCTCCTCCGAAGTATTTCAGGCAGTGACAAATATGCATTGAGATTGAAATTGACTTTTAAAGCTCTGGAAAAGTTAAAAATACTTTTGGGTAGTTATGAGCATTAGGCATAACAAATGGCTCCGAGGAACCCTGGGTAGCTTCCATAATGAAATATGAAGTGACGGAGGTGGCATTTCGTGCTGGCTCTGACTGGGAAATGAACTTTTTCGGTTATGTACATACGCCATTATTAACATTTCTTGTTCCCACTCATATAAAATATCACTCTCCGACCCCCTCGTTATTACAAACCAGGGCAATAACAAAAACAGCAGGGGGAAAAATGCTGGAGAGAACACATTAGTCCATCGAATCTAATTGCAAAATCATTTCATTAAAATGGGTCAGCGGCTCCACTGCAGAGGTCTGCCAGTTATAACCCAACGATACTACTGAGAGCGATTTCTGCTAACTACAGACTGCTCTCACCTTGATTAAAACGAAAATGCATTTAATAGGCAGCCGTCCCCAGCCGGTGCACGTCTGCAGGCTCACAGTGAAGTACAAACTGGGCCCCATCCTGTCTTTCTGCCTTTGATCCGAATTCAGGGTTCCTCTGTTTTGCAAGGATCCTGCTATAGACATGTTCTGAAGGAAACATAACTGCGTGTCCAAAATGCCTCCCTACACCATCACCATGTAGCTCCACCAACAGGACCAGAATAGCTTTTCATCTGGCAGGAGCTGCAAAATAACCTAGCACTCTGATATGTCTGAAAAGAATTATGCAGGGTCAGGGCTTATTCACTGGGGCGATGAGTGCAGTCCAAGAAAAGGATTCACATAAAACACTGGACCAGGAAACCACTGTAAAACTGTGTAATATATGCATTGGTTCTGTTCACATGAGTCTAGGGGTGCAAAGGAAATGGGTGGGAAGGGAGTAGAGAGGAATAGAAGGGGTACTTACACCCAGACTTCCGACTCTGTTTCAACTGGAGAATTGAGACCACTTGAGAATGCGAGACCCACCAATTTTGTTCCTGATCAGCAGTGATCATGGGGAGATATATGAGTGCCAAGACTGCAAGAGCAAGGGAGGGAGACATTTGCTTGCCTCCTTGTCATAGCTTACTGGAGAAGAAACCCACTCAGTCTGCCTCTATCACACTGGACTTTATGGCTGTTGCTAGAGACATGGGGATAAAGGTTCAATCACAAAGCACACAAGAGCCTACCTACCATTAGGTGGCCCTCTGAAAGCTAGCTAGCCCTTGTTCATTTGCCATACACCAAGAGCCCCCATAGACCTTAGAGTCTTCACCTACAAAGTGAAGTTCTAACTTCAGGGATTAAGAGCAATCACTCATTTGAAGTTTGGAAAAAGCTCGCTGCTGGTTCATGGGCAGTAAACGTCAGCTGCTACCATCAGCTGCACTGGTGTTTCTGTGGCCTCTGACTACCAGATGTTCTGTCGAGACCCAGGAAACACCAGAGTAGAGTCACACATGCCCATACTGTGCTTGCCTTTTTCCTGGGGACTCTGCCTCTGGCTTAACTCTCATCTTCACACAAACCCCTGGGAAATAGAAGCTAGGAAGTTGCAAAGCCTGGCCAAATGCACTGCTAAAACATAGGGACCACTCACACTCCATGTTGTCATGCTAATGCCTCAAGCCATTCACCAAACACATGCATGGCGTTCATATACTCAAACACGTCAGAAATACACACAGGGTCCTCTCGCACTTGTGCCTCAGACAAACATGAACTGGGCTCACATTTTATACCTAGCAACATGCTTAAGAAATGTGGGTGTGAGAGAATGAAGAGACCCAGCCCTGGCATCAAACTCATGTCAAGAGAGCCACACGCCTCTCCCCATTGCCACTGGCATAATTCATGTGCTCACAGAGGTCTGGCTGGCTGCCCCCAAGGGCATGTCTCAGAGACATCAGACTGTCAGACCTGTTGCCATTACTGAATGACCTTGAAAGAAATGAAATTTCTAAAGAAATAAATCTTAGCTCCAACTTTTAGCTCATGGGAACTGGCCTCTTGCTGGTGTTACAGAGAACTTCCTCTCTATGCAGAAGTCAAATCTGACTCCTGGATGCGTTTTGTTTTCACCATGTTTAAGAATTGGATTCGTTGCCAATATGTTTTAAATATCTGGCATCTCTTAAAACAACAAAGAGACCTCAGGCAGCTGCAAGCCAAATTTCCCATGCATCAGAGCCGTGGGCTTCAGATACCCTAGTGCTCAATCCTCACTGAAGTCAAAGTCAGGCAAGATGCTGATTGTCATTTAGCACCAAATGAGTACCTGGCCTCCTTCAGTATTGCCTGCAAGGCCACGAATACCACTGTGTGACCCCTTCTCATACCTTAGTCCTACCTTTCAATAGCCCCTACAAAAGTCCAATCTCCAGTATATAGATGGTAGGCGTCATGGAGCCAGGAATCTCCCTCAGTTGTAGGCTGGATTCCGTGTAAGTGTCTTGCAGTATTTCTCTGAACAGCGCACCTGTAACACTAATCAGCTTCTCGAAAGGTCCATGACCTATAAAAGCATAAGAGCCCACAGATCTGAAACTGGCTTCTTGGAGGACAAAGTGAAGAATGACAAAAGACCATATAGAAACAACCTAGATGAGGACTGTAGAGAATATCAGCAAGATGCCCAAATAACCAAGTCCGTGCTCTCTGCTATTTGACACCCCACTGTATAAGCAGCTTCTCCCAAGCCTGTGCATTCACACACACACACACACACACACACACACACACACACGCCCCTCCCAACTCATTCTACCATCTCACTCCCCACCTCCACTCCCCACAACTTTAGACTGTGTGCCAGGAAACCCAAATGATGATGGCAACCCCCCTCTTTGGCCCCACATAGGCTCTGAGGATTATCGCAACAGATTCAGCAGTGAGTGTTTCATGGACCTCGTGTGCCCTGAGAAGTGCCGCTGCGAGGGCACCATTGTGGACTGCTCCAACCAGAAGCTGGCCCGCATCCCAAGCCACCTCCCTGAATATACCACTGACCTGTAAGTCCCGCCCCTCTTGAGAATACCGCACCCCTCCCCACCTCTCTTTACACATACCTAGTCACTTAGACTTAACCTAAGTGGGTCTTCTGTGTACTTGGCTGAGAAAGACATCCAGGAGTACATAGGCAGGCTGTTTGCAAGTAAAGGCCATTCATTGGTTCCATGAATGTTTTCTGAACACTCACTGTAAACCAGGCATTGCTCTAGGCTTACATTTCTATGATGAACAGAGCAAATGGCATCTTCTGGCCCTTAGATGCTTATAATATCTCCAAAAAAGAAATAGATATTGAACAAAAATTATAAATAGGCAGAAATACAACTGGTTAAATATATAACAATGGTTAAATATATCTGAGCCCCCTAACAGCTGCCCTAGAAAGGGACATTGGTTTATCCAAAAAGAGGCAATGGTGTGAAGGCGATCTGGCTACAACATCTGTCACCTCATTGATCACTAGGGTTGATTCTGCCAATCTGGCTGGCTAGATGAGTGTTCCCACTCTTCTTCATTGTTCCTTGTACGTACCCCAGAGGTGCCATGCTTGGCTAGAGAGGATGGCCTTCCCCATTAGAACCTCCAAACAAGATCTAAAAAGGGACAAACTAAAACTTGAAGTGTGGTAGAGGATTAGGGATGGCCTAGGAGGGGCTAACAGACCCCATACTTACCTCTGTCCCCTTCAGCCTCCTTGAGACTGGCCAAGCTGCCTCTGAAATCTGAAGCCCAGTTTCCTGTCTGTGAGGGAGGATGGGTTGTTTACCTCTCAGCTTCAGAAGGGCTAGAAAGACACAGAACCACAGCATTCCTCTTGACTGTTGGCACAGAGTGAGCCCTGCATAAACAGAGGCAGGCTTTCTTTAAAGACTTCTGTAGTCATTGGAGGGCACAGCAAGTCTCTGAGCACAGGGATGCTGGGTACAGGGACCCTTTGGAAGGCAGAAGTGGTCAGGAAAGAGCTGAACAACTTTTACTTAGGAGACCCTGAGGAAATGTCCCTGGGGGTTTTAGGTTACCATTGGTACACTCATAAAATGAAAGCAGATATTTGGTATTTGTGTGTTTAAAAAACAATATATGTCTGTGGAGAGTGTGCAAGAAGCCACTGCCCTATGAAAGAGGCATGGGAGGGCTTAGACTTTGACTCTTTTTGCCCTTTCTCATCCATGTCTCCCTACCACGCCTCTCACCTCATACTGAAGTTTTTCATGATTCCCTCGACCTTTGCTGAATGTGAAGTTCAGGCAGAACTCAACAAAAGCCATGTGAGGAAGACCGGCAGGCAAGTAGCAAAGGAAGTGTCTCTCCCCCAGCTAAATCCTGCTTCTTCTGGCTTCCCATGTAGGCGACTGAATGACAATGACATCTCTGTCCTGGAGGCCACTGGGATCTTCAAGAAGTTGCCCAACCTGCGGAAAATGTAAGTCAAGTTGGGGAACACAACAGCTACACCATCCTCCTGACCCCTTACCCTGCACTCCTGCCCCTGAGCCTCTTCCTGTGCCCTGCTGTGTCCTGGACTGGAAACCATGGCCATGGCACAGACCAAAATGAAGTTTGGCTGTCACTGAGTTGTCAGGTATCAGACGGGTCCAACATCCCATGCCTCCCCTACTCCCGCCCTTTGCTGCCTCTACTTGTCCCTACCTCCAGCCCACATTCAGCATCTACTTCAGGAGGCTGTAGCAGGGACTTGGATCTCGAACAGCAATGGAGGAGAGGTGCCTGGGACCCGGTGGTACTTGGCATTTGGGTGGGGTCCCCATGGGAGGAACAGCCCAGCTGTTCCCGGGAGGTTTGGCCACAGAGTCCTCTGGTCTAAGAAAAGTCTTGGCTTAGAAAAGAACCCATATGCTGTTACTGGTTCCTGTAGTGCATGGCTGCTTATTGTCCCAACCCTCTCTCTCCCTTCCTAGGAATTTGGGCCAATTATAAAGACAGCAAGAAAGATGCTGCCACCTTGAGATAGCCTTTGATCTTGGCCAGGGCTGCATGTCTGCCTGATGGGTATCAATTTTTCCATCTTGTGCTGGCTTCATGTTCCATGCTGGGCAGATAAGGTAGCCATGGCCCAGGGATGTGCAATGACCTCTCCAAGGCCACACATTGAAAACATGCCAAAACTGGCTCTCAGACATGGGTCTACCTCAGTCACACCGGTGTGAGGTCAGGCTTGCTTCCTCCTTCCCTTTCTGAGTGCCTCTGCAGAAGTGCCAGCACAGAGAGGGTGGGTTTTTCACCATGATTCCCAGGGCACATTTGTCTTTAACCATACTTCCTACCTGACCCCATATCCCATGTCTCCCAGCTGCATAGTTGGTGTCTGTTTCTTCAGCAAAGTAAATACAATCGATCGTTACTTACCAATTCTATATTTGCTAGCTCATCTCTGTACCAAAATTCATGCAACTCTAAAATCAAGATTTTTCATGCTGTTTGTGTCATTAACATACATATGGTAATGAAAACCCTACTCACCCCAACATGTGTCCCTTAATTGGGACAAGTGTTCCCATCCAAGGCTGAGCACAGTGGTGCTCTGCCTTCTGGGTTCAGCTCTCACATTTGTAAGCAAGTACCCACTTTGCAGTCGATCCAATAACATGTGCTTTGCAGTTTTGTGCTTTTTGGTGCCAACTTTAGCCCAAGCTCAGTGCTGGCACAGTGTCTGGATACCGAAAGCCTGAGAGGGCTACACTGTGGCTCTCTGAGGGCACACATACGGTGGAGAAGCTTCGCGCATTTGTTCAGGAGTGAGCCCAGCACTGCTGGCCATGAGCGCAATGTTGATGAATCAATAGTATAGTAAATACAGTGTCTCTAAACAGAAGCACCCACAGAACAAGCTTATTATTGATCGGTTGATGGAAATGCCATGACCAGGGGCTCACTGGAGCCTTATCAAGTTTCCTCAGGAGCAGTGATTCAGTGTGTGCTCATTCAGTGTTCCTGGCGATGTAGAATATAACAGTCATGAATCATAAGGACTGTCGGTGGCTCCTTATTTCCTGTTCATCACACTTCTACCCATCAGCGTCTCTCAGACAAGGGAACAGACAACTTCTTGTGCGGCTGCTCTCTCACTGGCACCGCTCATGCGTCCCTACTGACTACAGCCCCTGCCTTACCATAGGCCCCTGTAAATGCATCTGAGACTGGAATAGGGGATGAGATCTCTGCTGGGACAGCTGAGACCAGGACACATGTAAGGCTGGTAAGCCTGTCGCTGTGGCCCAGCAGCCGTGAGCTTCCGGGACCCAGCCCAGTTAACAACCACTTAGACGTGTCCTTTTCATCTCTAACCAGAGAAAGGTACGCTTTGGTTTCAACCTCCAAGCAGATGTGGAGGTGAATATGGACATGAGGAAATTATTGGAATGAGTCAAGCTGCACAAGCACCTATTTGTCCAGCAAACAGGACGACAGGAGTCTTTGCTTATGCAAAGCAAACACACTCCCCACGTATACCTTATAGGAGAAAGTCACACACAATATGTTCCCACTTATGATAGGGAGGTGAACACAGAGAAATATTTCTGTAGGCTGAGGGAAACAAGAATTCAAACATGTGACAGGAGGAAACTGGTCCCCATCCTCAGCCATGTGCAACAGATCTGAGGTGGCCAAATGAAAGCCCAGGTCTCAACCAAAGGAGCAGATGCTACCCAGATAGTCCCTGTATTTACCATGCAGGAGTGGGGAGGAACTTGCACACTAGCCTGCATCCACATGAGCTCAGCTCTGCTCCTGTCTGCTATGTGATCCTAGGAGATCTTTTGGAGACCACAGTTTTATCATCTGCATAATGAGAATAAATTCACGTTCCCTGTGAGTGATAATGGGGATCAGAAGTAAGTGGGTGACTCGGGAGGAATGCCTCCTAGTACACATAAGACCCCAGGTTCAACCTGCAATGCCAGGCTCAGTCTCTACTACTGCACAAACCAAAACAAGCAAATGGGAAGAAATAAGGATGGACCATGTGGCCCCTGCCAAGATGTGGGCAAGAGAAGATGTTAGAATAATCAAAGAATGTCCAGATTGAGTAGCCTAAAGTATCTGGTCTCATAAGGAAACAGGAGTTCTGCACAGACAGTTTGGGGAACTTGGGGCATAGGATAAGGTGGGAAGTAGCTGGAAAGGCTCTGATGACCATAATGGCTATAGAACTAACAGTAGCTAGCAGTCAACACTTACTGTTTGTTCTGTGCCAGAAAGTTCTGGTATTCATTTAATGTTGCCCTCACCAAGCAAAGCAGAAAGCTTCGGGATTGCTTCATTTCACACAGAATGTTAAGTAACTTGTCCAAGATTAAAGCACAAGCAGGCAGCAGAGCTGGGAGCCGATAGCTGGTGAGGTGAGCTGGGGAAAGTCACCCCACGGAAGATAGTAATTGTGTGTGTATCCACACACCCATCCGTACCAACCAACTAAGACTCCACAGAGTGAATCCAGCCCCAGACCACCAGCTGCAGCCACTATCAAGCCAAGAGTTCTTGTACCCTGGGCCAGTCACTACCTTACTCCCCGACAGAGGCGGTGTGGGTCAGAATTTCTGCCTATATAGTGTCTGAAGCCAGTGGTCTGGACCTGCCGAGCTGCTTCACACTGGGGCCAGGCCTTTAAAGCTGCCTGGTTCTGAATCTACCATTTCTGATTTGGGCAAAGGTGATTGGACCCTGCCGTGCTTTCTCCACCTCTGGCCCTTAAACTATGGCAACTTCACACTTTGCAGAGGGCATCACAGCTGTAAGCCACTCAGCGGTAGGATGCTTGCCTCGCATGCTTAGGGTCCTGAGTACCATCCCTAGCTCAGAGAAATGGGGTGGGGGGGCACGGGAGGGGGAAGGAGAGAGAAAAAGAGACACCACACACACACACACACTCAGAGAGCTGTGGCTCTCCTTGCTGTGGACTTCAGGCCAGTTATGATCTTGAAGAGTCTCTCAAGCAGCCCGAAAACCCGCCAGCCTCCAGCCAAAGTCATGGGCACATGCTTGGATTTGTTGCTGGTTGCTGGGTTTTTAATAAGAATTAATTTCCAACTTTTAAAACCCAGGAGTTTTCACAGAAACCATAAAATCTTCCTTTCTGGTACTTCTGGGGCTATCAGATGGTCCGGCAGAACTGGTCCACATTCTCAGGTTGGCCCAGTAGGATCAAGCAGAATAGCAGCTGCTCCCTTTGATGGGCGTGTTGCCCTGGTCACCTTTGTTTCCATTGGGCCTGCTTCTCATCACCATTAAGTCACCTGCCTGGAGCCCATGAACACCTGAGCTCGTAGCAGTCCCTCAGGGAGGGACAGGCTCGTGCTCAGTGGATAGAACTTCCCCATCCTGGCAGTGTGCCAGAACGTATGCTCAGTCATGGCCCATTGTACTCAGTTCCCAGAAGGGTCCACTTGGCTCTCTGATACATTGCTCCTGGGACAGGGCTTAAACAGGATTGTGGCTCTGTCCCCACTGCAGAAGTAGCTGGCCAACCCTATCACCCAGGGAGTAGAGGCTAGGAGAGCCTGGCCTCCTCTCCCTCTACTCAGGCTTTCTGCAGGGAACCATATGCATCATCTCGCTTATCTCTGTGTCCTTTGAGAGAATAAAGTCAGGGCACCCAGCGGCCTGCAGAGGCAGGACACGAGAGCCCTCTGAAGCACCCCGGGCCCAGTGTGAGTTTCTGAGGCTGGGCCATTAGCAGCTTTTCTCTAGGTAAGCCTATGGAGATGAAGGGAGAGAGCCCCTAGCTGACTGCATCTGCACTGTGAGGCTTCCTGGGAACAGAAGTGTCTCAGGAAGACACTGCACTGGGACTACATCCGAGCTCTGAAAATCCAGATACACTCATTTTGTTTCTAGAATATTTGCTTCAAGCTACATTCTGCCCCCCCTCAACCTCCTTCTACAGATTTCAGTGGTAAGCCCAGCTTTAATGGATACAGAGAGTGAAAGCAGCCAGCTCTTCTAGAAAGTTCTATAACTGCTGCTCTCCCCCCCACCCCTCATTCTCCCAGACTAAGGAAATGTAATTCGCAAACCTTGCAGTGATGGGATGTTAATTTCGCTGTTGAAGAAACAGACTTCAGGAAATGGGGGCTCTCCCCAATCCACTGCTCTAGTTTGTCTTCACTGTCCAGCCCTGTGTGCTAATCCCCAAGCAGCCCCTCTCCCTGGAACCTGACCCTGGTAGGAAAGCCTTGACTTCAATGCCCATATCCTAGTTTGGTGGTCACATGTCATCCACCCCATGCCTCCCCTCTGCTCCTGGCTTGTCCCTGACTACAAGGATTGATAAGAAAACAGGCTGAGTACCAGGTAACTACAGAAAGAGAGCCCAGATCAGGAGTGCCCCAGCTAACAGACCTTAGGAGAGAGACTTTGGTGGTGTTAACAGGAGAGGAGGGCGGTTGGGAAGCAGAGGCAGAACAAGGAGAAGACAATTTAAAAGATGGACCAGCAGACCGGGTAGTAATGGCGCACGCCTTTAATCCCAGCACTCAGGAGGCAGAGGCAGGTGGGTCTCTGTGAGTTCGAGGCCAGCCTGGTCTACAGACTGAGTTTCAGGACAGCCAGAGTTACAACAGAGAAACCTTGTCTCAAAAAAAAATTAAAAATAGATTTCTTTATTTAAAAAAAAAAAAAAGGACCAGCTAGAGCTTATCCCCTCCACAGCTGTCTACAGGGATAAGCATTGCTGTTCCCTGGGTTCCCAGGGAAAAGGAAAACATCTAACATTGAACCCTTGGGTACCATTATTTTATCATGTGCTTCAAGTTGTTCTCTCATCCCTCTGGGAGGCTTCAGCCCTGGGCCCTGTGAAGAGGAGAGGGTTTGGAATGGCCAAATTTTTATTACAACATCTCTCCGTGTTGTAATAAAAATCTCACCCACGTGCACATTCCCAGCCACAGCTTCCCCGGCCTGATGGAGTGGTCATAACCACCCGCAGCTAGCCGTCCCCAGGCAGAAAGCATGTGGGCACATGGCGTGGATGGACACGGTTGTTACTGCATTTCCATCCTGCCTTTGGTTGGAGCTTGGTGAGTTGCACGAGTACACAGGAACTCGGGAGAAGTGCGTCGTAGGGCATACTCGTTTAATGCAGGCTTTAGGTTGCATTTAGAGGGTGCAGCCAGAAGAGGGGTCATGGATCCCAAGAATGGGACCCATTGGTTAAGACAGGGGTACTGGTGCCACCTCATCTGCATGTGGGGTCTCTGTGCTTCCAGCTACAGGACAGACAGAGCATTTTAACCAAGCCACACTTCTTTACTCCTGTGAAGCAGACCATATTGCTGGGTTCTGGCCAGGCTAAGGCAAGGAGCAGCCAAACTACCACTCTCGAAATGAGACGGGGTTCCAAGTCAGTTCTGACTCACTCTTAGCTCTAGGACAGTCCCACACATCCAAGGCTCTGGCATGATGCAGTTTCCATGCCCACCAAGCGGTCCGGACACTTGGCTGGTGTCTACTGGCGAAGCCCAGCGGTTCACACAACCTCAATGCTCAGTGAGTTGGTGGTATCCTTAGGGTTTCTGTACATAGCACAGGGCTCTGCTGTGCACTGAGAGGTAGGCCTCCTCCCTCAGCATTCATGAGCATCATCAGGCTTGGTTCTACCCAGATAGCCATGAGTGCTTTCATCCTGGACCACAGGATGGTCCACAGAGAACCCCTACTTCTGACTCCTGAAAGAACCGGGGTCTAGAATTTTCCATTTCTGTGCAGGATCTGCCTGTTGTCACTGTCCTCGTGTGCTCTCCCACGAGGTGAACACCAGGTATGGGAGAGAAGGGCCTGCTCTCAGAGCTGGCGCAGACTCGGGAATGGCAGCACTAGTGCTGAGTGGGAGCGAGGATGATGTGAGGAAACCAAGATCCTGGGGCTGGGAGAATGAGTCAGCTGGTGGAGTGCTTACTGCACAGGTGTGAAGATCTGAGTTGAACCCTCAGCATCTGTGTATATCTGAGCGCTACAGCACAGGCTGTAATCCTAGAACTCAGGAGAAAGAGACAGGAGGATCCCTGGGGCTGCACCCAAATCAGGAAAGCTCCATGTTTGGTGAGAGACTCTGAAAATAAGGCAGAAAACAATTAGAAAGATGCCTGATGTTGATCTTTGGCCTCAGCACACACACATGCACACTCACATGTATACACACACACACACACACACACACACAAAACCCCCCAACTTGAATTCTGCAGCTCAGTAATATAGGGGAGTGAGTCCTCACATCACCAATAAATAAAATAATCACTTATAAAAGGGAGGGATTGGTCAATGAAATATTTCTTATGTCCCAGAAAATCTGTCTTCATAGCCAAGGTCTCTCAGCTGTGTGAAAGTTGCTCAGCCTTCCTGGAACCCAATCTCCTCATCCTTAAAACAAGACAGTAGTGTCTGTTGGTGTTGTCTGAGGGTTTGATGAGTTATGATAGTTGGACTCTTACAGGGCCTCTCCTAAAGAAGAAGTGCGTAAAAAGTACTAAGTAGGAAGTATCCATTGTAAGGGGCTTCTGCTGAGAGACTTTCAAGCTCCTCAAATGTGCCCACCTCCGGGTGGGGCTAGTTTATGTTTTTCTCTAGCTCTCTTTCAATGATCACTGCTCAGTGAGAGCCCCTGGTGAAGAGAAGAAATAAGAGTGAATCTTCCAGAACATTCAAAAAATGATTACACTGAAAACCCTTTTAAGTCCTGTATATTTCTCTACCTGTTGAGAGGGGTGCTTCCCCTCCCCCCATATCCCAGAGCACAGACACTGAGGACCCAATGTCAGGGAGCAAGGGACTGGGCTTCCTCCATCCACCTGATCCTCCTGTTTCTACCCCCATCTCCTAGAAACCTGAGCAACAATAGGATCAAGGAGGTGCGAGAGGGAGCCTTCGATGGAGCAGCAGGTGTGCAGGAGCTGATGCTGACAGGGAACCAGCTGGAGGCCATGCACGGGCGCATGTTCCGGGGCCTCAGTGGCCTCAAGACACTGTGAGTACATGGACCTGGGCTTAGGTCCAGAGAGGGGAGGCAGGAAGCAGAGGAGTGAGAGGTGGACCATGCAGGCTGTGGACAGGGAGCAGAGTCAGGCACTGTCCTGTCCTGTGGTGGGTTCCTTCTTCTCTACAGCATCAGACTCTTCCACCTTTGATGCAAAGAAACTGACATGCTGAGCACACCACCATACACACTCAGAGCCATTCTAAGACACACATGTGCATGTTCATACCAGAAACAAGCTGAGGGATGCACAGGAACACTCACTTACTCATGCATACAGAGACACATGCTGTGTCCCTAAACACATCCACAAGCAAGCATCCATGTCCAAGCATGCGCACATATACTGAACCCGCATGTATGTCCCCTTCCTCCTGGAAGTACATGTATGCGCACTGACAACCATGCCATCTGCATGCACATGGATAGCCATAGCTTGTGTTTACAGTGTGTCTCAGTTATTTTCCTATTGCTATGAAGAGCCCCCATGACCAAGGCAACTTTTAAAAGAAAGCATTTAATTGGTGCTTACAGTTTCAGAGGGTGAGTCCATGACAGTCAGGGCAGATAGGCATGGTGCTGAAGCAGTAACTGGGAGCTCATATCTCATCTACAAGTGTGAAGCAGAAAAAGACAGCCAACTAGAATGCTGTGGACTTTTGAAACCTCAAAACCCACCCCCAGTGAGACACCTCCTCCAGCAAGGCCACATCTCCTAATCCTTCCCAAACAGTTCCACCAACTGGGAAGCAAACATTCAAACATATGAGCCTGTGGGGGCCATTCTGATTCAAACCACCACACCGTGTGAAATACGCATTTCATTCGTATGCATTTGTGCGCTTATCCCAGTAAGAGTCCAGGCCCTGCTCGTCATCAGACACACCTGAGCAATGACTGGCTGATCCAGGAGGTGGCTAGGTGGCCGTTTACCCTTTGTGAGGCAAGAATACTACCCATGACCCTCTCCCACCCTCTTCCAGGATGTTGAGGAGCAACCTCATCAGCTGTGTAAGCAATGACACGTTCGCCGGCCTGAGCTCTGTGAGACTGTTGTCACTGTACGACAATCGGATCACCACCATCACCCCTGGAGCCTTCACCACACTCGTGTCCCTGTCCACCATGTGAGTCCCCCCAAGCACGCCGCCCACTTTGTCTGGGCCCTTCTCTGCATGACTGTCTGATATCCCAGCTCCCTACTGACTGTGGACAAGGTCAGCTGCTCATCTGTCCGTTTAACAGGCATTTGTCAGGCTCTTCCTGTGTGTCAGATCCTACCTAAGCACTAAGGATTACAGACCTGGCTCCTCCTCCCTAGGGCTGGCAGCATAGCGAATTGTCGCTGTTGACAACAAAAGTCAACACGAGCTTATTGAAGAAGCAGTAGAGAAGATCAGTTTGTTGAAGAAAGTGGGAAATAAATCTTCTTTGGCAAGAACAACCATGCAAAGGCCCTGTGGTTGGTTGGAACAGAGTAATATGCAAGGCCTAGCAAGGCCATTGCACTGACTGTTCAAGACTGTGTATGAGACAAGACTGGAGAGGAGGCCGGGGTCAAACTGCAAGGTCACAGCGGCTGCTTTAGTTTTCAGAGCACACCAAGAACACTGACGCTTTGCAGTAGACTCATTTGTGATCAAGAGTGGGTTTTAAAAGGTGCCCTTGACTGCACTGGTACTTGTCAGAACCAGAGTTGAAGCCCAGCTTTCTGGACCTGCGAGCACCCTAGCAAGGGCTTCCCTGCGTTAAGGAGCAGGCAGCATAGTGTAATGATTATGATTATAGGGCCATGCTTCCAAAGGTTCAAACCCTGGCTTCCTCTCAGTAGCTCTGGTAGCTTGGAACTATTTCTTTATCTCTGTACTCTGGTTCTCTCCCGACACAGTCCACCTCCCGCGGCACTGCTGACTGTGAGCTGCACAGCCAGGCCTGAGAGATGTCAACGTTTGTTCACCTAACAGTTGCTGATGCTGATGCTTTGTGTCCTTAGCGTGTAGTTACCTGTCCCATCTCCTCCACCCAAAGATGACAAAACAAAATAGCAGCCGCAGCTGCTCTTGTGCCCCCTGGCCCCTTCCTGCTTGGAATAGCAGCGGCGTTGCAGAGTAGCCTGGGGCCAGCAGTCTGGTTTCTCCCAGCGGTGCACCCCTCTACCCTACCACCCAGCCCTGATGGTCTCACACCTCCCACCTTCCCATGCCCTGCCTGAGGACAGTGCACCGACAACTCCAGGATTGCACAACCTAGGAAGCCCCTTTTCGTCTTCCCTCTCCCTCCTTTGCCCATGTGACCTGCCCCTCCCCTACTCCACCCTCTCTCTGTCTCAGAGGCATGATGGATGTGTAAATTACTTAGCATGGTCCCAGGCCTGGGGCAAGCACTCAGAGTGACAACTGCTGCCACCCTCATCCACCCCATCTGTCCATCATGTCACTGCATAGACAGGGACAGAGTACCTGTGGTGCGCAGGCTGGCTTCAGGATATGCAGAAGCCAGCAGAGATGCCAGTCTCACAGAACTCAGTCGGCTGGCAGCTTCTGACAGGCAAAGAACTAACCCTGGTACTGACACCACCGGAAGGAAGGAAGGGGCACAAGTCAGAAAAGGGGACAGTCTCGGCTGCCCAGATCAGGAGCACCGACACCCCCACCCAACAAACTGCAGACATTTCCAGTGGGGAGGGGGGCGTGGACACGACTCTACAGTAGAGGAAATTCTCCACAGAGGAATTACCAGCTCCGCCTGAGTGGGGTTTGGTGAACAGAGAAAGCCAAGGCTGGAAGTCACAACACACCCATCAGTGTGGGCTATGGTCGAGGGCAGCTACAGACATCCCCTTCGGTTCAGAGAAAAATTGTGCATCTCCTGGGGAGGGATGCCAAGACCCCATTGCCTCCCAGGGAGAGCTGTCCTGGGCTACAGGAGTGGACCCTCGGCTTTCAGCTAGGGGCAGGGTGGACGACAGCCACTCAGAGGTGTACTCTCTCCCTCAGAAACCTCCTGTCCAACCCTTTTAACTGCAACTGTCACCTGGCCTGGCTCGGCCGGTGGCTAAGGAAGCGCCGCATCGTCAGTGGGAACCCCAGATGCCAGAAGCCCTTTTTCCTCAAGGAGATCCCCATCCAAGATGTGGCCATCCAGGACTTCACCTGCGACGGTAAGAAGGAATGAGTCGGAAAGGCAAGGAAAGATGCAGAGACCTGACTCACTCTTGCCTCCTGGCACATGGGCTCGGAAGGCCTCTAAGGGGCTGCTGCGTGGCTTGTTCCTTGGACTAAGACACAGTGTCTCTTCCTAAAGCCACTTTACTTTCTCAGTCAGACATCTGTACTGATTTCACTCAAACAAGACGTTTGTTCATACAAGACACTGCCCTCTGCACAAACGTCTAGTGTACCGAATACACTCACCTGCCACGTTCACCGTGAGCTTGGTGCCCCTTAGATGGCATGTCCCTCTGGTCTGTGCACAGCCTACACATGGGCATGGGCATCTTCCTGTCTATGTTCTGATGAAGGTCAGAGTATGTACTGGGAACAGGCTTCAAGAAAATTCCTGCCATTTGGCTAAGAGATACAGCCCACAGATCCGAGGCTTTGGGTCCCAGGACTCCAGAAGGCATATTTGATTGCATGAATTCAAGCAGGTATAGTTCTTTACTTGGTGGATTTTTGGATTACCTTAGGACAGGTGAATTCGTTTGCAGACTAATAGAGATGCGTGACAGTGAGGATGGTGACACGCTTGCCACCCTTTGGGATGACTATATATAGTGGTGGGAGAAAAGGAAAGCATAGAAAGAGGGAGAAAAGGACCGGGCTCTCCCTCTGTCTGGCCGTGGTTTGTTCCTCGTGTGACAGACAGGACCCCCTTTCCTATCTATGGCCGTGGATCTGAGTTAGCAGATTACTGGTCTTCATTTCATGTGGAGTGCATTAAATGGCAGTGTCCCTTCCCTTGCTCTCAGCATGCATCCTTCCCCTCTGGCAGTGGAAGAAACCAGTAGCTACCTTTAGTCCTGGCTTGGGCTCACTGCAGGGGTAGGCAGACCCGGCCTTTGCTGGGAACAGTCAGGCCCTGTCACCCAGCTTTGCCCAGCTGCTCTCCTGGTGGGGCTCATCTTCCACCACGCTCACCCTGTCTGGGTTCTCCACAGGCAATGACGAGAGCAGCTGCCAGCTGAGTCCACGCTGCCCTGAGCAGTGCACCTGTGTGGAGACAGTGGTTCGGTGCAGCAACAGGGGGCTCCGGGCCCTCCCCAAAGGCATGCCAAAGGATGTGACTGAACTGTGAGTACCACCCTCAGCCCCTGAAGCCTCACCGGCAGCAACCTTCCCGCCATATCCCAGCATCTCAAATGAGGGTGTGGGGACATGCCTGGCTTCACTGGATCCCAGCAGAGCTTTTCCCAGACATCAGTTGGGAGCTTTGATTGGTGTTGGGATAAGGGCAGGGAATCGGGGGGGGGGGGAAGGGGAAGAGGGAAGTCAACTCCAAACCATCTCCACCTGATAAGAGAGGCATGCCTGATACTTCTCTCCCTAAAGATATTCCAGAGTGCAAGAGGGAGGTTGCTGCCACATTTCTTGCACTTTTGAAAACCCCCTGTCTTGTTTCCTGCCTTTCTACATCCTGCAAAGCCTCTGTCTGACTCTAGCAATAGCACAGGGTCATTATCAGAGCATCTGTTGGTGCATTTGAAGGCACGATTTTATGATACGATCCCATTTTTCCTTCAAGCAACCCTATCAAGCGGGTGATGTCAGTGCTAAGTTGCACCCATTCTAGAACATCTTCTCGATTCAGTCACTCCCCAGATCTTGTTCCTGGACCAGACGCTCCAAGTTAAATGAAACAGGTGCCGTTCTCTTTGGAGGGCTCACCGTGCTGGATGCAGCGCCCTGTCTGGCTCCGCAGTAGTTAGGCCCAGCTCTCAGTCGGGCGCAGGTGCTCTCGGACTGATGCAGAAGACCATCATAGGCCCACGCTGCCTGCACATGCTCTGTCACGCTGAGCTTGTCTGTGCCATCCATCATCCTTTTACTTGTCTCATGGGTATGTGATGCCTCATATGTCAGGCTCGCCGGCAACATGGAGAGATGGGACCATATGTAGGTGGGCCCAACATTCATGAGGCTCGTGGTCTCTCTGGAGGAAAGTAGACATTTGTTCTGTTGTCTCTGAAGCTCGTATGACCCCATGAAAGGTGAAACGAGAAGGAGGATGGGAAGGAGAGTTTTACTTAGGGGTGATACCCAGAGAAAGCTTCTCTAGGACGTGACACTGAAGCCATGCTCAGGAGGACCCTTCTGAGGCAGGCGCAGGTTGCTAGTAGGGAAGAAGAAGGGGCAGGCAGAAGTAGCTGCACCAGAGGAGACCCTGTAATGAGAACTAGAGGGGCCAGGTGAGGGGGCTGACAGTAGACAGGAGGTCAGGGTGTCTACACGGCAAGACTCACACCACAGCTCACACCCACACTGTCACACTTGTGGTCAGAGCTCTCTCCCAGAGCCCAGACCCACTCCCTCTGCCGGGCCATCTGGGTATGTATCCTCAGACATAAGTAACAGCATGTGACATGACCCAGATTCCTTCTAGGGAATCTCTTACCACCTCCCAGGCCAGTGTCTCCTAGGTGGGCTGTGAGCACGCCAACCTCTTAGAATGCAAGCCGATCTTAGGTGGGACTGTCACTTCTGGTACTCCCTGATGCTCAGAGAGCTTGTCGTGGGGACTGGCAGCCCAAGGGAAGGAAATGAGGTCTGACAGCCACTGAAAGTCCCTGTCAGCACCAGGATGGGCTGAGGCTAAGCCCTGGAAAGTCTCTGTGAACAACTGCAATGCCGTGCGGTAAGCTGTGCCCAGGCATTGGAGCTGCAGAAAATGGCCACGGGATGTGCTCCTTCCTGGCCAAATGGGTGCCAAGTGATATGTCAAAATGGAGACGTGCCATGGAGACAGCCCATGAGTAGTTTTCTCTAAGTTCAGGACATAGAGACTGACGCAAAAAGAATTGGGGCTCCGTGCTTTAAGAGGACCTCTAATTATCTTCAGTGGAAGAGATGATGCTTCCCAGCCAAGCATGGCTTCTAATGTGCTCCAAGGAACTCAGTTCTGATGCTGAACCATCTCCTGGACCAAAGTATGGAAAGGAAAGCATGAAAATGTTCAAGAAAGTGAGAGCCAGCAGGCCTGGCACACTGTGCCATGAGGCCCCAGCTTGGGACTGTTTTATGCTTTTTTTAGGACTCTCAGAACATGTGCTTGTCAGGTACACGGTTGATATTTGACATGCTAGCAGCTAACACAGACCATTTTGAAATATCTATTTCTTATTCCGTCTAAAAATAATTCCACAGCCACCACATATTTATATAAGAAGTGTGTTGTTGAGACAAGCCAATAACTGAAGTGAGACGGGTGGCACTGTCTAGTTTTTGCAAATCTTTAATGTCTGGCTTGCTGGCCACTCTGGATTTCCTCCTGTTCTGCATCCCCTGTGCTATGATAGTGTTGGGGTAGAGTCAAAGGAGAAAGACCAGCTTCACACAGGCATGCTGCTGGAACGGAAAGGAGCTTTTAAAGAGTCCCTTCCAATACTGGTGGGTTTCCATCACTGATCCACACCACAGACAGTGGTAGCTTTGAAAGGGTAGCTACCATGCAGAACCCACACATTCATACCTGTGAACATGCCTCTTCTGTTCCCCTAAACCCACTGGTCTGTCTACTTTGGATAGTATTGTCCCCCAGCTGGGATCTACAGCACCACACACTGGTCACTTAGATCAGCCCCCAGGACTGATGCAGGACTTCCAGGTGGTGACATGTTCCATCGTCCAGTAGATAAAACTTCATGTCACTGACATGACCACTGGTTGCTTCAGAAAAATCTTGAGAAAATGGGAGCTGGCAAGATCAGTGAAAGTTTTCCAATGCTAATATTCACGTGGAAGCTCCAATTTGCCCTGTGCCCCTTTTGCTCATTTTCCAGAAACTCTCTAGTAAATGCCCCTGTCTGAGAAGACACTTCCAGTGGGAGAATTCAGAAGCAGCTAATTTACAGAGCAAGGTGGTAGGAATTCACCAAGCATTTCATGGGCTCCAGGAAGGCTGTATGCACACTGTCCAATCTGCCACACAGTTGCTAAATAAACACGTGTGCGGGGGTCCAGCAGTGATACAGTGGATAGTGCTTACTGCTGTGTCAAGGGTAGTCTTACGCATGGCTTGCTTTGTCACTTTATGTGCAAATGCACACATACGTGACAGCACAGTAACTTAGACCCAGTGTTCTGCCGTAAGCTAATGTCCCACACCAGTGTCCTCTGTTGGATTTATGCCACCAGTGTAAATGTGAGCTGAGTACAAAGGGGAGAATGGTGCTCTTTTTCTTTAAGGCTGTATTTATTTTTAATGATGTATATGTGAGGGTTGGGGTACACATGCTTGCGGGTACCCATAGAGACAGCAACAATAAGAGGGTTTCAGATCCCCTGGAGCCGAAATGACAGGAGTTTCCGAGCCTCTTGGTGTGCATGCTGGAAGCCAACTTTGGCTTCTCTGCAAGAGTAGTATGCTCTCATAACCACTGAGCCATCTCTCCTGCACTAAAAGAATAATACCTTGTGATCATTACATAAACTAATTTGGACCTCAGACTTCCTCAAGTTTCTCAGGGACCCTTAGGTGCCCATGGGTGACACTTACAGAACCGCAGCAGTCGCTACAGCAGCCAGCACGGAGCTCAAGGAGAGACCTGCTGTAGGCAGCATTCGGTTCCTGACTGAAAGGAGGAGCTACAGGCTCTTCTCAAAATGAGTGCAGAAGCAGGAGCAGAGCATGTCAGCATCCAAGTCACGAACACTCTGCCAAAGCAGTGCCTACCCACTGGCAGAAAGGACAGTTATTGCTGTGCAAATATCCCTGTATCGTTGAGCCTGCCTCACTGCTCCAGAATAACTGAAGCCTAAAAATGTGTTTGCTTCCATTTCCTGGGGTGTTGACAGACGTGGGGGCTTTCCTGTTTCTGCAGACAAAGTTGGCAAGCCTATATCTCCTTTGAGGGCCTAGAGAGGGACTGAGAATCTGCTGCTGGGGACGCACCATCATTCACAGTCCACCCCTTAGTGATTATCATACCCAGGCCATTTTGGTTCTTACTTCGGCCTGAAAACCATGATCGTGAATTTGTCTAACAGTCGTCTCAAAAAGAAAAGGCATCAGTGACTGTCTCCTGACCAGACGCAGTCCCCAGAAGAAGGGATTGGTATTCAGACGTGAGGTCTGCCACATTCTGAGAAGCAGACTGGCAACATGCACATGTATGTGCTGTGTAGATGCCCAAAGCCTGGTGGAAGACAGAAAGGGAATGGGCTCGACTGGGAGGCAGGAGGGCAGACACAGGGCTAGCACAAGTCTTGAGAATGATTGCAGCCAGAGGTGATGTCCAGAATGCATTGCTGGAGGAGAGGACCATATACAGCTCTCTCCAACAGGTTTAGGATACGAGTGGAGGTTTCTCCCCAGCTGTTGGTTACTTGGGGGGTACGGGCATGCACTCCGGAAAGGGCAGAACAGTGTAGCCAACCACAAACGCAGAATGCTCTCAGAGGAGGAATCTGGGAAACTCCACCCACAGTGGCCTTCGGGAGAGGGAGGAAGTCTTGTCTGCACTACAAATCTGCGCTGCTGCCTGAGCACTTACCTGTGTGCCCAGTGCGGTGTGGCCTGTTTAAAAACGGGTGGCCTCATCTAATCCTACCAGCCATACTCCTGGGCAAACAACACCATTTCCATGTTTATTATTTGTTTTTACACTTACTTGGTAGGGGCGGGGGTGATTTGTCACAGGCACATTGTGGAGGTCAGAGGACGACTTCTGGGAATCAGTTCTCTCCCTTTACCATGTGAGTTCTGGTGGGGATTTGAACTCAAATTGTCAGACTTGGCAGCAAGCACCATCACCTGCTGAGCCATTTTTACAGCCCCTGATCATTCTGATCTTACCTGTCAGATTGCTAAGGCTTAGGAAGGTTGAGTGACTTTGTAATGCTTTTTTTCTTTTTTTTATTTTAGTTGATAAAATGATGGAATTTTTCTATGGGATACAGTGCAACACTTAAATACCTGTAAACAACACATAATGACCAGAGTAGAGTAATTGTGATACCTAGGCCCCAAGAGCATGCCACTTATTTGTGTTGAGGACATTCGGAGTACTCCCTGCTGGCTGGATTGAGGGTACAGTTAGCCACTGTCCACCACAGCTTTCCTTATGCTATAGAGTGTTCTAGCTTGTTCCTCCTATCTACCTGTTCCCCGTACCACTTCCCATCCTCCCTCATTTCCCTCACTTCTCCAGCCTTGGGAAGCCATTGCTCTCTCTCTCTCTCTGCTTCCATGAGGCCACTATTTAACTTCCACATATGAGTGAGAACACGTAGCATTCAACTTCCTGGACCTGCTCAGAGCAACTTACCCAACAGCTGCAGAGCACAGATTCAAGCTCTTTCTGTCTGCCCCAACCACCCATGTCACTAAGACACCACTTCCCAGTGCACAGGCCCATGTCCCTTTCATGCTGCCCAGTGACTGGTTTCCAGGGGGTTTATAACATTCGGCCATGTCGATCACCGGCACTGGGGGAAGAGACAGACCAGGAGCCCTACCATCATTGTTTGGGCACTGTCTGTGTTCTATCCAGACCATGATAACAGTTGACTTCTCTAGCTATGCAGCTGTTGCTAGCCAAGGGGCTATCTCTTTTTTCCTTATGCTGGGCATGTTTTCCCAGAATTGAATAGAGTCACAATCCAGCCCTAGCCTTGACTATGTTCCTCAGTTCTCTCTGTGTCTTAGGGTTTATGAAACACCATAACCAAAGAGCAAGTTGGGAAGGAAAGGGTTTATTTGTATTATACTTCCATATCACTGTTCATCATGAAAGGAAATCAGGACAGGAACTCAAACAGGGCAGGAACCTGGAGGTAGGAGCTGAAGCAAAGGCATTAGAGGAGTGCTGCTTACTTGCTTGCTCCACATGGCTTTTCAGCCTGCTTTCTTATAGAACCCAGGACTACCAGCCTAGGGCATAGCACCACCCATAATGGGCTGGGCCCCCTTATCAATCACTTATTAAGAAAATGCCCTACAGGATTGCCTACAACTCATCTTAAGGAGCTTGTGCAAAGTTTACATGAAACTAGCCAAAGCACTGTGATACAGGGCGAGCCAGAGGGTACCCCCAGCCAGCTGCAGGGTTTACCCCAACTTTGGAGAGGGGATGTCTTTGTGCACGGTAGCACTGAAAAGTCCTAGTGTGGGACTGGCCCTGAGAGACCTCAGTAGGTAGCATTAGAGCTTGCCCGTGCTCTTGGGAGGTTGAAGGGGACTATGAAGGGTTGATCCCTAATAGAGCTGGGACTCTATTCACTGCTGAGAACGCATACCTAGCCAGAGGTAAAGACTGAGGCTGAGAGCAGGCTGCTCCTGGGCTCATTCATGCAGTCAGCAGGTAAACCTCAGGAGACGCTGCCATTGGAGTTGCAGTAGGGCAGCCAGTGTCACAGTCACTGGATCCCCCCCCCGGGGGGGGGCAGGTAGCCGGAGAAAGAAGGTGCAGGCGCTCGGAGCTTGAGAAGGTCCTGAGCAGGCTGAGGGCCGGAAGAGGGTGGACTTGCCACACATGAGCCAAAGAGGCATTGTCTTCAGCAGCATGGCTTGATGCCACTCTCCTCAGAAAAACCATGCTAGAAGCAGAAGGGGAAGTGAAATCTTTCTTCTCATGTGTATGTGTGTGTACATATATGTATTTGAATATATTTTCAAATTTTTTTTCAACACTAGTGTACTGGAACACTACTCTAAAATATATCCATAGGTGCCCTCATAATGGTAATGATTATTACAAGCTCCATTTTACAGCTATGTATATACAAGCTCGGAGAGGTTAAGTACCTTGCCTAAAGTCACACAGCTATTAGATAGCCAGAGTGACAGCCGAGCTGCCCCCACTTTACCTTGGGCTCTGGTGGGAATCCTGGCCTGGAGTAGGGTCTCCAGAAAGGTGGCTGCCCTCTCCATCGCCATTCAGCTGGTCCTGGAATTATTTTATGAGAACCTGTCTGCTCTGCAAAGCTTGAAGTGGGAGCAGAAACAGGGAGTGTTCGCGCAAAGAGATCTGTGTGGGTTTTCATGCGAGGCAGGTGTTCTCGGGAGTGAGGGCTGAAAGGGAGCATTTAAATTCAGGTCAATGCAAAGGTTGACCTTCTGGAAAAGCTGCAGCAGTTCTGAGGCCCGAGGAGCAGAGGGCAGGCTTCTGAATGGTCCCTCTGGGCGCTGCAGCTTTAGGCACCTTTGGAGTTGAGAGCATTCATCAAGGGCTTCCCACAAAGACAGCATCCCCCACCAATGCATATGCATTTCTGAAACAGAGCTTTTTGATTCTGTGTCTTCCAAGCCATGATGCCAGGGCGCTGGGACACCCTGTACCGAAAGCAGCTCCCGCTCGCTCCTTTGAGCCAACTGCTGCTCCCTCAGGGAGTTCTGGGATTTTTCATTGCCCAGGTGATGCTTCCTGAGCCTGGCTGTTGCAGGCAGTGTGGGAAGGCCACAGTGAGCCTGCCAGCGTGACTCCGCAGACAGGCTCACACTGATGGTGCCACCAGGGACTGAAACACGCTGTAACTCCCAGAGCCTTGGGGACTTGTAATGTCACCTGTGGGTGGGAGGCAGGCTGAGGGCTGAGGTCACAGGAGGGAACTAGATGAGGGGGCAAAGGCAAAGGAACAGTGCAGGCAGAGACCTGGCGCCCCTCTTTTTGGTCACTCAGGGAAGGACGAGGCCAGCGCAACTGCAGTCAGAGGTCATCAGGGGATCAGAGAAGGGACGCGGGGCCCTTGTAATTTCCTGTCTGGACTTGGCTAGGTTGCAGTGCCAATTATCATGGTCAAATATTTAGTTTAGATGTTTCTGTGGATGTATCTTACAGGTTCAGTTAGCATCGATAGTTGGTGGACATTGCAGCAATGGAGGGTAGGAAGCAAAAAACAGGTGGTTCACTTTGCTTGCAAAACGAGACAGAAGGGTTTTCAGATGGGCAAACACTGGGCTACTCTGGTTATTCACTCCAACTGAAGCAAAGGCTGAAGCAGCAACATCCTGAGTACATCATGGAGACTGTTGGAGAAACTTGGTGACCCACTCTCCTTTCTCTGGGTCTCTTGGAAGATGAGAGAAACAGCTCGGTTTACCCTTGGTTAACGTGGCACTTTAGCACAGGTGACTGCAACTTCTCTGAAATGTAGCAGAGTCCTCCATGGTTTGACCTGTGCTATCGAGGGTTTCCCGGGTTCAACAGAGCACATGGAGGTCACATAGATGGCAGGCAGGAGGCTGTGGTGTGGGATGAGGCACTAGGCTGAGGAGAGCAGACTGAACATGAAGCAAGTCCTCCAGCTGTCAGCGTTCTCCTCCACAGTCCCTTGCACCTTCCCTCCAAAGCACACCCCCAGACCTCTTGGTGTGCCTCCCCCAATTTTGTGGCTATCTCATTTACCAGCGTAGACCATGCCTGTCACATGGCAGCTGCTTAAAATAAATACTTACGAATGAATGAAGAATGGCTGAATGCTTAGCTCCTTGGCATGAGGCCACAACCTGAGTGTATACGCAGTTGAATTTTAGACCCTGAATAAAACTTCCTGGAGGCAGAAATGGCTTTGGTTCCCCCATATATATGCCCCTATACCTAGTAGAGCCTGGTACATAACAGGACCAAATGAGGACACTACCCAATATGCCATGGCAGCTTGAGACTTTCTGAGTCCTGCCCAGAGTTCTGTGCCATGAGGCTCCTTCAGGGCTGGTCACAGGAAGAGAACTAACTGCTAGGTCTCAATTGAAGATGATCTGTATATATTGGTAGATATTCTAACTTTGTCTGCTATTGCCAAGCTTTCCCGTGCCCTGTCTTAACCCGTTTCTGCCTAACTTAGTCATTTTGTGATGGGTCTCTAGAACACCCAGCCTTGTGTCAGCAACTCATCACCCCAAATTAGGTCTTGGTGAGCGTATTAGAAATGCAGGTTCTCCGGTCCTGCTCCAGACCTTCCAGATCAGAACTGGTTTTGTTCAAGCGACCCCAGGCCATTGACATGTGTGTTAACGCTCGAGAGGCATTGAGAGAGCAGAAGATAGACCTCGTGGAACTGAAGGCAGGCACCAGGCAGACAAGTGAGACTGTCGGGGTGCTGCAAGGGCTGTGTGGGAGGAAACTCACCCCAGAGAGCCAAGCTGGTCTTGGAAGTCTCCTCAAGAAATCATCACCAGTGTCCTGAGCAGCAGGAAGCCTGGGGGAAAGGACTTGTGGTGGAGGGGGTGAGTAAACTGGCTGTGGCCCCTCCTGGAAGCAGGCATGACTGTGACTGTCTCTGTAATTCTGGACCACATAGTTACACTGAGGCTTCTTCTGTGAAACTTGAGTCTCTGCAGAATTCGCCTCTTCCCAACTGAGCAAGTCCCTGCAGGAGCCTGGGGTCCAGGCAGGTCACTGTCCGAGAAAAGTTCCTGTCTGTTAGGGACCCTCACTCTACACCTTGTCTCAGCTGTCACGTGCCCCTTGTAACACAAGCAAGCCCCTTCTTTCTTATTTCCAAATAGACATCAGAGATCCTCAGCGTTGAATTCCAGCCCTTTGTTAAAATGTTTTTGTTGTATGTTAATTATATGCAACAATGGCTTTCATTTCGTCTTGACCTTTTCATACATAGTATATTTCAATCATATTCACCCGTTAGCCTCTCTTGTCCCCTACCGCTCTACTGACTCCTTTCTTCTTTCTAACTAACCCCACGTCTACTTTTTATCCCTTTTATTTGTGAAACAGTAAGTTTTATTAGGACTGCTTGCAGGAGCGTGGGTGAGAGTGTGTCTACAATGCACACCTGCCGGACCAGTGATGGAGTAGCACACAGTGTCCACGGCTTAGTAAGACTGTTGATGGCAGTTCTCCTCAGTCGCCTGCATGGCCCTGCGGTACTGTGAAGGTTACCCAGCAAGGAGGGAGCTTCCAGCATAGCTCCAAGCTTCATTTATCTATGTCCTGCAAACGGGACATATAGCATCTTCAGAAACAGGGACTTACCATCCAGTTCTGGTAGGCAATGAACAGCAGTGACGATTGTGTATACTATTTTTTTTTGGGGGGGGGGTGTCTGGGACCTCCCTGATGAACGTCTCTTAAACCAATATCTCGCATACGGTACTAGGATTTTTTATTCAATCACCTATGCCTTCTAGAAGCAACTTTATCTACCTATACATTGTCCCTCCATTCAAGCTTTCATATTTAATATAATGTTTGATTGGCTTACAGGTATCAGATTTCCTTATGGCCTTCTCATGCATCATTAGTTCGGACTGGCACCCCACACACCCTATCTTTTTCTTCCCCCATCTCCCTGTCCCTCCTCCCCATTTAAACCTTTCCTGTTTCCCCCCTTCCACTAATTGTGCCTCATGTGTTCCATTGCTCTCCTTAGAGAATCCCTTCCCTCCTCTCTCATTGGCCCCTTTCTAGTCTCCCGAGCTCTGCACACATTCTTTCCCACATAAACGCACATACGTAAGAACCGGGAGCTGGGCTCTACACGTGGGAGAGGATGTTCAGCGTTTGTCTTTCCCGAACCTGGGCCACTGCACTCAGTCTAATGCCACCAGTTCCGTCCATTCTTCTTGCACATTTCATAATTTCATATTACAGCAGAATAAAATTCCATGTGTACACACGCCACATTTTCATTTATTTGTCCGTCAGTTGACGGACACCCAGGCTGAATCCGTTTCCCAGCTCCTGTGAACAGGTCAACGGTAAATGTAGATGAGCGAACGTCTCTGTGGTAGGATGGAGTCTTCAGGGCGCTACAGCTGGGTCACGTGGAAGTTCTGCTTTTAGTTTTTAAACAAACCTCCAGACAGATGTCCGGAGTGGCTGCACCGCTGACATCCCCGCTGACAGTGAACAGTGGCTCGCCTTGCTACATACCCTGGACAGCATTTGCTGTCGTTGTTTTTCTCCATAGTAACCATTCTGACTGGGGTGAGATGGAATTTCAAAGTAGTTTTGATTTACGTTTCCCTGATGGTTAGGGATGTCGAGCACAATTTAAAATATTCATCAGCCATTCATAATTTTTTTTTCTTTTGAGAATGCTCCGTTAAGTTCTTTGGCCCATTTTTTCAGTGAGGGTTTTTTTTTTCCCCCTAGCTTTTTATTTAGCTTTTTAAAAAAAAAAGTTATTTGTATATTTCAGATATTAATCACTGTCAGATGTAACTATGGCAAAGATGTTTCTCCCATTCTGTAGTCTGTCTAGATTAACTGGGCTCTTGTGGAGTGTTTTGCTTTGTTTACATACTTACTTCGTGAGTGACTGGAATCCAGGGAAGAAAATCCTCGACGGTGCCTAGGCCTTGACCCTCGAGCAGCTTTTGTAGTGAAAATGAGTTAGCCAGCCAGAACTGGTAACTACACGGCTTGCATCTCAGCTCTCCTTTCTCTGCCACCGGTCCGAGTCCACTGTTTCTAATCGCTGTTGCTCTGTAGTATAACTTGAAATCAGGTACAGAGATAATAACCACCACACTGTTCTTTTTGCTCAGAGTGGCTATGGCTTTCTGGGGTCCTTTATGCTTCCATATGAGCTTTAATGTTGTTTCTTCTCTCTTTCTATAAAGAATGATGTTGCTATTTTAACGGGCATTGCATTGAATCCGTAGATCACTTGTGGAAGGCCAGCCATTTTAACAAGATTAAGTCTTCCGATCCATGAGTGTGAGAGTCTTTCTGTCTTCTAGTATCCTCATTGATTTCCTTCTTCCGTGTTTTAATGTTTCATTGTACATATCTTTCCCTTCCCTTGTTAGATTTGTTCTATATTTTTGAGGCTGTTGTGAATAAGATTATTTCCCTGGTTTCTTTCAGATCTACTTTTTTTTTCTTAGTTTTTCTTCTCTCATACAACTTACAGAACCGTCCCGGCCCCCTCTTTCAGATCTTAATTACTTATTTACATCATTAGTACGTAAGAGGGCTACTGATTTTTATGTGTCTAATTTTGTATCCTGCCACTTTGCTGAAAGCATTTCTTGGCTTTCAGAATTTTCTGGTGGAATCTTCAGAATCTCTCATCTATTACATTATATAAAGTACAAATACAGAAATTTGACCTCTTCCTTTTCTCTTTGTATCTCTTCTATTTCCTCCTCTTCTCCTATGGCTCTGGGTAAGATTTCAAGCACTATATTGAATGAGAGACAGTGGATACCTTTGTCTTATTCCTAATTTTGGTGGAACTGCTTTTTCTCCATTTAGCATGATGTTGACATTACTTCATGGTAGACACCCTTTGTTATATTTCCTCCATTCCTAGCCTCCTGGAGGCTTTATCATGAAAAGATGTTGGGTTTTGACCAAATCCTTTATCTGCATGTATTGAGTTGATCTTGTGTTTTCTGTCCTTGAGTCCATTGTGTAAGGTATTACATTTTTGATTTGCATGTGTTGAATGATCCCTACTTCTCTGGAATGAAGCCAACTTTGGTGATTATTTTGGTATGTCGTCAAATTCAAGCCGCAAATATTTTATTGAATTTTTTTTTAACCTAAGTTCATCAGGGAAATTGATCTATGATCTTCTTTTTTGTCCTGTCTTTCTTTGGTTTGGGTATAGGATAATGCTGTTTTCATGTATGGGTGTGGTTGTGCACACATGTGGAGTCAGGAGACAACCTGTAAGAGTTGGCTCCTTCCTTTCACCTAATGTGTATCCTGGGATCCAACCCAGGTTACAGGCTCAGAAGAAAACACTTTTACCCACTGAGTCATCTCTCCAGCCCAGGTGTGCATTATTCATGTTTTTCTAGACCCTGAGGGACATCATTTAGCTATTTAATTGAGGCTATTGTATTTTTAATGTTGATACTGATGACTGTGAGCCTCTCTCTTAGGGCTGCTTCCATTAGACCCTATAGGTTTATGTATGATCGATCTGTATTTATGCAATTATAACCCGTTCATCGTTCTGCAGTGTGTTGTTTCATCTCCATGGGTTTGTGAATTTTCCATAGTTTCTGTTTTTCTTGATATCTAACTTTATGCGGCCAGACAAAATACAAGAACTTATTTCAGTTGCTGAGGCTTGCTTTATGTCCTAATATATGACCAGTTTTAGAGAAAAATCCATGGACTACTGAGACGAAAATGTATTCTGCAATATTTGGGTGAAATAATTTTATAGATGTCTATTAAGTTCATTTGATCTGTAATATTATTTAATTCTGTTGTTTCTTTGTTTTTTGTGGAGGGGGGCTGGATGAACTATTTGTGGGAGTGGGGCACTGAAGTGTTGGATCAATCTATGACTTTATAATCTAGAAGGAAGATTACTTACATTAAAAAAATCAACCAATTATCTTAATCTTGATGTTACAAACCCCAACACAAAAGCATAAGTATGTTTTCTTTGTCAGTTTCAGAATGTAGTTTTATACTACTCGGTCAGTGTTTCTCAAGTGTGGTTCATTGAGAGTCTTGGGCCATCAAGCCACCACAGTGGCGAGCATCTCTTTAAAGTGGTGTCTCCCTTTTTTCTGTGGGCTGCCAGTGCCGGGCACCCAGCACCAAGGGAAGAAGGTTTCCGGCAGCGTCTTCTGCTAATGCTTCTGCTCTGAGCGTGGCCTTTTCTCCAGCTGTTAAGCGTACTATTTCGGATTGCTATTTCTCAGCTTTCCCTAGTTAATTCCCTAGAGGTTCTAGTAGACTGGCCCTGGGTATCATCTGGCATTTTATTTCTCCCTCAATTTGAATTTGAGTTCTTAAGACAAATTATGGCTCAGTTCCGCAGTTATCCTCCAGGAGCTAAGTAAAAAAGCTCTGCAGAATTGTCAGAGAGACCTGAGTTCAAATTCCAGGACAACCACTTGTTTTCCGTGTAATCTTAAGCAAGTGGTTCCTCTACTGTGTATTGCTGCTACTCATATAGTCTGACATGTCAATGTCAAGTGAGTGCTTCATTTCTTAACATTAAACAAATTTGTACTGAGTACCTCCTGTGTATCAACAGTAAAAGGAGCCCTGCTAGGATACAGTGGAGGGCAGTTTTAGCAAGAACCCTGTTATCATGAACTTATCAGTCTAGTGGAGAAAAATAGATCTGATTGCATGATCACAAAATTACACGTTGATGACAGATATGGGGGAAGATATGAGGAGGGACCTCAGGGAGACTTTGCAGAGGATGTGACCAGTGTACAGTGTCCTTCCCAGTGCTATCACCCTGCACCTCTCTTTCAGGTACCTGGAAGGAAACCATTTAACAGCGGTGCCCAAAGAGTTGTCTGCCCTCCGACAGCTGACACTCATGTAAGAACCCTGCCACTAGGCAGGCATTTGTTTTTCCTTCCTGTGAGTGTGGGACAGGACTATAGAGAATAAGAGAGAACAGCACTGTGGCAGATACAGCAGTTCTCAACCTTCATGCCTGTGGGGTGCAGGGAAAGGCAGCTGGGAGCAAACAGACTAGGCTGATGTGGAGGATTTGCCCAGTGAGGCCTGTGTTCAGTAATAACCAAAGCCTGTTACCATGGGCTCTGAACTACCTTCCTATTGGCTTGGAAGGAGCCTCTGACCTTCCAGGCTCTGCGCTGACTTCCCGCGCCTTCTGGAATTCCAGATCTTTGCAGGATGTGGCCACACTAAGATCTGCCAGGAGAACAAGCATTTCTTCTTCCTTCTTTGGTTTCCCAGAAAATGTCCCAAGTTAGATGGTTTAAATCAAGGACCTTCAGTAATAGCTGTTACAAACTTCAAGCCTTCCAAGAACCAGCAAACCTGTTACTGGGACTCAGAGAACCTGGTTATGGGCGAAGCCCATGAGCTTTGTCTTCAACAGTGTCACTGCCTTGACTTGATGGGACCCAGGAGGGTAAAATTATTCCTTAAGCAAGTGGTAATTGAAATATGCTCATGTCTGCTTGAGAGGGCTAGGAGCCAGCCCACAAGAGACAAAGGTTCTTTCACAATGGAAGTCAGAGGTCCACTTGTGAAAAGTTTCAAAATGCCAACCTCTGGTTCTCATTCTTGTTCTCCAGAAACCAGCGTCTGTATGAATATTTCTCAAATTCAGAGCTATAGACATCTGAGGCCAGGTAATTGTTGGTTAGGGGAGTTGTCCTGATTATCACGAGACACTCGGCAGTGGCCTTGGCCTCTATTAGATGTCAGTAGCACTCTACCCAATAGCGACAGCCAAAAATATCTGCAGACATTACCAAATGTCACAGCAGTACAAAGGTGCCCTGAGTTGAGAACCACCATTCCGTAGCAGTGGTCATGAATTTATGCTGAAGGGAATTGCCCAGGGAGGAGCTGTGCATATGTCATTTAATATATTGCCACGCCTATGTACAGCATTTAAATCAGAATATACAGGCAGGAAACGCTGGCTTCAAGGATTTTTAAAAGCTCCTTGGTTGATTCCAGCTAATATCACCCTGCTCTTCTGGGAATTTGTCTCTGAGGAAAAGCCAGAGGGTACAACTGATAGAGTTATCTTCTCCCACCAACTTTGTTCCTCCCAAGGGATGAATCAGATGGAATGAATAAGTGGCAGAGAGAAGGGCGGAGGATGGGCAGTAAGGATTAATCGGGGGAAGAAACAATACTAGAACGAGGAGAAATTGGTTTTGTGTGCGTGTGTTGTGTTTTGTTAGAATGAAATGGATGAATGGGCATGGAATTGAATGATTTCATCATCGAATGAATAAATAAATAGATGAATGGGTGAGCGGCGACCATGCGAATGGAAAAAGTCACGTTTGGATCAGTGTATGAGTAGGTGAATGGGTGAGTGATAGGAGGATAAGTGGGCAAGTGAAAAAGGGAAGGGGTCAGTATGAGAATGGGTAGGCATACAGATGGATACGTGGAGATGAGTGGGTACATGTCTAGACAGGTGGCCAAGTGTGGAGGGAAGAATAGAGGAGTGGACAGATGCATGTGCACGGAGAGGTGGATGAACGGGTGCATGTGTGGTAGTGAACGGATTGGTGGTATACACAAATGACAGTTGGCTGTGAACTCCCCTCAGGTACAGCTAACAGTAATGCATGGCTTTTCTGCTTTGCTTTATCTAGTGACCTGAGCAACAACAGCATCGGCATGCTGACCAATTACACCTTCAGCAACATGTCCCACCTCTCCACACTGTGAGTACGGTGACATTTCATGCTTAACATTCCTGGGCATGGCCATTCAGGCCTGTATCCCCTCAGTCCTGGGTGTCTTGCTCTACTGGTCCTGACGGCTTTGGCTACTCCATTGAAGGGCAGACCGTAGTCATCGGAAGATGCAGAAAGAAGAGATAGGGGGCTGGCAGATGGAGGAACTGGGAGCTAATTACCTCTGAAGAAGGCTGTCTTTGGAATGCCTTCTGGGATACATGCATGTTCTTTCCCAGTGGAGGGTTTCCTACACAATTATGTTTTGCTCAGACCCATTTATTTCCCATTAGCTCTGCACGTTGTAAGCACACACCATTTGACAGTGGAGGGAGGTGGTAGGAAAGCTGATTAGAGAGTTAGTCTGCTGTGGAACGTGAGGGTGGGGGACAAGCTAGGGAGCTCCCTGGAGTAGTGGGAGGTTTCTCTTCCCTCTGTCTTACGATGCCTTTGTCGATATATTAAACCCGGGAAATTGGAGGCAACATTTGTTTTGACGGGCCCACAGTGTAAACAGTGCGCCCATAAGAACGAGAGCAGCCAGCGGGGCTCACATTTCCCTTTCCGCAGGATCCTGAGCTACAACCGGCTGAGGTGCATCCCGGTCCACGCCTTCAACGGGCTCCGGTCACTCCGAGTGCTGTGAGTCACAGGGCTGGGCTCAGCTTGCACGGGGCTGGGTAACAGCATGAGGTGCGCAGAGCTCTCCATTTCCCGACCATCCTTGGCGCAAAGTTCATTCCTCGCCACCCAGCCCCGCTATTTTCTCAGTGGGGTAAAGAGATGGTACTCTGTGAGTCAGCCATTCCTGAGGTGCCGCGCACTGCCACTCAGGCACCTTTAGCTGATCACTCAATCTGTCAAGCCCGCTCTTCGCCCGGTATCAGTAGGTCACCTCCCCCACCCCCACCCCTGCCTGGTGATTAGGGAATTAGGCTACTAAGCTAGCCTGCCCTCCCTCTCCAGAGCACAGAATGGGGCGTGGAGCCACCCTGTGATGAGCAGGCTGCTCCCAGGTGCTCACTCTGGCTTCAGAAGGTGATGAAACACCCTCTGCTAGGATTAGGGGTCACAAGCTGGAAGCCCAGGAGCCCTCCAAGCTCAGAAGGTTGGCTTCCAAGTGTCTTTTACAAAACCCCAAAGCTTTATGGCTGGGTGTGATGATGCACATGTATAACCCCAGTCTTCAGGGGGCTGAGGGAGGGAGAAGGAGAGTTCAAACCCAGCCTAGACTATTTAGTGACTTTGAGTCTAGCCTGGGCTACTTAACAAGACCCTATCTCAAAAAAAAAAGTCTAAGTTTTAATAAGTTGCCAGCATTTCAATATTACCAACAAATCCTGATGTCCACATTCTTTTGGGAAATGAAGAGTCCTGGGCAGTCCTGAGCTCTTCCCCTGTATTCCTGCATGCCTGAGCAGACAGCGGTGTACAGTCTGTAGTCTCCACACTCGTGCACCTCATCGCCGTCCGGCCCTGTCCGACCCCAGAGCTGGGGACAGCTCCCTTGACGCAGATGAGCATATACAAAGGCTAGAGGACACCAGAACCCTCCTGGTTCCCAAGCAGGACTCTGCCCCTCCATCCCTGTGTGTCTTCTCAGATCATAAAAATCAGATGATGATGGGACTCGCCTCCCCAAATCTCAGGAGGATTAAATGAGATGCTGCGGTCTGAAGCACACATACCACAGCTCTGGCTACTGCGGATATGGAGTAAATGCTCATCTGTTATTCTGGTCTCGGTAGGAGCCCGCTAGAACAGGAGAACACTATGCTGCTCCAACTCCAGATCTGATTTGTATACCTTTTCTACCTTGCACTGTTTTATTGATAGAGAAAGATGTCATTCCTTGTTCCTCTGACTCTCACCTCTGAGGGATCTCCTCATGATGCTAGAGATGTCACCCTGCACTTAAACCTCTCACCTGTATTTTGCAGCCCATCATTATTATAGGAGTAAACACACACACCCTCATTTGATAGGGTAAAGCCTGGCCATTTCTTCACTGGATCCTTTGCAATAGTACTGTGAGTTTGGGGTGGGGGGGAGGAAGATACCCATTTTAGAGATGGGAAAACTGAGACCTAGCTGACACAGTAACTGGCCGAGTCTTCTAGTCATGAGGTGTCTGAGCCAAGCCTCCTGCCTCAATGCCATCAACAAACAGCACCCAGCAACCCAGTCCACTCCAGAGGCTCTGGGCTGATGTGATTTATCAAGAACCGCAAAACACCCATGTCAGCAGCAACTCCCGCCACATGTCATCTGCACTGTTATTAAAAATCAATTCTCTGGGGGCAAAGACGTGGCCGTGCTGACAGTGTGCAATCCGTTATTGTCACTTATTTATTATCCACTTTCTCCAGGGAGTTTGGGAATGGAAACATCAGCGGGACCATTTCCTCGTTTCCATGCCAAATGCAGCAGTGGCTAGGTCTCATCCATCCGGCCCGAAGCTCTTTCTGTTGCCGGCTGGCCCCTGTCCATCCCAGCCCCCAGTCTGCCATCCAGTCAGTCTGATGCTCCTGGGGATAGGTTGGACGGCAGGAGTCGGACCTGCCAGTTTTAATTGAATCTCCGTGCGTGGGTTCAAGACTTGGAGTCATTCTGATGGGGATGCTTCAAAGCATCTGAGAGAGAGAAATAGGTTTTCCCTGTCCATCTGTCTATTTACGAGGGGTGACGATGAGAGCGTCGCAGCCTGCTAGGGGCTTCTACCCCGCCCCACTGCCATCATGAGGGCACAGGAACGCACCCCTACACTCAGCATGAGGGCGCTTGCTTCTTGAGTTAAGAGTCAGCAGGCTTTAAGCAATGATCATTCTAGAGTCAGTGGGTCCCAGGCATCAAAACCAATCTTAGAGCCTCTCACTCCAACCAAGTGCCTCAGTGGGGACCAACCATTTTCTGCGTAAGGACCAATTCAGGAAAAGGAACAACTTTTATAGGCTATGTTTTTATGATATTTGTCTCCTCTCCTCTAGTAATTGCACATGTAGGAATTTATGCTACAGAAAAACCCAAAATGAGGGAAAGGCTCTACAAATCGGGATCTTTGCTGCATTGTTATTTCTAACCTAAATTTTAAATATTACCTACCTGGACCACAGTGGGGAAATGAATAGAGAGATTATGACACAGATAGTCGATGAAAGGCAGTTATTAAAAGAGATAAAGTTGAAAACGAGACCCAGCATGGGAAAGGGCTGAGTATTTAGTGATTGCGTGGGAAAGGAAACTTAATTATCTCTTGTAAACATTGACACCTGTGAACAGAGACTAAAAAGGAACAAGAGAAAGAATGTCTTGTGGCTGGCTTCTAGTACTACCCTCTCAGTAACGAGCAAGGCGAGGTTAAGCAGGACGGACTGCCACATGTTGGCAAGTTAGGGGGCTAGACAAAGGGCGGGTGGTTTTTTGTTGGTTTTTTGTTTTTTAGTGTGTGTCGTGTGGAGTTCAGGCGTGTGAGTGTAGGTGCACATGTGCTGCAGCACGCATGTGGAGGTCAGAGAACACCGCAGGCATTGGTCCTCAACTCGAGACAGACTCTCTTGTCACCTGCTGTGTTCACCAGGCTCGCAGGCTCCTGAGCTTCCAGGGCTTTTCTCGTGTCTGGTCTCTCACTTGCTATAGGAGAGCTGAGATGACTATACATCCTACTGCTGGTTTGATGTGGGTTCTGGGTATCTGGACTCAGGTCCCCACACTTCTATGCAAGTGCCTTGCCCACTGAACCACCTCCCTGGCCCCAGGTAAGTTTGTTTTTACTCGAGAATTGCATTATCTGTAATGATATTTGAGCATTTGTATATTACCCTTCTCATGTCTGAAGGATTTCATTATTTTTTATGGAAACTTCAGAAATAATCAGAGTCCCATAAATGATGCCATTTAGCACTCATAGATGAAGGGTTAACTATAGATAAAACCCAGCAAGGCCATATAAAGATAGAAAGAGACCTGTAGATGGAGGTAGGGGTGTGTGAGTGTGTGTGTGTGTGTGTGTGTGTCTGTCTGTCTGTCTGTCTATCTGTGTATGTCTGATTGTGTCTGTAGGTTATGTGTGTCTGTATGTATATCAACTTGTCTATTTGTATATGTGTCTGTCTCTCTGTTTCTGTTTGTGTATGTGTGTGTGTATGTCTGTCTGTCTTTGTGTGTCTGTCTGTCTGTGTCTGTCTTTGTGTGTGTGTCTGTCTGTCTGTCTTTGTGTGTGTGTGTGTCTGTCTGTCTTTGTGTGTGTGTATACATGTGTGTGATTATATTTATCTGTGTGTGTTTGTGTATCTGTCCTCGTCCGTCTATCTGTGTGTGGCTCATTGTGTCTACAGGTATGTGCGGCTATCGGTATATGCGTACCTACCTGTCTGTGTGTGTGTCTGTCTCTCTGTCTCTATGTGTGTGTTTGTGTGTATGCATGTGTGTGTGTTTGCCTGTATCTGTATTTATATGTGTCTAACTCTGTGTGTGTACCTGCTTAACTGTGTGTCTGCTGGTCTTTCTGACTCTCTCTGTGCATTTGTGTGTGTGTGTGTGTGTGTGTGTGCGTGTGCGTGTATTGGTGAGTGCAGCTGAGTACATTTAAGAGAACAAGACAGAGGATGGTCAGGAGTTCAAGTATAAAACATTGTGTGAGGAAAAAAAAATATTTTCTCTACTTCCCTTGTAATGTAAAATAGCTAGTGAGAACATTCTTGTGGGCACTTTTGTCCTTCTTTGGGGATCTGTGCACTCTTAGGGATCTTTGCCCCACACAGAGTCACATGCCTTGTGTGTGTGTGGTCCTAAATGTCACTCCCCAGCCCCCATAGTGGCACCTGGAATCAGTTAGGACGGGGAAGGCCGCCCTAATGTGTACTGAGGGGGAGACTGGGACTATCATTCATCACCCTTCAGATTTTTAGATTCTCATCCTCCAAGTAAGACTGCACTGTTGATACCCATGAGGTGCTAAGGACAGCATGATACCCTCCTACAACATCCCCATTAAGGGCTCCAGACGCTCTTTGTTTGGTTACCTTCCCAAGAGGGACCTCACCACCTCACCAGAAAGCCCGCCCTCCTCCGACAGCCTCTCGGCCATTAGCAAATGCCGTTCAGCTGGTGAACTGAACAGTGGTGCCAATGGCCTCCAGACCGTGGTGCGGGCTCACTCCTTTAAAACTAAAGCAGAAATAAACATAAAGATTTAGCAGTAACGTCACAATGAAGAGGAAGTCTTAGAGATGTTCCTGTCTAAACTTGTCACTTCAGAGACAGAGACAGAAAAGCCGAGTGACTTGTTCACAGCCATTGAGTCAAGGGAAACTGTCAAGCTGAGGAGCATTTGCAACCCGGGGTGACGCTTGAGAGAGGAGCCACAGGCTACAGAGAAGCATCGGCACACCCTGCCCATCTCAAGGCTCTCTGAAAGGACACCCTTTCTGGAACGTCACCGTTGGTGCTTGTTAAGTCTTCACTGTGCAGTGCCCAAGGGATAAGGGCTTCTATGACATCCTCATATTCTTCATCCTATGAGGAACATGCCTCTGCTATCCCCATCTCACTTAGGAGTAAACTGAGGCTGAGTGAGAGTAAATGACTTGCCTAAGACAGTTCCATTGGCATCTGAACCCAGGACTGTTTGCTTTCCAAGTCAGTCGCTAACTTCTGTTTCCAAAGCTGAGACGAAGAAGCCAATGAGGCTCACCTAAGTTGAGAAGAGAGCAAAGGACATTCTAGAAGGTGACAATATGAACGCCCTGTACAGAGAACTTAAAATCAAGGACAAGTGTGGAGGAGGCTGGAGAGTTGGCTCATGAGATAAGGGCACCTGCTGCTCTTCCAGAGGACTGCAGTTCCCGGCACCACATCACGTGACTCACAAGAGCCCGTAACTCCAGCTCCAGAGGATCCAAACCCCTCTTCTGGTCTCTGTGAGCATTCCCATGCGCACACACACTAACACATAAAAGTAAAATAAGTATTTTGGGGGGAGGACAGGTGTGTTGGGAGGCTCACTGGAACTTACAGGTGCAGCTGTGGGGCAGATCTCATGACAGAAGCAAAAGAACGAGTGGCCGAATCACAAGTAGAGAACCCAAGCTAGACCGCCTGTCTCTGGGCTCCTAACTTGAGCTCTTTCTACCTCCTTCCCAGCCTAGCTGTTACCTGTCTTTATTCTCACGCATCTCATACCTTACTTGAAAATGGGCTATTGTTGACTGGAAATTGAAGTGTTTTTACCCTTACCCGGAGAAACTTCTGATCAGAATGAAAGGGTTTTGAGTTGGCTGGGTAGGGAAGTGGGAGGATCTGGGAGGAGTTTGGAGAAAGGAAAAAAGAATGATCAAATATATATTGTATGAAAGCAATTTTTAAATTTAAGAAAAGGACTTGGGACCACTTTGCCAGTGTTCGCTGTATCTTGCTTCCAGTCCAGACATGGAGCCATGGGACTCATTACTGCCTTAAAATTGGTGGGATATATGATTACAGGCTTCTACGCCATCTGAGCCATGCCTTGGGAGGACTGGCCTCGAAACACATCCAAGAACAAAGTGGAGGGTATGATCATGCACTGGGTCATACGTCATGTGGAGCCTTCAGGGCTTTGTACCCTTTCCCTCAACCCTTACGGCTGCCGTATTAAATTAGTAGTGTTATAATAGGCCCTTCCTGACCAATGGAGAGGAGACCAACTCAAACTGCCTTAGGCATTAAAAAAAAAAAGAGTATATCCTCCAATAACTGAAAAGTACAGGCTAGGCAGTGGCTGTGGGGCGAGGGCAGGGCAGGGTACCAGAGATGCCGTCAGAAGTGCAGCTGTCTTGTCCCCCAGCCCTCTTTCATGCGTGGGTTTCCCTCACAGCTGGGACACATCCATCCACTTCTCATCCTGACCTGTAGAGCATGCTGACAGGCTAGGGGGGTTCATTCTAATGACTTGACAACCTGCCAAATGAAATCCTTCACTTCTGAGGTCCAGAGGGAGCCCCAGGGATGTCTCTTGTTGGTCTGAAGGTGTGAGTGTACTGTGCTGGAATTGAATGGATAACAGAGAGAAGGTGTTCAGAAGTGTGGATGTGTGTGTGCATGTGCACAGGAGAGACACAAAACACTAAGATTCGAGAGGCCAGATGAGTGCAGCTTAAATCTCTACAATGGAGAGGGGTGGTAGGGTAGGCAGTAGGGAACTCTAAGAGATCATAGAGGAGTAACAAGTGGCATTTAGGAGGGACAGTGAGCCCAGACATCAGACAGTGGCCTGGCACAAAGTTCCTATAGACTTTGGGTGTGATGATGTTGGGTTTTCAGTCTCCTCTGTGAGAAGAATGTCATCTTCCCGGGTAGCAAGATGTTACTAAGAATCATCTTTGATGGATGGACCCTCTAGTCCACATGGGGACTCCAGGGACAGTCCTTTCCTGAACTTCAGGAGAGAAAGGGGAGCAAAAGCAACATGGTGGGGGATGGGGGCAAGTCAGAAGAGACCATGATGCTGATCCTGCTGCCAGCATCACAGAGCGCAATACTTAAGACACACATACTGCTCGTGAGGCAAAGACAGGGGAATCTCTGAGTTTGAGCCTAGACTGGTCTACAGTGCAAGTTCTGGGACTATACAGAGAAACCCTGTCTCAAAAAACAGCCAAAAAAAAAAAAAAAAAAAAACCTGTGAGTTCACTGAGGTCATGAAATCAGCCTCACACTAGTCTTGGTGACACTTACTGCCCAGGCTCAGCAAGAGCCCAAATCTCTCGGGCCGAGCTGGGGAGGGAGACTGTCAGTGGATGGGAGGGGCTGCTGAAGAATAGACAACACTAAAGCTGAGCAGCCCACATTTGGGAAAGATGCCCAGCACGGCGGGAAGATGCTGTTGATCCCTACACAGGAGAGGCGAGAATCCGGAGGACAGAAGGATGAGTTCAGGGTTCTCTGCTTACACAGCCCCAGAGTTTCAGATCCAGAGTCTGACTTCAGTGCCTTAGTTCTTATCCCCCATGGGAGTGTTCCTGCCTTCTGAGAAGAAATTTCACAGGCCCCAACAGGCATTTAGAACTCAGATAGTTTCTGCCATCTCTGTGCAAACTGTGAGCATCTGGACACTCAGAGGTCTTGGAAAGGTTCAGACATCCCAGGTGTAACAAGGGGGAGGGAAGTTTCACACTGTTCTAATGATTTCATCATCTGCATCAAACAGTTCCTGTGTGTGCCTTTACCATCCCTTAGAATGAGGGAGGAGAGATCCCTCACACTTTCATAAGGGCACTGAAAGAGCAGAGAGCTTCAAGCCAAGCTCAGGTCCAGGGAGGTGTAAGGGAGAAGAAGAGAGATATGGGAAGGCACATGGATCCACTTCTCTGTCATCATGGAAGATGGTAGCTTACATGCTAAAGTCCTTCCTTGGGGCCCAAGCCAGGACCAAGAGTCTGAAGCATAGGTGGACTGTTTCCAAGCTGCCCTTGTAAAATGTAGCCTGTTGGTCTGCAGGTCTTGGTGATCTCAGCTGCATAGCTCAGAATAACCCAGAGCATGACTTGCAAGTATCACAGCCAAGGCTGTCATTGGGTCACTTGGTGTTTTTAAATTAGACCTTCATGCTTCTGAGAGGGAGAGCAGCCTCATTCCGAACCGATCAACAATGGAGCTGGGCACATTTGCCAAACAGCAAGCAACAGTGAAGTCGTTCAAGTCGATAGCAGGTTGGGGCTGGTGTGATTCCTAAATCGCCTCCTGAAGCAGAGGAAAATGATGCTGACAAACACGTAGGAAGAGTGTGACGTGAGCACTCTCTGGAGAGCGCCTCCCTCTTCCAGCTGTCACGAATGCCTCAGACTGAAGGACAACTTGCACCTGGCAAGTCACACCAAGAACAGAGCTGGCATGAGGATGACAGCAGAGGCCACACTGAGGGGAAGGAGGGTCTAGAGCAATGGTTCTCAGCCTTCCTAATGCTGCAACCCTTTAACGCAGCTCCTCACGTTGTGGTGACCCCCAGCCATAACATTATTTTTGTTGCTACTTCATAACTGTAATCTTGCTACCGTTCTAATAGTAACATAAATATCTGATATGCAGGATGGTCTTTGGTGACCCCTGTGAAAGGGTCTTTCAACCCTCAAAAGATTCACAACTCACAGGTTGAGACCCACTGGACTGTAGCACAGAAGGAGAGTACCTGACCAACATGTACAAGGTCCTGGGTTCCTTCCCCTGCGTACTTTACATGGAAAATTAAGCCCTTGCCGTAAGCAATAGAAAACCTTTAACCATTTCCTCTCGAAATGTTGTGGTCCCTGGTCCAACAGCATTAGTGCCACTGGGAACCTTCAGAATCTCAGGTCCCACCCCAGACCCGGAAGATGTCGATCAGATTTGGAAATCTGATTTTTTTATGTCTGTATTAGCATATGTCAGTCACACATGATAATGGATTTCATTGTGACATTTTCAAGTATGTCTATAACGTGTTTTAATCATAGTCACACGCCATTTTTCTCTCCTGTCCCTTTACCACTCTTACTGATCACCTTCCTCTTCCCCATCAACTAGTCTCCCCTCTAATTTCATGGTTCTTCTGCTGTTTGTGTGATCCAATGAGAGTTTCCTTGGGGTTGCCGACAGGAGCATAGCTGTTTTTGTTTGTTGGTTTTGGTTTTTAGTATTTTTAAATTTTTACTTATTTATTTTATGTGTATTGGTGTTTTGCCTGCCTACATGTCCGTACACCTCACCTGTGGGTTATGGACAGTTGTGAGCCACCATGTGGGTGCTGGGAATCAAACCTGGTTTCTCTGGAAGAACAGTCAGTGCTCTTAACCACTGAGCCATCTCTTCAGCCCCTAAAACCGGGGATTATTTTTTTCAGGAAATTGAGTACCTTACATCCACTGTAGAAAATGTTTCTCCCTCTCCCAGCAACCTACAGATCCATGATTCTCAACCTTTCTAATGCCACAATCCTTTAATGCAGTTCCTCCTATTGTGGTGACCCTTTTCTGTGGGCACCATAAAAGTATTTTCATTGCTACTTCATAACTATAATTTTGCTACTGTTAAGAATTGTAATGTAAGTATCTGATATGCAGATGGTCTTAGATGACCCCTGTGAAAGGGTCATTTCATGGCAACCCACAAGTTGAGAACTGCTGCTGCAGCTCATCAGGGAGGGGTGGAGTCTCATAAGCCCTTCCTTCCTAACAACTGTTAACTGCATACAGACCCTCAGGGAGGGGTGGAGCTTGCGTCCCCACCCTATCCATCTAGACAGAATGATGGTGGGTACAGCCCGTCTTGTGCAGATCTTATACAAGTAATCAGTCATAGCTACTCTGAAGTCAAGAATGCATCAACCATGTCCTGTCTAGGAGCCACATTACTCCCCCCCACTTCTTCCAGTCCTTATGAGTCTTCTGCTCTCTCTTTCACAGTTTTCCCTAAGCCTTAAAGGAGGTAATAGAGATGCCCACTTATGACTGAGCACTCAACAGCCACTTCCTCTCGGCACTTCGGTCAGTTATAAGTCTCTGCAGTTACCACTGACCACTACAAAGAGAAGCTTCTCTGACCAGATCTGACAGTGGCACTAAACTAAGCTAGAAGCATAGTTATTTAAAAGACACTTTAAGGGACACATCGTGTCCACTTACAAAAACAACAAAACAGACTCGCAGTAGTAGGTTCTCCCCATGACCTCTCCTGCTACAGGATTTTGGCCAGTCTCGTAGTACCAGACGAATTCCAGTGTGGACCAAGCCTCAATTCTAAGCAGAGAGTAGTCAGTTACCCCTGTAACTGACTTGTTACTATTGCACCAGTGGACACATCTCGCCTGGCCAGTCAGTCTTATAGAACACACAGTCCACAACTGTCTCCCAGCAGCCTGCATAGCACATCTGGCACTAGAAGAGCTAGCCTCTAGGGATGAAGCTCCCATCTCAATTCCAACTTGATTTCTCGATGCCCTGAGACCAGAGCATGTGGTGTCTTCAGCAGTAAGGTCTTATCACCTCATTATGATGGGCAATTATCCACATTGGCAGATACCTATATTGTTTGGGGGCTCGTGGGTATTGGGGGTGGGTGTAGCCAGCCCATCATAGCGCTGGGATTTTCACCTACTAAACTGTGGCTTCTGAAAGCAGCTTTATCCAATCACACATGGTACCTCCATCAAACTATTTTTTTTAACTTTTCTAAAATGTAAGTAAATACGAGGTCTTCTTACTTTTTTATACGTTTTTATTTGGGTTGATCCTCCCACCGTCTTCTCTCTCCTGTGTCCCTGCCCACCGTTATCCCTGTCATTCGTCAGTTAGCACTTAGAAATACTAGATTATTTCTGCATAGTCAACACATGTGCCAGAGCCTCGTGTGACAATCTGACTGTGGTCATTCTCATTTGACAATCAGAAATTCAGGCTCAAGAGAAAACAAGCCCATTTTGCCCAAGGCCATACAGCTGGTAAGTGGCAGAGACAGAGTCTGAAAGCAAGTGCCCTGGCTCAGAATAGATAGTATCAGCCACAGTTTATCAAGCACAAAACATCCTCTCTGAAATTCTAATGGTCCCATTAGGTGGATGTGGCTCTCGGCTTTTCAGGTGTAAAAACTGAGGACCAGAAAAGTAGCTTATCCCACCCATGTTCTGCCACCAAAAGATACTGGTTTCTGTTTCTCCCCTGGGCTCACAGAGTTTAAAAGTACATCCTGTTCCTCCCCAAGCCCTCAGCCCCTCCACCCCTGCTGCTGCTCTAGACAGAGCAGTGCCCATGCTCCACTAGCTGTGGAGCTCTGGGAACCACAGAAGGGCGACCAGGCTGGGTACGAGTGCTAGGCTCACTTACTAACCTGTGCCTTCTACTTCAGAACCCTCCATGGCAACGACATTTCCAGTGTTCCTGAAGGCTCCTTCAATGATCTGACATCCCTTTCCCACCTGTAAGTAACCTCTTTCTTAACGTGTGTTGACTTAAACAGAAACCGGTGATGGTGACAGTCAATGTCGTCACTTGGTGTACGTTCTCCCCCTTTGTTATGCAGCTGTCCCTCTACAGGGGAGATTGCGTTAACAGGCTGCACAGGAGACTGGCTCCAGGAGCCCCAGTAACCCACAGATGCTCAAGTCATTTATGTACAGTGATGTAGCACATGCATAAATACCACACATCCTTGAAACAGTCTCTGGACAACTTACCTACTACAGTGTAAACGCTTTGTAAATAGTGGTTATACTATATCGGTTATAAGAATAGAGACCAAAAAAATAGTCCAGGTTTATATGTTTTCATTACAGATGAAAAGTTTAAAAATTATTTTTTGACCCACCCTTGGTTGGCCCTGCAGACAGGAAACCTGAGGTTCAGAAAGCGGGCAGTGGTTTATTTTGATATACTGTTTTCGCACTGTACACAATGTCTTGTTGTTTCAGAAGCCTTCAAAGGCATCATCAATCCTGTCAAATGCTGTAAATGTTTAACAAGAAGGACTGCCAGGGAACCCTCACCATATCTTAAACACTTTCGATGAATTATCTGATTTATTTCTAAAAGCAGTAAGGCGCTTCATTCCCTTATATGTGATGAAATTGGGACTTAGGAAAGTTAAAGGCTGCCTTCTGAGGCCGCGCCGCCAGCAAGTAGTGGAGCCGCAGTCCAACTCCAGGTTTGCCTAGACTCCAAGGGGCACGTTTTTGAACATTCTGTCTTCTACTCAAGGAAATTGAGACCATAAATAATAGTTGACTACCTGAAAGTCACTCATCAAGCCAGTGAGACTTGAAAGTAGAACTCGGTTTCCCTGACTCCCCGGCCAGCCCTCTCTTCCCTAGCTAGAGCTCTCTGGTGGCGGTGTTTCCTGAGTACCTATCTCAGTTGGTAAGTCAATAAGACAGACTTCCTCCTCTGTATGCATTTTAATTATTTTCATGTTGTATTCATAGGCTACAATACTGACATGTATGCATTCTATAAATAAAAATGGTGAAGAATGGGGTTTTTGTAAATGAGTTGTAGAGTTTTCTTCCCAGTCACACTGAAGGAGTTTGGGTTCACCTGTGGCTCTCTTCCCTGCGTCTTCAATCACATTGGCTTGAAGCTGCTTCCTACACCTGGGTCTCAGAACTTTCCTGGAGGAGCATATCTTCTAATAAACCCTTCACTTGGGAGCCACATGGGAAGATGGCCAGAGGCCCAGAAAGTCTCCCAGGAGAGCCAGGATTGGAGTGGAGTTGAGGACAGAATTTTCCAGAGCAATGAGAACAGATCCCTTAGAAGTGGCGTGGCACTTAGGTGGGGATGGGACATCTTGAATTGGAAGTAGACTCTGGGAACTTTGATTTTTGCCTGGTGGAGATGCGTCTGGATATTCTGTATATCAGACTCCTCTAATTTAGTTTCAAAACCTTGAGTTTTCAGGTAGTCGTAGATGGGGAGCCTGTGAGCCAGACCAGGAAGCACCTAACTTCCTCTTCTATCTTCTAGAGCCCTGGGAACCAACCCTCTACACTGTGACTGCAGTCTGCGTTGGTTATCAGAGTGGGTAAAGGCTGGATACAAGGAGCCTGGCATTGCCAGATGCAGTAGCCCTGAGTCCATGGCAGACAGACTCCTGCTCACTACTCCCACCCACCGGTTCCAGTGCAAAGGTAAGTGCTGCCTGCCCACCGTATCTCTGCCCTCACAGGATCTGCTGTGTTTCCAACATCTAAGCACATGTGACCTGTCAAACTGCAGCCTATCTCATGCATACGACGTAGTTAATGTAGGTAGACTGTATACTTTTTCTCTACTTATACAGCATTATAAATGCTGTATGCAAAGATGTCGTAATGTTTAAGGAATAATGACCAGTACACGATTACTATGGGCACAGTTCTGTTCCAGATATTTATAATTGTAGTTGATTGAATCTTTGGATGTGCAATCTGCCTATGACAGGTCTATGAATACAGAGGGCTGGCTGTACTCACTGGCTCCTTCTCTGTATATTTCCTATGGCTAAGAACATCTCTAACCAGCATTCCTCACCCAGTAATATTAGCATCCCCATTGTACAACTGCAAACTTTTTGTATATTTGATTTTTAATATTTTTTACATTTACTTCTCTCTCCCTCCCTCCTCCCCCCCTCCCTCCCTCCCTCCTTCCCTCCCTCCCCCCTCTCTGTTGCATGTGTGTAGGTCAGAGGGCCACTTGTACTAATTGGTTATGTTCTTCCACCATGTGATGTGGACTCTAGGGACTGAACTTAGGTCCTCAGGCTTCGTGGCAAGGACCTTTACCCACTGAGCCATCCTGTCATCCCTATACATCTATTGACTATATAATTATAATAAATCAATCCTGAGTTCTTACATGGCAGAGTCTATGTTAAACATGTTACTATGTATCATTTTATTTAACTTGTTTGTGTGTGTGTGTGTGTCAGATTAATTAATTCTCCAACATTTCTATGGGTAGATATTTATAATACACTCATGTTAAATATTTATAACAAGTAAGCCTTAAAGAGGTTGAATGAGTTTTCCCCACTTGATGGTGTTGAAGGTCAAACCTGAAACCTTACTCATCTTGATGAGCATCTCGCACTGAGCCACATCTATATCTCAAACTAACTCATGAGACCACATCATAGGACCCCAGGTCGTTCTAACTCTAGAACATGGGCTTCTGACAACCTACTCAACTATTTTTTTTTTTGGTTTAAAATCTTCATAGTGTTTCCATTTCCCCCTTATGGTGAAGGCATGAAGGCATTTCTCTGTTGAACATTATAGCTTTTAGGTAAGATTTAGAGACTCAAAATATGTGACCTTCAAACAATTTGCAGAATTGATTTCCAAAAAGGATGCTAATTAACGTGGACTCCCAGAAGCACCCTCTGAGTGTCTTTTTCTTAGAGAATCAAGTTCTTTTGTCTGATTTTATAATCAGAGTATCTCATTTATTTTATCTGCCTTTAATTTTGAGGCATCCTGAATTAATTTCAGAATTTATTTTCCATTTCCATTCCATTGAATAGAATGTTTGTCTATTAATGACCTTTAGTCATCTCCTAGAATTTTTTTTTTTTGGGGGGGGGGGGGGGACAGGGTTTCTCTGTAGTAACCCTGGCTGTCCTGGAACTCACTCTGTAGACCAGGCTGGCGTCAAACTCACAGAGATCCACCTGCGTCTGCCTCCCAAGTGCTGGGATTAAAGGCGTGCTTCACCACCCAACTTATCTCCTAGAATCTTAATGTCCAGTTTTTATTTCCCCTTTAAAATTTTGCTGTGTCCTGTGCGTCTGCTGAAAAGAGAAAAACATTTCACTGATTTAAAGCTAATTTTAACTTTCTACTTCCTGCTCCTGGGACATTTGATCTGATACTAAAGGGACTCAAATAGCCCTGGAATAGTGGCTGTCAGTCTTGACTGGAATCACCTGAAGAGCTTTAAAAATCACTACTCAATGGCAGGGGGTGTATCTCGGTACCGCTGCCTAACATGTAAGGTCAGGCTGGATCCTTCGTGCTTGCAAAATAACATTGGCTCTGGGTCCCATAATCTCGGTTTTGATTAAACTGGTGTGAGTTACAGCCTAAGTGTGGGATTTAGGCTGGCTCTAACATAAAGTGACCAGCTTGTCCTCGTGTGTCAAGAGAAATCTCTGTGCCCCAGGAACCCCTCAGAGTCAAACATGGGCAGATGGCTTCTCTCATTCTGTTGTAAGCACAAGTTGGGGCTACTGGTCTCAAGGCTCCCTGGGGCCCTTCTGTTCATTTTCCTATAAATAGTCACTCACCAGAGTGAATCTCAACCCATCTCCATGTTGAGGACTGCTAGCTCCAGATGAGTTAAAGTTCTGATATTAAATAGGGCCTATATATCCATGGCTTATGCTCAAAACTGTCTGCAACAGTAGACACAGCCCCCTTTTTTGCAAAACTCTATGTGGAGGCCATGACCTCCTTTCAGCCCTTACAAAAGAACACAAGCAATGGTTGAAACTTCCATGGGTGGAGAAGGCAAAGTGTTTCCATCAGCATCTTTCTGTGGGACATCATTATCCCTCGGGTCTTACAGGAAGGACTTTCTCTGTGTGCCTTTGGCCTTGGCATCCCTCCTTGGCTATTCTATGGGAGAGGGTTTGGCAGGAACAAAGAAGGAGAAGGTCAAAACAGAGCCTGTTCTCAGAACTTCCTGGAATAGAAGATACCGGAGAGGGTTCTAATTATGGTGCATTGTTTGCAGATTAGCACCCAAATCAGATCAGGCTAATTACAGTAATTGATTTGACTGCAGAAGTGCTTCTGTGTGATATCCCACTGTGATTCTTACTCACTGGGCAGTGGTTGAATTAATGGGATTCTCGCCAGATTGGATGTACAGCCTCAAGAGAGCCAGCTGCCCTCTTGGTCTAGAGATAGGAGGGAGCCAAAGCTGAGGGGAAGAGAGGTGAGTTAGCCTATTCAGAGAGCTGCCACCAACACTCTGATTTTGCTACCCAGGGCCAGTGGACATCAACATTGTGGCCAAGTGCAACGCCTGCCTCTCCGGTCCGTGTAAGAACAATGGCACGTGCAGTCAGGATCCTGTGGAGCAGTACCACTGCACCTGCCCCTACAGCTACAAGGTAAGGCAGGAGGCCTGCGCACCACTCATGCCCAGGCTGTTCCTTTGTCCTGGCTGCAAGGAGAAACCCTGTGCCGCTGATGCTACCCGGAGTAGCCTGGATAACTCTACATCACACGTACCCACCCCGCATGTGGCATTTGTCAACAACATCCCTGTTCTCTTCCAAATTGCCAAGGCTGCCCATCAGAGAGGACCCTTGAATCTTCAAAGATGCTCTGAGATAAAAAGGAAATGCTACCTGTGGGTTTTTGATTTTGTTTTGTTTTGTTTGTTGGTGTGTATGTGTCAGAGAGAGAGAGGACAGACAGACAGGCAGGCAGACAGGCAGTCACAGGGAGATTGCAACCCAGGGAGTAAAGGCAGAGTAAAGGCATCCCTTGATCCCAGTATCCTGACTGCCATTCCAGGAATAAGGGATGAGGGACTTGAGGACTCAATGGCCTGGGGCTCCCAAGCCTCATAGTTGACAAGCCCAATAAGAGGATTGAAACTCCCACTTCTCCCATCCATCCTACCAGAAATCCAGGCTACTTCCAAGACTATACACACACACACACTTCTTCTTACCCAGCACAATCCAGAACAAGTTACACTGCCTCCCTGTTAACATGTGTGGGCTGTGTGCCATGCTCCCAGCTTGGCATCAGACTCATCCTTTCTCCCAGCAAACCTATGAAGAAAGCCTGCTTCACAGATTTAGAAACGTGGCTTCAGTAGATTTGGGATTAAAACTCAAGGCTATGTGGTCCCAAAGCCCAAATCCTTTCCCCTGAAGAAGTTCCTAAATACCAAACCCCATTCAGTGCCTCACTGGGATCAGCAAAGCTGTGGTTCAGTGCTCTTCCATGCCTGCCCCCCCCCCCCAGATCCCAGCCTTCCTGTTACCATATGAAAGCACTAAGCAAACCAAGAACCCAGGGCAGCCCGCAGCCCGTCCTGTGCACCGTCTGCACAGACTGAGCGATGGGAACAGAGCATCTGCATCCGCAGGGAACAGTGCGTGTTCATTAACAGGCTTGGGCAGTTTCTGGGGAACAGCTACCTGGTGGCTTTCTCAGCTACAGCCTGACTTCTAGCAGATGGTGTCAGAGTGCCACCTATGGGCCTGGAACAAGAAAGCCCAAGGATTCCTTTTAAAGTGGTCTGTCCCTGAAGCCTTAAATAGAGTCCCAGGAGGAGATTGAGAATGACATAACTCAGGCATGGATCTATGGACTGTTCAGTGGGGGAGGGGTCCCAGGCTCTGGAATCACAGAGAAACTTGAGTGGATTGTAGCTTTGCCATGTGCTAACTGTATATATCGATGACCAGTGACTTCACCTCAGCCCTCTCAGTGGCACACTGGGACACATCCCATGGGTTGTGAGAAACAGATGTACAGTCATGTGTGCAGGGCACCCAGGAAAGAAAGTGCTTGATAAGCGGTCACATTGCCACCTCTTGCCTTCCCTCTTGCAAGCGGGTGGGTCCCTCATCCTGGAGTGTAAGATTGGCTATCAGCAGCCTACGGTACACTGCTACTTTCATCTGGGATTCAGCCCACAACAAAGTCTCGAGGACTGCATTGCCTTGGGAAACCAGAGTTTGCTAAGGATGCATAGCAACTGCTGTTTGTCTTCTGTGAGGCTGGGCCTTAATGAGGCAGTTGGAGTGCATTTCTCACACAGCATGCTTAATCAGACAGAGATATCAGTTCTTATCCTCATTTGAGAAGTCAACTAAGATCTGTAAATACAGAGAACCTAACCATACTCCTCTAACTACAAAGCACAGAAGCTAAAAGAGAACCCAGCCTGGTCTTCCCATAACTGGCTTTCTGTATACCTTGCCCTCCTACCTGCAAGAAGGAACCATAATGCTCTCCAGCCGAGCTGTAACGAAGTTAAAGACACATCACACATGCACTTCACCTACCTCGGCACCGGGTTCAGTAGACATTCCACAGGACCTGACTTCCCACTATTCCAGGATTTGGGGAAATAAAATATATCTGATTCTTTCTCCACTGCTTAGCTTCATACACATATGTCCAGTGGTTCAGAGCAGTACTTCCCAAACCTTCATGTACCCAAGGATCTTATTAAAATGGAGGCTGTGATTCATAAGAGCCAGGATCAGGCCTGAGATGGTGCATATTTAACAAGCTCCCAGGGGTTGCCCAGGCTACTAGTCCAAGGACCACACTTTGGGTAGCAAGGTCTCTGAGTGGTTCCCCAGTCCCATATGACACGCAGATTCCAAAGAAGGAACTGCTCCTGGACTCTTCAAAGAAAGCCAGTACCCAAGATGCTGTCAGAGAGGCAAGATAATGTGGACTCAAGAACAAAAGGAAGAGGGTCGGGGATCATCCCAATTACCATAAACTTGAGCAAAATGCAGTAGAGGGGGATTGAATTGGAATAATTAGGCAGACATTGGAAACAGTGATTGTTTTTCAAGGACACATAAGTGACAGAAATCTCCATCTCTAACCCCAATTACTGTGTTTTCAAGCACTAGGAAATGCCTCCCAGATTTCTGTGCTCAGCGTAAAGGTCTAAAAGAGATCCTGCACACCACACTAGCCTTGGGTGGTGGATTTTGTCTGGGCTGAGTGGTACTTGCAAGATCACCAGAGTGGACCAGCCACATTACAGGCAGGCCCTGGGGAGTCCCACCGTGTCCTTTCAAGGTTCTCGTATCCTGCCCTTCATACTTATCTAAGACCACCGCCATCCATGCATGCATCCCTGCACTATTTAGCATATTCAGCCCTGCCTTGGACCCTAGTCACAGCCATCCCCGCTGCTGTTTACAGGGCTGCATCACCTATGAGGTACCTCGCAGGTAATGTGATTTTGCAAAGGTCATTGATTCCCGCACAGGGCAAGGGAATTGAGTATCCCTTATATGAAATGCTTGAGACCAGAACGATCTCAGATTTCAGGTGTTTCTGGATTTTATACTTGCACATGCATACTAAGATACCGTGGGGCTTCGGACCTGAGTATGAGTCCCAGAACCTACGAAAAAAAGCCAGACATTGTGATGCTTACTTGTCATCTCAGAACTGAGAATCAGAGACAGCTATATCCCTAGAGTCTGCTGACCAGCCAGCCTATACCAGTCGTCAAAACTCAGGTCCCAGTAAGAGACGGACCATTGAGTTAGCTCAGCAAGTAAAGGCATTTACCACACAAGCCTAATGAGTTGGATATCCAGAACCCATGTAAAGGTTGAAGGAAAGAACCACAAAGTTATTCATCACCTCCACACTCTCACTGTGGCAAACACCATGTGTGCTGCACGTGTGTTTGTGCATGAGCGTGCACGCACACACACACACACATACACATACACACAACACACTAATTTTAAGGGAGATGGCACCCAAGGGTGACACCTCTGGCTGACTTCTGGCCCTCACATACATGCAAGCGCATATGTGCATGTGCGTGCACGGGCACACACACACACACACACACACACACACACACACATACACACACACACACTAATCCTCAGAGATATCTGGAAAACAGAACCCAAATCAAATAATGAAATTAGCCTGTTTCATATATTTACATAGCCTGTAATTGTAGGCATTTTTATTCTACTGCATTTTGACCATGACCCATCACCTTAAGTCAAGGGTAAAATTTTCCACTTCTGGTGACCTGTCAGTACTCAAATGTTTAATGTTTTGGTGTACTTAGAATTTCTGAGCTAGGCATTCTCTACCTCACTCCCATTTCATGGAACATAAAAGCAAGGTCAGAGAGAACCAGTCATTTCCTTCAGGCATCTAGCAGTCTGCCTAGACTCGATCCAGCCTACTGCACTCCAGAGCCCAGGTTTTTAGAGGAACGGAATAAATGGTCCAGCATAGAGGTGCCTGGTGCCGAATTTAGACTCAGCTGTCTGGGTTCATCTGTTGGCTGCCTGTTTCACTGACTGCTGTGTAGTCTCAGACCTATTACCTTCTTTTCCAAGTCTGCTTTCCCTATCTGTAAAAAGGAGTGTAATGACAATTGTACCAATCTCATAGGGTTCTTGGGAACATTATATGTGATCATGAATATAAAACACTTAGCATGAGGCCTGGAATGGAAAATGTGCTCAATAATGTGAGTGAGAATTCGTATTACACTTTCCATTCCAGACTCTGACTTTCAGAAGGAGGCCCTGAGTCACTGTGGCTTCTGGGTAAAGCCAGCTAGCTCCTCAAAGCACACATTTCCTCTCATTTTCCCCTCTGAGGAACCTCTGTGTGGGGCACGGACTCACATAAAGACCCAGAAAGACAGGGACTATGTCTTCCAGCTACTGGAGAAGGGCCTGAGGCTCCAGTGTGCAAAAGAGTAGACGATGCATCTGGGCCCACAGTGGAGGCTGTTCTGGCCTAATGCCTCGGGCTCAGTTGGCAGTAACCACACAGCCAGGAAGCCCCGGTCCCATGCCATCACAGGCACTGGCAGTAACAGAAGACGGGACAGGCTCTTCTCAGGCAGATGGTGAGCAGGTGGTGATGGCAGTAGGGGGGGGTTCCCATGATCACCCCAGCCTGGCATGTGCCCAAGTCACTGAACCCATGGCTCAAAAATATATGCAGCAGACAGCTCCCCAGGCCTGGTGCTACTAAGTCCTGCAAAGTATACCTTGCATGTCCCAAGAGAGTACAGGATGTCTCAAGTACAGGATCTGTGTCCCAAGAGAAAAGCAGGAGCCACAGGGCCAAGTGGATTCCTGGGTTTAATGTCTATAGTCTGTACCTTGGGGGCATCCACTCAGAGCCTTTGTCCTCATTATTCCTTCTACCTGGCATGATCGTCCCCACCTGCCATATCCTGGCTCTTTCTCAACTCACACCTACCCTGAAGAGGAACCTGGTCCAAAGGAACTCTACCTCACTCCAAACTATTGCAGTTCTTGGCCTGGCCTGGCCTTGGACTCACCAATAGAACTTGAGAACAAATGCAGACCAAAGCTAACTATAGACCAACCAATCAAGCAGGAATTGGGGTGGGATGTCACTTTATAGAACCCAGGTCTACAGGTTATACCTTAGTTTCCCCTGCTTATGCTATGGATTATATTTAAACCTCAGCAAAAACAAATAGCAGTACCATCTGCTAGCCTTTACAGAATGCCCTATCATGTGCCAAATGTGTTACACAATGCACAATGCTTCCCTCTGTGAAAGCTCCCGTGTCATTCTCATAGCAACCCTGTCAGAGGTTAGAGGGCTTGAGTCCACCATCAACAAGCAAGAGGTGGAGCTGAAAATGGAACCAAACTCGCCTGGACCCCCAGCCCATACTCATGCCCTGCAGTTTGGGCCAGAGAAGCCTGTGGACTCTGGGAACTGATCATGCTGGAGCTCTGCCCTCTCAGCATCCCTCCCCTTCTCGTGAGAAGTGACCAGAGGCAACAGCTTCCTTTGTCTTGTCCTGACCTCCTCACTTCCATCTCAGCTTCATCCCAGAGGATGTTGGGAAGTCCCGGAGGTCTCCTGGGTCATAGCAGCCATCAAAGGCCTGGCTCACCAGACTCATCTCCCTGGTCTGTCCCTCAGGGCAAGGACTGCACCGTGCCCGTCAACACCTGCATCCAGAACCCCTGTCAGCACGGAGGTACCTGCCACCTGAGTGACAGCAACAAGGATGGGTTCAGGTAATAGCTCAGCCCCGACCTTCCCTCTTCTTGGACAGCTTCCGGGTCAGACTCATGTATGGGAATGATGTCAGTGGGGGGAGAGAGGGGAGAGTACTGTCATCCCTGCTCTATACAGGAAGAAACTGGGGTATCAAACGATGAAGTCTCTCCCCAGAGTTATAGAGTAAGTATTGGTATGGAGATTTGAATCCAAATGCCAGCCTCCACTCTCTGAGTCAGGATGTCTCCATGGGAGGCTGCAGAAGCTAGCTAAAGCCAGGAGATGGGACGCTGGCCAACAGCCCACCTGGCGGTCCCACCGGTCCTTTCTGTGTCACAAATAGTAACGGGGGCTACTGCTGCCACATTCTGTGTGCCAGGTGGGAACTACTGTTACATTATCTCTCCTAAACTTTCTCACACCCTTACACAGGGGCTGGGGCGGTACTGTCGGCAATGAGCAGAGAGGAAACTGAGGCACAATGACTAATTAATGGTCACATATCCTGGCTCTGGTTCCAGAATCTTCTAATCATGCTTCTAGTCCTTTCTTACTAGGTGGTCCTAGGAGCAGAATGATGTCTCTGGCCCATCTGTCTCCTAGCACCTTTGAGGTGCGCAGTTTCCCCAGCAGGAGCAGATTACTGGGAAGGGGCTCCCACAGCACAGCCAGTTAGACAGCAGCCCCTTTACAATAAAGATGAGACCCTGGTGCCAGCCAGGCTCTGGGTAACGTCAAAGCTCAAATTGCATGGAATTAACTATCAAAAGCCCTCCAGCCAGAGACTGCTGTGTGGTCTGGGGAAGAAATCTCCAGAGAACTCATCTGGCCCATGCATCCTCCTGCCAAGCCAGCTCCACCCAGCCATGACTCCTGAAAAGTGGAACTCAGGCGCTCTTCCTGTTCCTGCCTGGAGTCAGCCAAACCACCAAGTGGCCTAAGACAGGAAGTGTACTTCCAGGGTTGAAAGTGGGTTCTGCCCCACTCAAGCCCAAGACAGGGTCCTGTGGTGGGGGCAGAGCTTCCCTGAGGATGATTGTCTGTCAGGGTCCCACTTCACCCTCAGTTTTGGACGATGTCCATGTGAACTGGAAATTTAGCTATGAAAGACAGAGCGCCCGGATCTAAAGGACTAGGGAAATGGGCAGGTTTGGGCATTGAGGCAGAGGTGGGAGTGGTCACATCTGTGTCTGCTCCTGGGAGGAGCCACCTACGGCCGCAGTATGGCACTGCAGCAGGAAGGCAGAGACACAGACACGGGCTTAGGAAGAATAACTTCACCACCCTCTTCAATCCTGGAGTCAGTTCCTAAGGCTTCCCAACTGCCCAGACAGGGTGGCTTACAACTATGGGAGCATATCCTCTGCAGTTCTGGAGGACTGACACCCAACACCCAAGCGTGTGCAGGACCCAGCTCTTTCTAAAACCAGTGGAAGGGGAGCATCCTTGTCTAGTCCTGGATTCTTCTTTCCTGGAGATCTCAGGCATTCCTTGGCTTATAGCTTCCAGTAGTCATCACAGGGCACCAGGGCCGTGTCTGTCTCCGACAGCGGTCCTCTTACAAGGATGCTGTACCGGATTAGCGATCTGCCCTCAGATGACGTCAACCCGTCATCACAGTTGCATCAACTCCATTTCCAAATAAGGTCACATTCGAGATCCAGAGGATTAGTACGTCATCCTGTCATTTCTAGAGAACCACAGTGCAACTCACAGCACCTCTAAAGTGTCAGAATTCCAGACACATCACCTGCCCTCTCCACCCAGGTGTGACTGTGTCTTGCTTCGTCGCCTGCTCACCAAATGAGGAACAGTCAAGGCTAAAAGTGTAGCTCAGCCACAGAGCATTTCTGCAGAAATTGTAAAGTACATAAATTAGATACACACGTACACACACACATACATACAGAAAAGGCCACAGGGCTAACCATACAGGAGAACAAAAGAGAAAGACGAGACCTCAAAATCTGAATAAAGCCCTCACTGCTAACTAACTGTTCCTGAATTCTCCCTGACCAGGCCTTCTTCAGTTATTTATACTCATGACCCCTTTGTTCCCTAAATATATTTATTCAACCCTGGCTATTAAAGTATATGAAAAAGTCAGGACTAGAGAGGTAGCTCAGTGGTTAAGCACGATGGCCACTTTTTCAGAGGGCCTAGGTTTGACCCCCAAGCACTCTTATGGTAGCTCACTACAGTCTGTAACTCCAGTTCCAATGATCTGATACCCTCTTCAGATCTCCATGGGAACTGCATGCACATGGTGCACAACACGCACACACACACACACACACACACACAGAGGTAAAACACCCATACACATAAAATAATTTTTAATATTTGGAAAATACTTAATATTAGGGAAAAGTCATATACTTTCATACTCAGGGTGTAAAAATCATAAATTTATTTTTAAACAATTCCTAGGTGTGTGTGAATAGTATATATTATTAGTGTATATATTATATATTATTGATCATTATTATATTAATTATATATTGTTAATATATATTTTACTAGTAAAGACAAATTTGTATACTAATAAGATTAATTAAATATTGGCTAAATATTTGATATTATAGGACATAGAGCACCTTCAGTGCTTTTTTAGAATGATAGGTATTTTTGTTTTAAAATGACCGATTCTTAGAACAGCACTTAGCATAAAGATGTAGTACAAAATGGCAAAAAGTATGTTTAGGATTATTACAGAAATTGTTGGAAATTCTATCCCAAACCCAAGCCAAAATCCACTTAACAACTTTTTATGATATTCAAGTCAGCACCTCCAGTAGCGTTTTTAGAGTATTATTTATTCCTTGACAATATGTGCACACCATGTCTTGATAATATCCAGCCCAAATAACCCCCATCCCCACTCTGCCCAGATCTCCATCAATACATCTGCCATCCACTCTCACGCCCCTTTTGTTTATTTAATAACCCACTGGGTCCAATTCGTACCACCTGCACGAGGTGTGGGGCCATCCACCAGAGCATGGGCAGCCTGCCAACAGCCATACCCCAGAAGAAAAATGACCCTAACCCCCAGCAGCCATCAGTTGCCCACAGCTCTTCGGCTGGGAATGTATCCTCTCCCACCCATTCTGGAAGGCCGGCTGGCTGACCTTGTGCAGGTCTTGCACAGGTAACCGTAACTGCTATGTGTTCATGAGTGCGACGGCCACGTCATTCAAGAGAGACAGTGTTTCACAGCCCGCCTTATCGTCCTCCAGCTCTTACATTGTTTCCTCTGCCCCTTCCTTGATGTTCTTTGATGAGCCTTAGGCGATGGAGTCAATGTAAATGTCTCGTTTGTGGCCGAATACTAAGTTATTACTTATCTTCTGCACCTCAACCACCTGAGTTTGATAGTAGCTCTAGCGTATGAGTACAAACATAAATATTTACAGCCATGTGACAACAGTCCATTGAGCAAAACAATAGTTGTAGGTTTTCACCTCAAGCCTGTGACCTCCCTCCTGAGCTTTTGAAAGTATCAGGCAGGAATCCCCTCCCATAAAGCGGGCCTCAAATCCAATCAGAAATCGGTTACACCCATAACAGTCATGTCACTACCGCACCCATGTCTGATCTTGCCTGGAAGATCGATAACGCAGTACGCAGGATCCACCACTGGGCAAGTCCGTTAAGGATACTTTTCTCCCTCGATATCCTGCATAGAACCTTCTGGGATTACGAAAACAAGTCAACACGGAGAAAGCGTCTCAATCAGTTCTAGTTTGATTTCTCTGTGCCCTGCAATCAAAATGTCAGACGGCAATTTTTAAAATTAAACATTCTAACACAATACAATCCAAAGATACCAAATTGACGAGGAGTGATGGTAGGAAAATATTGAAACCTCTTACTATTGTAATTTTAGAACTCCATTAGTATTCACATTTTCTGTACTCAAACCATTATGTTCCGTATTGTACACAGCAGAAAACCGCATGTGTACAGTCAAAACTACAATTCATAACATACAAAAGGCTTCAGTCTGTGCAGAGGTGTTTTGGTCAGTGTGGTGAGACAGTATGCACAGAGCAAAGTGCACGTGTTACATGCTCAGAACCAAAGCTGCAGAGGAGTCACGTGCTGTGGCACCAGCAAGTGCTGCCAAAAATACCTGGGATTCATTATGCATTCGATTTTTAATTAAATTTTGGACTGTGTTCGTTCAGAAACCTTTTACTGTTGCCAGAATTTTCACATTCAGTTACAGGGTCCCATATGGGGTCACAATTACCATTTTATAATCTTCATCTCTAAGAGCCCCTTCAAGGTATCTGATAAGGACAGGGGAGACTCTGTCATCCTCCCCACTCTCCCACTCTCTCTCTCTCCAACCATTTAGCAGCATCTTGCTCTGTTGACCAGCCATCATGTCTGTGCCATTTCCAGGCAATCCCAAGACCCAGGGAAAGCCCAAGAAATTGTTTTGGAGGATAAACCAACAGTTAATACCTTTGTTTAAGATCTTTGAGTATCCCCCCAACCCCCGTATGACTGTAAAAAAATGGTCTATTCCATGATGCCCTGGGTCTATAACAGAGAAGGCAAGGATCATTTTGTTCTGCGATTCATGAGCTCGACCCTCAGAAGTCCTTAGACTTTTGTAGAAAATATGGTTTTCAGGTTGTAAGAAAATGTGTAAAGTAGGATTCTAGGACCATGAAATTTGCCTTCTCTTAGCTTAGTTTACTTTTTTTTATAATACTTTTATTAATAATTTGAGTTTCATACAATGTATCTCGATAACACCCTCTTCCCATTCCTCTCCGTTCCACACTCCCACTCCTGTGCCCCCAAAAAATAAAAGAAAATTAAGTCAAGCTTGTGTGGCAGGAGCATGGGTGGCAAGGCTTCACCATGGTCTTTGGAGATAGAAGGCTGCTTTGATTGTGTACTTTGACCTGGACCATACTAGCCCGAGACGAAGTGTGACAGAGATCGTTTAGTTTACTTTTTAAAGCTGGGCGGTTTGTGGCGCACGCATTTAATCCCAGCACTCCAGAGGCAGAGGCAGGCTCACTGTGAGTTCAAGGCCAGCATGGTCTACAGACACAGAGTGAGTTCTAGGACAGCCAGAGTTACAACAGAGAAACTATGTCTCAAAAAACAAGGAAGGGAGGGAGGGGAGGAGGGAAGAAAGAATGAAAGAAAAAAGAAATAGTTTACTTTTTAATCTATATCCAAAACTAGAGTAATCTCAAAGTAGAGGCCTGGACTTCAGGTCTGAAGCTGGAGCCACTATCTTGATGGCCATAGCTCCCTGACCAGAACTTGGGCCCTGAAATAGGGCATGTCGCAGAATCGCTTCCTCAGAAACTAGCTCTTTCCCACCCCTCGGCACTGCATAGCCCCAGGCTCCTTCTCTGCTGCCTAGGCTTTATCTGTTTTTGTTTAACCTTGCCTGCCCACTCCTGTGAGCAAGGTTTGGCAGGGATGGGGCAGGGGAGGGCGGTAGGGGGAAGATAATCTCAGACATATGTACCGCAGCAGAGAGTAGCAGAGGCGAATGAAAGAAGTGCACCTGCTGATTGATGTCCTTTGACATAAGCTCACAAAGGGTCCTCAGTCTTGGCAGGAGAGGGGTCCTCCCACTCCATCTCCTCAGAAGCTGGGGTGGCAGGACATGGCAAGAACAGCAATAGAGGTGATGGTTACGGTGTTTTTTATCTAGAACTAAGTATCCTGAGTGATTTCTCTGTTGCTGTGTGCCCCTCGTCTTGTTTTGGGTGCACATTCAACATCATTAAATCTCAAGAATACCCATGGTCAGAAAGTGCCAGTCCAGAACCCATTCCCTAGACGCTTAGCTACAGAGCTGTGACCTTGACCGAGATGCCCTTCCTGTTTACTCCTCACCATAGAAAGTCTGCCTCGGAATGGAACATGGGATGTGCCTCTCTGCCCTTCTCTGTCTACTCCACAGAGGCGCCAAAGGATGGGGGGAGTCAAATACAGCTGCAGGGATTTAAGCCATTTCCAGGAAACCACTTCCAGCTAGGGGTGGGGGTGGTAGAGGCTGGTGTGAAGCAACAGGCAAGGTAGGGGGCCCGAACATTGCCTGGAAATGAGTAGCTAGACAAGAATGACCTTGTAGGTTCCTAAATGTCTTCCTACATGGGTCCCCAAGGCCTCAGTGTCCAAAGTGCTGTCTGAGACCTCCGGCCATGAGAGAAACCTGACGAATTATGTTTTCTGCCCCTCGCCTTCCTGCCTTCCTCTGCAACCCGCCCTGTTCCCTGACCCTGGAACCCCCAAAGCTGCTCCTGCCCCCTGGGCTTTGAGGGACAACGGTGTGAGATCAACCCAGATGACTGTGAGGACAATGACTGTGAGAACAATGCCACCTGTGTGGACGGGATCAACAACTACGCATGCGTGTGCCCGCCTAACTACACAGGTAAGGGGTGTGTTCATGCCGGTGTATTTGTGGGGTGGAGTGAGGTTGGAGATACCAGTAAGAGGACACCATTTTCTTAGTGTGGCAGAGGAGGGACCCCACACCTTCTCTACAGTAAGAGACTGAGATACGGAGACCAAGAGAGGTCCCCCCCCCATGCCCTCTCTGTTGTTCGTCCCTCTCCTCCATCTGCACCGTTTCCAGGTAAACCCCTAGTTCCTCCCCACATAGGAACATTCTCCGCAGGCACTTCCATCTGCCTGCGCAGCGTTTATGGTCCCCCTTCCTTTAGGAACCCCATGTGTTTGTTGGAGCATTGTTTAGGTCTGGAAATCTGTCTTCCAGACATTCTCCTAGGAGCTGGGAATGCAAAACTGAGCAAGACCCAGTTCTTTCTCATAAGAGGCTGAGGAAGATGAGCTTCAGTGAGAGAAGTCCAGGAGGTTGTGAGACCCTAGTGGAGAGCTTATCCCAGCTGGCGAATAAACAGAAGGCTCCCATGGGAAGGATTTCTCAGGAGTGTCTTCCCACCCAGCCACCCATCTCCAAAGCCCTACACCTCTGTTTCCTACACCCACAACTCCTCATGAGGATATTTAAACATACCATTAGCTTGGGATGCAAAATGTCACCAACTGATACAAGCAGCCTGCTTTGTGGTGAGGTCAAGTTGAAGTGGCATATCCCAGGCTTCACTTCCATGAATTCTTTGAAGAACGAACCCATAGAGTTAAACTCTCTGGTTTTAGGGAGCAGGAATAATTATAAAAGCTTGAGAAACACTGCATATAATAACAGCCATCTTCTTGGAGCTGTGACCCAAACTAACATAGTAGAGTTGTGAGCATTCCTGCTTTAAGGGAAGCTGTTTATGTTCGTTTCCAACATGCTTGATCTCCAAGTTTTCTTCTTACCCCACCCCACAACACTGTTAGAGACCTAAACATATTGTGTTGTAAGTAACATCAATTGGAAATCCAAACCTAAGACAAGGGAGAAAATTCGATGGTGCTATTAGGGGCTCCAGTGCCCTTAGCCATGGAGCCTAGTTCTTCTGTGAATTGGGGCAGGAGGCAGGAGCAGGCAGTATCTGGAAGCAGTTGTCATGCCTGCCGAGGAGGAAGTGCAGAAACTCCCTTCGCCCCTCAGAGACATTGCTGTCCAGCCCTCAGCTCAAGAGCCAAGGATTCCCGAGAACAATTTTGGAACTTCTGGACTGTGCCAAGGCCAATGGGAAAGACCATCCACTCACTCTCTTAGCTCCAGACTTCCTGGATGCAGACAAGCACTTGTGCTGGGAGCACGTGAGGGAAACCTCTCACCGTCTTCTGAGAGCACGGGTGTGACCAAGAGTTGGCATTGGCAACAGGTATCTGTTACTAGGCACTTCCTATAGACAGAGCACTGAATGAACCCCTAAAGGTCTCAGGGATTCTGCCTACCCAAGACAGGGGGACCCCCTCTGCGGCGTTAAGTCTTTGCTCCAAAAGAATATGCTCAGTGCCAAAATAGACTCACAGTGCAAGCAGCGAAGGAGAGGGTAGAGATGCTCAAATCGACTTTTCGGCAGAGACAGACTCTTAACAATTCCCAGCATGCGGATGGGCGTGGAGGCGGGGAGCTGCCCTGGTATCTGCAGGTGACCAGGCTCTATCACAGATGTGTTGCAGTTTGCACCTGAGAGGGAGCATTATAGCTTCTCTGTCTTAAAAGAAAAAAAAAATCCTACCCAGTTACTTTCTGCTCCACTGAGTCTGAAGGGGGCTGGGAAGAGAAGAGGAAGAGGTCTCCCAAGAACACAGCACCTCTCCCTGTAGAGAGGTACAGCTCAGGTTCAGATCAGGGCAGGGTGGGGTCAGCCTGCCCTCAACACAGCAGAGACCACTCTCTTAGACTGTGTCTCACACAGTCACTGCCCAGCCACCTTCATACTTCCTGTCCCTCTGAGCCTTCCGTTTGCTCCTAACCCCAACTCCTTACCCTTCTGGAAAAAGCTTCCACAGTTAGAAGTTTTCCTCTCTTAGGTCACCTTCTGATTGGCTTTTTTGAAAATAAAATCCAGGCTCAGCAGATAAAAGCACTGGCTGCTCTCTCAGAGGACCTGGGTTTGAGTCCTAGCACTCCCATGGGGGATCAGTTATCTGACTGTTAAAGTCACCTGTAACTCGGATCTTAAGGGATCTGGTGCCCTCTACTGACCTCCACAGGTACTGGGCATGCATGTGATCACAGATATATATTCAGGTAAAATACCTATAACATATAAAAATAAAAACAAAAATTTTAATAAAAAGTAAAATAAAATCCTAGCTTTAAACTCATTCACTGCTCCGTGGCGCGGTTCTGCCTCCTCATGCTATCCCTACATTCCTAACATATTTTCAGGCGGCACAAGCTTATCCACGAGACCCATCCCTGAGTATTTGTGACACGTTAGGCATTTTTGCAGAGCTGTGAACCTCAAAGATTATATCCAGTGATCGGAACTCCAAGTTCCCTTGTTAACTTCTCTGAAACATCCAAAGGGCTTTCTTTGCCTGTAGCAGCAAAAATATCTGGTCCATTTTTCCAGGCGGCTTCCCCTGGCCTCCTCAGCAAGGATATGGGTCCCCCTCGTTGCATCAGTGGTTTACCTTCGTGGTGACAACTCTGAATGGTGACTGCCTGACTGTGCGCAAATTACTCTCATAAGCAATGGGAGAAGATAAGACAGGTCACCATTACGTTCCCAGCAACTAGTACAGTGCTTCCCACATAGAAGATACTCAGTAACTAGGTGGTGAATGGGGGGGGGAGGAGGTGTAAACTAAGCATAGCCCAAGGTCAGGGTCTGGCTGGTAACTTCAGCTGTAGCAGGGTCTGGCTGGTGACTTCAGCTGTAACTACTCCAGAAGGGCCAAGAAAAACAGCCAGATGGAGCTTACTGTCCAGGAGAGACTCCAAGGGCCTTCCCACTGTCACTCTAGGGAAACTGAGTAAGGAGTCCATTAAAAAGGATATACCAAGAGAAGAATGTAGGGCTCCTAGTGTTCACAACCTATGACCTAGGCTAAGAGAAGGCTGACCTTGTGGCCTTGGTGGCCCTCAATATCCTTCCTGATGCCTGATTTCTCTTCCTTGTGACCTCCAGGGGAGCTGTGCGATGAGGTGATTGACTACTGTGTGCCCGGGATGAACCTCTGTCAACATGAGGCCAAGTGCATCTCCCTGGACAAAGGATTCAGGTAAGGCCTGGCCTCATGCTCAGGCACAGAGCCCTGAGGGCTCTGCCTCCAACAGCCTGGATGTGAGGCCCCAAGTCAGGTAGTGTCTTCTCCCCTGCACAGCCTGTCACCACATCTCCATCTCTCCTGTACTCATGTGTTTCTCTGTCTCTCACCCAGGCTGGTCACATTTGCACAAGTTTCCTTTGTCTTTTATAGTTTCTTCTATATTCTTCCAATGATAGAAAAAAGATAAAGAGATGAATGTGCTCCCTCTTCCTCTACCCCTCCCTTTGCCCTCTTATTCCTTCTCTCTCTGTCTCCTTTCTCTCTCTTAGCATATCTCTCCTTTCCAGAGCTGCAAAGGTGAGGCCATCCACAGAAGGAACCATCACAGGTAGATCCACCATCTGAAGGGTGTCTGGTCCCCTTCCCATTGTGCAGCCTTCCCCGTGGGCCGCCTTCATGGTGTTCTGCTTCCCATGGCCAGAGAAAGTTTGCTAGACTGTGCACTTGTGGAAGGGAGGTGGTGGGACCAGGAATTCTGACTAGATTGGTGGAGCTGTCTCCATCTCCAGCAGCAGAGCCAGTTAGCATCAAGGGACCACATGAACAAATTGAAAAATTAGAAAGAGGCAGCCTGAGAAGACCACCCAGTTCTTGGGCCTGAGTGTATCTTTCCATATGTTGTCTTTTTTCTCTCTTTCTTTCTATGTGTGCGCATGTGTGAGTGGGTACACTCACCAACATTACATGTGTGTAGGCCACAGGTTGATGTGGAATGTTGGAAGAGGGTCACTTACTAAGCCTGAAGTTTGCAGTGCTGTGACTGGCTTATATGTAGGTTCTGGGGGATCTAAACTCGGGTCCTCCAGCCTCCACAGCAAGTATTTCACCCACTGAGCCATCTCCCCGGATCTGTATTGTCCTTTTCTGGTGTGACATCTGGGCCCATTGCTCATCTCCAGGGGAACTGCAAGAGGTGTGAGCCTCTGGCTTGGCCAAGATAAAGGAAGCCACAGCTGTCCTGTGAGCCACCCTGTTCACATAGTCTGCTCATGCCCCTCTGAGATGTGCTAGGAAGGAGTTTCAGGAGGTGGGATCAGCCGAGTGCCACTCTCAGACCCCTGCCACCCCAGGATTCAACATCAATCAAAAGCTTCTATTTACTAAACACCAGACTGTATATGGCAAGTGGACAAAACTGTGTGAAGTGCAAATTGGAGGGAAAAATCATGCAAAATTCATGCTTGGATCCAAAGCAGAGAAGCCCAGACTGGCAGGCAAAGGGCTTTGGGTCTGCCAGGAAGGAACCAGGAGTGGTGACTAGCCCTCTGCTATACAGAATGATGAGATGACTGTCATTCAAGGTCAAACTTAGAAGGCACTGGCTTTGAAAGTACACAGCATGACGTGGAAACTGCTCGGGGTTGGGTGGGGACACAGAGTTGGAGCTGCCAGATTGTCCACGATCCTCTGATGTTTATTCTGAAAACCTCACGTCTATTATAACCAAGGGCCCTTGTGCCTGGGACAATACAGGAAAGAAAGGCATCTTTGAGTCATCTTATTTATATGTCATGTCTAGAAGCCAATGCAGTAATGGTGGTTTTTATATTCGAATGCATTTAAAACAATGGTCTATTCTCCCAATGAGGCATTTTATTAGTTTCCCCTTCCCATCATCAAACACTTGATAGTCCACAGCAGCCTAGAAGGACTTTAATGAGAGAGGGGATGCAGTCGGAATGACCTTGGCTTATCCCTGGAGACGCTTTAACGAGGTCTCGATGACGTGCAGATCCACTCAGAGGCCCCGAAAATAATAACAAAATCTGTGTACGCTGAAAACTCCACGCAGCACTTCAAGCTTCCAGTGGAGAAACTGAGGCCCTCACAGCCCATACTCAGTGACACAGACCCAGATGCCAGGGAACTAAGAGAAGTCAACCCAGATCTGGCTGGTTTCTCAGCTAAATCCAGATACTCCAGGTATCCTCGACCTATGGTCTCTAGATACAACAGGAACTTTACACATTATCAACGTGGATGATATGGCAAAATGTTTGAAAACTAAAAGAACTGAAGTGGTGCCTCAGCTGCTTCTGAGGTTAGATAAGTGTTTTGTGGACCCTGCTGTGAAGAGTGAGGTCCTCAAACCGGCATCACATGAAAACGTGTTAGGAACGTTGTGCCCAGCCATGCCCAGGCTCCCTGGATCAGAGGCTGCATTTTTTTTTTTTTAAATAGCAAAATCCATAGATGATTTCTTTGCTTAGTTATGTCTGCGAAGAAGGCCATGACAATAGAAGTCTGTAGATACTTTTGCCTTGCGGCCTCCAAGGCTGAGTTTGGAAGTGAAAATAACTTCCCTTTTCTGGGTTGCCTTGAACTTCATGCTTTAAAAGGTTGATTTTGTCTTGTTAAATGTCGGGGAGCTGTTTGAGCCTTAGAGAAGGTCACTTAGTTTCAGCTGCTCCCAGGGCTCTTTTGGATCCAGGTAATGCAAGCTTAAATGCCTGCCAAGGCTGAGGTTTGCTTTTGTTTTGTTTTGGGTTTTTATTTGTTTGTTTGTTTGTTTGTTTTTAGCTAGTTTACAAAATAATGGGCTTCATCACAACATTCTCCCGCGAGTACATCACTATGCACTATTTGTATTGGCCTTCCCACCCCCCTCCCAGGCCCAGGTTAACCAGCAGCTGAAGTGTTGGAACGAAGCAAATCCCCCTGCCTCAGATTTCTAGTTTGTTTCTTCAGAAAATTGGCTAAACCGGTTATGACGGCAGACATTTCTTAAATTTTTTTAAAGACCTGTTTTTGTTTGATGTGTGCACAGTCCCTTGGGGGCATCAGGTCCCCTGAATGTAGAAATATAGACTGTTATGATCTGCCTCGTGGGTGCTGAGAACTCAGCCAGGATCCTCTGCAAAAGCAGCAAGTGCTCTTAACCATTGAACTATCTCTTTAAACGCCCCCATCTTTTTTATTTATGCATGTGTATATGCATGTGTGTGCACATCCCTTCAGAGGCCAGAAGAGGACGTCAGGTCCCACTGGCACCACAGTTACAGGTTATCGTGAGCTGCCTGATTTGGGTGATGGGAACTGAACTTGGGGCCTCTGTAAGAGCAGCAAGTGCTTACACTTTAACACCAGAGCTTAGACTCCACTGGAGTTGGAGGCCAGCCTAAGCAGCATAGGAAGTTTGAGGCTAACCTGGGTTTGTCATTAGACCTAATCTTAAAAACAAACAAACCAAAAACAACAACAACAGCAAAAATTTTTTTGGCAGACCATGTCCCTAAAATATGGTGCAGCAGTAGGTTACACATCTTTGATTTTTCCAGCCAGGTACATAAAGGTGAACTGGTAGCTACTAGTAGAGTTCACCACACCTAAGCACATACAGGCCCACACAGTCAGTCTTCAGATTCTGGCGCTTGTTTCTACAGCGCCACCATGCTCCTTCAGGATCTTACCTAGACATCCACTTACCTAGCCTTGGAATGATGCTAGGATTCTACCCCATTCTGTCTGTTACTAAGGGGAAGGAGCACAGTGAGGGAGGGAAGAGGAGTGTCTTTTTACTTTTTTTCTTTTTTTCAATCAGATCCTTAGGGTGCAAGCTAAGAATTCAGAGCTCTTGCTTTCCCTGCGCTCTTCCTGTGCCCATCTCCCTTGATTTGACTTGGATAGATGGCACTTTGGCTTTTACTCTGCCCACCAAAATTGAGCTCATGGTCCAGAGAGGTGCACAAGCTTTGCAGGAGGAGGCAAAGCCAGGAAACACTGTGCCCGTGTGTTTGCAGGGGTCCCTTAGCTCTGGGTGCTTGCGGGTCTGTTTCTATTTGTGTTACCTCAAACAAATGAGCCAAAGACATATGTTCTGGCTACGCATAGGCTTAGTTTTGGTGCTGGCAAAGTATGGTAGGGCTGTGGACTCACTGTCGGGGAGGGCTGGACCAGCTGGATGGGAACCTGAGCAAGGGCAGCTGCTCTGGGAAATAAGAGCTTTTAATCCTTTCCGTCTTGGTTTGAATATCTGAACAAGTGAAAAAATAAAGACAAGGATGGTACAGACACCAACATTTCCTCCGTCCTCACCCTCATCATTTCCACATTGCACCGTGTGACTTTACACAATGTTCACTGCACTCCAGAACAGTAGATGTTATTGAGGGCTTTCGAAGAAGGATAAGATAGAGAAGCCACGAGCGGCTAGTACACCTAGAATAGCGTCTGACACAGTAAGTGTAGCTTCACTCACTGAGGCTTGGGAGGGTGACTAGAGTGTTCTCTGGGTGCTGCTTTGCAGGGTATTGCCCCCCCACCCCCACACAGGCTCCTGAGGATCTGATGAGATGCTTCTTGAAAGTGCTTGGCCGAGTGTCTGACATGCCGAATGTCAATTCTAGGTAGAAGGAAGCAGATCTTACTCAAAAGCTGTATGATTCACCCTGTGCTCCCAGTCCGGTTCTGAAAACAAAATTTGTCGCCTACATGCAGCAGACTCTGGGAGCAAAGGCCATGGACCACAAACGGAGCCCAGGAGCAGACAAGCCTGGGGAAACCTTAAGGAACTGGAGTAGATGGAGAGAGAGGTTTGGCAAGGGGAGGCACATGAGTGCCTGCTGGCAAGCTGGCAGGCCCTGAGCGAGCTTCTCTCTGCTTGTGTTCCAGGTGTGAATGTCTCCCTGGCTACAGCGGAAAGCTGTGCGAGACAGACAATGACGACTGTGTAGCTCACAAGTGCCGCCACGGAGCCCAGTGTGTAGACGCGGTCAATGGCTACACGTGCATTTGCCCCCAAGGCTTCAGGTATGGGAGAGAAGCACCACAGAAGGAGGGTAGCCTGGACAAACGGCAGGAGCAGGCAGGGATGCAAGCCTCCCTGCAGCTAACCAGGGCAACTCCACGGAAAAGTTGGACTTGAGTCCTAGTGCCAGTCGTCACACATTGCGTGATTCTACCTAAGGGAAGACACCACCATCTTGGAGCCCAGCTTGTGGGGTGACTGGAAACCAAAAACTGGTAGAAAGAGATCTCAGGGCTCAGGGCACAGGGCTTAGCATACGTATCACCCCAGGTTCAGTCCCTAGCACTAAATAATAAATACAATAAAAAACGGCAGTGACTCAGTAGGGTGTTCGTGGCCAGACTCCGGCATTGGTGCCAGAAGAAAGGTCAAATAGGTGGTTAGAAGTCTGGGCTCTGGGTCCCCCTCAACTTGGACTTCACGGGGTTTCAGGAAACTGGGGGTGCTCAGACTGAAATCAGTACACACTGAATGGCATGAATACAGAATGTGCAGATTCACTCTGACGTAGACTCCAAGATAGTGAGACAAGAAGGAGCTGTGAGCTCTCGCCAGGCCCATCTGAACCTAAGGGAGCACTTCAACAGTGTTAAGAATAGTCACATTGGCTTTGCAGTTAATACCACTCAACGTTGTTACAGGGGACCCAAGTTCAGTTCCCAGCACCCACATCAGGCAGTTCACAACCACCTATATCTCCAGCTCTGGAAAGATCCAACCTCTCTGGCCTCTGTGGGCACAGGCATTCATGTGTACACACGTACAAACATATCATTTAAAATTTATTTTTAAAAATCTTTTTAATAGAATATTCACATGGTAGCTCAGCTACACTGCTGTGTCTCCATCTCCAGAACTTCCACACCTTGCAAAATTCCAACCCAAACACTATAAACAACTCCCCATTCCCTCCCTGTAATACTGACAACCTCATTCTACCTTCTGTCTCTATGAGCCTGACCTTACCAGGTGCCTCATCAGAAGGTGCTGGCCTTTATGGCTAGCTCCTTTCACTTAGCACAGTGCTCTCAAGGCCCATCCGTGTTGTTGCAGATGTCAGAACCCCTTCCTTTGTAAGGCAGAATTTTCCTGCTCGCTGGCTGTGCCATGCTCCGTTGATTCATTCAGTCTGAGCTCTCTACAGCCTCACCTCAGTCTCTTTTGATGACTCTGAAATATGCCTTTTAATCTGATTCAGTTATTTTACGTATACACAGGCACACATACCATGGCACACTCGTAGAAATCAGAAGACAATTTGCAGGAGTCAATATGCTCTTCTACCATGGATACCAGGAATCAAACTCAGATTATCAAGCTTGGCAGCAAGCACCTTTATCCACTGAGCTGAGCTATCTTATCTGCATTGGCTCATATTTTTTTTTTTAACAAAATGTAAGACACTGAGACTTACAGAACAGGGCTCACTCCAGTTAGAGGAAAGGCTGGAACGTTGTACTATAGCCCTCCTCTATAAATAAATAACTACTTTGTCTCCTCTCTCCCATGCCGTCTTTCCAGTGGGCTCTTCTGTGAGCACCCCCCGCCCATGGTTCTGCTACAGACCAGCCCCTGTGACCAGTACGAGTGCCAGAACGGGGCGCAGTGCATAGTGGTGCAGCAGGAGCCCACTTGCCGCTGTCCCCCGGGTTTTGCTGGGCCCAGGTGTGAGAAGCTCATCACTGTGAACTTCGTGGGCAAGGACTCCTATGTAGAACTGGCTTCCGCCAAGGTCCGGCCCCAGGCCAACATCTCCCTGCAGGTATGCTCTTCCCCTCCCAACTGCCATCCTTGGAAGAACTGAGTATAGCACCCCTCAGAGTACAGCTTAGCCCCCGTGGTTCAACCGGTGGATTAGTAGCCCAGGCACTGCTGCCTGCTCACCAGACCTCTGCAACCTTAGTCAAGACTTAATCTCCTTGAGTGAAATACTCTTTCAGTAAGAGGTCTCTTGAGCAGCTATGCACAGCAGGCTCTGCTCCAGCCTGTGGGAATGAAGGATGCACAAGAAGATCCTCTCCCTGCATAGCCCGGCCATTTGGCAGGACTGTACCATTGGGGTCGATGCCAGCATACATGGGAAGCGCTAACTCCCATCACCCTCCTGCTGTCTTCCTTCACTCCTTCCCCCAGTGCTCCTGATGCCTAAATGTGCTATCAGATGCACCTGCTGTACATCTGGTCACATGGAGGTTCACCCAGCAGCCAGCTGGGCAGAGTCTTCTGAAGCCTGGCTTCCAGGCTTGGCAGAACCTAGAATCTTCTGCAGAGCTTTTAAACCTATCTTTTTGCCCACAAAGACTCATGCAGACTCACTCTGCCGTGAAGCCCAAACAGTGATATTGTTAAGACCTCCCCAGATGGCTCTGAACACATTGCTTGCTTCACGGGATACCCTGAGTTAAGTTGTGGTCTTTAGCCTTTGTTTACAACTGTTATTATATGTTTCATGCAGAGGGAACAGGGGCCTCAAAGGGGGCAGGTATTTTGTTGGATCACATTGTATACTAGTAGGAGAGGCAAATTAGGGCTGGAGCCTCCCGGCATGCATAGGTATGACTGGCCTAGCTTCCATGCCTGCACACTCAACCAGCCATAGATCAAAAACATTTTAAAGAAAACTGACTTTATATTGAACATGCATGGCCGTACTTAGCCCCTACCAGCTATATCCAGCCCACAGCTCTTGGGCCATATGTAGCCAAGGGTAGCCATGAATATTATCCAGAAAAAAATTGGAAACTTACTTAAAACATTATGAGAAGTTTTTATTTGTGAATGTTTTTCTATAAGTTAATTGCACAGTTCTCTGGCAAGAATTTGTAGATGACAAGGTTACATCACGGTCTCAAAAGTTTGGGCATGATGGTAACCAGTACATATGTATTACAGCTATTCCCACGGCATTTTCCCTGTCAGGTACTGTCATTCATCTGGAGAGGATAGAAGTCGCGTGGGTGGAGTGCATGGACTCGCTGCAGATATTCTTATATATAAGGGGCTTGAGCATCCTTGAGGGGGTCAGTGGCCCTGATGTCATGACACATAGTACATGTCCAGTGCATATTTGTTGAAGCGATTTGCTCAGCTTGCGTTTGCTGAAGTGTGAGCTTAAGTCTTACCGTCCTGGAATAGACAGGCCAGATTGAGAAAGGTACGGATTTGAATTCCAATCTGGTCTAGGCTCCGAGACAGCCACCTGAGGAAGGTGCGTGGGTCAGGAGAGGTGGGAGCTTCGATAAGTCCTAACCCACACACCCTGGTGACTCTCCCCAGGTGGCCACTGACAAGGACAACGGCATCCTTCTTTACAAAGGAGACAATGACCCCTTGGCACTGGAGCTGTACCAGGGCCATGTGAGGCTGGTGTATGACAGCATGAGCTCCCCTCCAACCACGGTGTACAGGTAACGACCTCCCCTCAACCCCAGCCACAGAATGTGTCCCTACAGAGTAGATAGCAGGTGACTCTGAGACCTCTTGTCCTACACATATACACTACTCCCAGAGTGGCAGGTGGGAGGGAGGAGAGGTGCTGCTGGAGCGAGAAGCAGGAAAGAAAGGCAGGCCCATGTGGGGAGATGACACCTCATTACCATAAGATAAATGGCCAGCTGGCTACTGTGCAAGGAGCCAGGTGCTCCAATGGAGATGAGGCTGCTTAATGAGGTGCCCTTTTCAAAATGTCATCCTAATCTTTTATTAGTTTAAGAAAGAAAGCAGGGCGATTAGCATGCAATTCAAGGAGAGGAAATTCAAGAGCACCCAGGGAACAGGACTCTGCTTAAGTGACTTTCAAACTGTTCTGAAAGACAGTGTTTCCTAAACTTGTCTTTTTTAACAATCATCATATAGGATAGGCAGTTTGCTATAGCTGTAACAAAATACCAGAGATGATCAACTTATAAAGAGGGAAGGTTTCTCTTGGCTCACAGTTTTAGCGATTTCAGTCCGTGGTCATTTAGTGTCATCACTTTGACTCTGTGCCCGCAGCACACCTTGGTGGGAAGTATGTGTTAGAGCAATCTACTCTCCTCATGACAGCTCAAAGCAGAGAGAGAAGAGTGGGAAGAGTCCCATCATTCCGTTCAGTCTATGCCCCTCAGTGAGCAGCCCTACTTCCTAGAGGTTCCACCCTCTCCCAGTAGCAGCACAGACTCTGAACCAAGTCCGACACACAAGCTTTTGGGGGACCCCTTAGCTGCAGGCTGCAGCACCTGGTTCTGCGCGGCAGCTGTGCACGGTTCCCTCGTCTGCCACCCTCCGCCAACACTCAGTCTACGCTCTCTCCAGCCTCACACAGGTGACACCTCACACTGACAGGCTCCTTCATCTACTAAATATTTCCTCCTGTTTAGTAAAAGGCAGAGTGAGCACCGTCCGACATAATTCTCCAGAATCAGAAACTTTATGGTACTCAAGGGTTTTCAGTTTCTGTAGCATTTTAGATGGAGGATAGTCAACCCGTAAACTATATGCAAATAACCCAAACTCTGAAAAACTGCTTTTGATCCTGATCTCTTCAGCTAATGGACTCTTAAACCAAATAATGATTAAAATTTAAAGTTAGTTGTATTACATGGTGGTGTTGGGTTTTGGTTTTGTTTTTTTTTTTTTAAAGAATAACCAGAGTTTTTGATACCTGTCTGTGTTACCTCTGAGTCACATAAAATCAATAGAAGAAGGACCCAAACTCAGGGAGACTCTGCACACAGAAGAGGCCACACACTGCCTGGGGACTTAAGAGCTTAATTCACTGGGTTTGGTGAAAAGTAGTTCTGGTTAACTACATCGTTTCTTCTGTTGAAACTTTGTATTGAGCTTAAGACTCATAATGCATAGAGGTAGAACTACACTGCAGAGTTGGGAGGTACAGACTTCTGATTCTCTTCTAATAAAGACAGTTTGAAAATCATTGTTTAAAGCTAGTGGTGTGAGTGGGTCATGGTAGCAAATGCCTTTAATTCCAGTGCTCAGGAAGCCAAGGAGTATGTGCAGATCTCTGAGTTCAGGGCAAGCCTGGTCTACATAGTGAATTCCAGGACAGCAGGAGCTACCCTGCCTCAAAAAACTAAATAAGAAACAATAGTTTGGGCTGGATGGCATAGCTCTGTAGAAGGGAATTTATGTAACATGCATGTGGCCCCTGAGTTCAGTCTTCATATCAAACACACACACACACACACACACACACACACACACACACACACACACGCACGGGCAGAGTATGGTGGGAGACGGAAGGAAAGAGCAGAGGGAGGAGGAAGTAGATCACAGAGCAGAATGTGATCCCTGAGGCAGCAACACCTGCTGACATGGTAAAATACACAAATACACATATTCAGTCCTAACCCCATGAGAAATGCATCAGCTATCGGGGACAGGACAGCAAATCTGTGTTCAAGGATTTCAAGTGGCTCTCATGCATAAAAAAAAAAAAAAGAAAGAAAGAAAAGAAAAGAAAAGAAAAGAAAAGAAAAGAAAAGAAAAGAAAAGAAAAGAAAAGGAAAGAAAACTGAGACAAGGTCCCACTGTGTAGCTCCAGCTGGTCTGAAATTCACACTGTGTAGATCAGGCTAGCCCTGAACTCCCAGAGATCTGCCTGCGGAGTACTGCAGTTAAAAGTGTGTGCCACCACGTCCACCTCGATGCATAAACTTCAGAAGCAGAGGTTCATGTGTGAAAACTCCCTGGAGAAGGAGCCATTCGAGTTGGATCTTAAAGGCAGGAACCTACACGTTCTGAAAAGACAAGTAGGTAGGCTCTGTTGGGACAGCAGCAAAATCAAGACACAGTGACTGGGACACCAGCCAGAGCAGAAGGCTCACATGGAGGATGAGGAGAGACAAGACCAGTCCCGGACAGTAGGGCACAGCAGACACTGGGTCCCCTAGCATCCTTGCTTCTGAAACTGGTGACCTTGGCCCAGGTGGGAAGGACAGAGAGTGGGGAGGCAGGGCCAGTGACACCCATGTCAGAGAGAAAGCACTTGGTGTCACATAGGGGGTTAAGTGATCTTCCTCTACCTCCCTGGCCTCCTTCCTATGGCAGTGACGGGTATTTCCTAGGGTTCTGGTGAGTGTAAAACAGTACTTGGCAAAGGAGCCATGAAGTGGACTATAAAGGACAGAAGATTAAAGGCAGGCTTCCAGAAGCAGCTGGGCTCTGTGCAGAGGGAGGGGCCTTCTGGAAACGCTATGCTGAGTTAGGGCCCAGGAAACCACAGCTGCCTCGTAAAACTGCCATCAGGGAGTTGTATGAGTTTATCAAGTCCACCAGGGAGATGCCATGCCCTTGGAAAGAACCAAATGATGGACATACAGACTTGGATTCTCATTCCAACCCTGGTGGCAGAACGTTACTGCCCTTCAGATCATAATCAATTATAAGAGGCCCCAGGCTCCAGGATCCCGCACAAAGAGCGACTTTATGGGACAGTTCATGTATGTTTATATGCACATCATCCACATGATCTAAGGACAGTTTTCAATTCAATATTTTCTATATTTTTAATAATATATGCTTTGGCTGTGACCCATCACATGAGGTCATGTGTGGAACTTTCCACTGCGACATCATGTTAGTGCTCGATTCTTTTTTCATGTTTTGGAGTCTTTTGCATTTTGATTTTCAGATAATAGCGATGCTCAATCTGTAGTGTTATCTCTCTCTCTGACTAACTGATTTGGTAAACACCTATCAAGCATCTGGGCCGAGTGTAGGGGACACAAGATTAAACATCCCACGCACAGAGGAAGACACACTTGTTGACAGACAGTGGCCACACAGGCAGGATCTAGCCAGCCTCCCTGGAGGCTCCCCAGCCTGCTGTTGGGACACTTCCGAAGACGAAGTAAATATTCCTGCTTGGAAGACGAGAGAGGGCTCCTGGGGTGGAGGCCTAACTTAACACTAAGGAGCATTCCCACGGGGCAGGAAGGGGAGATGCCCTCTGTGAATGCCATGCTGGGAGAGGCTGTAACTCACGGCTGGTTCTCTGTGAGCTGACAACAGCTAAGAGGGCAGGAAGCCATTCCTCAGAGTCACTGCAGTGACTTCTTGCTACCTGGGAGGCTGTGTCAGCTACAAATGAAAGCCAAGAAGCTTTCAAATCAAAAATGACCCATGAGAGGAGTTGATAGCCTACAGGTTCCTGTCCCCCAAGGCCCCCCATGAACCAGCCCCAAGAAAGGGTGAGCTTCCAGGGCCCCAGCAGGCTTCACTGTTCTGGAGCAGCACTCTTCTAGATCCCAGGGCCTCCCTTCTGCTCATCCCTGATTCCGTTCAGGTTTCCAACTGTCCTCATAGGAAGGGGAGAGCATGTCAAGATTCTACTGTAAGCCACAGGGCAGACACATGGCAAGCCCAACTGGGTCTCTCCTGCCCCAGAATAGGCCAGGCTTTGGTAGGAAAACTTGCCATAAGACTCCTGCCCACAGGGCCAGGAGCCTGTGGGAAGGGTGTTGTTGTGAGGTTGGAGCTATAGATAGATCATCAAGACAAACTGGAAATTCGGGGTTTGAGGGGGCCACGTCTTGGGTTTTTTTAAGGTTTGCCATTCAAAACTCCACGCACCAGTCAGCTCTACCTGGCAGAGCACATATCCTCACGGTTTGAATTATCACCAGCTCATTCACTGCCAAGGTCTTTTTCCCATTTGATCCTCAGCCCATGAACCAGCGAGCATCATCACTCCTGTCTGAGGGATGAAAAGCCTGATTGCTCAGAGGAAGCCATGGATGGGAAGAACTTGGGCTTAGACCCAGGTCAGGTTCCCCACCCTCCCACTGTGGTGGCTGCAGGCGGTGGTACTAGGGTGCATCAGTCAATTACTAGAGCGGGTCTAGGCACAGGCTGCTTGCCTAAAGAAATGGCAGAAGTCTTTGTTCCTGCCGGGTTCTGTCGCCACCTATTGGTAACACTTGGTATCGGGGAGAAATGACCATCTCATCATCAATCTTTCTTGTACAGTGGCCTAGAGTCCCATAGCTGAGAGACACTATTTCTCTTTGAGGCTTTTTGTGAGGCACCCTAACCCCTGAGCAGTGAGTCTCCCGATTCCAAACGAGGAAAGATGTGCCTCCTGCCTGTGGGCTTGTTAGAGTTAAAGGAAGGTTTTCAGCTCCTGCTCCTACCCCTTGGCCCACCCCTGCCACTATTAAAAGCAAAAGAGAGTCAAGAGCATTTGCTGCTCTTGCAGAATACCCAGATTCCGTTCCCAGCACCCATATCATGCATCTCACAACCACCTGTAGCTCCAGTTCTGGGAGATCCGGCATCCTATTCTGGCTAAGTGTGTATGTGGTGCACATATACACACTCAGGCACTTACATATGCACACATAACAAGTAAATCTTTAAACACAGAAGAGAACTCTGTGGACCTCTATGGCAGTGTTTGAGACCATAGCAGCCCTAGGCAGGGCCTTCCCCCAGCCCCACCCCCAGCCTGCCTCAGCAACTCCAGTGCTGCCGCCGCTTGCCACTGCTCCTGTCTGACCCCAGTGGACCATAAGGAAGACTCTCAGCCTCTCATCTCCTCTGAAATCCCTAATGATCTCTCCAAGACCCTAGTCACCAGGGCTCGGCAAGGCAGCATGGCCTTTTCCCTTAGAGCAAACAGAAGTGTTTGGTTTAGTTTAGTTTTGACTTTTTCCCTATATTTATTGTTAGCAGTATAGCAAGACTTCTCACTGACATTTTGATTGAAAGACCAAGGTTTACAACTTTGAAAAATTCTTTGTGTGCATATAAGATTGAGTATGTACATGGCACGGCATGCTTGTGGAGATCTGAGGATGACCCCGAGCATCAGTCTTCACCTTCTGCTTTGTTTGATACAGGGTCTCTTGTTCATTGCCGTGCATGCCAGGCTGGCTGGTCTGTGAACTTCTGGGGATTCTCCCGTCTCCACCTCCCATCTCCCTGTAGCTCTGAAGGTACAGATGCACACCACTGTATCTGGCCTTATGAGGGTTCTGGGATCCAAACTCAAGTCTTAACTGTTACACAGCAAGCTCTTTGCCAGCTAAACCATCTCTCCGGTTCCTACAACCTTTTTAAAAATGTGTATAGGGTGAGCAGACAAAGCTGTCCACAGAGCTGGGGGAGCCCAACACTGCCTGGGGCAGAGACTTATATCTGCACCTCTTTTTACCCCCACACCTCCTGCAAGCACTGTCTCCAACCTGGTGGCCCACAGCCATGCACACAGACCTCCGCTGGCCCTAGGGAGCTCAAGGAGGGGCAAGGAAATGGGCTTAGCAGCCAGGAAGGAGCTAACAGTGTTGCTTGCTGGGTCTATCCGGAACAGGAAAATAGCTGCCCAAACTCCCTTGATCCTTACTTGGTGCTAGAAGGAAAGGAAGAGATGGACACACACCACTACCCTGGCTTCATGGCTGCCTCTGACAGGAGACTGCCCAGCACACACCCTAGCATGAGTCTGCTTGCTAGCCTTGGATCTTTACTATCTTCCAAAGGTCTGTGTGCTGAAGGCTTGACCTCCAGTCTGCCCTGTGAATAGGAAGTGGAACATTGGAAGAGGAAGTGAGGTCACTGGGTGGGTGTGCCTTTAAAATGAACCCTGGAACCCTTCATCTTCCTCTTTGCTTCCCAGCCTCCAAGAAGTAAACAGGACTCTGCCAAAGACTGGCCTAAAATAACCATGGACTGCATACAACCTTTAAAACTGAGTTCCCAAAAAGCCCCTCCCTTCTCTATTATGGGTCGCAGGAGCTCAGGACAGCAGCAGCTCTAGGGGGGTCTGGGACACAGCTGCACATTTTTGCACGTGGTTAGAAGAGGGAGGGAGGCCTCTTTCTCTAACCCTCACACATCAACTTATCTGCAAGGTGACAGCCTCTGCCATGTCCTCATTCATGATGCGGAGCAGGTAGAGATGCTTCTGGCACCTCCACGCAGTCTCTCAGCCCCTCTTCCCTAAACCAGACCCCCTCAATGGTCTCAGCCCCTACTTGCCCTCCTTTTCCTGCTTCTCAGCTAGACCTTATGCTCAGAAGTTGGCCATTTAATTTGAAGATGTTATGGAGAGTAGAGTGTGATCTTTGAGATTTGCTACTGGTCCCTTGCACCTAAGACAGTTTAGCCCAAAGCCCTTGGTGGAAGCATGGGTAGGTGGATGGATAGACAGGATGTGTGGATGCAGAGGAAGGAATAAGAGTGGGCAGGTACATGGGAAGAAGGAGGGAGGGAGGGAGAGAGTGAGAGAGGGAAGGAGGAAGAGGTGGACAAATAGCTATAAAAGTTTTGTTTTGTTTTGTTTTTTGAGGACTTGGGTGGGTCCCAGGCTCCTGTGTGTTCCCCTCTACCATTGCTTTCTCCCAGGATCAAAGCTAGGGATCTCCAGGGTGCAGGCTGCTGTGGGTTCTTGCTGACAGTGTTCTGTATGTGTGCACATGTGTGCATATGCATGTGGAGGCCAGACAGCCTCAGGTATCGTTCCTCTGGTGATGTCCACCTTCTTTTGAGACAGGATCTCTCACTGGCCTGGAACTGACTCCCCAGATCTGGGTTTGCCAGTGTGTGGTACCATGCCTAGCTTTCTCTGTGGGACCTAACTAGGTGCTTTCAAGACTAGCTCTTTACTCAGCCAGCTCTCTCCTTGACTCCTCCATTAATAGGATAAATATCACCAATAACTGCTCACATTCTCCCAGTAATTTGATCACCCAATAATTCTGGCAAGTTGTTCTCCCCTTCTGGAGGACACTGAGACTGGGGTCTTGCCCAGCAGTGAGGGGATAGGGAATGGCTGTCTCTTTCCCACCCAGCCGACCTGTACACTGCCTATCATTTCCCTCTCCTCCTCTGAAATGTCAGATGTTGAAACTGTCCCTCCTACCTGTAAAATCAGGGGGAACCCCAAGGCTTCAAGGAGAGCGGGAATCTTCTGTCTGCCACCCACACCTGAACCAATGAGCCAGATCTACCTACTCCCCAGTGAACATCTTTAAACTCCCATCATCGCCCACTGTTCTCCCCCAGCCCCTGCCAAGGATAAAGTCCTGAACCCTGGAGGGGAACAGAACGTTGGAGTCAAAAGTTTTACTTCTAAACACTGTCTCTGGCATCCATCAGCTGGATGCCCTTAGACAAGTCACTTAACTGCTCTGGGCCCCAAGGTCTTTATCTGTATAGTAGGTTGTTACTGATACCTACTTCATAGAACTATCATGACATGTGAAGAATATAAATGAGTGATTTGGCCTTATCCATGGCCCATCATAAAGCCTGTCCTCTATCACATATTACCTGGGGTGGGGGAGGGGGAGTAAACAGTTCCATTTCCCTAAGCTTCCAACTCCATAGTTCTGGAATGAGGATAGACTCACTTGGCATAATTTGAGACATTCTTTCCTCAAATGTGACATGCTCAGAACTGACGATTACACAGCAGATTTAGGTGGAACGTAGACAAACTACTGAAATTTTAACTGAGAGCTTGTTTCATACATGCTAGGGGGAAAAAAAAATCACATCACACTAAAACGTTTTTCTCCCAGATATTTGTTAAAGCAAAGCTAGCTCTTCAGTGAGACTGATGGAGAGACCAGGGCAGGTGAAGGGACAGCATCTTCGGAGAGCAAGTGTCCAGGCGGAGCGCAGGCAGAGCCACACCCGAGGTAGATGACGGGCCAGGGATAGCCTGCCCGCTCTGGAGAGACCAGGGCAGGAACTGAGCGGCAACTGCAGAGCCACTGGGCAGGCTCCGTGGTGTGAGCAGAAACCACGGCACATCTGAACACACAGAGAGTGGCGTGAATGCCAACTGCTCAGTCAGGACACTGTGCTTATCTGAGAAAGGGGTCCAGAGGTCAAAGGTCATGACATCCCTCCCTTACCCTTGTGTCACTCGGAAAAAGTGAGGAGATGAAGGCCAAAAGGAAGTATTTGGAGAGCGGGGTGGAGGGTGGGGTGGGTTCTTTTCTGCTTCTACTTTTGCAACTTCTGCAATTCTCAGTTGTTCCCAAATGGCAAGTAAAGTAGAATGTGCACAGCGCGGGTCCAGGCTGCAGCCCCGCAGCCAGGAAACGCGCTTGACCTCTGGCTCTTTCCCTTTCTCTCCTGTCCAGTGTGGAGACGGTGAATGATGGTCAGTTCCACAGCGTGGAGCTCGTGATGCTAAACCAGACCTTGAACCTGGTGGTAGACAAAGGAGCCCCCAAGAGCCTGGGGAAGCTCCAGAAGCAGCCAGCAGTGGGCATCAACAGCCCCCTCTACCTTGGAGGTAACGCCCCACTACCACCACCTCTCTGGCTTTCTGTTTCTGCGCTGACACCCAGACCTGCTGCCAGGGTCTCCCCCATGTCTTCGTGGCACCTACTACTAAAGTCAATCAGGGGAGACTTCCTGGAGGAAGTGACAACAAAACTGGTAACTGAAAGGGTGGTCAAGCATTAGCCCAGCCTTGGGGAACAGACTCTGTGGACTGATGCTTGTAAAGGAAAGAGGGTGGGCCTCTGTGGAAGAGCCAGTGTACGGGGAGGGAAGAAGAGAAAGCAGGAGATGGAGGGGTGTCCAGGCTCTGCTGCAGTTTGCAAGCTTCAGACAGTATCTCTCTGCCCTGCCACCTCTTGGACATGCCAAGAAGCACCACACTGAGGTCAAGGTTGTTCAAGGGCCAAAATGGCAAACCTCCACAAGCTGCCTAAAACTGGAAATGAAGCCCCTAAGCTGGTGGGTCTTGAATTACATGCAGAAAAAGGCAAACTAACATCGGAGCAGGGGTTTCGGTGGTAGTGCTTGCCTAGTAAGACAGAGCAGCACCTAAGGGTCTATCTCCAGAACACATGCACACATGCAGCCACCAAAGCAGCTTCTCAATGCAGATCCCTAATACATCAGCCCAAGCGTCCCCTGCCAAGGGCCGGCATGTATCTGGGGACATGCACTTGGAACAGGACATCCAGGTGCAAGGGACACAGTGTGCTCCCACCCCAGACCCACCTCAGGACACAGCTTCTCCATGAGGAAATGTTGTTCCCCTCCCCTATACCACACAACAACCCCCCCACCCCACCCACCGCACACCGTGGCCAGAACACAACTGGGCACTTATTCTAGCCAACATGGGGTCTGGATATGAATAAGAGTGAAAGACTTTTTTTGTTTTGTTTTGTTTGAGACAGATTCTTATGCACCCCAGGCTGGCTTCAAACTTCATCTGCAGCCAAGGATAACCTTGTCCTGCCTCTACCTACTGAGTAGGCAGATTGCAGGCATGTGCCACCGTGCCCAGACTATGTGGTGCTAGGCACTGAACCCATGGCTTTGTCTATGCTAACGAGGCACAATTGTTCCATATGCACAACAGTGAAAGGAGAGAGAAAACACAGACCAGGTGTCCTGAAAACAGTCTGCTGAAGGCCCAAGGACAGTGTCAACATAGCACAGAGGGTAAAATAGCCTGGAAGCCTTGAACCCCAAAGCTTCACTGATGCAAGCTGCTCCCCAAACACGTCTTCTCTCCCAAAGTACAACCCCTTTGCTTTCACACAGGAACTAGAGCAAGGGGCACCTCGACACGGTGGGGACAGCAGGGTGATCTAGTGTTCCTCTACCCATGCCATACCTAAGGGGCGGGCCTTACTGAAACCGGTGGGACTGTGTTGCAGTAGGTGACAGGTCCTCTGATTTCTCCTTTGGAAGCTTAAAACAGAGACCTCTGGAATTTTTTCTGAATTTAAATACTGGTGATAAGTTGAGGTGGGGTGTTTGTTTGTTTGGTTTGGTTTTTGTTTGTTTTTTTGAGACAGGTTTCTCTGTTGTAACTCTGACTGTCCTGGAACTCTCTCAAAAGACTAGGCTGGCCTCAAACTCACAGGGATCCTCCTGATTCTGCCTCCCAATTAAAGATCCTCCCAATTCTGCCTCTGGGATTAAAGGTGTGTGCCACCACCGCCTGGCTATAAGTTGAGTTTTGACAGCACTAGAGCAAGAACGCATGTCCCTGTGGGGTTGAGGCCCGGGCTTTGATCTGTTAGTTCAGTTTGAACGGCAGAGGCCCGAGCTCTGAATAGTAACTGTGAGTGTGTATGTGTGTGTGTGTGTTTTCTCACTTTGAAGGCTAAGTGGGTAGGGAACAAGGGGGTGTCTAAAGGTTATCCTGGCTTCCTTCATCAGGCATCCCCACCTCCACGGGCCTCTCAGCCTTACGCCAGGGTGCAGACAGGCCACTGGGTGGCTTCCACGGCTGTATCCACGAAGTGCGTATCAACAACGAGTTGCAGGATTTCAAGGCCCTCCCGCCTCAGTCCCTGGGGGTCTCTCCTGGCTGCAAGTCCTGCACTGTGTGTCGACACGGCCTGTGTCGCTCCGTGGAGAAGGACAGTGTAGTGTGTGAGTGCCACCCAGGATGGACCGGGCCATTATGTGATCAGGAAGCTCGGGACCCGTGCCTTGGTCACAGGTAAGTGTTCTGAGAATACACCTGCCTGCATCTGAGGAATGGGCACTGGTGGATGCTAGGGGAATTGTGGTCCTACTGTGGATACCACAACTACTTAAAATGCCGAGAATGGAAGCTCCTACATCCCAGCAGCAGGCCTGGCTTGAAAACATTAACATGAAGGGGGCTTTCTCAAAATATCTGTCTCCACCAGGCAGCCCTTGGGACCTATTAAAGCTACTTCCAGACTCTGCACTGCCTCAGTGTGCTTAGAAAAGGTTGTCTTAAGGAAAACAGAACCCAAAACACAACATAGCACAGCAAATAGAAGAAAGACTGCTGAATTCCAGTTCCTGTGTGCCCTGCAGGATACCAGGTCTGCATAACAAAACACAGCTGAGTCTCATTCAATGGTTCAGTCATTCCTTATTCATTTAACACATGTTTATTGAGGGCCTACTATGTGCCTTATACTAAATACAGTAGACCCAATATTCCTAGAAATTGGAATCAGCCAAATATAATTATCAGACTCAAGACTGGTAATTTGGCTGTCTGAACAAGTCAGGAAATAATAGTCTTGATCAGGAAGGAAGGAGACCTGTAGAGGCCTAAACTTCTTGTTACTCTTGATGTATGTGCCTGGCCCTGGAATCAGCATGTGACTCCAGATGTCATCCCAGTAGGCTCAGAGATGTATTGAAAGGGCCCGGGAACTTGAGGTTCAGATTCAGATTCAGAACCAGGATCAGATTCCTGAGTTAAATGATGACCCCTTCGAGTCTCAGGATTAAGCAACAAACTTCCTCAGGCTTCATTGCCCAGGTGCTAGCTGTCACTGTCACTCACACACACACACACACACACACACACACACACACCGAAGCAGACAAGCAGAGCCAATCAATTTAAAAGATAACAAAGGCAGATTCCCAAGCAGGGGAATCTGAGCCAATCAAAGTTGTGCACGCCCTAGCCCCAGCCCCCTTCCCCTGCACACCATAAAATGCCAAAAGACAAAGGAATCAGGTTTCGCCTCCCACTCTCCCTGCGTGGAGACTTGCAGAAGGTGAACCCCGATGCACCAGATATTAAAAGCCTCATGTGGTTGCATCGATCCTAAGTCTCATGGGTTTTCTTTGGAGGTTGTCTCTCACAGTAGACCCTGACAGGGGCTCGCGCCATGGGGCATGGGGCCCAGGTCTTTTCAGTATCATGATTGAAAATGCAGGCTTTGGGGGCTGGAGAGGTGGCTTAAGGGTAAAGGCTTTTGCCGTCCAGCCTGATGGCCTGAGTTCAGTCGCCATGACCTACACAAAGGAAGGCAAGAACCAACTCCCCTAAGTTGCCCCCTGACCTGTACAACCGTACTATGGCATGTTCACACACACACACAGAGAAATCAATGGATAGATAATAAAAGTAATACTCTTAAAAGAAAGAGCTGGGAGCAAGAGAGATGACTCAGCCTTTAAGAGCACTGACCTTCCAAGGACCCGAGTTCTTCCAAAGGACCCAGGTTCGATTCCCAAAACCCACATAGCAGCTCACAACTATCTGTAACTCCAGTTCCAGGGTTCCAACACTGTTTTCTGGCCTCTGTGGGCACTATGCACACACATGACACACATATAAGCATGCAGGTAAAATACCAACATACATAAAAATACATAGGTCTTTTTTTAATTTGCTGAAGAAAACAAAAAAAGAAAGAAAGAGATGGCTCAGTGGTTAAGAGCACTTGCTGCTCTTATAGAGGACCCGAGTTCAGTCCCCAGCACCCACATGGTGGCTCAGAACCACCTATAACTCCAGTTCCAGAGGATCCTCTTCTGGTCTTCATGGGTACCAGGCACATACATGGTACACATGGTATGCGCAGGCAAAACCATCATACGCATAAGATAAACAACTCTCATTTTTTTTTTATTATAAAATACGGACTTTGCCATCCATCCTTCACTCTGGGAGATGGACAGAAGGCTAGTTCATGGGAGGGGCTGTCAAGATATAGGAGTGATGTAAGGTCATGGGAGGGGCTGCCATGGAGTGAGGAGTGGTACAAGGCCTAATGTGCTTAGCACAGTGGCTGGCACCCAGCATGTGCCATCTGCTGAGAACAGGTTAAGTGTCTTCTCCAAAATGCCTGACACTAGAAGTTTTTCAGATTTAGGGTATCTTTTTCACATTTTGGCATGTGTGCATATACCTCTGAGATATTTGGGGGATGAGAACCAAGCTTATACAGAAAGTTCATTTCATAGACCCCTCACACCTGTGGCCTGGTGATAGTTCTATATGATTAATTCAGTGCATCTGTGTTTTATCAGCAGCCCATCACTGGAGTCAGGTATAGGATTTTTCACCTGGAGCCCATGCTGATGTTTAAAATGTTTTGGATTTGGGGGCATTCTGGGCAAGGGTTGTTCAACCTGTAGTGGTAGTAATAGTGTTTGCTACTTAAATCGGAGGAGGATTAAAACATACAGAGACCAGCAAAATGCCTCAGTGCGTAGAGGAGCTTGCTGCTAAGACTAACAATCGAAATTCAATCCCCAGGACCCACATGGTAGAAGAAGAGAACCTACTATAACAGTTTGTCCCCTGGCTTCTACGTGTGCGCCTGAACAACAATGTGTGCTTTCATGTTTGTACACACACACATACACACATGCAATTAACAAAATGCAAATGCCAGGCAGTGGTGACACAGGCCTTGAATCCCAGCACTTGGGAAGCAAAGGCAGGCAAATCTCTATGAGTTCAAGGCCAGCCTCGTCTACAGAGTGAGTTCCAGGACAGCTAGAGTTAACAACACAGAAACCCTATCTCGGAAATAAAAAAAAATTGCCAGATTTGGTGGTGCATGCCTTTAATCCTAGCAGTTTGAAGACAGAAACAGGCAAATCTCTGTGAGTTTGAGGCAGGCCTGGTGTACAAAGTGAGTTCCAAGCCAGTCAAAGCTATACAATGAGACCCTGTTAAAAATGTGTGTGTGTGTGTGTGTGTGTGTGTGTGTATACACATACATACATATAAAAGTCTGCCAGGCTATGGATTGACACTGAAGACTCTGATGCCCCAGTAGGAATCAGCAGCAGCTTGGCATCTGTCATGGTCGGAACTGGCAGAGGACCTTCTCTAGGGCACATGGGCTTCTGGCTACTTAGCCTCTAGGATAGGTTTTGCATGAAAAGAGATGCTTGGATGCTGGGCTGAAGGAAGGCTGTACCCAACACAAGGCCCCACAGCTCTGGGTCCTCTGGCAGGAAGGACAGAGGAAGCCTCTAGCAACACTAACTCTGGTCTCCTCCCCTCGGCCCCCAGCTGCAGCCATGGGAAATGCGTGGTGACTGGCAGCTCATATGTGTGCAAGTGTGCCGAGGGCTACGGGGGAGCTCTGTGTGACCACAAGAACGACTCCGCCAATGCCTGCTCAGCCTTCAAGTGCCACCATGGACAGTGCCACATCTCCGATCGAGGCGAGCCCTTCTGCCTGTGCCAGCCTGGCTTCAGCGGCAGTCACTGTGAGCAAGGTGAGTCTACAGTCCTTGTGGGATGGAGGGCCTGGAAAAGAAGCAGGGGTTAAAGAGTAGCTGATTTCCCCAGAGTAAACCATCAGACAGCAAAGAGGAAGCCATGTGTCTTAAAGGACCTAGCCAGAGAAGTAATTTGTACGGCTATCTCAGGTCATTATGTCAGTCACATTAGAAAGGAAGGGGTCATTATGGACACTGGCTGACTACCATGCTATCTTGCAGAGTTTCTCAGAAGAATATATGCCACGTAGAGAATATGGTGCCTGGGAATGTGCTAAGAGCTGGGGAGCTGAAATTCCTGACCTAACTTCATGAGAAATCTAAAGAGTCTTTTTTTAAGATTTATTTTTATAATTTATGTGTGTAAGAGAGTGTGTGTGTGTATGTGTGTGTGCATGCACATGTGCATGCGTGTGCATGTGTATGTGTGTGTGTGTGTGTATGTGTGTGTGCATGCACATGTGCATGCGTGTGCATGTGTATGTGTGTGTGTGTGTGAGAGAGAGAGAATGTATGGCATGTGAGTGCATTGTCCTTGGCACCAGATCCTCTTGAACTGGAGTTACAGGTGGGTGTGAGCCGCCTGAGTGCTGGGAACTGAACTGGTGTTCTCAGGTCCTCTAGAACAGTAGCACTCTGAACTGATGAGCTATCTCTACCTCTGTGGCCCCAAATTAGGTCTCCTAAATATCAAAAGCAACACTGATACCATGAAAAGAAGAATCTGCATGTCCTCGAGCCGGACAGTTCCCTCTGGGTCACAATTCCTCATCCACAACAACTGCACTAGTTTATTGTAAAGCAGTGGTTCTCACCCTTCCTAGTGCTGCGACCCTTTAATGCAACTTCTCATGTTGTGGTGACCTCAACCATAAAATCATTTTCATTGGTACTTCATAACTATAATTTTGGAGTGTAATGGAAACACCTGATATACAGGATGGTTTTAGGAGACCCCTGTGAAAGGGGTCGTTGGACCCCCAAAGCGGGCCATGAGCCACAGGTTGAGAACCACTGTTGTAAAGAGAGTGATATCATGGTGGATGAGGATCCAGCATTAAGATTCCTGAGTGAGGCTAGGCAGTGGCGGTGCACACCTTTAATCCCAGCACTCGGCAGGCAGAGGCAGGCGGATCTCTGTGAGCTTGAGGCCAGCCTGGTCTCCGGAGTGAGTTCCAGGACAGCCAGAGCTACAATAGAGAAACCCCGTCTCGAAAAACCAAGCAAACAAAAAAAGATTCCTGAGTGGCATCCCTGAAGCTGCTAACAAGCTGCCTGGAGTGCCGATAAAATGACCCAACGAGAGATATCAACTACATTTTTACTATACTGTCTAATAGAGAACGCTTGCGTACAGCAAGGCAGTGGGGAGCCCCGTGGACCACTGAACCCCAAGATGGCAGCATGCAGAGGTGGGAGAGCATCCTCATGCTACTCTGTCTCCTTGGTTGACACTGACTCAGAGATAAAAAGGATTTCTCTTTTCAGGCAGAAGTAGGAAGTAGGCTCTCGGCACACTGTAGAAACCTGGGCTGGACACCTGCAATTTTTTGCTGCTAGACAGTCGTGCATCCTCTCAGGCTCTGAGCCCAGTTGAGGAACTGCTTGGAGTTTACATGGCTGCACAGCTTCAGAAAAGGAGTCCATGTTCTGACCCTTCACCCAGCCGTGACCCAAGCACCTGGAGCAGGACACCAGAACTGCTGCTGCGGTGTGTCCCACACCAGGGACAGCCGCAGATGCCCCACCTCCCATCCCTGAGCTTCACCAGCATGCCACCAGACTCACTTGGATGGCTGCAACACCACACCAGCTACTTGAGCCATGACCCAGCAGACTAGCCCTGAGCCCATACCACATCATGCCTACCAGGGACTAACAGGAAGCTGAGGGTGATCGGCAATGGGTTCTTTCAAAGATCAACCAAACTGACAAATCTTTAGGTAGACTAAGAAAGGCAGAGAGAAGACTCAAAATCAGAGATGACAAAAGAGGCATAACAAGAAACTGAAACAGTAACAAGCCTGCCATCATCAAGACTGGAGTGACAGCTCAACAGTTAGGAGCACTTCCTGCTCTTCGAGAGGATCCAGGTTTGGTTCCCAGCACCCACAGCCACCTGAGGCTCACAGCTGCCTGTAACTTCAGCTGCAGGGAATTCAGTGGCCGCTTTCTGGCCTCTGCAGGCACTCACACACATGTGGCATATACACGCATATGCATAAATAAAATGTTTTTATCTTTTAGAAAAGAAATTTCCCATCACTAAATGAAAGGGAAGCTAGGTGTAGTAGCTCAGTCCTGTAAGCCTTGCACTTGCAAGGAGGAGAACCAGGAATTCTAGCTCATCCAGAGACCAGCCTGAGCTACATGAGACCATGCCAAAATGCACACATGCACACTCACAAACACACACACACACACACACACACACACACACACGAAACAAAAACAGACAGGGAGAGAGAGAGAAAAAAAGAGGAAGGGAAGGAGGAAGGAGGAATAAGAACTGTATGGGAAGGAAGGATGAAGTCCTCAATCAAAATTCTAGGACCTCATGAGTTTACTACTGCTTTCTACCATATTCTTAAAGGACCACGATGCTCACAAGTTCTCCCTGCCAGCAGCATCCAGGCCACGCCCTGCCACTCAAAGCCTCTTACATTTCACACCTAAATGAAACACCATTAACTAAACCTGTTCATGTTTTAAATCTGAAGTAATTTCAGACTCAGAGTCATATCAGGATGGGGTAAGCACCTCTTACATTCCCTTCACCCTAGTTTGTTAATGGTGCCATACTTGTGCTCCCAATTTCTCCCCACATTACACACACACGCACACCCATTATCGCTTTACTCTTTCTTGACGTTCTTTAAAGCCCCATCATTTTAAAGAATTGTTGGAGGTGATTCAGCTGCCGTGCATCATATTAAAACATATAACCCCTTGGAAGGAAGGGAGGGAGGGAGGAAGGAAGGAAGGGAGGGAGGGAGGAAGGAAGGAAGGAAGGAAGAAAGGAAGGAAGGAAGGAAGGAAGGAAGGAAGGAAGAAGGAAGGAAGGAAGGAAGGGAGGGAGGGAGGGAGGAAGGAAGGAAGGAAGGAAGGGAGGAAGGGAGGGAGGGAGGGAGGAAGGAAGGAAGGAAGGAAGGAAGGAAGGAAGGAAGGAAGGAAGAAAGGAAGGAAGGAAGGAAGGAAGGTAAGTAGGCAGATGTTGAACAAATGAACTGTCCATCTTCAGATCGCAAGTGTCTAACAGCCTCCCTACGGTACTTCCAGACCCCTCTACCACCAGTTCCCTAAAATGACCTTTCTGCCCTCTTCAGAGAATCCATGCTTGGGGGAGATAGTTCGTGAAGCCATCCGCCGCCAGAAAGATTATGCCTCCTGTGCCACGGCCTCCAAGGTGCCCACCATGGAGTGCCGTGGGGGCTGCGGGAGCCAGTGCTGCCAGCCGATTCGCAGCAAGCGGCGGAAATACGTCTTCCAGTGCACCGACGGCTCCTCATTCGTGGAAGAGGTGGAGAGACACTTGGAATGTGGCTGTCGTGCGTGTTCCTGAACCCCTCTGCCACCTACCCGCCCACCGCCTCTCAGACTCCAGCTCACTGGGCTGGGGTTAGCCCCGCCGTGGAACCTCTTTGAGATTCAGAATGAAGGAGAGAAATCTGGAGAAGAAGAGGCAAAAGAAGAGAATATTAAGTATATTGTAAAATAAACAAAAAAAATAGAACTTATTTTTATTATGGAAAGTGACTATTTTCATCTTTTATTATATAAATATATCACACCGTCTGAGTATATGTACTATATAGTGCGTTATTTTTACCGAGTTTTGTCTTGTGTTGTGTATTTGTTGTGTTTTTATAAACAGCTGTTTAAAATTTTAAGACAAAAAAGACTAATAAAAATGTTTTAAACAACAGGATAAGAATAGAGAAATGGTAGCCTGTCTGAGGCAGGAAGAAGGAGTTTTATGGGTATGTAGCTCTCAAGTCAGCAAAACCAAGAGTTATTTCCTGAGCTGGTGAGGGGGAGAAAAGGGGAAGTGTTTTCTGTTTCTCCTTGGATTTCATTTTTCATTTTCTTCTTCCTGCAAGCAGCAAGCTTCTGGTGGTCCTGGCTTTCCAGGCCCAACATGCCCCTTGCTTCTAAAAAGAGTGGCTGGGCCCTGAAAGGCTTGTTGCAGTTCAGAGGAATTGGTACTCTTGCGCATCATCTGACGCAGGCCCCCTGCAGGGGGGAGTTTATGGGGAGGCCTGGCCTGGACTTCTTGGCCAGCCCTGGTCTGGCTTGAGGGAGTTGGCTCTGACTTTGCTAAGCAAGCTGGGTCTGTTCTGCCAAATTTGCAAACAGCTGCTCTCCCCACCTCCCCTGCTCCAGAAGCTTATCCCCACCCCACAGCCCCCACACCCCACTCCCAAGATGAGGCAGGGAAAGAGGGAACTGTAAGTCTTCCCAGGTCCAGAGCCCTGGCTCTCCCTTACAAGGCCTAGCTCACCCTCTTCCTTCCAGCCAGTTTCACGGTGCAGTACAGTACCAGTGTGCGGGTACCAAGACTGCGCAAGAGCAAGGCAGGGAGCCACAATCTTCATGGATGCTCAACAGGCAGACCTCTGACATCTGCTTCTCCCGGCTACCATCTCAATGGCAAAGACCCATTGCCTAGCAACGACACTGTCCAGCATATGTCTGAAACCTGCTTTTTCCAACCCCTATTTTTTGGTGCTGTGAACCCCATTTCTTAACTAAAGACACTCAGACCCCTTTCAGGCTCTGTCATTTGCCTTACACTCCCATCTGGCCTGCAGTGTAAACTTGGAACTCTGGATCCCCCTCTAGAATGAGTGGACACAGGAGTCAGGCAGCAAAGAGAAAGCAGGTGTTTTCCCAGCCTCCTTTGTCCCTTGCTCTGTTTTGTTCAGTCTTCCTTTTTGCCTCATATACATCTAGAAAATTTCTTAGAGACAGGGACTCCGGGGTCTTGGAAGTCAAAGCAAGTACATCTGTCTAGCTTCGGACCCCTGTTCCTGAAGGCCTTTCCTGACCACACCCCCAACACACTTCTTTCCCCGACCCTCATCCACTCCCTCATGCTCCTTATCACTTAACACATGTGGCCAGCACCAATCCCCGGCTCTGCTCCTCCATCCCCCTTTCCCAAGAGCTTCTGCTGATGGAATCTCAGGAAGGAAAGTGTGGGACCTTTCTGAGGTTCCCCGGGGAACTCAGCTGCTCTGTGAGGACCAATGGTGGGCCAAAGAGTCAAGAAGGGAGAGAGAAGGGAGAGGAAGGGAGAGGAATACGAGGCAAGCAGAAGACAGGGAAGGAGAGTGGAAGGGATGTGATAGGGAAATTTAGATTTGAACAAGTATACGAATGTGCATTGTTCCAGGGTTTGTACCTTATGACGGGTTTGTTGAAAACGTTCATAGTTAGATTTGTATAGTGCTCACTACAATATACTCAGATGTCACTCCAATTGCAACCCATATATTTATATATTTATATGCACATAGTCATTTAATTCTCAAAACAGCTCTACTAACCTATTTTACAGTTGAGTAAGCCGAGACAGAGAAACTAAGGATCTTGCCCAAAAGTAGGTTGCTAATAAGTTATAGGAGTGAAGGTTTGAGTCCAGGCTGTCAGAATCCAGAATTTGCTCACTTAACCACTATACCACACTACTTCTTGTAGGAAAGAAACACACGGTGCCTTTAAGGATCCTACAGTCTGGGACAGGAACAGTGATTAAATGGTCAATTGCGTGGTTGTACTCCACTGATCTTGGCCAAAAGGCAATAATTGCTTGAGATAACTATGCACTGTGTTCCTTAATTACAGTACAATGAGGGTTGTTCAGAGGAAGGCATTTCCAGTCCTGAGTTTATCAGTCAGGTAGAGTTGAACAGTACAGGAAATGACTCACTAAAAAGCAGTGAACTGGAAAAAGCCCTGGAATGTTTGGTGAGCAGCCAGAGGCCCATGATTCATGCCCACAACATGTGATGACCCCTGTAGAGCAGCAAGAAATGGGGAATGTGAAGGCAGGGTCCCCACAAAAACAAAAGGCCACATAGCTAGGCCACAGAGACCCGGAGACTTGGTGTGATCAGGACAGTAGTAAGATGGTCTGTCTGTGGGATAGAATGGGAGACAAAGACATGGATGGATGAGGATGTAGGTTTTATCACTCAAGATGGCCTCGAGCCCCTAGCGGTTCCCTTTGTGGCTGGCGCACACTAATCTCAGGGTGAATTTCAAAGTCCCTGTAATAGCTCAGGAATTCAGTCCTGGAAGAGGTGTCCTGGGATGTGTCCAGTGGCTTTCCCACCCCTCCTGTCCCTACAGCCCACTCATCCCCAATACATGGACCTGATCCTTATTCCGTTACCAATGCCTATCTCTAGGAGGCGCTCCTGAGCTGCACCTTTCTCTGTGTGGCCACAGAGGCTTCCCTCTTCCATCTACCCCTGTGCTCATGTCTGAATCCAACTACAGGATTGAATCAGCCAAGGACAGAAGGGCCAGGTTCTGTTGCCAAGTATGGCTTCAGAGCCTTCTCAACTTTGAAAGATCTGACTTTACGGAATGGCAAACGCAAAAGACCACCAAGAAAATCATCCCCCAAATAAAGTTTCTCTAAAAATGAAATTTAGAAACTTTTTCCTTGAGAGTAGCCAGATTCTAGGGCCAGAAAAAAAACCCATACATAGGAAGAGGTGGGCCAATTTGCACGCTGGAAAGTATGGTTTAATGTCTGTGTGGGAATGTGTACATATAAAAGAGTTCATCCGCTCTGTTACTCCCTGAGAAGGATTAGGAGACAGAGAAAAGAGTCCCTTTGGACTCACCAAAGGCGGGAGGCAAGGGGGCTTCCAAATGGTTGATGAAATGCTATACCTAAAAACTCTGTAAAGCATGAAGAAAGCCCTAAAATGTAAGATGTTGTTAATACTGTTGTCACTGATGTTACCGACATGCCAAACCGCCATTCTTAGAAAACATTGCCTTTTTCCGTCTCACTGCAAGGAGTCTGAAGCTTCAGAAAATGAAATGAGGCGGCTGGCGGTTAGGGGGAGAAGACTTCCCAGGGTCAGCAAAGAGAGGAGAAAATCTCCCGGGTGATCCTCAGGAACCTAGGAAAGACCATACTGGGATTGAGCCAACCTTGCCTTCTTCCCCAGAGACAAAGCTATCTCCCAGTCAAGCAGCTACTCACTGTCTCTGCTTGGAGCAGGAACCCTTAGCAGCAGACGAGATAGCCTTCAAAGACTCACAGGATCCCAGGTAGCAGAGTTGAAGGGACCCTTGGGGTCGCTGTGGGGTCAGAAAGCAAGGGTTAGAGAAGTGAAATGATAATCACCACAAATCCAAGTTATGCAGCTGAGTTATGCCTAAAGTCAACAAGAGCTCCAAAGGTCCACACAGGCAGTTCCTCTTGTTGTACCACAGTAGGCATCCAGGCAGAACAAAGCCTGAGATTAAACACATAAACAGAAGTACATCCTGTACCTCCCCACAGCCATCTCCCAGGGTACTCACAGATGGCTGGGAAGCTGGGACCGTGGTCAGCTTTAGAGTCACTCACCCATATCGTCAACTGGGAATTTGAACAGCACCGTAGGAAACGCTGGGACAAAGCTAATCAGACATGGAAGCCAGTGGGACCAATTAAGGCAGAACTGGCATTTGGCAAAGCTTATTTCTCTAACTCAATAGGTTCTAATAAGAAAAATGTTTTTTATAAAAATTTAACAGTGTTACAATGCCACATCATCAGTATGGAATAAATAACATGCATTTCTTGCTTCCAACATTCTGCCATCTTCTGATGTCATTTAAATAAACAGATGTGTCACAGGGGAGTCATGTGCTCTTGTGAATACATAACTCAGCCTTGCTCTGTAGTGTGTGTTTTATTTTTGCCCCGGACTTTTATACCCTGTAGGCAGAATACTACATTCATGGGGTTTGGTAAATCCATATGGAATTAGTTGGACAAAACTAATTTCTTAGACCATTAAGTAAGAAAAATGCATCCGGAATTCCCATACACAAGGGAGAAAAGGGTCTATAGGAAGTGTGGCTTGTATAGCCACGGACTGGATCCCAAGGTTCGTGGCGAAGGAAGCTCTCACGCTCAAGAGTAGAGAATACACATAAACGGGAGATGATCCCCCCCAGGGCCTATTTCACTCCTTCCTCTATTCATTCTTTCACCAAGCATCATCGTATTGTGTGCCGAGTACCATTCCGAGCAGTAAGGACTGCAAAGATAGAGAAGACCAAGTCCTGCTCTGTAGTGCAAATGTTAATTGACAGGATGGGTTATGTGCCAATCAGCAACACCTAGAGATACCGATAACAGATATCCATAATCCATAAGTGGAGGAAATGTGGCAGAATGACAGGTGGGTGCTTTACCCAGAGAGAGTGTTTGGGCCTCCGTGAAGGACTGAAACAAGGATACAAAGACGAGGAAAGTGACACTGTGGCGCTCGCCAGTCACCTCCTTTCCTGTGGGTGTTTTCTGTGGGCAGTGATAACCCAAGCGTCTTATAGGCCAGAGAAGACGGTACGGGCAAGACCACACAACTCTCTGCCCTGGGCATCCTTGAGAGGCTATGGACTTAACCAGCGAGGACTTTGTGCTTATGGAGGCTGCCAGCAGCCAGCTGAACCTTTTATCTTTGGCAAAAGGCCCTATACCTCCCTTGTTGAGACTCCATGAAAAATAAGAAACTGGTCATAGCATATGTCCAAGTGCTTAGGTCAAGAAAACCCATTTAGGCCTATCAGAACCATCTCTGAGTACCTAACAATGGCTCTCAACCTTCCTAATGCTGTAGCCCCTTAAAACAGTTCCTCATGTTGTGGTGACCCCCAACCATAAAATTATTTTTGTTGCTACTTCTTAATTTTGCCACTGAGCAGTGTCTCAGTTCCTAAGACCTCGTGAAATATGTATTTTCTGGTGGTCAAGACCCACAGATTGAGAACTGCTGCTTCTAGCACCTCCCATGACCCCAAGGCTGTGCCACCCAGACACACCAGGTGCAATCAAGGCAGAATTGCATACAAATGGTTGTGGGGAGCAACTAGAGTCTCTGGTGAGGGTCTAATGATCCTCCTAACCCTTCTTCTGAAGAAATGGCAACAGTCCACAGGCCTCTCCTGATGATCTCTTGCAAGCAGGAACAGCTGATCTGATCATGGCTGCTGTTTTGTTTGGGGGATCATACTCCAGAACACCTATCTTGTAATATCCACCCCCACAAGCTGTGCCATTTAGAACTATTTATAAAGTAAGAAGGGATTAGAATACAGAATGAGCACTCAGGAGACTGCTTTGATGGGAACACATGGCAGCTCGTGTTCTATACTTGGTTTTAGAACACTTATTGATGGGAAGCTGGGACAAGGGCATTCTGGTGATGGGGGACTACCACATCATCCCGTCATCCTTTGTCCCTACTAAGCAATCAGTGCAAACAGATACAGAGCAAGAAAGACTGGACATAATATCTTTAGGTGGCATCTAAAGATGGTGGAGCAGGTGACAGTCAGCTTCAGACTTGTTCTGCTTAATGCCCCACGAGGTCTGGCTCTCACAATAGCACTGCTGGATAGGACCATATATGTTCTTTCTAGTTGGTGTGGCATTTTATTTTGGCAGGCTCATAGTTTAAGGGGTAGAGGTCATCATGGAAAGAAAGGCACATCCACAGAAGCAGCTGATGGCAGTGGAGGCAGGAGCATGAGGCTGCTTGCTCACATCTGGGAAGATCAAGAAGCAAAGAGAAACAAATGCTGGTACTCAATAGGTTTTGTTCCTTCCACTTCTACTTCTATTCAGTAGGGGCTTACAGATCATCGGATGGCACCTCCCACCTTGGGATGAGTCTTCACTCCATTAAATCTCTCCAGAAATACCCTCACACACATGCCCAGTAGTGTGTCTTCCAGGTGATTCTTGTGACAATGAAGATTAACCAAGAACACACATGTGTGGAAGAAAAGTATCTTCAGCAAACTAATGGGGAAACTGGATATGCATAGGTACCTAATCCTGTTTCTTACCAACTACCAAAAATGAACTAATAAAGGACCAGTGAGCTAAATGTAAGACCTGGATCTATTAAACGACCAGAATAAAAAAGAGAGAAGTCTTCAGGACATGGGTGTGGGCAAAGGTGAGCCTGAGAGCATAGGCATCAGAAGCAAGCAGACAGGCGGGACCTTGAAGCTTCTGCAGAGCAAAGGAAACAGTCAGCAGAGTAAAGAGTGACCCACAGCCATGGGAAATACGGGTGTGGTATGAGGTTGACATCTAGAATATACAAGGACGCTAAAGAGATCCAATAGAAAGACAGAACCTGATTTAACAATAGGCAAAAGCCCTGAATGGACTTTTCTTAAAAGATACACAAACGATCAAAACCCTTGTGAGAAAATGCTCCGAACTGCTGGTCCATCACAGAAGGAATGCAATTCAAAACCGCAGGGAGGTGTCTCTTACTTTAGCAAGAGTGGTTGTCAAAAAGAGGGCAGGTAACAAGTGCTAGCAAAGATGTAGAGAAAGGGGAACCCTTGTACACTGCTGGGGAGATGTAAATTAGTACACCTACTATGGGAAACAGACTGGTGTTCCTCAGAAGAGTGAAAATGGCACTCAGGCATTCTTACCACTAGGTGTTTTACATACTGAAAAGCTACCTGCACATTCACATTTATTTCTGCACTGTTCACAACAGCCAAACTTTGGACTCAAACCTAGATGTCTATCAGATAAAATTACTTTTAAAATGTGGTACATATCCATAAAAATGAAATGCTATTGGTTATTCTGTATAAAAGGATGGAATTTGGAGCAGGAGAGATAGCTCAGCAGTTAAGAGCACTTGATCCTTTTGTAGAGGACCTGGGTTCAGTCCCCAGCACCCACATTAAGTACCTCCTACCTGCTCTTAACTCCAGTCCCAGGGGATCCATCGCCCTCTCGTGGCCTCTTTTGCACCGCACTTCAGTGCACAGACATTCTTGCAGGTAAGATGCCCATGCTCATAAATGAAAAATAAATAAAGTGAAAAATAAAGTAAAAAATACTGATCTCTCATATAAATCTAATTTTCAAAGTCTCTAGAAAGCTGGGCAGTGGTGGCACATGCCTTTAATCCCAGCACTTTGGAGGCAGAGGCAGGCAAAGCTCTGAGTTTGAGGCCAGCCTGGTCTACAGAGTGAGTTCCAAGTCAGCTAAGGCTGCACAGAGAGACCCCATTTCAAAAAATAATTAATTAATTAACATAATTAATTAATAAAATAAGTCTCTTAGAAACAGATAAAAATTGTGATTACTAGAGAATGGAGAGGAATGGGGCGGGGGGAGGGAAGAGAGGAAGGTTGGCTAATGGGTTCAAGACTATAGGGAGATAAGAGAAATAGCATCTAGCGTTCATTGCTCTATAAAGTGACTAAAGTCAGTAACAATATAACGCATGCTTCAATAGCTAAATGGGAGGATTTGAAATGATGGACACTGAAGGTAACAAGTATACTCATCTATCCTGTGATCACCATAAAACATACTCATGTACTGAAATGCCCCCAAAAATATGTGCCAATCAAAAATAAATTTAAAATTGAAGACGCAGCCTAAAACATAGCTTCACTAGAACTGGAGGTGGAGGAAAATGAGAGACAGAGTCAGAACTGAGGGGGTGATGGTGGAGAAAGAAGGGCTACTAAATGTAGCCCCTGAGATCTGCAATGAAATGCAATTATCCACCTTTTATGTGTGTCTTCAGGTGGCCTCGCCCTAGTGACCTTACTTTTGAAGTGTTTTCATCTCCCTTACCCTTTTGATGGTCATTGACAGGGCAGAAGAGCAGTAGGGGGAACGTTGCCTGGCTACAGGCAAGAAGGTGTATTCAGAATGAGCAGGCTCTGCACTCTCCGTCTGTCCTAGTTAGACTTTCTATTGCTGGGATAAAACAACACAAGCGAGGCACCTTATAGAATAGTTTATTTGGGGCTGATGGTTCCAGAGGTTTAGGAGCCACAGTGGAAGGGACAGAAGCCACAGACATGGCAGCTGGGGCTGGAAGCTGAGAGCTGAGGGCTCACATCTCAAAGTGCAAGCAGGAGAAAGAGAAAGCAAACTCAAAAGGACCAGTCTTTCAAACTCTCAAATCCCGCCCCTAGTGACATACTTCCTTCAGCAAGGCCACTCCTCCTAAGCCTCCCGAAATAGCACCAACTGGGATTGGCTGTCTGTTATTGGATGCTTTCCTGCACAGAGTATCTTGAGTAAGATCCTGGAACTCACTCAGTTATAGAAAGAAGACCACACTAATCAATCAGGAAACTGAAACCATCCCCCTTATCTTGGAGCAAAGCTGTGCTGGCTAGGTTTATGTAAATTTGACACAAGCTAGAGTCATCTGAGAGACAGGACCCTCAGTTGAGAAAAATACCTGTAAGTAGGCAAGCCTGTAGAGCATTTTCTTAATTAGTGGTGGTTGGGGGCAGGTGGTCCTGAGTTCTATAAGAAAGCAATCTGAGCAACTCATGAGGAGCAAGCCAGTAAGCAGCACTTTTTCGTGGTCTCTGCATCAGCTCTGGCCTCCAGGTTTGAGTTCCTGTCCTGGTTTCCTTCTGTGGTAGACTACAATGTGGAAGTATAAGCCAAATAAGCCCGTTTCTCCCCAACTTGCTTTTGGTCATGATGTTTCATCACAGCAAACTAAGGCAAGAGGCAATACAACTACTGGGAGTAATGGAAGCATCTCCCTTTACAGTGGCTGTCCTGAGCCTGTCATTTTTTACATTCATCTGTAATCCTCAAAAATCACTGCAAGGTAAGGATTGTTACTTCATGTTACAAAGGTCTGGAATCTTAGCAAAGTGGCTGCTGCCTTTCAACAGGTAGAAAGCCACAGGGCTGGGATTCAGACTCTGGTCTGATTTCAAAGGGGCACAGCTTTCTAGACCACCACAATTTCCCATGAGAACAATGATAAGTAGTCTGGATTTCCCATGGGTTGAGGAGGGAATACAGGACCTCCTTCTCAAACACAGAAGGAGATGCATATCTGCAAAAGCCAAAGCCAGTGGCCTGAGTCTCACAGGCATGTCTCTCGAGCCCGTGTCACCCAGGCACAATGGGTGAAGCTGGCTCTTCTGCATCTTCATCTCTGGCCCGTAAGACTCATCATCCACAGACACCTTAGGGACAAAGAGCACATGACCTGGCGCAGAAGAAAGGGCTCTGGTATTGAAAACCACAAAGCCGCAGATAATCTAATCAATGCAGCTGCTGGGGGCCTGACTAGTAACTGCTGGGTCTCCTTCGGTAGGCTGAATTAACTCCCACCTGGAAACTTTCTGTCTGACCTGTTGCCTTTCTCTCCGCATCTGTCCTGCAAAGTAGAGTTTGGAAATACCCAGGGGACTATTTGGGAGATTGTAAAACTACAAGAACGAAAGATAAGACCAAAGGTTACAAAACAGATCAAAAGGAGCCAGACACTAGGGCCATGTGTTACTCGATTTTATTTATATGCAATGTACCAAAAAGGCAAGGTTGCAGAAACAAGCATTGAAAATGCTTGGGAATAAGACAGGTCATGACCACACAAGCTTTCGAAAGCTTCATTTCAGAGGGGTTGGGTAGCTCAGTGGTAGAGCACTTGCCAGTGTGTGCCAAGCCTTGGGGTTCATCCCTAGCACTGCAGGAAAAAAGAAGTTAATATTTTGTTAAGAGCCATTGGGAACCAGACCGATTGATCCAGAGCTTTCTCAGAGGTCCTGAGGGAAGTATAAAGAGAATGCTAGTTCTGTGTCCTTGCCCAACGGAGGCAAGGTCCAGTCTGGGGCTGGAGCCTGGGCCGTGGAGGAGTTACTGTTTCAGTTCCTGGAAACCTGGCTTTCTCCCCTGAAGGGTTGTGGATATCAGTCCTAGGGCAGCTGTGTCTGAGGTATCTTGTGTTCTCTTTGCCAACACAGTCTGACTTAGCTCTTTGCTGACCTTGGCCATCGTTCCCCCCACCCTCACTCCCAACACACACACACTCTGGCAAATGGTATGTAAGGTGCTGTACTTCTTAATAAACTTGCTTGGCATAAGTCACGAGTTTATGCAAGACCTGGTCTTAGCTATTGCTTTTGTCTTCTTTATTTCTTAGCCCCATCCTCCCACTAATACCCTACCATTCAGGACCCTCCTTCCTATGCATTCAGGTTAATTAACCTTAATTATTTTAAAAAGAAGCCAGGTGGCAATGGCAGCTCACACAGAGGCAGGAGGAACTCTGTGAGTTAGAGGACAGCCTGGTCTATAGATCGATTTCCAGGACAGCCAGAGTTACAATAGAGAAACCCTGTCTTGAAAAACCAAAAAACCAAAAGGGGTGGGGGAGCCACAAGGAAGGAAGCCCTGTAGTCGACTGGAGTTAGCGGAGCGCTCAGTTCAGAACAAGATCTAGAGTAATGAGTCCCTTGCGCCACAAAGCCTAGGCAGAACTTCCCTTGACACTTCAGCTCAGGACTTAAGCCCCGGCCCCCTAAAGAAAAGCAGCTTCTACCTTTTAAACATAGCTGCTCAATCTTGGGCTTTTCCTCTCTAGTACACTGAGGGTGTTTGTTTTGAGTCAGGATCTCACTCTGTAGCCCTGACTGGCCTTGAACTCACCACTCACGGGGAACAGCCAGCCTTCTCCTCTCAAGAGCTGAAGCCAGAGGCGTGCACCATCACAGCCAGCCAGATCAAGAGTTTGATGAAGGGAAGCCCTACCTACTTCAGGAGAAAGAAATAACCCGTGTGTAATGACACACAGCACTGAAAAAAAATTCTTAAATGTAGTATTCTTCAGGACTCCGCTTAAGCAGGGGGGTGGCCACGAGTTTGAAGCTGCATAATGAGCATCACCAGACTTAACGACAGAACAAGACCCTATCTCCAAGAATAAAAATGAAATAAAACAATTTTGGATTCTCAGCCTATTGTTCAGTGGCGCAAAAAAAAAAAAAATGTGCTTTGTGTTTCAGAATCGATCAGGAGTTCCTAGAGGGGGCCGCCAGCTGCAGGAAAAAGTGCTACTCCTGCCCCCTCACTCCCCAGCCCTGCCCTTTCCGTGGTGACATCTCCAGTCCTCTGATGGCTGCTCTTGCTGTCACCGTGTATTTATGCTGGCTGCTGGACTACCCCACTACTCCAGCGACCCCACTACCCCACTACTCATCTACCTTCACCTTGTCCCTCAGCAAGTTTTCTCCTGTTCTCCAGCCCACCATTCTGTTCTCCAGAAACATGTAGAAATACAGCCAGTCATGGTGGCACATGCCTTTAGTCCCAGCACTCAAGAGGCAGAGGCAGGTGGGTCTCTGAGTTTAAAGCCAGCCTGGTCTACAGAGTGAGTGCCAGGACAGCCAAAACTACACAGAAACCCTGCACCATACTGGTGTCATAAGAATGAGGTGGAGCCAATGTTCTTTGAAAACTAGCTTGCTGCTCTTAAATTCAGTATGCCACTCTCCTACCCCGAAGGATGCCAGGTATCGGGACACCTCAAGGCAAAGGTGCACACTTGGTAGGGACTTTACCTCTGCTTTCAGGCCTGGTTGTGGCACAGGAAAAGAGCTGGGTAGTGTTCCTTCGCCACATTCCACCAACAAAATGAGCACAGCTGTTCTCCACTCTTGCCATCACTGAAATGCAATTCAGATCCATCCCCTGTCCACAGCTGACATGAAGAGACATTCAGGTAGAAAACTTCCTACCAGACTGGACCTCTCTAACATTGTCAGTGGAGGGGTAGTGTAAACAGAAACTGTGATGCAGAGTGTGTCCCTGCGCCTTTAATCCCAGGACTGGGGAAGCAGAGGCAGTCAGATCTCTGTGAGTTCCAGGTCAGCCTGGTCTACATAAAGAACTCTATCTTAAAAAAAGAAAATTGTGCCTCTATACCCCAGCCTGACCTGCACCCACTGCCTTCCCCTTTACATCATCAAGGTTCCTTGATCTCTACAGAAAAGAAATCTCCATGATGGACTTAACTTGGATCAGAGATGGAGCTATTTATTCCCACTGCAATGTGAGGTACCCACACACCAAAGATCAAGCCAATGGGGTTGCCCAATCTTGAGTTTTGAGCCTCTAAAACTGTAAGCAAAACAGATGTCTTTTCTTTGTTAAAAGAAAAAGTATTTGGCTTGGAGAAGCTAAAAAAAAAAAAACAGACAAGAGTGAATGAAAATGAATAAAAATCCAGCAAAACTTAAAAACATGCTAAGCGAAAGAAGCTCAACACAAGAAGTCACTTGACTCTGTTGCTATGAAATGTCCACAACTGGAGCATGGCCACTGAAAACAGAAAGTAGATTCATCATCGCTGGGGACCAAAATGAGGAGGAACAGAAGGGCAACTGTTGAGCAGCTACAGAGTTTCTTTTTGGGACAATAAGAATGATCTGGAATTGGGTGGTGGTGATGGTTTTGCAACACTGTAATTGTCCCATGAATCACTGGATTGCATGCCTTATAATAAATAGTTTTCTAAGATGATTTCAATATTGTGCAAGGTTTGCCTCTATTTGAAACCCTGGGTACATGCGGGTTGGTAAGAAAGGACGCCTGAATATGTTGTCTGAGGTCTTTGGTTGGAGAACTTTGGGAAGCAATCTGGTTTGGAGCTGAGCATAAAGGCCGAGCGGCACCTCCCAGCCCGTGCCCTTGGAGACACAGTTCAGGACAGCTTCTTGTTCAACTCCATCATAACAGTTTCCTTCAAAGATTCTTCAGGGATCTTGTTCAAACCTGCCAACTCTTGGTGAGTCTGAACTAATAAATTCTGAGGTTTGACTTTTTCTTATTTCAAGTAACTAAGAATGCCTAGAGTTGGAGACAAAAGACTTCTCAGCCAATAGAAGGCATCACCTACTGTCTGGCAAAGAGGGTCTCCTAGTGCTCGTTCCCTTTCTCTCCAGCGCCTAATACTGGCCATTATATGCCAGGTATAGTGATAAGAATCTCATTTAGTCACACACACACACACACACACACACACACACACACACACACACACACAGTGGTATTGTCATTATCATTGGACAGATGAGAACACCATGATCCCACTTAGATAAACATTGTGCTTAAATCAAACAGCTGACAGAGTTGAGATTCAAACCTAAGGTGACTTCTAAAGTCTCTGTTCTTTTAAATTTAATTGAGAGAGAGAAAGAGAGGGAGTGGGGAGGAGAAAGACTGATTGAAGCCAGGGCCTTGTTCATGCCGAGTAAGTGCTTTATCACTAAGCTACCTCTCCAGCTCCATCTTTTCTTTCAGATCAGCTGAGGCCAGTGTTTCTCAGGTCTCTTGGTTGTTGCTTCTTTGGCTGTATAGTTCTTCCTTGCCCTTTCTTATTGAGATTCCAGGGAGCAAAGTAAACAAGAATTTCTAGTTCTGTTAACATGAGAATAACTTGTACTAGACCTTGCTGCTCTCACAGAAGTCTCGGTTCAATTCCCAGCACCGACATAGCAACTCACAGCCATCTTTAACTCCTAGATGACCACACCCTCTTCCTCTGTCTTCTGTGGGCACTAGGCACGCATGAGGTGCACTTACATACATACAGGCAAAACACTCATATACATAAGATAAAAATTTAAAAAATATTTTTTCTTAAGAGAGAAAAGGAACAGCTGAAGAACTGGTGGATTCCAAGAGAGACAAAAAAAAAAAAAAAAAAAAAAAAAAAAAAAAAAAAAAAAAAAAAACTATGAAATAAATCAAATAAAAGTCAGAAATCTTGGGCTTATAGCTATAGAAATAGAAAGCTTGAGTGAACAGGATACCAGCACATCATTTACTCTGAAGCTATCATGCAAGTGAGGACATCACCAGAGATCACCCAGACCGAACCGCAGAGGGGAAATACTTCAGGACAAAAAATGGAACGGCCCAAAGTGGCTCGCCATCTACCATAGAGTCTTACCGTAAGAAGAGGAGAGAAAAACTGGACAGGGGAAAAAAAAAAAAAAACCTGCAGTTATCTTAGCTGCGTCTGGAATGCTGCTCGGTGGTAGAGCACTGCCTACATTCGTGAAGCCCTAGGTTTGATTCGCATGCCACAGGAAAGAAGGGGTGGGGAGCAAAGGGCAGACTGAAACGTTTCTATGTTTAATTTTTTTTAATGATTTATTTATTTTTATCTTTTCATGCATTGGTGTTTTGCCTGCATGTATGTCTGTGTGAGAGTGTCAAATCAGTTAGAGCTTGAATTACAAATGGTTATGCGCTTTCATGGGGGCGCTGGGAATTGAACCCATGTTCTTGGAAGAGCAGCCAGTGCTCTTAACCACTGAGTCATCTCTCCAGCCCCAGATTTATTTTTTTAAAAATCAATCCACAGATTTGAGGAACTCAAAAAGTCAAACATTGTCATAACAAAAAAAAAAAAATCGTATATAGGCTCACCACCTCAAATTGCTTGATGATTAAAGATAAAAGGGAAATTATTTCTAAAATCCAGGAAAAAAAAAAACATACATGCACGGGAACAGTAACAGAGGCCAGACAATGACAAGGTGAAGTCTCGGGAGTGCTCACAGAGGAGCCCACCCTTCCCACATGAGAAAATCCTGTCTATGTGTGTATGTTGTTATCCTTCCTTCTTTTCCTTTCTTGCCTCCTTTCTTCCAGTTTGTTGCTGCTGTTGTTTGTTTGTTTGTTTGTTTTGAGGCAGGGTCTCTCTCTATAGCCCTGGCTGACCTGGAACACTTCGTGTAGACTAGGTTGACCTTGAACCAACACCAGCTACTTAGTCTTGCTCCCCTCAGATCATCATTTTGCTGGCCATGGAGGTCACAGAGGCCCCTGAAAGTTTTAATTAGAAAAAAAAATAGCTCTGTGAGTTCAAGGCCAGCCTGGTCTACAGAATGAGTTCCAGGACAGCCTGAGTTACAACAGAGAAACCTTGTCTTGAAAAAAACAAAGAAACTTAAATAAATTTTAAAAAAGGATAAAAATAGACCCACAATAATAAAATTAGTTTTTATGATAATCTATCCCGTGTGTGTTTATATACATACTTCATATAAAGACATACATGCATCAATCGCAAATAAAATAACTTTGGAAAATTGATTTAAAGTTTTCATAAAATTGGGACTGGAGAGATGGCTCTGTGGCTAAGAGCACTGGCTGCTCTTTCAGAAGACCAGGGTTCAGTTCCCAGCACCCATATGGCAGTTCATAACTTCAGGGGAACTGGAGTTCCCTCACACAGAAATACATGCAGGCAAGAAACCAAGGCACCTAAAATAAGTAAATCATTTTTTTAAGTTTTCATAAAATTATCCTGTAGCTTATGCTTACTGAGGCGGCTCAGCAAGGACAACAAGGAGGCATATTCACAGGTATAAACCCTGCTAGACCTGAGCAGAGGGAACCACTATCATGGCAAACGCAAGACATGAAGGGGAAGTGGCAGGGAGAAGCCTTCTGGTATGTCTGACATGCTATATATCTTTTTAAACATGTCTTGAATTTTTATTTTTATTTTCTGGTTATGTGTTTGCCTGAACATATGGTCAGGCACCATGTGCCTGCAGTACCACTAAATCCCAGGAGAGGGCGGCAGGTGCCTTGAACTGGAGCTACAAACTGTTGGGAGCCACCATACGGTTGCTGGAAATTGAACGGGGGTCCTCTGGAAGAGCAGCCAGTGCTCTTAACCACTGAGCCATCTCTCCTGTCCCTGATATGATGTATATCTTGATGTTAGTGGCAGTTAAATTCAAGTGTGTGTATATTAAAAATTCTTCTAGCTTTATCCTAGACTTTGAACTTGGGAACATATGCTGAATATATGTTATACCTCAAAGCAAAAATACTTAAAATTATGTATGTTAAGACTATCCCAAGCAACATGGCAACTATGATGTCTCAAATTCCTTAAGATACATAACATTGGAAACCTAAAATAAGTATTTCACACAGCAATACTTCCATGTGATTCAGGCTAACAATCAGTCTATTTGAAAATTGTTAATCCTAGTACCAACTCATTAAGTGGGTCCCAAAGCCCACCAATAAGCCACAACATGCTCTTTGAAAACCAGGAAGTTCCTGGAGGCTTTTAAGAGAAGCAGTAGTATAACAGCCAGTACTTTTTTAAAAAGCTTTCTCTAAAATAGTAGATCAAGTGAGTCTTGGAGCCAGGTGATCAGGAAAAGGAGGCCATTAGCTTTGGAGAACGTGCTAGAAGGCAGGGTCAGAGTCAGAGCCTTAGGATGAGGGGTTTTGTCTACCCTAAAGGAGTAGACAAAAAAAAATTGTCCTGTCTTCATCAGACCTGGTGCCTGCATGGAGCCAACCCCTATGGTTCTTTTGGCCTCTGTGTTCCCCACTGAGAGCATCTGGGGGAGAAGAATGTCCCTTATCCTCCCCCTGACATGATGGGACAGAACCCTTCCTTCCATGACTCTTCCTAACACGCAGTGTTTGCTTCAGGAAAACACTTAGAGGCCGGGGCCCGGGGAAGAACGAATAAGGACAGAGAAATCTTTGGAATGACCCTTCCTTCCTGGCACCATGAAGTCTCTCTATTTGCATGTCATCTCAACTCTACAACAGTCTTTTTATTAGTAGTAATTTTTAAGTTAGCATATAAAGCAGTGGGTTTCGTTACAGAATTAGCTGTTAGAATAGGCAGGATCTGTTACTTAGAGTGCCACAGCTGGGAAATGGACCCGCTCTGTCTGATGAAAACCCTACACTCTTTCTCAATAAGAGGTCTTGGAATGTGAGTGAGTCTGTCTTGGCTCAAGATGATGCCTTGGTTCATGCCTGTCCCCATGGGCTTGGTGAACTTGTCCAGAGACCTCCAAAAGGATTTCAAACACTGTATTTGGAGTATAGTAACTCATGACTCTTCCTCCACAATGGTCATGCTTTTCCGAGCCAGTCTGGTCCGCAGCACCAGTTGAGTTGGGTCCTTACTCTCTTACTCCATCTCTCTGGCCAGGATAACAGGCAAAGAACTGATGCAAACAGGCATTCTGGGGTTGGGATAGAGGAGAGAAGGCTAACAATGGGTGGGCGTGGGGAGGACAGGAGATGACAAGGCTAGTAGGGCCATGTCCCTGGAGACCTGGTGTGGGATGTCCTGAAAACTATGCCTGAACTTCCACAGAAGAGTAAGTAGAAGTCTCTGGAAAGCCTTAGCCCGACCTAAGTACCATGTTTCTTTGCTGTCACCCCCATGGAGAATTCTGGAAGTAGAAAAGGGTACTAGCTGGAAATCTGAGGTTATTCGGGGCTGGACCTTTGGAAGGGGGGAACTGAGGAATAATGCATATCCCAATTAGCCCCCATCACTGCCCTGTGACCTTCCTTCCAGCCTTTCTCTCCCTCATGCCAGCCCACCAGCCATCATGATTTCCAGTCTCAGCCTTGCTGTGTCCTCAGATCCAGTCAGCTTCTGCCATTGGACAGTTTTAGCATGATGCCAGATCACCCCCAAACCTCCAGAGACACTTGTCACATTGTCTCAGAGATTCCTAGGAAGCCCCCCTAAGTGTGCCTTCTGCTTAGACAGGGAGAGGAGACACACAGAGGCACTACAGTGTAGTAGATGAGTCTACCATCTGCCTGGCATAGCTCGAGGTTGTGTTGAGATCAGATGTTTATCATCTCCACTTAGTATATTGAGCTTAGCTTGTCTAGCACTACCCTTTAGAACAGTGGTTCTCAACCTGTGGGTTGCTACCCCTTTAAGGGCTAAATGTCCTTTTCACAGGGGCCACCTAAGACCATCTGCGTATCAGATTTTTACATTATGATTCCTAACAGTAGCAAAATTACAGTTATGAAGTAGCAACAAAAATAATTTTATGGTTGGGGGTCACCACAGCATGAGGAACTGTATTAAAGGGTCAGAGGAAGGTTGAGAACCATTGCTGTAGAAACTGACAGCTCTCGATGCTTGTGGCACTCGGCTTCACTGGCACAGATGAGCAGAAACATCAGAAACAGCGTTACCCTCCCCGACCCTACCTTGCTTCCTTCCACACATCCACGCACAGCATATAAATACACAACGTGTAGCAGAAATCAAGGTCCATGGGAAATGCTGGGCTCAGGCGAGTGGGCTTTTCCTTCAAACATATTGGAGACACCAAGGTTCTCCTCCATCTTCAGTTTCCCCACTGTAAATGTGAACTGAAGTTCCCAGGGACAGCTGCGGCTACAGCTGGACCTGTGTTGAAGATTAGAACTTTGAGATTGTGAGAAGTCATGACATTTCAGATCTGGAGCCAAAGTTATCTTGAGCTATCTTTAGTGCCTTAATATCCATTTAGGGCCCACCTTCTCTATCTGACCGAACATCCACTCAGCTATCTAGTAGAGCCTTGGGAATATATTAACTAAGCACACCACTAGTGCTCCCAGGCCAAAATCCAAGAATGTCATCATCTAGCATCTGAGACCTAGAGCAGAGACCCCTCCCCCACTTTTGTTACAGTCCACCTAACTGATACTTAGTGTACTTAAAAAAATGCTTTGCTTCATTTGTGGTATTCTGTGCATCCTAAATCCACATTCCCAGACCTTAGTTACTCGCATTTAGCTTAGAACAAACTGCCCTATATTCCCTTTGAGGCTGGCATCAACACGAACCCACCTCAGTTGACACCCCTTCTCCCCACCCCTCTTCCTACATTATGACAATGAACCGACTGTGTAGCTTCAGAGCCCACTCCTGTGCCTTTTCAAGGCAAAGTCCCCTCTAACTCTGATTCCCTTTCTCAGTGTGCCAATCTGTCTCTCCCTGTTCCCTACCTTCCTAGTCACCTACGATCCCCCTCTAGAATGAAGTAAAGTTAAACTCAGCAGCCGGAAGGAAGAAAGGAGACGAGGAGAGGAAGGGACGAGGGATAGGCACATGGAACTGAAGGTTTCCCCCCTGGCTTCTCTTCAGACTCTTCTTCCAACTCTTGCCTTAATCCCTCCTCTCCACAGCCAAGCACTTTAGAAGAAAAGTCTATATTTGGTCCATTTCCTCACTTCCCTTTTATTTCCCAACAGTGCAATCTGCCTCTGGTCCCTCTTCTCTACTAGGACTGAGTGAAGATCACCTGCAGAATCCCTCTGAAAATAAAACAAGCTATACCGTCCGCTTTCTCCTGAGTGCATGGCACTGAAGGAGACCCCCACTTTTCCTTGGCACTGTCCTACTCTGCCCCCTATGGCTCTGCCTTTCACTCAGTTACATCCTCTGCTGTAGTCTGAACATATTTTGTGTCACCTAAGCATCCACTGTGATCCTCTCTCTCTTTTTTAGTTACATATTTGTTTCATGTGTATATGTACAATATATACAAGCCTGGTGCCATGAGCCATCAGAAAAAGGTGTCTGATCCTCTGGAACAGGAGTTGAAAATTGTTACCACTTTATGGATGCTTGGAACTGAACCCAGGCCCTCAGCAAGAACAGCAAGTGCTCTTAACCCCTAAGCCATCTCTCTTGCTCCTATCATCTCTTTTTCTTTCACTAGTAACCCTTGGATGCCAGGGTTGCTTGCTAAGCCGCCTCCATTCCTCTCTCTCTGTTCACTCATCCAGGGAATTGACATTCCAATCTCCTGTCCCAATTGAATACCAGCTACCCACTAATGGCTGCCAGACCATTGTCACAGCGATGTTACAGGGGCACTTTGATTCATAAATGTGCTGCAGAGAGTAAAGAAAGGGCACAGCAGAAGGTCTGCTACAGAGTTGGGGTGAAATTGGGGATCGGACCTGGAGGAATGGAAGGAGAGATGATGATCTACAGCTAGTCCACTTGCTTCCCTGGTCAGAGTAGTCTGTGGCTTCCCAGGGAATGTCTGCTGGAGTTAGACTGGGAGATTGAGTTTGGAGGAGCAGAGGGAGAGGTAAAGATCTCCAGTTACATGCAGCCTACATGCTTCCCTGGCTGGAATGGCCTGCGGAGTTGAGGGCTGGATAAAGCAATGGGTTGGGGAATGTTATGGGTAGCCCACCAGAGATAACCACTCAGACAGTTTATAGCCAATTGAAAGTCCTTATTCCAGGAGGCTGGGACTACACCCAGGCATTCAGGGACCTGGGTATAGCCTCAAGTGTCCAGAACACAGGAGTTTTTTTTAAAGGCAGAAACAACATTCTGGCATCTCACTCAGCAGCCATGGGGAGGCGCTGTATGTAAGCAAACAATTTGACAGATAAGTGGTTAGCGGGAGGGGAGTTTTGCAGGCAATTTAACGGAAGCTAAGAAAAGCTACCTAGGACATCCGGACCTAAAATAGAGTTGGGAAATTTGCCGTGAGATTCTCCATCAAAAAGATCAAATTCTAATTAAATCTAAAACGGCCTCAGCAGGAATACAAGATGGAGGAACCTTTGTACTTTCTTGCCCTCTCACAGGAGGAAGGTTAGGAGGGGAAGATCTGTGGGATCCACTGGAGATAGCAGTAGGGGAGAGGGGAATGTTTGGCAGGTGTTCTATAGCAGTGCCGGGGATGGAGGAGCAGAGGGAGATGTGAAGATCTGCAGTCAGTCTACCTGTTTTCCAAGGCAGGAGTCATAAATATTTTTTTTAAAAGGAAGAAAAAGAGAAAATAGATCTGGAGAATGTCTTAGCTTGGGTTACTGTTACTATGATGAAACACCATGACCAAAAGCAACTTGGGGAGGAATGGATTTATTTTGTTCACAGTTCTATATAACAGTTCATCATCAAAGCAGTAAGGGTAGGAACTCATACAGGGAAGGAACCTGGAGGCAGGAGCTGATGAAGAGGCGTGGAGGGGTGCTGCTTACTGGCTTGCTCCTCATGGCTTGCTCAGCCTGCTTTCTTATAGAACCCAGGACATCTGCCCAGGGATGGAACCACAATGGGCTGAGCCCTCCCCCATCAATCACTAATTAAGAAGACGTCTTACAGGCCTGCCTAAAACCTGATCTTATGGAGCCATTTTCTTAACTAAGGCTCCCTCCTCTAGATAACTTTAGCTTGTGTTAAGTTGACATAAAAGTAGCCAGCACAGAGGATGTATACCAAGTTCTTACTAGCAAAGTGCTGAAGACACTCTTGTTCCTGCTAAAAGTAAGCCTATACTGGCTTCTCACTCTGTGAATTGGGTTTTTCTGGTTTGGGATTTTATATAAACAGAAGCACACTTGTCACGAGCATGCTATGCCAGAAACACAGACAGGTTTGCGTCTTCCTGAAATGTCAGTTCTTACTGATAACAATATATTCACTAGCTATGTAGGCTTTGTTTGCTGCAACCTGCCATGTAGTTTCAACGTCCCTTAATAGATGGCCATTGAGAACACAGGTTGCAGATGCAGGTCGTTTTATCCTGATTTTAATTACTAATATTCATGTTACAGGGTGGTAGCAGAAGAGCTGCAGAGTCAGAGTTTAAAAGGTCTTACTAGAGGCAGAGGTGGAGGACTGAAACAGACACAGAGTGACTGCCGATGGTCTGGTGTTAATTAACCCAGTTCATGAGATGCTGGAGGAGTGGCAGTCCAATTGAGACCCAGGGTTGAGTTGAGTTGCAGATGTTCTGGACCATGAAGGTAAGATACAGGACTGGGTCAGGATGGGTGATGGATAAATGGGTAAGTGACTGGCAACTTGACTAAGTCACGTCAAACAGTATCTAAGGACAGTCTAAAGTCATGGCTCTCAACCTGTGGGTCACAGCCCCTTTTGGGGGTTGGATGACCTCTTCACAGGGGTTTCCTAAAACCATCTGCATATCAGATTTACATTACAATTTGTAACAGTAGCAAAATTACAGTTATGAAGTAGCAACAAAAGTAATTTTATGGTTGGGGGTCACCACGACATGAGGAACTGTGTATTAAAGGACCACAGCATTAGTTGAGAACCAGTGCTCTAGAGCTTTCCCCTGTTGGTTCTTTGACACCTCCTGGGGTGGTCAGATGACAGGTTGGTGAGGTCATCACCACCATGGTGCTAGGCGTCATTCAGGTAGAGTGCTGCACACTTCCTCTGACTTGGATGAGCTCGCCATCCTAATTGTTAATATGGCTCTAATGTGCACATGTGCTCATATGCTCTGTGCTGGTCAGTCTTGATTGTTAACTTGTTGGGATTTAGAATCTCCAAGGAAGCAAATCTCATATCTTCAAGGGCTTATCCAGATCAGAGTAAGTGAGGTGGGAAGACCCCCTGTAAACATGGTCAGTACCATTCCATGGACTGACCGAATTAAACCGAATTAAAAAGGAGCTGGTGAGCTGAGCACAAGCCTTCATCACCTGCTTCTTGACTGCTGATGCATCCTAATCAGCAGCCTCTCCTTCCTGCCGCCATGCCTCCTCTACCACAATGGACTGAACACATCCTAGTCAACCCAGTAAGCATGTGGTGGTACTTACTCTTTTTTAGGAATATGTTATTTATCAGTTTGTGCCTCACAGGTAGGGATGGACCAATGGCGGTGTCTACATGCACAACGCATTTGAACTCAAATCGAGGCAGATGTTACTTCCTGAAAGCCACATTTCACATAATATGGAGTAATTTAAAGCAAGCAGGGCTACAGTCCCATCTCCACACATTGCACAAATTATTCGTTTTATGTCCTGCATCTTTTGCTCAACATTGTGGGGTGTGGAGTTCACATGTAACAACCTTTCATTTTTTTCCTCTCTTTGGCAAGATTTCTCAATCTCAGTACTATTGACGCTGAAACTAGATGTTATGGCCTACGTATAGCATAGTGTATGGATTCTCTTTGACATGACCAACACCATCTTGTATTATAGCCATCATGACTGCCCAGAGAGCCTGATTAGTTTTTCCAATATAGTTTCTGAGACAAATATAAAGAGAAGAAATATTAGAGTGGCCTGTGTACCTTTACAACTGGTCCTTGGCTCCAAAAATGTGCTTGGGAAGGTGGGGGAGGTGGGTGGGTGCATGTGCATGTGCACGTGTGCCTGGCATACTAATGAAAGTCAGAGGATAACTCTCAGGAGTCCGTTCTTTCCTGCTGCCTTGTGAGATCCAGGGTTGAACGCAAGTTGTTAGGCCTGTGGGCAAGCACCTCAATCCATGGACCCATCTCACTGGCCTGATGCCTGACTCTTGATTTTAGGTTGAGGTAAACCTGGTACACTCGGGCTTGGATAAAGTTGATTTTGTCCTAAGCACTTGACAAGACTCTGTCTTCTGAGTCAGTCTTTGGATCACACACGGTCTTACTACTACCCAGAATCGCACTTCTGTTAGCAAGTCCCCAGTGAGTTGTGTTCCATGCAACCCCAGACTTGCTTGCCTTTCCTTTATCTCAAGGCACATTGGTTCCCAAACATCGGGACCTGGTTGCTTAAGAACAGTAGAGTGTTTACCAGCATCCTACCTCTTGTCAAATAGCTCCAGATCCCAATGCAAATTCCTCCCATTCATAAGTTAGTTATAGCCACAAAAACCTCTAGACATTACCAAATATCTCCTGGGAGAGATCACCCACAATTTAAGTTCTCTTTGTCTAATATTCTAGTATGTGACTATATCCCAGTATCTGTCTGTCCTACTATTGGTAGACATTTATGTTGTTTTCAATTTGAGGCTATTGTGAGTAATGCAATATCATTGAAGAGAAACAGTATTTTCAAGCTTCAGAGGAAAAGAAAGCAAACCAATCGTGTGTGTGTGTGTGTGTGTGTGTGTGTGTGTGTCAGTTTCATCACAGATCCTCCTTGAAAATATTTTGGTGAAGAGTATGAACATGTTAATTCAACACTCTCTGCTCTTGACTGTGCATACAATGCGCTAGCTCCTTCAAGTTCCTGACACCTTAACTTCCCCAAAATGATGGACTATAAACTAGAATTGTGAACTAAGATAAGCCTCTCCTTCCCTAAAGAAAAGAAAAGACTTTGGTGGGTGATATTCTAGCAAAAAGAGAAATTTGTGGGAACACTGAAACCATATGGAAAACAAATGTGGCAAAGTAGCACAGAGAAGTACACTATTATCTAAAATCAGACGACAGCTAGGCTTGTTGGTGCCATAATCCCAGATCCTCAAGAGGTCAGCTGAAGCAGGAGAATCAAAAGTTCAAATCCTGACTGAGCTACAGAGTGAATTCCAGACAAACCTAAGAAACATAATGAGATTCAGACTTGAGAAAGGGGGGGGGGGAGGAAGAATGGGAGAAATAAAAGTAAAAAGAGGATAAAAGGGGATAGAGTATTGCCTAGCATCTACAAGGCTCTAAGCTCAAGCCCCAGAACCATACATAATTAATCAAGCAATTAGCTAATTAAGCTAATTAGCACAAAGACTTCTGGGTGCAGTGGAAGAGGCTGCCCTGACATCAACTAAGATCTAGGTTAAATTGCATAAAATGCTTTTGAAGCATGTGAAAGGGGAGTGTAGGCAATGCAGACTGGATGAGCTAAGATTCTGAGACAAGGGAATAGTTCAGAGGAGACTGTTGAGGTTGGCAGCCGTGTTTTCCCCTGGGAGCGTTTAGGAAATGTGAGCACAGGCTGAACACGGGCACTTTACCCAGGCAGATGCTCATGTCAGGGAAGGAGAGACCACTGATGTTTTCTGTGATTGCCCTAAGCTGAAGGGACAAAATCAATAATGCAAGGAAAGTCAAAAACACTTGATCTTTGTTAGATGTTTGCAGAGTATACAGGAGGCCAAAGGGCTCATCTAAGAGCTCTTCAGTGTCAGAATCCAGTGAAGATACTTGGACCATAACATATTTTGCAGGAGAGTGGGGAGGCTTCAGAAACTCCTTAAAGTTGAGAAGAGGCTTAACTTTCTCCCATGAACATCCACCCATCTGCCTTTCAAAGATAATGCTTGATAAATGTGAAAGGACTAAAATCAGGGCTGAGGAGGGGGTTCAGTGGGTAGCAGTGCTTGTCTTAAAAGTCTGAGGACTGGAGTTCAGATTCCTAGCACCCATGTGAATGTCAGGGGGCATGGTGCCTGCCTGTAATCACAGCATGTGGGACGCAGCAGAGATGGGGGATTCCCAGAGCAATCTGTCTAGCTAGACTAGACAAATCTTGCCTACACAGGTGCACGTGCACATCTCCCCACACACACATGCATCAACACACATGTGAACATGCATATACACATATACAAAAGTGAAGGACGGAAATCATACAAAGCGTGTTCCAACCACCATGGACACGACTCGGAAATCCAGAGCAAACAGCAATATTGAAATCCCTTGAGTATTTAAAAGTTAAGCAGTGGATTACTAAATAGCCTAATAATGGTCAAAGAAGAAACCACAAGAGAAACCATTAGGAAGTATCCTGTGCCTAATTAAAAGATCAGGTTAGAATGAATGGGAATACAGCTAAAGAGTGCCCGGAGGGCAATGTACACTTGTAAATACCTGCATCAATAAAAAAAAAAAAAAAAAAGGATTCAGGCAGTAGCTTGTAACCAAGAATGATATCAACAACTCAATAAAAAAAAAATAAAATAACTGAAAAGATCTGTGGAAGAGGATAATCAGGGCTAGGGGTATGACTTGAGGGTAGAGCGCTTGCCCGATGTGCTCAAGGTCCATGGATTTGATTTTTATAACACACAAAAAAAGATGATTAATGCCTAATAAACATATGAAATGCACTTGAGTTTGCCAGCACTCAGTAAGTAGCATGCAAACTGAAAACACCTGACACAAAACCATCAGAACCAGAATGGCCAAAGGGTTTGTGCTGGCTAGTGTTATGTCAACCTGACGTAAGTTAGTGTCATTGGAGAGGAGGAGGGAGACTCAAGAAAATGCCTCTATAAGATCTGCCTGTAAGTCAGCCTGTAGAGCATTTTTTAAATTAGTAATTGATGTGGGAGGGCTGGGCCCATTGTGAGTGATGCCACCCCTAGGCTGGTGGTCCTGGGTTCTATAAGGTTGAGCAAGCCATGGGGAGCAAGCCAGTAAGTTACACTCCTCCAGGGCCTCTGCATCAGTTCTTGCCTCCAGCTTCCTGCCCTGAGTGAGTTCCTGTCCTGACATCTTTTGATGATGAACAGCAATGACGAAGCATAAGCCAAGTAAGCCCTTTCCTCCCCAAGTTGCGCTAGTCGAGGTTTTCATCGCAGCGATGGTAACCCTAACTAAGACAAGGCTAAGAGTCTCCCTTATGTGTAATATCTACAAAGTCAAACTCATAGAAGCAGAAAGTATAATGTGGTTGCTAGGGCCTTCCTTGAAACTTACAAAGGCCACAGATCTTAAGTATTTTCTCTCAGAGACAATCAGTGGAGACTGTGTGATAATGGGGTGTTAATCTGAGTCTGAGCATCACTTTACAGCTGATAAATGTATCGAGTCACTACATTTTCTATCTTGAACACATGCGGTCGGTATCTGTCAATTATATTTCAACGAAGCTGGGAAAGGAAAGAATGTGTGGGTGAGTAAAACATGCTTCTCTGGCACCTTTAGTGTTGGCTATTCAAGACAACTGCGGGCCCAGGATCAGCTCTGAAAAACCTGCCTGGGATAGCAAATAACAGCTGTAGACCGAGGTTGTTCTTATCTGATCTCTTCTTCTCTGCCTCAAAAATCTCCTTCCCAGAGCTGGCGAGGTGGCTCAGTGGTTAAGAGGCACTTGTTACTGTTGCAGAGGACCTGGGTTTGGTTCCCAGCACCCAAATGATGGCTCACAACCTTCTGTAACTCCAGTCCTAGGGGATCCGATGCCCTTTTCTGATCTCCACGGGCACTAGGCACACATGTGATGCACAAGCATACGTGTAGCCAAACACCTGTATGCATAAAATAAAATAAAAATTTTAATAAGAATATTAATACCTATTTGTACATGATCGCCCACATAAGGAAGACTACAAGTCTAACTTCTAAGAGAAAAGCTCTGTCTTGCCAGCTGTATGCTTTATACACAGGAGCTATGCAGTACGTTCCTTTTGCATAGTGCATTCTTGTGCATGGCTCCTGATGAGCATAGGTACGCAGGCCTTCTGAATATGTGACTAGGGAAAGAACCAGTTGACCACAGGTACATCTTTCAGTTTTGGTTAATACGGACACAGGTTTCCAAGGTGGCACCAGCCCACCTTGCCCCATCTCCAATATGAGAGCATTGCAGCTGTTCTGTGTATGCAACCACACACACAAATACCTTCCTACAGCTTTCATTTTAGCTACTGTTGTTCATAGGGAAGTTTTAAATTTATTCTTTTCCCTCTGAAGTTCTATAATTTTAATCTATGAAATAAACTGACAGTAGAGCTCAGGGGGGAAAAAATCTATACCGTATCTAATAAGCATGAAAATCTGAGAGTCAAAGTGGGGCAAGATAGCAGACCCTTATAGAGAGCTTAACAAACAGACAGCAGTCTGGGATTTGATAGGGAAAGGGGTGGCTCTGGTGATGGTCAGCTGAGAGGGGGATGTGTGCTGTGAGCCGGAGATCTTGCTAGAATCCATGTGCCATAGTATGCACGTACCTGTATGCACATGTACACACACACACACACACACAGACACCCCAATAAAAGTTTGATTTACAAGAAAACCAAGAAGTCTTAAAAAGAGCAATTGATGCACACAATACATACACATATGGAATTCCGAAGAAAGGAAATGGAGGCGACCAATAGGAAAAAAGATTCTACACTTACTAGGAGACAGTGAAATAACAACTATCACTAGATATGTGTATCAAGTGAGCAAAAAATAAAATTCAGAACGTCAGACCAGTGGCATGACTCGGTGAACGACAGGCTTACTGCGCAAAGCTGGTAACGAGTTCAGACCCTGGAACCAAATGAAGGTGTAAAGAGAGGGCTAACTCCCCAAAATTATCTTCTGACCTCCAAATGCACATTGTGGCACATGCACACACACACAAACACACAATAATAGTTTTCTTTCATGTAAAACTCAAAAATCTCAGTGTTGCTGGGCGTGGTGGTGCACACCTTTGATCCCAGCACACTCAGGAAGCACAGGTAGTAGACAGATCTTCGAGTTCGAGGCCAGCCTGGTCTACAGAACAAGTTTCAAGACGGCCAGAACTACACAGAGAAACCCTGTCTCAAATAAATAAATAAATAAATAAATAAATAAATAAATAAATAAATAAATAAATAAATAAATAAATAAGAAAAAAACTCCCAGTGTTCCCAAGGAGAGAGGTAAGAGCCAGTTGGTCTTCTCACACTCTGGGTAGAGGAAGATTGGCACAGGTGAACCACAAAAGAAATGTTCGTACGTCACCAATTCTGAAGTACATATTTTTAAATTTAAATTTATTTTATTTTATGTATACAAGTGGATTTGTGCTCACTGTATGTCTGAGCATGTGCCTGGTGCCCATAGAGGTCAGAAGAGGGTGTCAGATCCCCTGTAACTGGAGTAAGCCATGGCTATGAGCCACCATGTATGTGCTGGGAATTGAACTCAGGTCCTCTACAAGAACAAGTGCTCCTAACCATTGAGCCCCCCGTGAAACATGCATTTCTGAGAGAGGCAGACAAGCCAGGTCCATTCATGCAGATGCCCACTGTCATGTGGTTTCTCACTTCCTAAGTTGAACTCATCAACTTGCTCTACCCAACCACTCTTTCCCCACTGTTTCTCCTCCTCTGTTCCCTTCTAGGTCTGTGGTACCGTCATGCACACAGTCACCTAGGGAGAGAATGAGAGTCAGCATGTTGGATTCCTATTCCCTCCCTATTGCTCCTCAGTCATCCAACTGAATGAATCCTCCTCCTCCTCCTCCTCCTCCTCCTTATATTTTATTTACTTAATTAATTAATTTATTTATTTATTTATTTGTGAGTATTCTGTCTGCATGTACACCTGCATGCCAGAAGAGGGCATCAGACCCCATTTTAGATGGTCGTGAGTCATCATGTGGTTGCTGGTTATTGAACTCAGGACAGTGCTCTTAACCACTGAACCACCTCTCCAGCCCCTCTTTAAAAAAAAAAAAAAAAATTGACTTTATCCTTATGTAATTGGCATTTTGCCCGCATGTATATCCTGTATATGAGGGTGTCAGAACCCCTAGAACAGGGGTTAGAGACTGCCATGTGGGTTCTGGGAATTGAACCTGAGTTCATCTGGAAGAGCAATCAGTGCTCTTAACCGCAGAGCTATCTCTCCAACCCATGAGTTTCCTTTTAAAGTGAGCTTTAATTCTCTTCAGCGCCTTCTCTTGTGGCTACCACTGCCACACAGTTAATGTAATACCTAATTACCCTTTTCTGCATCTTCCCCTGCCCTCTTGTAGTCTCACCGCAATCTTGGTGTCATTGACCCCTGCACTTGGCAACTTCAGAGCTCAAGTTTCAAAGTTCAGGGCTGGTAAGCCAGCACATCTCCTTGTCGAGCCTCTGCCTCCTCCTCTTGCTCTCTGTTCTCCCTGACCCGGCCTTTGATCTCGAAGCATCAGCCTAGTTACATAATGCTCCCCTTGCCCCTGGAAGATGAGGTCAGCCAGTTAAGACAATATCAGGTCATCTAACCACTAACCGTAGTAGTTATCAAAATAGTTACTTGAAACGTTTTTCTAACTTTGGATTTTATATCAAGGCAATCTTACAGAAAAATATTGTTTGAGTAAGACAAAGAATCCCTGTCCATTTGTTATCCAGAATTGTTTATATTTAGCCCCATTTGGTTTTTTTTTCTCTATAAAAATAGACAGATAAATCATTTTTTCTCAATTCTGACATCATGTCCACTGAATATTTGAGAACTTTTCCTAACAGCTAGAACATTCCCCTTCACAATCAGGAATCATGGTCAAAAATCAGAACATTTAACATTAATATAATGCTATTTGTTATCTAATCCACACTGCGGTTTTACCAACTGTTCTCAAGAAAAATCTTTATCATCCCAAAAATGTACTTTGGGAGGAATATGATGCCAGTTTGATTCAGTTTGGGTGATGTCAGTTTAGTGTGGGATAAGGTTTATTACTAATCTGTTCAAGAATTTTCAGGTTTTTTTCCTTTTTCTTTTCTTTCTTTTTTCTCCTTTCTTGCTTTCTTTCTTTCTTCCTTTCTTCCTTTCTTTCTTTAGACAGGGTCTCTTTATATAGACCTGGCTGTCCTGGAACTCTCTGAACTCTCTGTATAGACCATGCTGGTCTTGAACTCACAGAGATCCACCTGCCTCTGCCTCCAGAGGTCTGGGATTAAAGGCATGAGCTACTATTCCCAGCAATTTTCAGTTTCTTTAAGAAAGAGCTAGAGCTGAAAGCTACTTCTGAAGCAATCTGAACCATGAGTTGTTCTGGAATTCTTATTTTCTCAGTCCTTTGCATGAGCAACTTGCCTTTATCAGTTTGTTCCCTATGTTGCCAACTTTGTTTTCAACACAGAGAATAGAGGGTATAGTGTTCTGATAATGCCATTAGCAGAGAACAGTTAGAAGAGATATGTTGTAAATTAAACTTCCCAGAATTGAGAGACGCAAGTTTTCAGATTTGAAAAGTCCCACCCAAACCCCAGAAAGACCCATTCCAGAGCCTTGTCATGGTGACAAAGTGTTTTAACATGCATGAGTGTGTATGCAGGCACCAGGAAATCAGAAAAAGGCCCACGAGAGAGGAAAAGGCATTGGGGGAGGGGCAAAGAGAATAGAACACATGTAATATGAAAATGAAAGTGAGGACACTGAAGGTGGAAAATGGGGGAGATGGGATGGGGTTTGGGTTGCCAAAACTAAATATATATGAAAAAGTCTCAAGGAAATCTGATATTTGATAAGAGAGAGAAAGACAAAGAAAGAGAGAGAATGAACAGAGGAACCCTTATGGGTGGATAAAGCTATCTCAGTGCTAGGAGTAGGTGATCTTCTATGAGTTGCTAGTCTGGAAGGCTCCTGGTCCCCCTAAAACAATATAGGCAATTCCCATTGCTGTTGGTTGTTCCCAAAAACCAGTTTGTAAGACCCTCTGGCTGAGGACATCACATGCCTTGGTCACAAGACCTGAGAAATCAAGCTGGAACTGGACTGGAAGATCTTTCCCTGATAGTGTTGGACCGGAGGGTCCTAGTCAGGTCGCCGCACCCCCACAGATACTCGCAGTCGGAGAATCGATGCAAACAGCAAGAGGATTTATTGAACCAGCGCGCTGGGGTCCACTGCCACAGATGCCTCAAGTGAGGCAGGCGGGAGTGACAAATTAGCACACTCTGAATATGATTTATATATGTTTTTCAAAGACAGAGCATAGCAACAGATTATCAGGCATGAGTGTATAGTGATGTGAGTATTAACCTTTCAACTGACTGGTGCTGGCATATAGCCAGGTCACGGGCACTAGAAAATGTAAACTTTAGGGTCTTAGTCAATGTGAAGGGGGGTGATCCTTAGCCCAAGGCCATTAGTCAGCAGTTCATATCTCGTTTGTCTTAGGAATTGTTTTATCTTACAGAAATTGTTTCTCTTACTTCAGTTTTGGGAATTGTTCTGGGTCGCATTGCCCCTGACTTGGGCCTATACAATTTTGGTGCTCTTAGAAACCTGACTAAAGTTTGGCTGCTTTGGTCTTGTCCTTTCAATTGCTAGCCCTCAGAATGCTGAAAGATGCTCTGCAGGTTGCTAAAGATCACGGACATCAACAGTCCTCTTCAGATCTGGACCCTGCATAAGCAATGCCAACCAGCCAGAGACAATGATCCCAGTAGTACATCGATGGCAAGTGTGTTAATGAGGTAATCAAACATTTCTTGGATGGGTTTGAGGCCCACTTCACAGGAGGGAGCTCGCATTTGGAATTGAAATCCCGGTTAAAAGCCTGTGGCTGGTGGAGTCATGGTGCGGAAGCTATTGCTGTTGTTTTGTTACATGGACATGCTGTCAGGTCCCCAAAATGGCTCAAGTAGACACTGAGAGAAATGTGTGGCCATACAAAGCAGTTTATTTCTGCCGATCACATTCTGACAAGTCCGGGTCAACCAGTTAAAACAAACATGGCAACCACCAAATGCAGGTGTACAGGGTTTTTTTGTTTGTTTGTTTTGGTTTTTTTTTAACAAAACAGGCAGGAGCTAAGGGAGTCTGTCCCATTGGTAAGCATCTAAACACTGGATTGGCTTGTTAAATCTGGCTAAGAAGCAGAGATTTCTCGAAGGATTTCATGGAGAAGCCGAGAGTCGAGGTCAGGGCCGCCCACCACTAGGGGGTGCTGGTCCTCACAATGCTGTGCCCCTTTAATCGTTTTCTGCTTAACTATGTTTGTGTCCACAGGCTGGCCCTGCTCTCAGCTTTGGTCTGAGAAATTCCCTTTTGCAGTGGTCAGCAGTGACTTCAGAGACTCATAAACAGTCAAAGTACTAAGAACTGACTGTCAAGTATCCAGCCGTAAATGGGGCATCTGCATCATGCTCCGTCTGCTAAGTAAGGCTCAGGAGAGAAAAGGTGGAAAGAATGTGAGAGCAGAAAAGAGTATGGAGAGCAGTGTCAAATGCTATTTCCAGACATGACACCTTGAACTCACAGCATATGCGATCACCTGCACAAGACCTGAACAAGACTGGACCCATCGATACCTTGTCACGGAAGAGAAGAGGCTCATGGGGCCCTTCCTCTCTGAGAATCTTTAGGCAGTTAATGTTTGCTAGGGGAAAGGGAGACATTTTCTTCAGTGGTGTAGCCACTGGTGAGGTGCTCATCGCCCTGTAAATAAATTCTAATGAAACTCACTGGATCACACATACGGGGAGGACATGAAAATAGAAGAGGGTTTGGGTGGAAAGAGGTAGGAAATTAGCAAGAGTGAGGGGAGACTGGGGAGGGTAAGGGGAGGGGGCAAGTATAATTGAAATGTATTATGTGCATGTATGAAAATGTCTTAATGAAACCCGTTATGTATAAACAATGCATGCTAATAACATTTGTAAAAAAAAATTATAGCTGTTGGGAAAAGACCTTTTTTAAAAGTGACATCAGAGTCACTGTTTTTCTAAGAAGGCTTCTCATGAGGCGCATCCCTGCAGTTTCTTTTGAGAAGCTCCTGGAACATTGTAGACTCCTATTCTAATGCAAGCCTCTTACCAGCTTGGGAGTTTCCTCCCCTGGGGTTCACCTTTGCTGTCTGTAAAAATGGGATAATTGCTCCCCCCTCATCCAGTTATTGACAAGGTTACAAGAGAGCTTGTCAGGTGCTCAGCCCTGTGCTTAGAAAAGAGTGAGTGCAGAGTGCATATGAGCTGGATCCTCTTCTCTCTTTCCATCATCATTGAAACTAAGAATTAAGAAGAGCTGGCAAGGGCTGAAGAGATGGCTCGGTGGTTAAACAGCACTTACGGCTCTTACCAAAGACCTGGGTTTGGTTCCCAGAATCCACATGGCAGCTCACAACTGCCTGTACTGTCTGTAACTCCAGATCCAGAGGGATCTGACACTTCTGGCCCCCACAGACATTGTATGCACATGGTAAACATACATACACCTAAGTTTACCCACACACAAAATAAATAGATAGATAAATAAATGAATAAGTGAATGCATGCATGCATGCATGCATATTAAACATGTTAAAAGAGCTGTCAGGACTGGGGCTGTGGCCTAATGAGCACAAAACCCCATATGGGTTTGATCTCTGGAGATAAAGAAAAAGAAAAAGAGGGTGATTGTGAGGACTGATCACTCTCCTGCAGCCCTGTTTGCCATCTTTGCTGTTTGAACCCATCTCTTTTCTGCTCCAATGAACACTTAGCTTCTTGGAATGCAGGAACATTCTGCCTTCAAAAGTCAGGGTGTAACTATTGTTCCACCTATCCTTGGGAAACTTTAGGAGGCCAGTTGCCAGCTTGGGCCTTAAGCCACATGTGAGAAATAAAGGCATGGGTTGACTATTGTGTTGTAAAATGAAAAGAGAGAACTGTCAATTGCCGGTGCCAACTGTGGGTCACAATCTGAGCTAACCAGAATTCTGCAACCAGAATTCTGCAATGAGAATATATGATTCCTTCTTGGTAGATGAGGTCAGCTGGGCCCAGAGAGAAGGAAGTTGTCCACAATCATAAAGCGAGGGAGTGGTAAGATCAGAAACATAAGCCATTCTCTTAGACTTCAAAGTCCTGGCTGCTTCTAGAATACCTACCTTTCCTCTCCTATTCAGATCCTGCTCATTATCAATAGTTTATGCCTTCTCCATAGTCAATAGATGCAAAAGATAACATGAATTTTCCATAGATTATCTCACTTGAACATCTTTTCTGTTTAACAGAAGAGTAAACTGAGGCTCAGGAAACCTGTCATTTGCCCAGGGTCATGCTCTCTTGAAGAGTCCTTGCAGGGATTCTAATTCACACTTGTCTGATGCCAAGTAGCAGGCTCTGAGCTGGTCCGTCCTCCTCTCCTGTGTCCCTATTGCTCAGGCCCACCCAGAGCATCTGGGTGAAAGCTATAAACCTTTAGTCCTCCACACCCCAAGTTCTTCGGGTTTCAGGTTGATTCTCTGACTCTGCCAGGAACTGCTGAACACATGGAATCCAGACAATCACTCTTGGCATCCATGTCACAGGATCATTGTCCCCATGCCAACTGCAGTTCCAGTGGAGACTCTGAATTAAAAATGAATTAAAATCTCTCCAGGCATTTGCAGTAAATTAAAATGTCTTTCAGCCTGAAATAACTTTTCCCCCGTGAAACTGGGCCAAAGGCCAGCCTCATCTCTGAGCCTGTCCCCTGAGGCTGAAGGCTGCCTTTTCTCCTGAGACAGTTTCTCAGAAGGAAGAAGGAACAAGCTGGTCTGGGGCTGTGTGCTCTTTCTGGGAGAGGTCTGTGCCCAACTGACGCAGGGGTGTGTAAAGGGTGGGCCCCTCTCCTAAGGTCCTTCTTGGAGATTCCCTTTGTGTTCCAGAAAGGCTCTGTGATCCAGCTCAAACTAGACTTTGAGACATATTTTTGCTTGGCTTTTTTACAACTTTAACTTGCTTTATGAATTATCTTATTTAAAAAAAAAACAAAAACAAAAACATAGAATATCAATCCCATTCAGCCTGTATTTCCAAGGAACTAACCGTGGAAGTGATCCTATGACAGGCACTTAGGAACTGCTTTTGCTAGACCCCATTGAGGGGTTGTGAGATGGCTTAGCAGGTAAACGTGCTTGCCTAACAACCTGAGTTAAGTAAATCTGTAGAACCCACATGGAAGGAGAAAACTGACTCCCACATGGAAGGAGAAAACTGACTCCCACAAGCTGTCCTCTGTCTCCTCTGACCTCCACATGTGCAGTGTGACATGTACATATGTGTGCACACAGGCACACACACAAACACACACAAACTAAAAGCAGGATGAAGGTGTGGAGGAACACTTGGAAGAAGTTTTTGTTAATTTGGTTCCTTTAAAAATGCAAAATGGCGTTCAGATTAGATTTGTGTTTCCACCCCAGCTGTGGTAGATGTTTATGAGTTGGATTTGGAACGCTTGATGTAGGTGGCTATAATTTGGTTGGGTGCAGTCATTCTGGCACCTGTAGTTTGTCTTTAGGATTGCGTGCCACATGGGTTTATGGAACTTTTGGCTTAGGGCATAAAAGGTCTGAAGCCCTGAGAGTTAGGGTGGGCAATTGGTTGGTGGTTCGTTGGTTGGGTTGCTTCGTTAGTTAATGTGATAATTCCTAAAAGAGCAAACGTTGGAGAGATTCGAGCTTAGATTCGAGCCTAAAAAAGAAGCTGTGAAGATTTCTACCTATCTCTCTGTATTAAGGCCACTTGTAACAGTGGTGAAGATTTCTATCTTTTTCTTTCTCCTTCCCTAAATCAAGGGTAAAAGATTGTAGTATATTGCTACATGAAAGTCTGGCATCTCTGAGGCCATTGTTTGTTTGTTTGAGATAAGGTCTCACTATGTAGCCCTAACTGACCTGGGACTTGGTCTGTAAGCTGGGCTGGCCTCAAACTTAGAAATCCACCTGCCTCTGCTTCAGATTGAAGGCATGCCTCACCACCCCTGTGTCTGCCTTTTACATCTATCTCCTTTACTTTGGGCCACCTTTTTACTACCACTGCCTATAGGCGTATAAATAATTCAAAGAGTCAGGCATGGTTGTACGTGCCTTTAATCTCAGCACTTAGGAGGGAAAAGCAAGTAGATTTCTGTGAGTTTAAGACTGACCTGGTCTATGTAGTGAGTTCTAGAACAGCCAAGGCTGTATAGAGAGACCCTGATTCAAAAAACTAAATAAGTAAATCATTAAAAGATTGTCTTACTAGAAACTGATAATATATCTAACCTATCATAACCCCTCTTAATAAGGCTAAGGGCACAAAGATAAGAGTAACTGAGGCATTTTGCTGTCAGATTTTTCAATGTCCTGGTCCAGATCCCCCAACGGTACCTGATAGTCTTAAGTCATTGGCCAAAACCTGCAGTTACCTTGAGTTGGAGGAACATCAGAGCCTCTTGGGGCAGGCCACACACCCTTGCTCCCTGAGATGAGGGCAATTGTCTAGGATGGCCATACTGCACCCTGGAACAGGGAGGGGTGTTCATCTTGTGGGAATCAGGTTGTCTCCTAAGCCACAAGAGCTTCTTCAGAGCACCTTGGTGAACCAGAACTGAGACGATCAGCCAGACCCCACCTTGACCAGAGTTGCTTGATTTGCTCTACTCACACCCCAATTCTTCCTCCATCTAAACTTCTTCACATTTACTCATCTCTGTAATCAGCATGTTGGGATGACTGGCCAAGCCTAATGGCCAAGCTTTGTGACTCCCAGAGCCAGATTTTCTGCCCTAAAACTGGTTTATAGCAACAGACATGTTCCTAGGAAGCACTCTCCTTGGTTAGGCCACTCTCCAACAGAACAGTGGCCGGACGGGAAGGGCGCACTGACAGTTGCTGGAGTGCTGCAGCAGAGTGCCTGCTGAGACTCCCAGCTCTGCCGACCAGGATGGGAAAGCGGGACCAGAGGATCTGCAGCGTCTCTGGCACTGAGAAGCCTGAAGGAAAAATGTGATCCCACCAAGCTGTGGAACTAGGTGGCTTTTGCTATGGCCCGCAAACTTGCCGAAGAAACTGATAGACTCACTAGCCAATCACTTTCAACAAAGTGTAAGCGTCGAGTGAGCTGCTTGGCAGAATTTAAAGACAGTCCTTTGCTGCAGATGGAGGCATAGTGGAGCTGAAGAATGAGCACAAGCGGAATTGCAAGAGTCTAGAAATTCAAGGAACACCCACTTTCCTCTAGGGATCCATCACTGCACCAAACGCAAGGCCTTGAATTCCCAGACATTCTATCCCTGTTCTGACATTAGAAGATAGAGCCCTCACCCCACCACCCTGCTGGAGTACCATGCAGAAGCTTCAAATAGACCAGACCCTGTGTAAAGCAATGCTTGCCCCCACCTTGGGAGTTCCCCCACACAGCTCTTCTCCTGGACACCACACCAATAACTCAGGAGGAAAAAAAATTCTCAGTGTGAACCAACTAAGGAAATACCAGAACTGCCGCTGGAAGTAAGGGATTACTTATTAGATTTGGCCAACAACACAAGGTTGGTGGGGGGTAGAGAGGTGCCTGTGGAGGATTCTAGGGGGGACTGGATGATAGGCAGTGAAGTATAAATGGAAAAGGTAGACTTGTTGGAGTAGAGAGGCCCTTTCCAGGTTTACAGGATCCATCACGTTGTCAAAGGCCCAAAGGACAGCTCTCACTGCTGGTAGGATGACTCTCAAAAGAGTAGAAAAATGAGAAGACCCAAACTAAGCAATGTACAGATGCCAAGACTGTTACGGAGGGCTGGAGGGGTATATGGGGGATATCCTAAAACAGTGGTGATTTGTGGCGTGAGACCCTCCAATAGGCAGTGAGTCAGCTTTCCATCACTGTGACAAATACCTGAGGCAGTCAGCCTAAAGGAAGGAACTTACTTGTTCTTTATGGTTTTAGAGTTTCTGTCTACGACCACTTAGCGCTGTCACTCTGGGCCTGTGGTGAGGCAGATGTCACAAAAGAAGTGTGTGACAGAGCAAAGCTGCTCATCTCATGAAAATCAGGAAACAACGAGAAAGCTTGCTTTTATATTGAAGCCCTTAACCTGAGACCCATTGATTTATGGATTAACTCACTAATGAGGCCAGAACCCTCATGGTCCAGCATCTCCCAATGGCTCTGCCTCTGAACACTGCTGTGTCGGGGACCAAGCCTTCTACAGAAGAGCTGTTGAGGGGCATTTGAGACCCAAACTATACCAGATAGTTGGCATGGAACTGTGATGTGGTCTACCACAACTCCCAGAATCCACTTGGGGAATTTTGATTTCTGACTTAGAAAGAAAATGTAGTTTCTGTAGATCTGGAAGTCCTAGTTGTCAGAGTGTCATTATAGTTTGACCAAGATTTTTAATATACAATGTCACATGATACTGCTACTAAAAAGGTAGAAACCTGCTGGGCAGTGGTGGCACAGGCCTTTAATCCCAGCACTCATGAGGCAGAAGCAGGCAGATCTCTATGAGTTCCTGGCCAGCCTGGTCCACAAAGCAAGTTTCATGATAGCCAGGGCTACACAGAGAAACCTTGTCTCAATAAACCATGATAGATAGAAGATAGATAGATGATAGATAGATAGATAGATAGATAGATAGATAGATAGATAGATAGAAAGTAATCAAGCTATATCAATTTGATGGGAGGCTTTAGGATGTAGGGTTATAGCTTAGTGGTAGAGTGTTTGCCTAGCATTTGAGAATTCCTGGGTTCTAGCCCTAGAACAAAGAGGGTAGGAAACAGGAAAAAAAATTAAAACTGTAGGTGTCAATATGCTGTTTATTGGAAGTACTTGTTCCAGAGGAAGGTATTGTAGTGAAGAACCCATAGCCGAATCCTGGTGGCTTAATAAGACAAGGGAGAGAGTCACATACAAACGGGCATATGCATGCAGGCTCTCTGTCTCACCATCTAGTTCTTTGTACACCTCAGACTCTTTCAGTAACAAAGCCATCACCAAATGAAGCCATGAGACCTTGTACTTTCAAAGTACATGGACAAAAATAAATTTCATTCTTCTTCTCTCCCCTTTCCCCACACCCCACAATCTGCCTAGCCTCAGTCTCCCTGCCCTGTCCAGAGACAGCTGCTACTGCCTTTCTCCCTTGGCAGCAGCCTGTATGTGAACACAAAGGGAGTCAGGGAAGTCAAGGCTGGACATGGACATTCCTCAGGACAGAGCAATTGGTGAGCTCATGGCTGCCCCTGGCAAGCAGGACCAGGGCACATATGGCAGGCTTTTTGATGGAAACAAGCCATTCCTGACCAGAGTCCTGTGTCCAAGCAACCTGCAGCAGAGGCTGTTGATCACCCCAAGGTTGCCTTCTCGTGTGGGTTGGAGCAGCTGGCCCAGGAATCCTCAAGCAGGAATTTTCAGCCAGGCTCTTCAGCACGGCGGAGCTCAGCATATCCCCATGCCTAGGGGACCCTCTCTTCCCACCTCTCAGTGTCTGGCTTCTGTTCATCTCTTTTGGCAAGCTTGAGGTACCTTCTGGGGATGAGACACAAAAATTCAAATTGTATAATTTAGCATCCCAGCTAAATGCTTTGATATTTGCATTTCGAACTGGCATGGTAGGAGATAAAGATGAACAGAGAAATTCATGCTGATTTAAAATTTTAATTTTCCCTTACTTAGAACTACATTAAATAGCAAATAAATACCAAGATAAGTTGAAAGAGTATGTGTGGGAGAAAGAGAAAGGTTTCGTAACCTGGTATCTTTAAAAGAACCTCTTTCCTCTTTATATTTTCTCTGAATTCAGCTTTTTTTTTTTTTTTTAACAAAGAGATTGAGTTAAAAAGCCAAAACACATCTCATGATCATTCTGTTTCTTTCTTTCCTCTTTCCTCACTCTACTTTCTTCTCAGCTGGGCATTGTGGGAACAAGGCAGGACCTCCTGCTCATGCGTCACCAGCTGCTAGACCAGCCCTGCTTTGCATACAAGGCTCCTGTGTCCAGGGCCTTTGCAAATGAACCAGGCCAAAAGACTCAGGATTCATGCCAGCTCCATTAGGGAGGGTATTGCTCTTGTCCTCCATGGTCAGCTCACTGTCCTGTATGCCAGGGCACATATGTGGAGGTCAGGAGACAGCCTGCAGAAGTCAGTTCTCTCTTTCTATTATATGACTCTTGATGATCAACCTTAGGTGGTCAGGCTTGGCTGGGAGTGACTTGACCTACTGAGCCATCGACTCTATTTTCATATAATCACTCCTCAATTATATTTTCAAATGCTTAATGTGGAACCGAAAGTTCCCAAAATAGAAAAGGAAGGAAAAGTGGGTGTGGTGGTTTAAATTAGAAATATCTTCCACAGGCGCAAACACCTGAATACTTGGCCCCTAGTTGGTAGTACTGTCTGGGATGGCTTAGGAGGTTTAGCCTTACCGAAGGAAGTTTGTCACTGGAGGTGGGCTTTGAGATTTTAAAGCATCCAGCCACTTCCAGTTCACTGTCACTGCTTCAGGCTTATGGTAAAAGATGCAATCCTTCGGCTCCCTACTCTCTCCTGCCAGTTGCTGCTAGGCTTCACCACCCTGATGGACTCTTGGCCTTCTGGAGCCGTAAGCCAAAATAAACTCTTCTGTAAATTGCTTTGGGTCATGGTATTTTTATCAAAGCAACAGAAAAGTAACTGATTCAGAAGGGTATTATGATATGACTATGAAATGCTCCCCTCCACAGGCTTCTGTGTTGAATGCTCCGTCCCCACCTCATATCAATACATTAGAAGGTACTGAGAATTTTAAGACCTAGGTCCCAACTGGAATATGTAGACTGTTGGGGTTGGGTCCCCGAGCTTGCCCCTGAGTACTTCCTGGGAGCCATGAAGTGAAGAAGCAATCCTCTGCCACACAGTCCTGCCACCATGACCTTCTGCCAACCATAGTCCCAGAATCAAATGAGACAATGACTATTAGTTAATTAATTAATTATGGAAACTGCGAGCCGAAATAATTAATCCTTCCCATTAAGTTGTCTGTGTTGGGTATATTGTCACAGAGATAAGAAATGTGACTGAAACATGGTCAGTTCATCTGCCTCCTTCCCCGGTGATACAGCAAATCTAGCCAGCCAAGTTCAACTTCCCCCATCAGCTCAGAGACGGGGCTGTCTGGACCAGGGTAGACATTCTCACCTTTGTTTCCTCCAGTAATTCTTATCAAAATACCTCTTTAGCACGTTCCTCTGTGACCTCCTCCTCTCTTTGATCTATATCTGCCTCCTGGGAGCAATCTGAGCAGACCAGACAGACTGCCTAATGACAGGCTGTCTACAGAAAAATCTCTGTTCAAATGTCACTCTGTGAGGCAGAGGACAGCTCCTGTCGGGCGTAGTTTGAGACCTCGACCCCCTGACATCCCACCCACCACGTCCTAGCTGTCTCCTCCTTTCATTCTAGTTTCAAAAAGTCAGATCTGTAACTCAGGATTCTCTTGGTTCCATATAAAGAAGTGTGTGTGTGTGTGTGTGTGTGTGTGTGTGTGTGTGTGTGACCACCCACACATGCAAGCATGTGCCATGTTGCATGAATGGAGATTAGAAGATAATTTTCAGTGGTCAGTTCCCTCCTTCCACATGTATCCTAGGGATCAAACTCAGGAGATGAGAGCCTTTACCTACTAAGCCACCTCACCAGCTCAAAGATGTGAGTCTCTTGTCATGCTTTTGTCTTGTGATGCCTTTCTAAGGCAAGCTCAGGCATTATGATGTGACATTGCCATCGACAAAATTGACACTTGAGAATTGTGCACTTGAGTTACAAAAAAAAAATCACAAAAAAATATCTGAATGTTTTAAGTATGTTTGTAATTCTATGTTGGGCTATACTCATAGCTATCCTCAGCTTTAGATTGGACAAGCCTTGGAGTCATAAACAAAAGAATGAGAAATGTCCCCCATAGGCTCATGTATTTGAACGCTTGGTTCCCCAGCTAGTGGCACTCTTTGGGAAAGTTATAGAACAAGGAGGAAATACATCACTGAAGGTGGGCTTTGAGGGTTTATAGCCTTACCCCTCCCCCCACATACCGCTTCCCATGTGGGTATGAAAATGTGATCAGCCAGCTTCCTGATCCTGCCACGCCATGCCTCCCCTGCCATCTATCCCTCTGGAACTGTGAACCTAAACAAATCATTTTCTTTTCTAAGTTGCTTTTGGTCACGGTGTTAATCAGAGGAACAGAACAGTAACTGAGATGGTTCAGTGGGTAAAGGTGCTTGTCTGCCTCTGAGCCTTATGACCAAGTTTCATTCCCAAGACCCATACGGTGAAAGTACCACAGGCTGTCCTCTGACCTCTACAAGCTCACTATGGCTCGTTTTTTTCTCTCTCTCTCTTTCTCTTTCTGAATGTGTATGTGTGTATCTGTCCCTCTATCCCTCTGTGTCTCTGTCTCTGTTTATCTCTCTCATACACACACACACACACACACACACACACACACACACACACATACACTCTCACACAAATAAATAAATAAATAAATGTCAAAAGCTTAAAAAGTAAATGCTGAGCGTGGTGGCACACGCTTTTAGTCCCAGCACTCAGGAGGCAGAGGCAGGCAGATCTCTGTGATTTCAAAGCCTTCCTGGTCTACAGAGTGGGTTCCATGACATCCAGGGCTACATAGTGGTACCCTGTATTGAAAAAGAGAGAACTAAGAAGAATATACATATCCAGAGCTTAACACCTCTTGGGGAAGATGAAACGACAGAAAGCAGAAATTTAGGTTCAAATCACTGTCCTCGAGCCAATTGTGTGGCCAGAAGAATTTGCTGACTGTCAGGCCCAGTTACGTGTTTATGTCGACCTGAGAGGTCAGTGTATTAAGTACATGTATCATTAATACAACAGAATACCTGAGACAGGCCACTTTACAAAGCAAAGAGGTTTGTTTTAGCTGATGGTTCTTGGGATTCAAGGTGTAAAGTCTCAGCCAGTGATGTCATTCTTATTGATAGAGTCCTGAGGTAGCAAAAGACAGGAGCACACATCTCTACGTGTCTGTGTGTGTCTGGTTCCTTTATCCCTTCATATAAAGACACTAGGATCCAACTACAGAGTATCCCCCTTATCTAATGTCCACCCTGAGGCCCTGTCTATCAATACCAAGTCAGTAGATGTCTATATTCTCAATGCCATTAACATAGAATTTTGGAGACTAAGCTACTAAATGAATCTGGAGAATAAGCCATATGCAAATCATAACAGTTGGTTTCACAAAAGAAGAAGTCACAAGTTACTTTCTCAAGAAGTAAGAATGGATGTTGGGCCAGTAAAACCACGGATGCCTTTCAAACATCCACAGCAACAGCGTGATAGCAGCTGGGTACGGTGGCACACACTTGTAACGACAGCACTGGAGAAGCTAAGGCAGGAGGATTTTGAATTTGAGGCCAGCCTGGGCTCCATAGTGATTAGGGAGACATTGTCGCAAAACAACCATAAATGGTACTATACAGGGCTAGAGAGATGGCTCAGTTGTCAAAAAGCATTTACTGTTCTTCCAGGGGACTTGAGTTTGGTTTCTAGCATGCACATTGGGTGATTCACAGTCACCTGTGACTCTAGCTCCAGGGAAACCAGCTGTCTCTGGCTTCCTTGGACGTGTGTGTATGTGTGTGTGTGTGTGTGTATGTGTGTGTGTGTGTATGTGTGTATGTGTGTGTATATGTGTGTGTGTGTGTGTTTATGTGTGTGTATGTGTGTGTGTGTGTGTGTGTGTGTGTGTGTATAATTAAAACTAAAATAAATCTTTTTTAATGCTACTTTACAGTCTTACAATCCAATGATGGTAAAATCTTAATTCTTTTTGTTTTCCCCAAAGGAGGTACAGGGAAGATTCTAGAGGATATGATGTAGATAGAAGATCAAGTATTTTTTTCCCCTTATTTCTGTTTCCCAACCAACTTAATGGTGACCCTCCTTTACACTTAGAGACAAAGAGAAAGGAGATACGCATGTGCTGTGCTATGAGAAGACAAGCAAACAAAGACAGCAAATATTCTAGAAAAAACACGGTGCAAGGATGCTGGAGGAACTTTGTGTTTCAGATAGCAAGAAAACAGCATCTGTGTAGGAAGGGGTGTGGTGAGAGGGGCAGAGAGCCATCCAGTCTTGTCCCAGTCCTGATAGGGGAATGCCATGAGAAGGGTCGACCACCTCCATGAAGTCATTAGCACTCGCTCACTAGCATTACATTTAAACCAACTGAATCCAGTGTAGAAGCATCTGCCTATATCACAGATAGTCAGGAGGCTGAGTTGGGAAGATGGCGTAGGCTAAGAACTCCAAGCCAGCCTGGGCAGTGTCAAAGCTAGCTTCAGTTGTCAACTTGACCCATGTAGGAAGAACAATTTCAATTGAGGAATTGCCTCCAGCAGATTGTCCTTTTGGCATGTCTGTGGGGCATTTTTCTTGACTGCTAATTGATGTAGGAGAGCTAAGCCCACTGTGGGCAGACTAATTCCTAGGCAGGTTCTTCTAGGTTATATTAGAACGGTAGATAAATGTGAGCCAGAGAGCAATTGGTAAGGGGTGTACTTCCATGGTTTCTGCTTCAGTTCCTGCCTCCAGCTTCCTGCCTTGAGTTTCTGCCCCGACTTTCCTCATGGTAGACTATAACCTATAAGCCAGCTAAGCCCGTCCTTCTCCAGTAAGTTAGTTTTGGCCAGTGTTTTATCACAACCACAGAAAGGAAACTACAACAGACAGCATGGTGTGACTTAGACTCAAAAAATAAACAAATGACTTTTTCCTTAATATTACATGAAGCATAAATGATGGCTGTTGAGAGAACTAAGATATTTTTATAGTTCTGTGCAAGTCAGATTCTTGGCCACACAAACTCGACTTCTATCTGAATGAGATTGCTAGGCCTGTCCCACCAACTCCTGTTGTCTCAGTATACAGCAGCCCTCTGAAAACAGAGCTCCTTCCTTCTCTCTCAAGCAGTGACTAGCTAAGTACTGCAGCTAAGCACTATCAAGCCATGACCTTCAGCCTACAGCTGGGGCCCGTGTGGAAGGAACTGGGGAAAGAACTCTACACTATCAGATCTGGCTAAGCCTGTTGCTTTTCAAGCCAGGGTGGCTCAATTGACCTGCTCAACTGAAATCATTGGAGGTAATTAAGAGGGCGTGACAGGACTTGGGCTCCAGAAGGAAAGAGGGAGGGAAGCCATACAGATCGTTCCTTGTGCAATACCAACATTGCAAAATTGGCATTGGTCTCTACTTTCCTCCTCATACCATCTAGCTTTAGAAATAAAAACTTAATGGAAAGCCAGGCGTGGTGCTTCATGACTGCAATCCCAGCACTCAGGACTTGGAAGCAGGAGGGTCTGGAGGTCAAAGCCATTCTCAGTTATAGGCAATCTGGACTACATGAGACTCTTGGAAGCAATAACAACAAAGTGAGCAGATACATTGACAAGTGAGTTCAGGGCCAAGTGTTGGGCTTGCAGCTATAGGCAACGTTTTCTGGCCTCTTACCTAAATTGGTGATTCCTACAAGCCCAAGACCCTTTTCACAGTGTGTGGAATCATTGTTTCAGTTGTCACAACTTTGGGTAGGGGAGGGCAGGGTTATTGCCATCTTGTGGAGATAAGGCAGGGATGTTCTAAACATCCTACAATGCACAGGAGAGCCCCCACCAGCCCTCAACAGACAATGAATGTCACACCCCCAAATCCTAATGCCTACTTACAACAGGAAAGAAGCTGGAGAAATGGCTCAGTGGGTAAAAGCTCTTTCTATGCAAGAGTAAAGATCTGAGTTTAAATCCCCAGAGCCCACAAAAAGCAAGGTGCCATAGTGATTCTTTATAATCCCAGTGAGGGACAGGAGGCAGAGATGGAAGGACCCCAGCAAGCTTGGGAGCCTGCTAACCTGGTGTAAGCAGAAGAAAACAGCAAAGAGCCTCAGTGTCATATAAGATAGAAGGTGAGCACCGATACCTGTGGTTGTCCTTTGACTTCCACAAGTGTGCCCACATTCACACACGTGAAGTTGAGAGTATGTGTACATGCATGCGCACACACACATTCATAAGAAAATGGGAAAAATATTCATATAATTAAGGATCTTTTATGTGCCATGTGATACACACACACACACACACACACACACACACACACACACACAGAGTACCATTAAATCATCTCTCCAACTCTACAAAATTATACTCATTTCCCAGATGAGAAAATAAAGCCCAAATTAAGTAAGGACTTCACTCAACTAGTAACTGGCTGAGGAGGATTTGGGTCTAGATGAGTCTCATTAGCTGGCAAGTTCCATGAGGACACGTGTCCATCACTCTCAGCACCTCCATGTCCCCCATGCATCACAGAAGTTGGGGCCTGAAGAAGTTTGCCAGAGTAATACTTGAGTTAACAACAGGTTAGTAAGTGACTGTGAGCCATTGGCCCTGGCAGCCATGCTCATTTCTCCCGTCACTCCTACAGAATATAAAAATCCTAACAACCTTCTAGGGTTGAAGCAAGGCAATGTTGCATGGCAGGACCAGAAGCCTCTCCAAGCCAACTTAAGTCAAAATTGAAGTTTGTGGTAAGAACGCAGAAGTATTTTAGAAACCAGTAATAGCAAGTACTCATGGGCTTAAAAGGCCACCTGACATCAGAGTAACATGATCTAAGCATCTCTGAATTTTAGTTTTCCCTCCTAACATCTTGTTTATGGCCTAGGAAGGCAGTCTCGGCTTTATGTTGAGTCTCAGGCTAGCTATATGGCCTCTCACCTATGTTCCTTTTAGCTAAATAAGTCTCAACCTTAGTCCATTTTATATTTCTGTAACAGAATAATCAAGTCCAGAGAGACTTACAAAGAGCAGAGACATATTTAGCTTATAGTGCTAGAGGCTTGAAGTCTAAGATGGGGTGACTCTATCTGGGCTGTATCTGTTCAAGACCTCATTCTGCATCAAAACTCAATGGAAAGGAAGCATGGCCAGGGGGTCTTGTTGGGTGAAAAGGCAAGGCAGCAGGCAGCACTGCTTTGTGACAATTGACTCTTCAGTAGCTGATCCTACAAAAATTAGACCAGGCCCCCGAGGAAGCCATTAAACTCAATAAGCTGACTCCCTCTCTACAAAGATCCTACCATTTCTCAACCTTGTTACACTGGGGATGAACTTATAATGTAAGTCTCAGAGAGGCCAAGCCATACTCAAGCCACAACAGTCTGTCAATATCCAGGTTGTAACTTCTGTTTGACTATTAAAAAAAGAAAGAACATCTGAAAACAGCTGTCTTCAGCCCAGTGTGGTGACACCATCCTGCAGGCCCAGGACAGAGAAGAATCTGGTCAAGGTCATCCTTGACTACATAACAAGTTCAAGGCTATCCTTTGCTATTTAAGACCTGAGAGAGGGAAGAGGAGAGGGAGGGAAAGGGGGAAAAAAGAGAGAAAGTAAAAAAAAAGAGAGAGAGAGAGAAAAGGTTCTTTTTCTTCTATTTTTACATTATTTATTTGTGAAAGCATGTCTGTGGAGGTCAGAGGACAATTTCTGGGAGTCAGTTCTCTCCCTCTACCATATGGGTCCCAAGAGCTTGAACTTAGGTCATCAGCCTTAGCAGCAAGTACCTTTATCTGCCTAGCTACCCTGCCAGCTCAAGCAGGGTTCCTTTTCTTTTCTCTCTCTCTGTCTCTGTCTCTGTCTCTGTCTCTCTCTCTCTCTCTCTCTCTCTCTTTTTGGTGAGGGAGTGGCGGGGAGTGTGCATTGAGACAGGTTCTAGGTAGATCAGGCTAGCCTCAAACTCACAGAGATACACTGACTCTGCCTCCTGAGTGCTAGGATTAAAGGCATGTGCCACCATGCCTGATTCATTTTCTAGATTCTGGATTCTCATAATGATAATTACAGCATTTTCGTTTCATTTTCTGAAAATCGAGGTTGTTCGCGAAAGTTGCTAAGCAACATGTTCAATGTGAAATGCCAATCCTTCATCTAAACTTTCACTGTTCAGAGCATCAGGAGTGGGTTGGGGGTGGAGAGATGGCTCAGCAGTTAAGAGCATTTATTGCTCTTACAGAGGACCTGGATTCATTTCCCAGCACCTACATGGTGACTCAAAACCATCCACAACTCCAGTTTCAGGAGATCCAACAGGCATGCATGTGGTACACATACATGCATGCAGCAAAACATTCATACAGGCAAAATAAATTAAAAAGAGTTTGTTGGGTTTTAGGGTGACTTTCAGAGTTTGGCAGTTCATCGTTTTGAAAGCTGTTAGTGTTTGTCTGTCCATGTCCAGTCTGAAACACCATGATTGTGAAAAGTATCTCTTACAACGATGAGTGATGTTTGGCCTGGAAAAAGAAGCAGCACAAAGGTAGAAAGAAGACAGCTAGGGAAGAGGAAGGGGCCTAGGAGGAAGAGGGAATGGAGAGCAATGGTGGTGAATAGGATCAAAGTATGGGACATGCATTTTGAAACTGTCACCGTGAATCCGTTGTTTGGTATAATTAACACGTACTAGTAAAAGCATTTTAAGAAAGAACATTTTGGGCCAGAATCAGTGATGCATGCCTTTATTCCTAGGACTGGGAAAGCAGAGGCAGGTGGATCCCTGTGAGTTTGAGGCCTGTCTCAAAAAAAAAAATAGAATAAAATAATAAACAGACAAAACCAAAAGGATACCTTGAGTTTGGAGAGATGGTTCAGAGGTAAAAGAGTACTCACTGCTTTTGCAGAGGACATGAGTTTGATTCCCAGCACCCACTTGGCAACTCATGCCACTTGTAACTAACTCTACTTTTAAGGGATCTAGTCTCTCCAGGTTCCTGCATGCATATGGTGCACATAAACTCATACAAGCAAAGCACACATAACCTAAATAAAATAGCAAATAAAAGAAAAACTACTGCAAGTGGTTATTATGAGGGCTAAAATCAGAGAATGCATGTAAGACCCTCAGCCTTGTGCCCAACATATAGTATACAGTAAGTGTTCAGTAAATTACTCTCATCGTTGTTTGTGACCGAAAACCTGTTCTCTTGTCCCAATTGCTACTGAGACAGATTCCTAACTTGTAATCCCCTCTTTTTTTTGCCCTCTAGCTCTAAAAAGATAGAAAGAAAAGAGAGAAATCTTCACCACTTTTTCAGGCAGCCTTTAAAGAGAGAAAGAAAACGAAATTCACTGCCCTTTTTGGCTGTCCTTAACTTGGATAACAGGAACTGCAGAGAGGACCAGCCGAATGAACTGAACTAACATCTTTAAAACTATCCCACCAACTGCCAACTGGCAACAGTCTCCTTTATAACTAAGCAAAGTTCCCAGAAGTCCAAGCAGCATCCAATCATAAGGAAAGCTGCACAGGACAGAAAACTATTTGGCAAAGCATCCTGGTACAATTGTTAGCTGATCTTTGATATTGATTCAGTCAGAGGTGATCCAAAAGGCTTCAGATAACGAATAGGATTTCCCCTGGGTATGAGAAATAAGGCTATTTGGCAGGTTGATATGTCTTGTACAACAGCATCTATGAGTGAGTTATTCTGAAAGCAGATATTCCCAACAGGGCTTAGCCATTTGTTTGGTTCCAGATATGAATCTGTTGGAAATTCATTCATCTTTTATTCTGGAACACCAGCTGACATGAAGGTAAACAGCTAAAAATCAAACACGATTAGGAAAATAGAAATCCACACCAGGGGAAGGATCAGCACTGTGGGTGGACAGTCTAGTTTAAATTTAAGCTCAATTTAGCTAGTTAAATGTTAATTTGAAGCAAATTTGCACCAACACCTAATGCCTGTGCCAAAGAGCCTCGCAGCCCGAGGTGATGAGAGTTCTGTAAGGAGGAAGCTGGTGATCTGGCTGCTGGCTAATGCAATCATTCTTACTTCACTCAGTAGTCCCACCACTACCATATCTTCTTCCTGCTCGGCTCTGCATCTCACTCCCGCCTGAGCAGCTGTCTTTACTATAGCTGGAGCAAACTTCCTAAAATGCACTTTTAATGCCAACATCCTTTGAAATGTTTGCTGGATTGCTGTTCCTTGGACAAAGTCCAAATCTTTTTATATGGTTTATAAGAGACTTTACAGTCCATTTAAAACCCTCCAGTGGCTTTGAATTGCTTTTACAATGGAATCTAAGCTCTCCTAGGTATCCGGGGCCCTGCATGAGCTGGATCCTACCAGCCTTTCTGACTCATCTCCCCTTGCTCACTCTACTCAAGCATACAGGTCAGCGTCTCATTTCTCCCAGCATGCCTCAAGGCCTTGACACTTGCTCTCCTTCTAAAAGATTCCTCTCTACCCTTTCAACAATTCTTTCAAACTTCTCAAATCAGTCCCTCTCCCTCCTTTGTTACCCCTCTTTCTCTCTCTCCGTCTCACCAACTTTTTTAACAGCATTTATCATACGCTACCATCATTTCTTTACCTGTAGGACTCTTTGAAGAAGAAAACCCTCCAATTCCTAAGCTCACATAATAGTACCTGGTAGATGATAGGCCAATACTAAAAAATAGATAGATAGATAGATAGATAGATAGATAGATAGATAGATAGATAGATAGATAGATGATCGATAGAGGCTAGGGAGGTGGCTCAACAGGTAAGAGTACATATTGTTCTCACAGAGGACCTGAGTTAAGTTCATAGCATCCATGTCAGGTGGCACACAACTACTTGTAACTCCAGCTCCATGAAGCCCAACACTCTGCTGGCCTTTGCAGACACCTGCACTCATGTTTGTACACATACACACACATATACACAATTAGACAGACAGACAAATAGGAATTTCTTTTTCCAGATTTTGATTGCTAGACCCAGGGACTCGTTCCAGTAAGAGAGCCCAAAGTGCATAGACTGGGGGCTGCTGAGAGAGGCATGACAGGGAGCCAACCCCTTGTTACTGGCCCAAGCCTGGGGCTGTGACATCCTGGGTCAAAATGTAAATCGGTACAAAGCTGCAGTCGTGGAGAAAGTCTTGAACAGTATCAGCTGACCTGGAAACAGTCAGCCTAGAGATGTAGCTGACCTACATCAATTGCTGGGCCAGCGGCTGTCAGGGATCCAGCACCCTCCTCTAAGACACACGCTGGGCTGTGTCACTCTAACTGGACCACTATGCTGTCCCAGTCATCTACTCAGCCGACAACTTCCTGTGGCCCCCAAACTTCATTTCTGGTCCCCTCCTGGCTAGCAGGCATGCCTAGAAAGTGGTTGTAGATGAAAAGAATTTTGAAAAGGTTTTGGTTTTTTTTTTTTTTTTAAGTTTTGGAGTTTTCACATGGCTCTGTGCTCCAAAAAGCTATTCTTGCTAACTAGCTGGTTGACAAAGCTTGCTTTTGATTTCTAAAGCAGAATTATGCAAACTATTCTTATTATCTGCTCTGGCCTCCCAGCCTCAAGGCCCCTACACACTGTCCTCATCTGCTCTCAGCTCTTCCTCATACTCAGGCAGTACTCCCCTACCAGCACCACGGTCCATCGCTGTATTCCAGCTGTTTCACATCTGGCATCATGGAGCAACGCATCACATGTACAGGGATACATGCACAGAAAGTTCACACATGCAAGCAAATGTGCACACACAAGCACACCATGTTCACATCTTCAATGCTGGGGGTGTTGGGAAAGCTTTGCTCACTCCTCCGTTAACTCCCGCGTGCATATAATCGAGCTTGAGTGACCTTCTTGCCTGGACCTGCATTGAGAATCAGGGACACAGTGGTGAAGAATAAAGGAGAGAATCCTCACCCTCGGGCAACTTTCTGAGCTGAGGAAGGCAGGGGAAGGAAAAGGTGTCTTGATGAAGCCTCTCTCAGCTGAGAAGCAAGGGTCTGCTGTAAAGGTTGGCACACCATCTCTTTCATATGTAGATTTTTATGTTAAAGTAACAATAAACCAAGATTAAGCAACTGGAATAGACCTAATGCTGTCTGTTTGGGCTTCGTTCTTTTTCCTGGATATTTTTCTGGTGCCTCAAGCAGCACTCTATTTTTTTCTCCCCCAACATCTTTCATCCTCCTATCCCTTGTGTTTAAAATCTGGGTTAAAGTGAGTGGGATGGCACATACCTCTAATCCCATCATTTTGGAGGCAGAGTCAGGTAGATCTCTGAGTTCCAGGTCAGTCAGGACTAAATAGTGAAACTTATCTCCAAAAAACAAAAACAGAAACAAACAAAACCTATGCTAAAATATCTAACTCTACCTTGGCTTCATATTGGCTTATTCTGAAAGTCTTTTCTGCATCGACATCAAGAATTCAGTTTTACTGGAGCCAAGGTACCTAAAAGATTGAGGGAACTCCTTAGGCTGTGTGGAGCCTATGCCTCTGTCCCTGTCATTACTGACAAGACTAGAAATACTGCAATTACTGCTATAGACAGAGCCGCTAAAGACTGGGCAGACACTGTAATCTGATCTGCTTTTGTGGGGGAGTCGGGGACAGAATTGATATCTAAATTGAGGATTGAATAACAGCATGAGAAGCTGGTTTGGAGGCACATGCCATTAACCCAGCACTCAGAGGCACAGACAGGAGTATCTCTGTGAGTTCAAGGCCAACCTAAACCACATAGAGGGCTCCAAGAGAGCCAGGACTATGGAGAGACCCTATCTCAGTCCTCCCTGCCCCCCAGGAAAGATATTTTTAAGAGAATATCAGCATGAATGTCTCACCTCTCTTAATTACCACAGAGGCCACCTTTATTCCCAGTGCCAAGTCAAGGTTAGACATTTACACCTAAGGAGTCATTCCATCTCCACACACACTCATTGGCCCATTTTATACCCACTTTACAGATGAGGAAACTGAGACATAGGAAGACAAAAAAATCACCATTACAGAGTTGCACAGTTCATAAGAGATTGCAACGTAATGCTGTCTGTTTGGGTCTAGTTCTTAACCACCTAACTCTACTCTAACTTAGAGGAAGCCTTGACAAAGACAAGATGAGGATGAGGCTGCCCAGAAAGAGGGTCAACTGTAATTAGAGCTGCTGTGATCAAGCATAATATTAGGAGGTACAAGATGGCTCCTGAGCCAATCTCCCCTCAACACCACCCTCATAAAGTGAGGTGACTCACTCTGATCAGAGGCTCTAAACTGCTTTTGTTGTCATTAATCACCGGTTTCTAGAAGTTTTTACTAGGATGAGAGTTCCCAGGTTGCATCTGGGAGACTTGGGCCAAACCTGTTCCCCTTAATGATGTGTGAGCCTCTACTCCAGGCTAGACCCCCATTCCGGGTGTGGCGAAGGCAAGCTGAGTAAATTGCAATCCCAAGCTGGCAGTGAAGGTGACAGATAAGCAAACAGGTTTCTGTGAGGCAGTGAGTGAGGAGAGTAAGGCTCAGGTTCAGAGAGGAAAGGTAACATAGAAGAGAGGAAGTCTGAGAAAACGGGGAGGAGGGGGAGGTTTCTAGGTTGGGTTTATTATTTGTTTGTTTGGTTTGGTTTTTTGTTTGGTTTTTCGAGACCTGTTTCTCTGGTGTAATTCTGGCTGTCTTAGAACTCACTCTGTAGACCAGGCTGGCCTCAAACTCACATAGATCCACCTGCCTCTGCCTTCCAGTGCTGAGATTAAAAGCATCCATCACCACCATCTGGCTTGGGTTGAGTTTTTAAGTAGAAGCAAGTGTCCGGAAAAAAAATAGAAAAAGAGCCTTCTACTGCAAAGGGGGCGAGAGTCAGACAGCAGCATGCACTCATATGCTAGAAGTGATTCTTGCTTCAGCGGGGCATGTAATGTAGGATAAGTAGAGGCAAGCAAAATAGCTCCGGTTATCCACAGACATCACTCACAACTGGTTTTGCAGCCTAACTAAGAAGCTCAGATTTTCTGTTGAAAACAAAGTAGCAGGGAGAGATAAGTTCCTGAATCCTGGAAAGAATCCTCTAACTTGTTTTTGGGGAAAGTTCTCTAGCATTAGGGAGTATGGCTCAGATAGGCAGGAAAGGCCTTGAAGAATATAAATGAGAGCTGTGTTGACTGGAGCTGTGGTAAAACCTCTGAGGGCAGAGATGTGCCGATGACTGCATGGTCAGGTGCATGCTGTGAGGAGCAGGAAGAGTCCAGCTTGAGTCCTGACCTTCTGTCTCGGGATGGAGTGGTGGCTGGAACCATTATTGAGAAAGGCTTTTAGGAGAACCAGGTAGGTGAGAGGGTGATGTGACTGGACATGCTGGGGATTGAAGAATCGGGAGGTAGGGATCAGCAGGTGGGGGAGAACTGGAGAGAGGGTCTTCCTTGTCACATAAGGAAATATCCAGAAGGACTCATTCCTGGGTGTCACCAGGTTGGAGGCCTGTGAGATGTTAGAGCAAACTGACTTCTACGACACAGTGTAAATGGCATATCCAATCTGAGGGAAGCAGAGGCTCTGGAGGTTGAGGAGACCAAGGGGAGCCTGGGATCTCCCACTTTGGCTCCACCCCCACCATCTGCCTAAAGCTCAAACCCAAACCCTAAACTTACCCTCATGCTTCCCTCCCTTGCCCCATCTACCTCATCGAGGGCAGCGGCCATTGTGTCAACATTGTCCTGGTCACTCCCAATCTTCCACCCTTCATACTCTCACAGCACTTCACACAGTCCGAAGGAAGGCTGCAGATCTATATACACTTGTTGCCTGTCTTTGGAATGTAGGTTACAAGTGGAGCCTTTGCACTGTGCAGGACCATATCCCTGGCCTCCCCCCCCCCAGGAACAGTGCCTGCCGCATCTTAGGAGCTCAACAGCATTTCCTAATGAAGTTCTTGATCGGAACACCTCCTTACTGTCTATGCTGCTGCCATTGGCTCAAGGCCCTGCATAGTTGGCTATGTTTCTAGGGTTTCCAGTTGTGGTGACTGATTACATGCAAGCCAGGACAGTTGCAGGGTCAGCCTGACACAAATAGTCTTTCCTTTTCTAGCCACGGCCCCGCTCTGATCCCACATTCTACACAAAGCAGGCATGTCAGTCCCATACTTAAAACCTTTCAGTGGCCCTCAAGGCCCTGCATGCTCAGCTGTCCGGCTTTACCTTCCTCATTTTGCCCCTTGCCCTGCACTCCCCACCCATTTGTTCTTTGATCAAACCAAACCTACTTCTAGAACCAGGCATATGCTTCTGCAGCAAGATTCATGGGTCCCAATTGAAACATGTTGTGGAAGTTTATTTTTTGTTATGTATAAAATAAGTGTTTTGTGTACTGTTGGGAAAGGGGCTGCCTGAACCTTGGCATTTTTGCATTGTGTGTTCATGATCTATCTGCATGTGCTATCAGTAGAACACCTGAAGAGCTATGTATCAGTAAAAGTACCTGAGCTAGGATGCTCAGGTTTCCACTGTCCAATACAGCACTGGCCATGACAGTGGTTCATCTGCTGAGGTCTGGCAGGGATTACACCTATTAAAATGCCTCCATGTTTTCCTGGTGAGTCACCACAGCAGCATAGAACTACAGAAACACAACTCCAAAGAGGGCTCCTATACCCTTCAGATTAAAAATGAAGCCTGCCTCCCTCTCACAGCACACAAACAGGATTGATGCCCTTCACATCATTTATTAAAGTCTATTCTTGTTCGTTGGTTTGTGAACTTGGTTACTGTAATGGAAGTTTAGTTGCGTTTAAAATATTGTTTTGTGCACTATTGGAAAAAGGGATGCATAGGCCTTGGCATTTTGTATTGTCTGCAGGTGTTGGATTTCTGCTGGGGGATGTTTGATTGCTTATGATCTGCACCTGAGGAGTTCTGAATCAATAAAAACACCTGAGCTCAGACACTTGAGGTTCCACTGTCCAGGTTGGCACTTGCCATGGGTGGTGGTTCCCTCTGATGATGTCTGGAAAGGTTTGCACCTATAAACATGCCCCCTTGTCTTCCTTGCTGAGCCACCACAGCAGCCTAACGATTACAGGTTACTGTTTCACTTTTTTATTTTTCTCCCCTGAGGAAATGCCTTAGAGTGGCACATAGTTAAAGCTTAATTAATACTTGCCACCATAAATTTTTGTGTTTTCACTATCAAAATGATGATGATGATGATGATGATGATGATGATGATGATGATAAGAATGACATTTGAGGTTGGAGAGATGGCTCAGTGGTAAAGAGCACTGGCTTTTCTTCCAGAGGTCCCAGATTGGATTCCCAGTGTGAGCCATATCATGGCTCACACCCATCTGTAACTCTAGTTCCAAAGGGTCTGACTCTCTCTTCTGGCCTCTGAGGATGCCAGGCACCACACTGGTGCAAGGACATACATGCAGACAAAACACTCGTACACATAAAATAAAAAAAGAATGACACTTGATGGTGCTGGTGTTAATGATACTCTCTTACACTAAGACTTGAGTTTATGATTTGATTTTATGCCTCTAAAAGCTGCCTGCAGTATGTTCTTGATCGTCTCAGTTGGATCTAGATCTCCTTGAAGTGTGTGTGCATCTGTGCTGTTTGTGTGTTTACTCATAGTCATCAGTAAGTACAACCCACTGCCTGTCTATATGGACACTCACTCAACAGAAGCAAAATGAGGTAGAGAAGATATTTAGTCTTTTAAAGGCTGTGGGTTCCATCAAAATTGGTAAAGATTTGAATAAGAAGCTTCCTAGATACTGACTGCTAACATGAAAGGTGTGACTCAAAGAAGGAGAGGCACAGAAAGACAAAAATGCAGGTGATGAAAAAAGCAGATTCTCCTACATGGGGACAGCTCAAGAAACTGGCTGAAGAAGGAGAGGCAATAGCTCATCAGACTGAAAAGCCTTGATGTTGAAACGGACTATCTGAAGATCATTGCATGGACAACTGCTCCTAAGGCTGAAGTGGATCTTCAAAAGGACATTCAGACTGTTAAGTTTATGGGATTTTTAATTGTTCCTATTGTAATAGTTAAACTGTGTTGGAGCTATTTTCACAGCACAATTTATATCTTAAACAGAAAAGGGAAATATGTAGAAGAATATTTAATCTTTTAATCTGTCAACATGATTGCTTTAGGGTAGAAAGAATGTTAGTACATACCTTTAATTTCAGTATTCAAAAGCAGTGGTAGCATATGCCTTTAATCTCCAAGACAGAAGCAAATAGATGCAGAGGAGGCAGAGATAGGAAGCAGGGCTCAGAAGGAGTCAGTGTCAGACAGGAAGTGACACCTGAGATGAATCAGAGTGAAAAGCAGGCAAAGTGACAAATCAGAGGAAGAGTTAGCAGAGTGAGTCAGAGTGAGGGCACACCCAACTCTCATGATATAAAAGCAGGCTTTCAGCTCAGAGAGGCAGTCTGAGGCTGAGACACAGAAGTAGTTCAGTAGAAGGGAGAGCAAGTTTCAGAGAAAGAGTCAGCTAACAGTGAGAGTTAGTTTAAAGCCTAGCAGAGCAGTTCAATCAGAGAAGTTTGAGGAAGTTAACCAGAGTCAGAAGAGTTCAGTCAGAAACAGCTGGCTTAGAAGGTCAGTTTGAACCAGCAGCTTGGAGAAGACATTGAGCCAGACAATGAGTGATGTTTAGGAACTCATCAGAGTGAGTCAGTCAGCAGTAATTCTTGGAGGTTGAAACATTCTAGGTCTGGGCTAGCAGCTTGAAGATTAGATTGTATGGAGGCTAAAACCCTCTAAGGGTATTGAATTAAAAAAAGAATAAACTGCTGTTTGCTCTGAATCAATGTCTACAGTGAGGATGTGTCAGTCTTCCTCTCTCCCTTTGTAAGATGGGCTAGATTTATTTTTTCCTAGACAAGAAGTATTGAGACAGGAAAACAATCCTCTTGGTCCATTTTAAATGCTCTTCCCAGCTCCCACACTCACTCTGCTGGGAATAGTTTTAAGGCCATGCTAGAAAAGAGAACATGCAATTATCAGACACTGATGTGAGGAGGGGTGGGTTGATAGTCAACAGGGGCTGAAGAAGGACAGAGAAACCAAAGCCAGGATGTCATGTCAGTTTTAATTGCACTAGTGAAAATTTATTTCTTTCATTTTTGAGATTATAATAAAATTACATCATTTCTCCCTTCCCTTTCCTCCCTCCAAACTCTCTTATATACCCCTCTTTGCTCTTTTTCAAACTCATGGCCTCTTTTTTCATGAATTGCTATTACATAGATATATTTTTTTTCCTATATATTACCTACTCAGTCTGTATGTTACTAGTATGTATGTTTTCAGGATTGACCATTTCGTACTGGATAACCAATTGGTGTATTTTCCCTGGTGTGTAATAGCTTCAGAGAAATGGGACTGATTCCAGCAACCTCATAACCACTGAATTTTTACTCTTTATTAGTAATGCATTATGCATTGAATGCAAAAGATAAACTTCCAAAGACAAAAAGGGAAAAGGGAAAATCAATATTGTACAACTTGTATCTTAATAGAAAGGGTGAAATACATAAAGAAGGCTTTGCCAAAGAAGTTTGTTGTGCTTTAAAGCCCCTCCCTCTTGTGGTTGCATGCCTCTTGGACTTCTGGGAACAGCTTGAAGGGAGGTATATAAGAGAAAGAGTGACAGTTGGAACAGTAGTTGCAGTAGGACAGGGAAAGAGAGCACAAAAGCTGATGATAGGGAAAACAGGCAGAAACAAGGCTCAGATAAAATGAACTAACTGGGGTTTTAGAAAAGTTACAATTTAGATCTTTCTCAGTATTTGCTGTGCCTGGAGAAGCTGCACCAGAATGGGATAGAGTTAGTTCAGTTCCCCAGGCTTAGACAGATTAAGACAGCCAGAAAAGGGCTGTGAAGGTTTCTCTTTCTTTTCTTTTCCTTTCCTTCTTAACCCTTTGAGCTAACTGAGGTTTAAAAACATCATAAGTTAGAAATCTTTCAGCTAGGAACAGAGGGGTGGAGTCAAGTTGCCAGAGAAAAAGTAACAGTTACAAAGGCTTAAAAGCTTAGATACAGAGCTCAGACCCAAATGGCAGAAAACAGCCACGCCCACACACCTTTTAAAAAGAAAAATCCTTTATAAAGACTACTTCTCCTGCTCTCAGCATTCCTTAGTTGCCTGCAATTCTTTGCGTAAGGTTGAGGCCTTGTAGGCTTTTCCCCATCTACTCTGACTTGTCTATTTTTGTCCTTATTCAAGATCATGTTAGGCAGTCATGTTGGTGAGACTTTACAGGTATAGCTTCTGACATTCCTAGAAGCACCAGTGAAATCCTAAAGAAAAAACTGACTGAATACATCACACGGTTTTGAAAAAGCAAAAATGCAGCTAGGGCATGGTGGTTCACACCACTCATCCCAGCACCTAGGAGGCTCAGGCAGACAGGTGAGTTTCAGGTCAGCCTGATCTACACAGTGAGCTCCAGACCAGTCAACGCTATGTAATCAGACCATCTCCAAAAGTAACAAAACAACAAGCACAGAGTCTAGGGAACATCAAGTAGCAAAGATGAAAGAAATCTTGAGATGAGCGTGGTGTCATGTGCCTTTAAACCCAGTACTCGGGAGGCAGAGGAAGGCAGACCTCTGCGTTCAAGGCCAGCCTGACCTACAGATTGAGTTCCAAGACAGCCAGGGCTACACAGAAGAAACCCTGTCTCAAAATAAATAAAATTAAATTAAAAAAGGAAAGGAAAGAAAGAAAGGAAGAAAGAAAGAAAAAAAAACAACAAAAACCGTAACCCCTCGTGTCGTAGGTGGATAATTTTAAGCCCAGTGAAGAGAAAAGATTTGCAGCAATTTCATGACCGATCTAAAACTAGAATTCTCAATATTCATTCATCAGTACCTCTGTGCACACAGCAGAGCCCATCTGGAAGTCCTATATATGAGCAAACAAGGTCATTATTTCACACAGTACTTGGAAACTTTAGCTGTGAAGTTAAAGAAGCTGCAGGTCGATTATGTCTGGCCACAGGAGCTAACAGTACTTTCTGTCCCAAAGTTACCCAAGGTTCCAATGGCTTTTTGCTCCTAGCTTTCCTTTATACTCATGGGCCAGCTTGCCTTAGGGATGGAAAGAGACCAGGAGCCAGCTGGCTAGCTTTAGGCCCACAAGTGACTAGGTTCACACCCCCTCTACCTCTCTATAAACCATTCCTAGCCTTTCTTAGCCCCTCCAGGCTGGAGAATAGCTAATTCCCACCCCCTAGACCTCTGCAGTTGCCCTAACAGCTGTTCCTAGTCCCTGGAGGTGCGAGAATGGTTAAACCACACCTCCAGACTTAACACTATAAAGGCAGAAAGTACCAAGTTAGAGTGAAAAAGGGTTAAAAAACAAAACAAAACAACAACAAAAAAAAAACAAAAACAAAAAAAAACCTCACCAATCATTGAGCAGTCCCTGAGCTCCAAAGTCCCTAAACTCAAAAACTCGCCAATCCCTCAGCTTGAAATCCTACCAATATCAGTCGACCCTGGAAAGTCCACCCCTGACCACCACCAAATATAACTGAGAATTTTGCTCAATTCTCTGTGCAGTTGCAGATGCTGCCTTCCTCCCAAGTGGAGGTAGCCATGCCCCTGGGTTTTTTATAAATCTCTTTTGTGAGATTTGCTGCATGAAGTTGAGCCAGCTCCCAGCACAGCCTTTGGGATTGTCTTTGTCATTGGGTCAGAGCAAAGTGGAGCAGAGCAGAGAACACCTCAGCTTGGCCAGAGCTGCACAATCCCTTTGGACTGGAGCTGGGGATGCCTTCCCCAAGTCAGAGCTATGTGGTTCCTCAGGTCCCAGCTGACAGCATACCTTTCCTTTCAGAGCTCCAGTGAGGATACCTTCCCCACTTCAGAGCTTGGTCTCTTGACTGCCAGGGTACCTTTCCATCTCCATCTGAGCTGAAAACACTAATAGTTGGTCTTCAGTCTATTAGAAAAATATTCCTATAAAAATGTAAATAAAAATGTTTCTAAAAATCAAATGTAGAATCTCAGGTGAAAATTATTTAAAGGCACCTTTTGGATGTGGGGTTCTCCTCAGATACTTTGGACAAAAGTCTACTTAGGCTTCCCTCCTTATTACAATAAACACAGTAATAGAAACAACAGCATAAGCACTACTTACTGATCACTACCTACAGGACAAGCAGTGTGTCCAGTACTTTGTTTTGTGTTCTCTCCTTTAATCCCATCTCAACCCCAGGAAGTGTGAATTAGAGCTAAAGCAGTCTTCCCATATTTATTACTGTATAAACTGATGACATGACTGCTCCATGGTATTGCAGACATGAGAGGGGAGGGCCAGTAGACTTGGTGGTGGGGGGCATTGAAATGTATAACAAGTACTTGTAAGTAAGGACTGAGGGAGCCTGGAGGCTAGCATGGACATGGATATGCTGGTAGGCACCGCAGGTTAATTGAGAGTCATATGTCCCTTTGCCGGAGGTAAGAGAAATGACTCCTTTTGGTAGACAGAACCAGCCTCACAAGTTCCCAAGGAATGCTGACTTTTATGTAACTGCCAGAGATCCTTCTATCGTCCAGGTTGAGCTCATTTCTGGGTATTTGGACTGCCTTTTGGAGTTTGGGGAACTAGAGTTTTCTTTGGACCTGACAATTACCGAGAGGTGGGAATAAGATTTGAATTCAAGTTAGAGCTTCTTTGCATGTCTGTCTGTGTGGTGGGTGCTTGTGTGCTTGTGTGGTGGGTGGCCACAGATGTCATGGGTCCTCCTCTTCCTGGGAAACAAGATCTGTCCTTGAAACTGGAGCTAGGCTGGAGGCCAGCATCAGAAATGCTCCTCCTTGTCCATCCCCACCCCCACGCCCTAAAGCTATTATACTCAAAGGGTTGCTAAGAAACCTAAAGAAGATCACAGGGAGTCTGTAAATGTTTTGTTGTTTGTTTCTTCAGTTTTTATTTAAAACAGGGTCTCACTATATAGCTTAGGATGACTAACTCACATATATCTACCAGCTCTTGCCTTTAGAATGCTAGGATCAAAAGCATGGTGCCTAGACCTCTAAGGTGTTTCTGAGGCTGTGAAGAGGTTGTTTTGAGTCCGTGTGTGTGTGTGTGTGTGTGTGTGTGTGTGTGTGTGTGTGGTTTGTCTGTTGTTTTCTGTTTTTGGTATTTGGACCATTCCCCTTAGGGCCATGTCTGCCTTTACCCTATCCAAAGGCAGTCCTTTGTCCCTTAGGGACAAATTTCCCCTATCCCCTCTGCCTGTTCCCTTATCGCTGTTTCCTGTCTTTGTCCCCTTCCCATACTTTTGTCCCTCTGGGGCAGATACATCTCCTTTGTGCTAAGAATTTGGTGTCTGGGTGTGTTCTGTGCTGACTCTAAGGTCCTTTCAGCCCCCACACCACATTTATAACAACAACAAAAACCTTTCAAGTAAGTAAAACAACCTACAAAGTACCAGCTCTTAGTTTGTGCCCTTTTTCTTTTTTAATACCCTTGATTTATCAACTGTTTCTGTCTTTGTGCTGCTTATATCAAAATTCTTGAGACTTGTATGTATGTTGTGTGTGTGTGTGGGGGGGGGATGTTTAGCATGCAGCTTTGGAGGCAGGGATGTTCTGACAAACACTTTGTGATAGATGAAATCCATGGAAGAATGACAAGTAAGTGAATGTGAAAGAAGCCAGACACCAGGACTAACTTTCTTTTATGTCCACCAGTTCTCGGTAATTACCTGTCATTTCCAACTCACTCTCATGAGATCTAACCCAGTCTCATGAGATGTAACACAGTCTTTAGAGAAAGGCATTAATCCATTCCTCAGGGTTCCATCACCATTACCTAATCATTTCCCAAAGGCCCCCACCTTTTCACACTACTGCATTGAGAAATGAAGACGATGTGAGTTTTGGCTTAGAACAACCATACCTAAACCATAGCAATCTGCAGAGAAAGGATAGTAAGCCTCACCAATTAAAATGCTCCTTGGAAGCCAGGTGTGGTGGACACATGCCTTTAATCCCAGCGCTCATCTTTAATCCCAGCACTTGTGAGGCAGAGGCAGATGGATCTCTGTTAGTTTGAGGCCAGCCTGCTCTTCAAAGCAAGTTCTGGGACATTCAAGGCTGTTATGTAGAGAAAACATGTCTCAAAAAGTCAAAACAAACAAACAAACAAACAAAAAATACTTCTTGGAATGTTATCGTCCAGGGCTAACTCCCCAAAACACTCTGATGCCTACTCTCAAGTCCTAAATTGTCAATCTCTGAATTCTTCATCATCTAAGATGATAAAAATAGAGGAGAGGCCAGGTCCTCCATACCATCTTTTCCCTTTCTTTCTTTCTTTTTCTTTTCTTTTGTGTTTTCTAGACAGTTTCTCTGCTGTAACTCTGGATGTCCTAAAACTCACTCTGTAGGCCAGGCTAGTCTCAAGCTCACTGAGATCTGCCTGCCTCTGCCTCCAGAGTGCTGGGATTAAAGGTGTGTGCCACCACTGCCCAGCCTTCCCTTTTTGATGGAAGATCTCAAACTACAAGAGTTATAGAGAAAAGTGTATCCTGGGTTTATTCTGAGAACCAGCACATGTATTTTTCTTCTCTGAAAGTCACTTTCCTCTTTTTAACAAGGTGCTGGACTAGAGAGAGCCTATGAGGAACATGGAACATAGACAAAAAGCATGTGCTTCAAGTGTTTTGACTGCCCAGTTCCTGCTGTATCTTCACAATAAATAAAAACTGCATGTGGCTCAGAAGGCTGATAGATTACAGTAAATAATAATGGTGTCGTAAATGTTATTACCATCATTAATGACATCATTTCAACCCCAACACTGAAGGTGTTTCTTCCTTGAGTTCCTTCGTGAATGACTTTTAACTTATCAAATATATCTCGGTGGTCTGGACCCTTGAATTTTGGCACAATAACTATCAAGAAGAATATCTGCGACTGCGTGACAGCCATGACAGTGCTCACAGAGTTCACAGCCCCACTCTTCTTTCCGTGGGGGTGAGACCAGAGCCCGGGAATTGCCCCGACCACCCAAGGCTGCTACCATTGGTGGCCTCCTTGCTGGCGTGACTAAGGCCCCGCCTCCTTCCCGCTGGGACCACTCTGAGGCGATCTCCGGAAACTGGGTGGGGGGGGCGGGCTAGAAAAAGGATCGCAATGTACTCTGGCCTTTGTAGTCCATCTGCGCATCTGCCGCAGGAGAGCGGAGCCTCACGCTGCGGAGAACTACAACTCCCAGCAACCCCGCGGAGAGTGAAGCGAGGGGGGCTTGAATCACGTGGACGCTGGGTCTGGGCGGGCTATTTCTTAGCGCGGCGGCGGCGGCGGCGGCTGCGGCTTGGGGGACCGGGGCCTTTTGTTTGGAGCGGCTGTGGGGGGCCACGGAGCGGCGAGGCCCGCGGCCTTCCCCAGCTCGCTCGGTCCCGGCCGCCCAGTGCGGGGTTGCCGGGCCGCCCCGTGGGCCGCCCGTCGCCTCAGGCGCCGCCGCCCCGCCCTAGGCCCGCCCCGCCCGGCCTGAGGGGAGGAACCGGCCGGGCCTCGCCGCGCGGCCCAGCCAGTCCCGGAGTATTCGCCTCTCTTCACCGAGCTCTGCACCCGAGGCTGTTCCTCGCGCCTTAGGCCGACGCCATGAAGATCAAGGATGCCAAAAAACCCTGTAAGATGGGAGCCGGGACCCGCGGGTTGGGAAGACGTCCCTAGGAGCCTCGGGTGGAGCGGCCTGCTTTAGGCTCGCGATTGCTCGCGGGCGCCTGCCAGGGAGGAGACGAAGGGATAGCTGCAGCTCCAGGATGCCGGCGGCGGGCTTCCCCACTCTCATTCATGCTTGGCGAGCTTCTGCCGCCCCCAGCCCTTTGCTCACACTTGCTTCTGGAGATCTGGGAGGTACATAGGAGATTTTTGACTTCGGTTTTACCAAACCGGAGTACAGCTGCCAGTTTTCTCTTGAAGTCAGGACGAAAAGAGGTGGTCAAGACTGTCAGCTAGGAGCTGGTACCCCTCATTTTAGCTGATTTCTGGGTTTCCTGCTTGTGTCCTTGAAGTCTAGGTGGGTTCCTGGGAGTTGTCACTGTTGGCAATTGAAGCTTTTCAACGCATATGCGAGTAATCTGCCAGTAGGTAAATTATCAGAATATCAGCTGGTTCGTATTTTAGAAAGCAGATAAACAACAACAAAAAAAAAAGGCTAAAACTTATTCCAAGCTTCCCACTTTGAACAACATTAATATCGTGGTAAATGCCTTGAGAGCTTTTTCTGTAATTACTTGAAAATGCATATACTGCAAAGATTTTAACCCTGTTGTAAGAGAACAAACAGAATCCAGTTGTAAAAACTGCCTTTTAAAGGTTTTTTATTCTTGCAGTTGATTTTATTTATTGGCTCAGTCTTTTGTGAATGTTCTTTCATTCTCTACAAACTAGAGATATGGGGATCCGTGCTCCTGTCTTGAGTTTTACAGTTTCTAGTGTTTCATTCTATCCTCCCAATTGTTCCAAGAGATCAGCTCTAAAAGGGGGTATGAACACCTTCCCTGCCAGCTCCTATTAAGGGTTCCTATAAACCTCACAAACGCAGCTACCAGAGCAGTCTAGAAACTACTACTTATATGTGAGTGTTTTGGATCTTTAAAGATGAGGAAATTGAACTTTGCCTCTGTAACTTTTAGTATCCTCCGTGTACTGGCTCAAAGTACAGTGTTTCATATACAGGGCATAGTCTAAATGCTTGGGAAGCATAAGTTTTGTTGGGTTTTTTTTTTTTTTTTTTTTTTTTTTTTTTTTTTTTACTTTTTAGATTATCTGCCATAAAAAGCATTAACAGTGATTTCTTGTGCTAGTTCAAGAAGTATGAACTGGGGTGTGGGAGTGCACACCTCTAATCCCAGCACTCTGGAGGCAAAGACCGGTGGATCTCTCTTGAGTTCTGAGACCAGCCTGGTTTATGTAGGAGTCTCAGGCCAGCAGGAGTTAAGGGGTGAGACTCTGTCCAAAACAACAACAGCAACAACAACAAAAAAACCAAACAAAGAAAAAGAAGTGTATGAAACAGTGACGGTTTAAGTTTACATTTTCTGGGTTAAGCCAGTGCACACTAGGCTAGCACAGTAGCACACATTTGTCATCCCAACTCTTGTATATAGTGAGACCCTGAAGTGATGGGGAACACTTGACATCTTTCTTACTAAACTAATTTTCTCTGCTTGTCTTAGAATTTCCATTGGTGAAAAAGACAAACTGGGCAGTGGTGGCACATGCCTTTAATCCCAGCACTTGGGAGGCACAGGCAGGTGGATCTCAGTTACCAGCCTGGGCTGCTGCAGGACAGCCAGGGCTTAATAGAAAAACCCTTTGTTGGGGCCGGGGAAGCTTGACAAATTCATATTGTTACTAGAGTGGTGGGAGTTTCTTGTTAGCTAGTGACAATGAGAAGAATGAATTCTATTCACAAATTCTGAGTTTAAATACTTAAATTTTGGGCAAACTAATAATTAGTTGTAAATATAGTTTCAGAGGAGATCGTGTTTAAAAAGTTTGTAAAATTAGGTTGTAAAATAAAATAGGAATTTTTAAAAAACGAGTTGACTATTTGTTGTTATATTGCTTTTAGTTCAATAACATATTACCAGATGCATACAAAACCCACAAATTTATAAAGAATGGCTTTCATCATCCAGGTTGGGTTATGTGTTAATTCATCTCCAGGGAAGAAAAGTAAATATGTCGGGTTCCTCTCTCCCTCCGGGGACTTGACTCTTTTTTTTAATGCAATTTAAAAATCTTAGTTTTTGAGAGTTTTATACATGTATGTTGCTCATATTCAAGGCTGATCTCACCTTCCCCCCCCCCCTTTTTTTTTTTCTGAGGCAGAGTTTCTGTATTCTAGGCTAGCCTGGAACTTGCAGAGATCTATCTGCCTTTGCTTCCTAAGTGCTAAGTTTAGAGGCGTGTGCCACCAGGCTTAGCCCATAAGATTTCTTAAACTTTAGGTCTTCCAGCTATGTCTTGTTTACCTGTGTGCTATGTAGCTGGATTCATAAGGTGATGGTAAAAGGTGATGAATATATTAAAGCGATACAGTATAGGCTTTTGAGTCTGCACCAACCAAGTAGTAAGATACTTGAAATTTTTGTTGACCACAGCATGTTATATATCATATGCTTCTATAATCTGACGTATTTGTAGATTAATTAAGAACCGTCACTTCCAGTAGATAGTAAAGAACATTAGGAGGTAATAGTTGCTAGTCTAAGTCCCCTTAGAAATGAGGACTTTATTAAAGAAAACAAAAATACTCAAACCTTTCCCAGCGGACCTTAATATTGACGATGTGGAGATGAGTATTTTCTTAGTCTGTTTTAGAAAACCTGGGTCTTCATTTGTAATAATCAATGAGAAGAATGAAATTCTATTCACAAATTCTGAGGGTATCTGGAATTTACCAGTGTATATGCTACCCATTTTAATGTACAACAAAATTCAAAAGTTGGTAATTAGACCATTTTTAAAGATAGGAGTGGCTTATAATTAAAATTTGTCATCCTTGTTCTTGTTGCCTCCTTCATGTCTTTTGAATGAATGGTGATTTTCTTTAATATTTATTTTTTTAATTATGTGTATGTGAGTGCTGGTGCCTCTGGAGGCCAGAGGTGTCAGATCAGCTTTTGAGCCAGGATTAAGGCCACCTGAAGCAGGTGCTGGGAATGAAGTCAGGTCTGATAGAATAGTAATGCCTGTCTTAACAGCTGAGTCATCTCTCTAGCCCCTCAATAGTGGTTATTTCTTGGCATAAGAAAATGAGTTTCAGAACTCTGCTGAGTGGAAAAGATCTCTAAAGGTAGTTATTGGGCTGGCAAGACAGCTTAGTGGCTGATGACCAAAGTTCAGTTCTTGGGACCTACTACATGATAGAGGGAGAACTCTTAGTTGTCCTCTGTTTTCCATATGGGTGTTGTGGCAGGCATGCCGTGCGTATCTACATACATCTGCATAAACACAAATAAATGCAGCAGGATGACTATTACCTTTTTTTTTTTTTTTTAATTTGAGCTATTGGCAAAGTAAGTTCTTTTTAGTCAGTTATTTTTCTGATTTTAAAAAAGGAAGTCATTGTAAAAAAAAAAAAAAAAAAGAAAAAGCTTTAATGTGTTATAATAAACATGCAGCTTTGTTTAGCAGTGCTATTAAGTAGCTCTGGCTGTCCTGGAACTTGCTATGTAGGTAGACCAGACTGGCCTTGGCTCTTGTGTGTGTGTGTGTGTGTGTGTGTGTGTGTAAAATTTTCTTTTTTAGGACATGCTTGGTTCTTTAGTACAAGCACCTTGAAACCTTTTAAAAGCTATAGAGTTCTGGGTTTTGTTTTTGTTTTTTTACATAGTTTAAAAGTTGTTTTGAATTATGTGTATATGTACATGTAAGTGTAGAGCTGGATATCAGATCCCCCGGAGCTGGTGTTGTAGGCAGTTCTGAGCTGCTGAACCTGAACCTGGGTGCTGGGAACCAAACTCCCAAGAGCTGTGCTTGCTCCTAATCACTGAGCTATCTCAAAAGAGCAATTCTGAGGGAAATTCAGGTTCTCTTGATCAGAGTTATCTGCTGCCATTTTTAAAAGTAATAAAGCTAGGTGTTGTGCTCACACTTATAATCCCAGCACTCTATTGAATCAGGATTGCTGCAAGTTCAAAGTTAACTGAGGCTATAATAGTGAGTTCCAGGCCAATCTGATCTACAGCATGAGATCCAACCTTAAAAAAAAAAATCAAAAAAAAATTTTTTTAAAACAATGAAATGCAAAAAAATTTGTTCAAACATTTTTGTAAATGTCACTTGTCAGTATTGCATTGGAAACATTAAGGGGGATGGGGCAGGGAAATGACCTGTAACTTTACACTTGAACTCTCCACTTTTAAGCAAGGGTATGTAGACCATGAATGAATTTCTTGAATTCTAGAATTTATGAACTAAAAGCAGCACTTAGTGATACCACATTCTTTTTACCTAGAGTTGCTACTGTATGGTTTTTATAAATGGCCTGCCATTTGTCTCAAGAGAGTCATTCACTGATGATGGCTTAACCTTCCTTTCTTTTTTGAGACAGGATTCCATATGTAGCCCTAGCTGACCTGAAACTCCTTGTCTAGACCAGGCTGGCCTCTGCCTTTGAAGTGTTATGAGTAAAGGTGTACACCACCTTACCTGGCCGTGAACTATTTCTATAAAAGAAAGTAATGAGATTTACTTCTTCCTCCTATTCAAAATTGTATGTGGTGGAAGGGAAGCCCAGGCTGGCTTTGAACTTACAATATAGTCAAAGATGATGAACCTCTGATCCTTTTGCCTTTACCTACAAAGTGCTGGGTTTGCAGGTGTGCAGCACTACCCAATGCTTTATCTAACATTCTGCCAACTGAGCTGCATCTCCAACTCTCACGTTATTTTTAGCAAATATAAAGATCTTAAACTAGAGAAGTGTAGAGAATTTTTAAGGTTTTGTTATATATGTGCATGTGTGTGTATATATATATATACATATACATGCATATATATATATATATATATATATACACACACATACATCATGCATACATATACATACACACACACACACATACACACACACCACATATGTGCTTGGTACCCACAGGGGCCAGAAGCTGTTAGAACCCCTGTAAGTGCTTCTTAAATGTCTCTGTCTGTCCTGTATATTCTTACCTGAGAAAGCTTTCTGATGTTCAGCCATGTTCTGATGTTCTCTTGCGGAGAAAATAAATGGGGCCTGAAATTGTCTATAGAATAAAGACTAAATTTCTTTCCCTAGCTTGCAAGGTCTTTGTGCTTGTCTCTGTATTTTCTCAACTCAAGTCTTTCTCCTAGTTCTTAACTATATTAGAGCCCTTTGCCTTTGGATAGGCTAATTTTTGTTTTTAGCATTCTCTACATTCAAAGGGCATCAGACTTTTTCCCCCCAGAGCTATGTAGACCAGTTAGCTAAAGTCCTAAATCTGAATAGTACTCCTAGTCCAAATGTGCTTGTCCTTATATAGGCAGTTCAGTGTGGTTAATCATACGTACTAAGGAAACTTAACATGCTAAATAACCAAAGAAAGGTTTCATTTTTAAAATTTACTTATATTTGTGCTTGTGCATGTGTATGCACCTGCCATGAGTGCAAAGGACATTTTGCAGGAGTTGGTTCTATCTACCATGTGGGTTCTTGGCATTTAAGTCATTAGGCTTAGCAACAAGCTGCTTTACTCATTGAGCTATCTCTCAGCCTAGGATTTCAGAGTGTGTGTGTATGCGCGTGCCTGCCTGTGAAAGCTGGAAGAGGGCATTCTGGCTCCCATGGAACTGATGTTACAAGTAGTTGTAAGTTGTCTGATGTGGATAGAACTCAGATCCTCTGGAAAAGTAACAAGTGCTTTTAAAACCACTGAGACATCTCTAAATCTCCCAAAATTTCAATTTAAGAAGATAGTTTTTCCATTGGTTACCTAATGTGATTGTAGGCTGGTTTTTTTGTGGTGTGTTTGTTTTGGGGGGGTTTGTGTGTGTGTGTTTTTTAAAGATTTGTTTATGTATAAAGTGCTCTATCTGCATGTACACTTGTATGCTAGAAGAGGGTATCAGACTCCTTTATAGATAGTTGTGAGCCACCATGTGGTTGCTGGGAATTGAACTCAGGACCTCTGGAAGAGCAACTAGTGCTTAACCACTAAGCCATCTCTCTAGACCTGGTTTTGTTTTGTTTTAATTCGTGTATATATGTGCACATCCTTGTTGTATGAATGTGGGCAGGCATGCATGAAGGTCCAGTGTTGGTCCTTTCAACTTCTACCTTGTTTTGTTTGAGATGGTTTCTCTTCTTCCTATCTCCCCTTGGCACTGTGGTTACAGGTGCTCACTGAATGTACTATATCTTTTATGTTCATTTTGGGAGTTCTGAGATTATTCTCCTTTTGCAGCAGTCTCTTTTGGCCATTGGGCCCTCTCCTCAGCCCCTAATTTTATTACATTAAAATTTTTAGAAGTGCTGCAGAGGACCCAGGTTCAATTCTCAGTACACAGCTCACAACCGTATATCTGTACCAGAGGATCCAGTGCCCTCTTCTGAGCTTTTTGGGCACCAGGCACATACATGAGTGTAAAACACTCACATAAATAAGAAAAGAGTCTTTATAAAAACAAAACAGTTTTGAAATCCTGTGATAACTGATTGGCTTAAATTCTTCTTGTCACCTGAGTCACATGATAAGCATTTAATGAGTGAATAGAATAAATAATTAAAATTATTGTATGTCTCAATATATGTTTTTAGAAAGTACATAAATAAAACTGAAAGAAAAGGTGAGTTACATATAGAAGGTAAATCTTAGCCATTAAGTTAATATTAACTAAGTGCATGATTTAGAGTAAATGAAGTTTGTGGCTAATTAACCACTCATTCTAGTTTGATTTCCTACAATCATTATATGTATGTATATTTTTAATTCACAGCTTTCCCATGGTTTGGCATGGACATTGGGGGAACTCTAGTAAAGCTCTCATATTTTGAACCTATTGATATCACAGCAGAGGAAGAACAAGAAGAAGTTGAGAGCTTAAAAAGTATTCGGAAGTATTTGACTTCTAATGTAGCATATGGATCTACTGGCATTCGGGATGTACACCTTGAACTGAAAGACTTAACACTTTTTGGACGAAGAGGGAACTTGCACTTTATCAGATTTCCAACCCAGGACCTGCCTACCTTTATCCAAATGGGGAGAGATAAGAACTTCTCAACCTTACAAACGGTGCTGAGTGCTACAGGAGGTGGTGCTTACAAATTTGAGAAAGATTTTCGCACAGTAGGTGTCTATTACTTGAAAACCAAAAATTAACACAAATATTCAATTCTAAATACAAGGCTGGGCTTCTGTCTATGGTGTTTCTTAAATTCATTTTCTTTGAGGAGGCAAATGTTCATTTCTGACTTGGAACATTTGACAGTTTTATGGGCTGTCTGCATTGCCCAGATTTCAGTGTGTTGATGGAATATGGTTCATTTGATTTTCTTTGGATTTTGTTGTTTGGGATTTTTTTTTTTTTTTTTTTTTTTTTTTACCTTTAATTCATATTAGCTATCTCTCTTAACCATGTCCTGAACAAATTATGGTAGTACTAACCTCTTGTCCTTGGGCTTATAATATATATGGCAAGAGAACTATTGAAAGGATATTGTGTTCCTGTATTTGGAGTTTTATGATGTGTAGTTCAGTATTTTGGAATGCCATCCTAGCAAATTAGTACATACATTAAAACTATGTGAGTGATACTCCATGTTTATGTGCACTGGCGCGTAAAATTGATGTGTGCCCTAATAGTCAAAGATAACACAGAGATTAGGTGATTTTTAAAATTTGCATAACTCTTGTGCATAACAGAGTCTGTCATCCCAGGACCCTGACCACTAAATTTCTCTTTTGTTATTGTTTGGGTTTTTTGTTTTTTGTTTTTGTTTTGGTTTGGTTTTTTCGACACTGGGTATCTCTATGTAGCTCCTGTCTGTCCTGAAACTGTAGACCATGCTGGCCTCTAACTTGCAGAGATCTGCCTGCCTCTGCCTCCCTAGTGCTGGGATTAAAGGCATGTGCCACCACCTTGCCTTGGTTGGTGGTGGTTTGTCAATTTTATATGCATGGGTATTTTGCCTGCATGTAAGTTTGTACCATGTGCATGTCTAGTGACCAAGATGGCCAGATGAAGGTATCATATTCCCTGGAAACGAGGAATCTGCCATATGGGTGCTAGAAGTAGACTCTGGTCCTCTTTAAGAGCAGTCAGTGGTCTTAACTGCTGAGCCATCTTTCTGTCCCTTAAATGTCACTTTGATCCCTGCCTCCTCTTCATCCTTTAGAATCTAAACACCCGAGAAGTAGTGCTGCCTTTACAATTACATGAAATCCTTTATAGATTTTGACCCTAACAAATAAATCATAACCTGCTGTGCTTCAAATAATACTGACATTTTATTAAAATCTATGAAAACTATACCATATATTTAAACCAAGTATATTTGGCGTTTTTTAAACTCTTGATTTTTGCTTTTTTCTTTCAGATTGGAAACCTCCACCTGCACAAACTGGATGAACTTGACTGCCTTGTAAAGGGCTTGCTGTATATAGATTCTGTCAGTTTCAATGGACAAGCAGAATGCTATTACTTTGCTAATGCCTCAGAACCTGAGCGATGCCAAAAGATGCCTTTTAACCTGGATGATCCCTATCCACTGCTAGTAGTGAATATTGGCTCAGGAGTCAGTATTTTAGCAGTCCATTCCAAAGACAACTATAAAAGAGTGACTGGGACAAGGTAGTAATCTTTTTGGTCTGGTTACATCATTCATCGAGTATAATTCACAAAACTTGTAGGGTATATCTTATTCCATTCATTCATTCATTCATTCATTCATTTTGGTGCTGGAGATCAAACATAGACCCTCGTACTATTGCTAGGCAAGTATGCTACACTAAATTGGTCCTCTAGCTGTATCAGTATATTGGTATTTCCCTAGTTTTACCAGGAAAATAATACGTATCTGTGCAACAGCAAAATGCATGTTTGTGGGGGCTGGAGAGAGATGGCTTGGCAGTTAGGAGCATGTGGCTATTGCAGAAGACCCAGGTTCAGTTTCAACACCCACATGGCAGCTCACAGCCATCTTTAACTCCAGTTGTAAGGGTTTTAGCCTTTGGCACTAGCCTCACATGTGGTACATTAACGTAACATGCAAGCAAAACACATACAAAAATAATGTCTTTACAATCAATATAGATGTCAAAATATTACAGATCTCTTTTTATAAAGTGTTTATGTAATAAAACTAAAGTCCCTAAGTGTTTATTAATGGTCAGTATCAGTTGGGATTGGAATTTCTATAATGATGAGTTAATTTTTATATAGAATAATGCCGCTGTTTTCTCCTGAGTTTTAACGGTACAGTTGCTATCAGTGAACTACATACAGTATTTGTTTATATTTTGTTTTTTATCTCTGCAGCATTTTTCTTTTCATATATATATTTAAACATAAAGCTTAGTAGATAATATATATTTAAGTATAAAGCTTACCATGTACTGTATAGATTTACATTTAAACTACAATATTAGATAGCATAATAGTTAATTCTTTTGAGTTTATTTTTATTTATATGTATGTATGTGAGTGTATTCGTATCACATATGTGCAGGTGTCCACAGAGGCCAAAGGGTATCAGACTCCCTGGAACTGAAATACAAGTAGCTATGAGCTGCCTGATGGTGCTGGGAACTGAATCCAGGTCCTCTACAAGAGTAATAAATTCTCTTAATCTTTGACCCATGTCTCTATCCCTGCAGTTAATTTTAGGATGACTTTAATGTGAATTTATAGAATAAATGTTCTGAAGTAGACCATGACTTTCTTTAATAACCTGAAATATGAATGTGAAGAAATTTACAATTCTTAATTCTCACATTTCATCCACATCTAAGGCTAGGTGGCCATGCCTGTTCAACTAAAGGAGCAAAGATTTTGAAATAATTTAGATGGATTTATGGGGTGAAAGAAAGCGTTAATTTTACAGCAAAAATCCTATTGAAGTACTTAAATGTATTAGTATTCTAATAGTGATTAATACTCTAAAAGCCTACTTCCATACTGTCTTTACCAAATAATTATGCACAAGCATTTCTTGTTTTGATTAGTTATGAAGATAAAATTTAGGTGAGACTAGCAAAAATTTTTCATTTAAGGGCTGGAGCGGCACCATTACATTTCATGAATATATCCAGAAGGATAGGGGAATAGTACCAAATAAATTTCTCAGTAATGTGATGACCAGGTAGACATGTGCTTCTTGGTATTTGTCTGGTTCATGTTAGATGTTCATATATCATAACTGAATTGATTTCAGCCTAACTGGGCAACAAAATGAAACTTTCACAGAGTAATTTCTTGAGAATTTAAATGATAGATTTCCTTCTTTGTGTAGTATTTTTAGCACACAGACATCCTTTTTGGGTCTTTCTGGGTTGCGTAGGCTGACCCAGAACTCTAGATCTTGTCTCAGTCTTCTCTAGTACACTATCTTGCCAACCTATTAGTATTTCCTTTAATGCACATACAGGAGTATATTTTTAGCAATTATAGCTATTAGATGCCAGGTGAAGTTTTTTCTCCAGCAAATAGATTTAGCCTTTGATATGACAGGTTTGTTTTTAAAACTAAAAATTTCTTTTCTTTTATAATGTTGGTATTACCATGTTTCCCTGTTTAGTCAATAAATGAACATTGTATCTTTTTACTTTGGAAAAGAAAATAACACATATATACAAATTAACAAGATTATTTTAATTTTACTTTATTTAGCCTTGGAGGGGGTACCTTTCTTGGTTTATGCAGTTTATTGACTGGCTGTGAAAGTTTTGAAGAAGCTCTTGAAATGGCATCCAAAGGTGACAGCACCCAAGCTGATAGGCTGGTCCGTGATATTTATGGAGGAGATTATGAAAGATTTGGTCTGCCAGGTTGGGCTGTAGCATCTAGGTAAGTTATTGTTATTCGAGTTGTCCATTTAGTTTTTGGAAAATAATATGTCAAAGTGCTTAAGGGTGATTTCTTTTTCTTTGCTTAGAGTCCGAGTTTTGAGCATTGAAGTAGTTAAGTAGTTTAAAAATAAAATATTCAAGCCAGGCAGGAGTGCATGCCATTAATCCCAGCACTTGGGAGGCAGAGGCACATGTGTCTCTTGAGTTTGAGGCTAGCCTGGTCTACAGAGTGAGTTCCAGGACAGTCAGTACTACACAGAGAACCCTGTCTCAACACCTCCTCCCTCCCCAAAAAATCATTAAGTTTACCCTCTGTGCACCCTGTAAAAACTGCCTTGTGCTGCTAATATTTCTCAGTGGAAAAGCCAAAGGTCTGCACTTCAGAACAAAAAGAAACTCAGGTGGGCATGGTTGTGCGCTCCTTTAATCCTATTACTCAGGAGGCAGAGGCAGGTGGAGCTCTGTGAGTTGGAGACCAACCAGATCTACAGAATGAGTTCTAGGCCAGTCAGGGGTACACAGCAAGACCCTGTCTCAAAAAATTAACAGATGTGTTAATCATCCATCTCCTATTGTTATCTGCAAATACAAATTGTATCCTATAATCCTCTGCTCATCCAAAAACTTGTGCCACTACATGGCATAGTATACTCTTAAAACACATACTCTTAAAATAGTCAACACATCCTAGAAATCTTTCCATGTTCTAACTGTAGTTAGTCTTTCTTTGTCTGTGTTATGGTCTTGTTTGTAGCTTACATTCCCAAAGGTAAAGTACAAATGCTTTTTACAATTTTGTTAAACATTCCCTCCAAATGGTGATTTTTTTCTTTCACCTACCCCCCCCCCCAGGTTAAAGATTCTATAGTTGTACTAGTAGTATGCTGTGAAGCTTTTGAGTTTTTGCTAATCTGATGCTGAGAAACAGCACCGTAGTGTAGTTTTATTTTGTGCCTCTTTTATCAACAGTGCAGCTAAGAAATTTATTTTTTTGTGAGTGATTGATTGTTACCTGTTTGTTGTTGTTGGCTTGTTACACAGTTGAATTTATCAGTCTTTTCTTTTATGGCTTCAGGATATTGATTCATAGTAAGTCTTACACATTCCAACTATATAAAGAAATTGACCCGTCTTTTCTTCTGATACTTTAATGTATTGATTTTATATTTCAGTTTTTCATTTGATATAAACAAACATGATTCATAATTTTTCTTACAGTTTTGTGTGAGAGGTCCAGATTTAAGTTTTTTAATTTTTTTCACAAGGACTTAACATCTATTGTTCCTATTTTTTCCCACTGATTTGAGATGACTTCATCATACACTAGGTTTTTGTTTTGTTTTGATATACCATCTCTACACTCTCTTAAGGTTTATAGGAGCATAAAAGTATGCTTTATTTTTTTGTGATTTCATTTAAAGCTTATTAACTTAGAGAAATAATATTCTTGGGCTAATAAACTGGCTCTGGGTAAAGGTGCCTGCTGCCACACCTGTCTACCTGAGACTGATCCCCAGAAACTACATAGTAAAAGGAGAGAACTGACTCCTGTAAGTTGTCTTCTGACCTCTGAGTGTGTATGTGCACAGAGAGGGGAAGAATAAGAGCTTGAAAAATGTTATCTTGGGGCTGGAGAGATGACTCAGTGGCTAAGAACACTGCTCTTCCAGAGGTTCTAAGTTCAATTCCTAGCAACCACATGGTGGCTCACAACCATCTATAATGGAATCTGATACCCTCTTCTGGCATGCAGGTATACATGCAGATAGAGCACTCATATAAATGAAAATAAATATTTTTTTAAAGAAAAAAATGGTATCTTTATGATGTTATATCTTTCTGCTAAAGAACTTAGATTATCTGTGTAATGCACTTTTGTGCCTTCCAGACATTTAAAAAGTTGCCTATATATTTATGTTAATTTGTTCCTAAACAATTTAAGGTTTTTGTTAGCATGTTATTTTACACATATTAACGGGTTTCATTATGTCATTTTCACTTGTAAATATAATTTATTTTTACCATTTTCACCAACACACAAACACATACACACACCGTTACCCTCTCCCATTCCCTTCTCACTCCTGTTGATCTAACTAGATAGACAGTCCCTTTCCACTTTGGATTTTTTCATGACTTAATGAGGTTAGTGTTGCTCATAGGTATATTGGCAACTTAGCAATAGCTATCCCACTGAAGAAAATGTGTGTCATTCTTCTGCCCATCAACTTTTAACTGATTTTAGATCCTCGAGAAGGGATGGAGCCTCATGAATCCTTCCCTGTTTTCCTAAGTATTTTTGCTTGCATATGATCTCCGTTACATTGTAATTGGCTGTTGCTTGTCAGGACATCCTGTGCCAGCTAGTAGTGGTGGACTTTACCTCCTCAGCACAACTCTTCACTCTCACAGAGACTCTTCACTCTTTACATCTGATGTCACTTGTGATTTCATATGTGTTTCATTATTTTTCTTGTGACATTAACCTTTGGTTGCATCTGTCTAAAATATTCCTTCTCAACTTTTTCTTCTTACCACAGAAATAGAATCTTTGTTTCTTTCTTGCTCCTTGTGGTTTGATTTGTCTGTCATCTTGTTAGAATTAATGTTTCTCTTCTATGTGGCCTTCATTTTCTGTAGTATAGCCTCTATCAAGATGTGTATAGCAAGCACTTGAAATGCATGCCACATGCTCAAATGGCTACATTTAGATACATTGGCTTTATTAAGATAAGCAAATCTAGTTCATTTCACCTTTATTTTTACCGTTTTAATTATGGCTAATAGATAATCTATTGTGTGGTACAAACTTCTATTGGACAATGCTGTCCTAGACAATCTATTGCTTGAAGGAAGACCCTTGTGTCTAGCACAATGTTTGGTATATCATAAATGCTTGTTGATCAAATGAAAAGGATTTGACATTAGAGCTGAAATCATTTTAAAAACTATTTTGACTAAAAGTGTACTGCACTTTTTTTCTTAGCTTCCTAAAATACTCAGTTTCTTTTGTGTCAAGTCTTAATATGTAGATATAACAAAAATTTTTGCTTCCTAAGTAACGAGTTTGCTTTTTTTAAAAAAAGACAAATTTAATAGTTAATTCTTTTTAAAATGCTGCTTATTCCTTATAGATTTTTGTTTTGAGCTGATACCTATGTGCTCATGCTCTTTTGGCTCTAACTTTATAGAGCTGTTATAGATACGTAAGTTATTGTGTGAATTGTTCATTATTACCAGTAGATTTGACTTGACTGTTTCTTTTTTTTTCTTTCAGTTTTGGGAATATGATTTATAAGGAGAAGCGAGAAACTGTTAGTAAAGAGGATCTGGCAAGAGCTACTTTAGTTACTATCACCAATAATATTGGTTCCGTGGCACGAATGTGTGCTGTTAATGAGGTAAGAAGAAATCCAATAACTTTGAATTTTACAAAATATATAAGGCATATGCCTTTAACCCCAGGGCACAGGAGGCAGCTCTCTGAGTTTGAGGCTAGCATGGTCTACATAGTGAGTTCAGGACAATCAGGGTTACAAAAAGATACCCTGGTTTGTTTTTTTTAATTTTTGTTTTAAAGTAAATTAGTGATTCCTGTGGATCTGAAAGAACCACTTCATTTTCCAATGAGGCCTCTCAGATTGAGATCCGTTTTATTATATTCCCAAATGGATAAAATAAAAAAATCTTGTTTACCCAGTTATCTGATTTTTTTTTTTTTTTCTTTAATGACAAATACAACACTTGGGAGACAAAGACAGGCTTTTTGGTCTACATAGAGAGTTCCAGGCCAGCCAGGGCTCCACAGTCAGCCTCTGCTTCGAGAAAGGAAGGAAAGAAATATAATAGTACAAAGCTCTTGGTATTCAGTCCCCATCCCTGCAAAACAAATAGAAACCAACTTGGGGCCAGACATAGGACAAATAAGTACTTCTCCAAAAAATGTGTTAGAAATGAATACACATTTTCAATCTAAATGGGAGTGAAATATAAGAATAAAATATTTGAGATAACTACTGAAAGCACTATGGATTCTGTTTACAATTAATGGAGTATTATTCAATTAATGAGATACTTGAAGTTTTCTTACTGCCCTCGGCTTCTTTACAGTGCTGCCTTGTTGCATATGGATCAAGCAGCATTGTACAGGGCTATGAAGGCATTGAGACTTGTTCTTCACGTGCTGTTTGATGTGTGCTGCTTGCCTTAAAAATATAGAGGGCTGGGGAAATGGCTCAGTGACTGCTGTGCAAGCATGAGGACCTGAGTTTGAATCCCTAGCTCCCATGTAAGAAATCAGATAGGACTTTGAGCCTATAACCCCAGCAGGTATGGACAAAGGAAACAAGGATTCTTGAGGCTTGCTACCAGTAAATACTCTTAACCTCTGAGCCAGCTCTCCAGTCTACAGTTTTTTAAAATAGTTCGTGCGTGTGTGTGTGTGTGTGTGTGTGTGTGTGTGTGTGTGTATTCATTCCCTGCAAGTGTGGTATACACCATTTACACTTCAGTGCCTGTAGAGGACAAAAGAGGGCATTGGATTTCCTAGGACTGAAAGTACAGGTGGTTATGGACAGCCAAGGTCATGCTGGGAATAGAACCTGGTCCTCTGGAAGATCAGTTTGTGTTCCTAAACACTGAACCATCTCTTCAGCTCCCAAGCAGTGTGTTTTAGTTGATGCCTCCTATGCCTCTGCCCCCACATCTTTCTCCTTTCTCACCTTTCATATTGCCTGTCCTCCCTTTCCCCAATCATTGCTATTGCCAACTCTATAGGGACCAGGTTGAATGTCATGGTTGAATATGTTTACAAGAGAAGGAGATAATACCTTTGAGATCAATGTTAGCTTTGCGGTCAAATTGAATAGAATGTACAGGTGGTTGCCACACTTGCACACATGTGCACAGCCTCCCCCCACTCAGCATACTCTGGCTCTTGGTATATTTGATAGTAGTCAAAGAACATGTAGTGACATGACATCAACACTAAAGTCCTGAGTCCATCAGAGTTCAGTCTTGGTGTTGTACTTAAATCTTGGTAAATTGTCCAATTTGTGAATAATACAGAATTCTATTTCAGAAATTAGTAGACACTAATGACACCAACATTCTTAGATATTTTGATGTCCTTAAAAGTCACTTTTTCTTTTTCTTTTTTCTTTTTTCTTTTTTTTTCTTTTTTCCAGAAAATAAACAGAGTTGTCTTCGTTGGAAACTTTTTACGTGTCAATACTCTCTCTATGAAACTTCTGGCATATGCTTTGGATTACTGGTCAAAAGGTCAATTGAAAGCATTGTTTCTAGAACATGAGGTATGAAAACATTTTTTGTAGATTGTTTAACAGCATGTTTTATATGGAATTTTTCTGTATTTCTATTTATCTTCTTGAATGTGTATATGTAAAACTGTAGATTATTTTTATGTGTGTCTATATGGAGATCAGAGGACAACTTAAGGCGTCACTATCAAGAACACCATACACCTCCTTTGAGACAGGGTCTCTCACTGGCCTGGAGTACATCAGTGAGACTACTGATTGGACTGCAAACTTCAGAGATCTGCCTTCCCAGATCTGGGCTTACAAATGGCATGCCACCGTACCTGGCCTTTTTTTTTTTTTAAACATTGTTTTTGGGAATCAAACTCTCGTGTTTATGGACTGAGTTATTACCCAAAGCCTGGGTCATATATCTTGTGTTTTGAGAGGTCATAAGACCTGAGCCCAGGTGGTTTATGGATTTGATTTCCTTGTAAGAAATTACAAATGTGTGCCACAAATTATTGACTTAAGTAAAATGTTGATTCCTTTTGTTTCAGTTAGGCAAGGAATTACCGGATAGGCAGCTCACAGATGAGAATTTCATAGCTCTTCTGACCAAGTGAACAATATGAGGTCTCTTGTTTCTCAGACGCATATGGCAACTTGTAGACTTAGTGGATTTTTGTTTTGTGTTTATGTGTATGTGTGTGTGTGTTTTGTTTTGAAACAAGGTCTCACTATTGTAGCCCTGGTTGGCCTAGAACTCAGTATGTAGACCAGGATGTCTTCAGACTCAAAGAGATACACCTGCTTCTGCCTACCAAATGTTGGGATTAAAGTCATATGCCACCATTCTGGGCTGATGTTGATATTTTTGTTCTGTTCGACTGTCTGTTTTTGTCTCTCATTACAGATAATAAATGTGAGCGATTGCAAAAGAATATAGTTTAATAGAAGATTCTTTTTTATTCTCTCAATGTGTAGTAATCCACTTTCACACTGAGAAGTAACTATTGTAAACTCTTGGAATCTCTAGAATTTATTTTCCTAGTTGAACTTGATGATGCACTCCTGTAATCCTAACAGTCAGGAAGGAGGCAACATAATTGCCCAGGTTTGAAGCCAGTCAAATCTATGTAAGTTCCAGGCTAGCCAGGGTTACGTGGCAGAAAACATAAACAGCCCACCTCCTTTTTTTTTTTTTTTTTTTTCCTGTTTACAATATCCCATTAGATTCCAGTATGTGCAGTTAATAGTCTTAGATAATGAAATCAAATGCTTAGCATTATTCTGAATTAATAACATTCAAAGTATTGCTACAATGACCTTCCATTGTCACAACTCTGTAGAAATCAGAGTGGAATGTTCTTTCGCCCTTTTATAAAGCAGATACTGAGTGTCAAAATTAAGGAGTTTTCTTGTTTATTAACTAAAGGGAGGGAGAAGGTACAGATTTGTTTTAATGCTTCTGTGTTAGTGTCTAAAGGCCATAGTTTTAAAATACTTATTTCAAAAGTATATAGAATGTGGCTTAAAAGTTTTTATTGGAGTCTGTAGTAATGACATCTTTTGACCTCTAATATTATTAATTTATGTCTTTATTTTATCAGATTGGCTAAAGGTTTGTCTGTCTTACTAACTTTAAAATAACCAGCTCTTTGGTTGACTTTATGTATTGTTCTTTTAATCCCAATTTCATTAATTTATTCCCCCATCTTTATGATTTCTTGGTGACTAATGTGTTTAGGATTGGTTGTTTGTTTTTCAAGAGCGTTGGGGTGCATCATTAGGTTGTTTATTTGATACCTCTCTGATTTTGTTTTAAAATAAGAGCACTAATCATTAAAAACTTTCTTCCTAGGACTGCCTTGGCTGTGTCCCAGAGATTATGATAGGTGCATTTTCATTATTGTTTGGTTTCCAAGAATTTTTGTGGTTTATATATTCAATTTCTAGCTTTATTCCATTCTGATAAGACATAAGTATCTGGATTTTCTGTAAAGACTTCTTTTGTGTCTATGATAGGATCAGTTTTGAAGAAGGTTCTGTATGCTGCTTTTTTAGAAAAAATGTATTCTGTCTGTACTCTTATATATTACTCTTATATATTATCTGAAGTTTCTTGTTTTTAGTTTGGGAAACTTGTCTCTTTTTGAAGATTTTTCAAGAAAGGGTTTCTCTGTATGGCCTTGGCTATCCTAAAACTTACTCTGTAGATCAGGCTAGCCTTGAACTCAGGTTTGCCTGCCTCTGCCTCCTTAGTGCTGGGATTAAAGGTGTGCACCACCACTGCTTGGCAGAAAACCTATCTTAAATATGAAAGTTAAAGTCCCCCACTATTATTGTCAGGACTTTGGTGATCTTTTATGCCTTTTCCTATTTGTTCATGAAATTAGGGACTCCAGAATTTGGTGCATAAATGTTTCCAAGTGTTTTTATCTTCTTGAGAAATCGTTCCTTTTATTAGTATGTAGTGTCGAATTTTTAATCTCTTTTAATTAGTTTTGGTTTGAAGTTTATTCTGAAAAGGATAGTAGCTGCACCTGCTTGTTTACATTTTCTGTTTGCTTGGTAGTTTGGTTTTTTTGATACTAAGTTTAGAGGTATCTTTGCTAGCTTAGCCTGTTTCTTGTCATTAACATATAGTTGATCCTTGGCTTTCTTTTAAAATATTTTATTTTAGGGAGCCAGAGAGATGGCAGCTAAGAGCACTGGTTACTCTTTCTTCCAGAGTTCCTGGGTTCAATTCCCAGCACTCACATGGCAGCTCACAATTGTCTGTAACTCCTATTTCAGGGATCCAACGCCTTCACACAGACATACATGCAGGCCAAACACCAATTCACATAAAATAAAAATAAATTATTTAAAAAAAATACTTTTGTGTAAATATGTGTGCCTGTTTGTATGTGAACAAGCCCTCAGAGGCCAGAAGACATCCCCTGGAACTGGAGTTAGACAGTTGTGAGCCGCCTGGTATGGTGCCGGGAACCAAACCAGGTCCTCTGCAAGAACCAGCTAATGCCCTTAACCACTTAGCCATCTCTCTCTTGTTTTTGTTTTGTTTTATTTTCTGTTGTTGGTTTGTTTGTTTTTTTTTTTTGGGGGGGGGGGCGCGTTTGTTTTTGTGTTTTATTTTGAGACAGGGTCTCTACTAGGTAAGTCTGTCTATTCCTGGCTGTTCTGGAACTCACTGCATAAATCAGGCTGACCTAGAATTCATGGATTCTCTTGCCTCTGCCTTCTAAGCGCTGGGATTCAAGGCGTGCACCACCACACCTGGCTAATTCTTGTTACTTAATCTAGTCCATTAATCTGTATCTTTTTAGTGGTGAGTTGAGGCCATTTACATTTAAGGTTATTAATTAATGAAAGTAGGTTATTTTCAGAAGTTTAAGTGCCATTTTGCTGGATTATTGGTCTCCTTCCTTTTATATTAGTTTTGAAGATTTGCTGAGTTGTTTGAAGATTTGCTGAGTTGGACTTGTTTCTTTCCTGAGTCTAGTTTGTTTTCATGGAATGTACCCTTTCATGTACTCGTGTGGAGAAGGCTATATAAATATGTGTTCTTAATAAGTAAGTTTAAAAGCTACATTGCCTTAAATTGTTTTAAAAATCATGCAGGGGTACTTTGGAGCCGTTGGTGCACTTCTTGGACTGCCAAATTTCAGCTAAAACATCAGAGATCCTTAATAAGAAATGTCATCCAGGAAGAACTGATCCAGAGACTGCGTCTGTTATTTGTCACTGGGAACCAAAGGATAAAAGAGTAACTCTATTTGTGTTTATGTTAAATGTCAGAATGGTAAGCTCATGAGCTTTGCCACATGGAGAGAATTCTGTAGCAGGAAATATTCCTATTGATGTCCCCTTGTGTGTATATATAGCCAGCGTAAAACCTTAAATGCAATACAGCCTCTTGATTGTTGAACTTTTCTCTAAAAATGATTTTCTATTTATTTGATGTAGCCAACATTGTAGTACTGTATGCTCAGACACAAATCTTAAAATCTCAGAAATGTTTGCTTATGCAAAATAATTCTAAATATTTGTTTTCAGTCTGTTTTATGTATGTTTGGTTATTAGTGAACAGGAAGTAACATACTCTATCATAATTTATTGTACTGGCAATCAAAGATAATCATTTTCTGTGACTTAGAAATGTTAAGGCAATATTAAGTATTAACTATGGTAGTTTTATAACATAGCCTCAAAAAAGCATGTCTGTATGACCTCTCCCCATAAGTACAATTTTCTCTCAGATGATGAGTTAAAATACTGTGTTTACCTGAATTTTTCTATTGAATCCCTGAAATTTTTTGCACATATTTGGTGGCGTTACATTTTCTTTATTCCATGTGTTAATTAGTATATGCATTAAAATGTTTACTGTTTTAAAATTGGGGGCATAATTACATACTTTGGAGTCTGTCTAATTAAGTCCTTGGACTGTTGAAATGGAATATGGTCAGAGTGAGTGAAATTCTGTGGTCTTTCTACCATGTGTATCTCAGGCCCAAACAAACAATTTTCTTTCTTCTCTTCTGAAGCTGATTTTTATCCTGCTATTAACAGCAATGGACAGAATCAGATATTGTCTAAAGGATGTTTTGAAACTGGGACTCTGAGATAGTATTGCTGAGTTATTGTTCATGTGTGCTGGTCATAAAAGCATTGCAGATCCAGAATTTTTCTTCCTTTTGCCTTGGAATTTATTCTTGGTTTTGAATTCCTGTTAAATTTCTCAGATTTTACGTAGGTGGTAACATTTTGGAGACCAGTAGTTCCATAAAGTTTAGTCTGTAAGGAAAACGGACCTGTATTAATTACCAATATTTCTGGAAATAACCTTAAAGAGGTTAGAGGTTGTTTACATTTTGAAAAGTATTTCAATGTGGTTTCTGAGACCCTGGTGTTGTTTAGTAGCGAGCAGTTTCCAGCAGACTGTCACGGGATGCTTGATAAAGACTCTCCGTCTAGTTTTCAAATTCTATGTTCAAGTGCTTAAAATCCAGTTTGGTTTTTTTTTTTTTTTTAACCTAAAGATAGGAACATATAAATAGTATTTGGGAGGGGAGCATATGAAGATAGTGTTTTCCCAGTAGACTGCTTGGAACTTTGAAATCCAGCCCACTCAGTAGACATTTTAAAAGTCTACGATGATGTCACTCAGTGTTTGCTTTGCAATGGCCAGTTGTTCCACCTGGAATGCCACTGCTTTCTTTATTTTAAAGTTTTTTGACTTGAGTGTTTGTACAGATAAGAAAATAATTGAATGATAGAAACTGCAAATTTTCTACCTGTGGAAATTCTATATATTAGCAACTATAGGTTTAGGGCTTATGTTTAAGAAAAGGTTGAATTGTGTTCATGTTAATTTGATCACAATACTTTGGTTAATATGGAACTAGCATTTTGTCTTTTGGAACTAAAATTACCTAATATCCATGTAAAGTGAACCAACTAGCTCATCCACTGACCTTTTTTCAAGTGTAATCTAGAATTACTGAATTAATAAGAACACAGAATCATGATTGATAAAGGCTGCCAAGATTCTAGTCTGCTTTATATTGCTCTTGAGAAATGCCCTGTGAGCATTTTGCTTCTGGTATCAATCAACCTAATTGAAGGTCTATATTCTTAAACCGTGCCATTTAATAGAAATAAAATATAAACTGTGTATAATTTTATATTTTCTAGTAAACATTAAAAACTAACAAGAAATAGGTGAAAGTCACTTTAAGTACATTTTAATTTACCAGTATATCTAATGTGTTATTTTAGTGTGAAATCGGTGCAAAAAATGATTGGGAGATACATTTTGCCCTCTTTTGTTTTTATTATTTACTCTGCAGTCATTGTGTACTTTATACTTAATGACACATCGCAATTTAGACGGACAACATTTCAGATTTCATAGCCACATATATAAAGAATGCCCCTTGTGTTGGTGTTTTTCTAGAACTACTTCTGTTTTTGTTTTTTCTTGAGACAGTCTGAACTATGTAACCCTGGCTGGCCTGGAACTGGCTACGTAGACCAGGCAAGCCTTGAACTCAAAGAGATCCACCTGCTTCTGCCTCCTGCATGCTGAGATTAAAGGTGTGCTAGAACTGCTTAAAAGAAGAACACTGTTGTATGTCAATGAGAACTTTTATGAATATGGGCTTTTAAAAGAATGAGATGGAAAAATGAGAACTTTTTTTTTTAATAGCGATACGATTATTTGGGCCAGTTTATTTTACACAGGCAAGCTTTTTGCTGACTATTCTAAAAAATATCGTATATTGCCATCATGTCGTCTCTTGTAGCGTGTGGGATTTTTCTAATACTGATAAAACTACCTGTGACACATCCTAGTAGTTAGCAATTTTCAAACTAATATATTTTCTTCATGGAAACAAAATTAATTCCAGGGACTAAGTTTCTAAAGTGTCTGAGTTTTGTGCAGTCAGTTTTGAAGGATTACCAAGGAACACTTTTTAACTCATTATTGTCTTTTATACATACAGAGAATCTTCTTTATAAAAATTGTAATAACTTTCGAATGTTAAGAGTATTGTCAGCCATGGTTTTTGGTGGTAAAATGCACACATACATGTACACACACAGATCTAAAACACCACCACTCTTCCAGAATGTTGCCTTTAACTAGACCTCTCCATGAACAGATTACATAGGTTAGCACGACATTTCCTTTCGGAGCTGTTCTGAGTAGGTGGGGAAGTAGTGGATTCCTCCTTTGGCTAAAGTCATTGCCAAGGCCAGTATTATGCATGATAATTGAAAGCCAGCCCTCAAGAGGTTCTCATTATTTGCAAACATTAGACTCTTCACAAACTTTAAATTGATACTGCCCTTGAGAATGCATATGATTGCTGTGTTTTAGGTACCCATTCTTAAAAAATAATGCTGTTCTGGGGTTACATTCTTGTGTAGAAAGCTTGGCCTGGCCATAGTTTTCTAAATGTCCTTTATAAAACTACTTTGTTAGAAACAAAGTTCTTTCATATTTAGTTTAGTTGTATCTTTTTTCTTCTGTTGAGCACTTTATCTTTGTTAGTGTGTTGCATTTGTGAATCTAATTCAGAGATTCTCCTAAGTTATGTTAAAAATTGATAAAGCATAATGAAAATGAGTGTACATAACTTTCTTTGCATTCAAGTTCAGTTTTGTGGTATATGTAGACAAAGTAATAGGAATACATTCTTTTTGAAAATATTCTGATTTAAGGTGATTGCCTTGAAATGTCAATGTTGTCTTTTCCCAGCTAAGTTCCTCTTTTACTGAGTACTTTATTCTGACACTGATGCTGGTTAGCTAGCTTCATTTGAATCATCAGATTTGTTGGTTTGGCTTTTGCTTTTTGAGCCAGGATCTGGGTAGCACTGGCTGTCTTGGAACTTGCTGTGTAGACCAGGCTGGCCTCAAACTCACAGAGATCCACCTGACCTGCACCACATAATCTTACAAGATTACTTTTTCTTTGCAGTCTGTAACAGGGATTGTCTTTTTCTGATGAGTCTCACAGCGTCAGTAATTTTTTTTTCCTTTTGAGTATTTTGATAGCCGATTGAAAACAGCAGCAGGGAAGGGATTGTCCCAGGTGTTCTGCTGTCTTCCTGCTTGCAGGAGCCCCACTGGTCTCACTGTGCTGGCTTGTGTACTCAGTATACTCAGTTCTGCTTTGACACCATTTGACAGTGTACTGTCATTGGCCCAGCTTCTTCTACTGTGACTCTCTTTATTTGTAAAATGGGAATTCAGTGGCTGCAGTGGGAAATGACAGTTGTCAGGAGCCTGAGAACAACAGTTGCTTCGTTCCTGGCAGTGCTTAGGATGACTTACACATTTTCAGATGCTATCATGTTCTAGAGCTAATTTTTAGTGCTTATGTAGTATTTTAATAGTTCCTAGCTTCATTAGTGTTTGTTAATAAGTACTTACAAAATCAGAAAATGCTATTATTCTCTCATGTTACTGCCTATGATAGCTATTGAAAAGTATGTGTGTATGTTCATCTGTAAAGTATTTTGAATTGTAACTATTAACTTCAAAATTATTTAGGAATTATTACTATTTTTTGTTTGTACAAGAGGAAAATGCCTCTCTAAATTCAGAGATGTTGAAATATTAACTATATTTGGAATTTTTTAGTAGCTCCTCTCTTTAACCTGTTTTTATTTCTTACTGTATGTGGGCACAGGTATAGGTGAACACAAAGTTCCTCTGAAATTACTGCATTTGTCCAGCACACAATTAACAGCATTTATAAAACGAAAATGGACTTACCTACAAGTAGGTTGAAATGGATTGCATCCCTACTTAATGAGGCAGGCAGAGGACCTTAACTATCTTTTTCTGAGCTTAATGGGATAGATCTGTGTTACACACAGCAATGTCCGTCCTTCTAAAAGTCAGTGTGAGCAGATGCTAGAATCTGCTGCTGGTTCTCAGCATTATGTATGGGGATCTGATCTTGATTCACTAGTTTTCTAAATGAAAGTTTTGGTTTTAGATTCAAAATCTTTGCTGCAGCTTTTATGTTAAAAAGAACTGGTGAAGAATGTATTAAAATTGGGTGACTAAGTTCAAATAAAATTGGATTTTTTTGTAATTAGTTCAGCTCTGGGGTATTGCTATCTTTTTCTATTTATAAATATCTGTCATGCAGTGTTGTGTAACTTCCACAGAAGGCATGTTCATTTTTACGTAATTTTAAAGTACCCATAAGTGATGTAAAACTGTTTGAGCTTGTTTCGGTTCTGTGCCATGTAATTGGGTGTCATCTGGACATCACAGTAGCTCAGGCAGTTCTTTCTCAACCCTGCTACTCAGCCGTTTGGAAATTGGCCAGTTTTTTTGTTTTTTGTTTTTTTCCTGAATGAACCTTTGTAGTTTACAGCATTTAGAAGAAAAGATAATTTTATAAAATCTTAACACCCATGCTATTGTCTCCTAACCTACATGTAATCACTGGTCCCCTGCAGTGAATGAGGTTCAAACAGTTTGTCACTTGTATCCATTGTGTTTGTTGAACTAACTCCTGGCATTTTAACTGAAGTTGGAAGGCATTCTTCTTGATTCTGCCCAGTTCTGGTGAAATCATTCCTAAGTGTTTCCTGTCCCAGTTTAGGGCATTTTCTAAATCAGGCTTATTTTACTTACACATGTCACTACAGTGTAAGTTGCCTTACTCTCTGTTGGTTGCATTATTCTTGTCAGGTCCAAGTTTTGTTATGTTTAGATTCTTTTAATATTAAATCTTATGTAAAAATGTATGATGTGCTACAAACTTTATGCATAATAAGACTAAGTTATAGCTTATTGTAACCTGTAAAACATTTCTTGTAAATTATCTAATTTATTTTTCCATTTATGTACAGTTTCTTAATGTAAATTTTAAAAATACTTTGTTGTGGCCTGCTCTGTAAACATTCCCACACTCTTCCCTTAATGCTTATTTGCATGAAAGAAACTTGGCTTCTACTTGTTTGTACTGTGTAGTCTTTAAGCCAGCTTTCCGTAGTTTCTAACTTTTTCTAATTTGTTAATATTCTAAATAAGTGTTAGAATCATGCTTTTTATACCCTACTTTCCGAATAAATTCTCTTATTTACTACCTGTGTCTCTTGGTTGTTTCATCTTACAGTACCAAGCAGCTGTATTTCCACTCTGATTCGGCATGAGGTCTGGTTCTCATGATCATTAACTGATAGAGGTATCTTCAGTACCTCGTACTGAGAAAGTATTTAATAAATGTGTTTAATGAATGGCTATAAAGTGTCCTTATGTATCTAGTCTGCTTGAATAAGGCAGTATACTTTTGAAGACTCAGGTATAAAAGCCTTTCTCATTCTCTAAATGAGACCATTTTTCTGTGCTGTATGGACATCTGACAGGATGGTTCTGAGATGTCAGGATACCTTAGTGACACAATTGAGAAAGGTTATTCTAAATCAAGTTTTGGCATTTTAAAAAAGATTATTTTTATTTTGTGTGTTTTTGTACCATGTGTATGCCTCGTACCCATGGAGACCAGAAACTATTGGATCCTCTGGAACTGAAGTTAGAGGTGTTTGTGAGCTGCCGTGTGAGTGCTCTGAGCTGAACCCCATGTCTTCTGGCCATCTTATTTTTAATAGTCAATGCCAGTTAAGTTTGAGAGGGAAAAAAAAAGTTCAAATTGATGCCATTGTCTTGACTCCAGGTATATAGGATATATGTATGAATGATTGAACTATGATGTGGAACATCCTTTCTGTTAAAATCCAGTGAGCAGGGCAGGAGAGATGGCTCAGTAGTCAAGAACACTGGCTATTCCAGAGATCCTGAGTTCAATTCCTGCAACCACATGGTGGCTCACAACCATCTGTAATGGATCTGATGCCCTCTTCTGGCATACAGGTGTAAATGCAGATAGAACACTCGTATACATAAAGTATTTTAAATAAAAATTCTTTAAAAATCTGGTGAGCAGAAAGTAGGATGAGGAAAATGAGCCCTTGACTGGGAGAGGATGGTGAGGTATGGAAACGTTGAGTTTTAGTGCCAGTTCAGTTGTCCATGTACAAAGAACTACCTGGAGGTGGAAATAGCTGCCAAAGAGCCCATGTTCAACACTACACTGAAGTGTAATGACTTTGTTTAAAATCAGCATTCCATGTAGGAAAGAAAGTTGATGTTTGATTCTGTGGCTGCTGTGTAAGTTCTGGAAGCAAGCTGTTATTGAGGACAGGGTGTATTAACAAATCATGGTTGGTTTGGCATCTTCAGTCTATTGACAAGGTCCATATGAAGCTTTGTAAATTTCTGTTTTAAGAGTGTTTCTTTAGGTGTGGGTTTTTGTTGTTTTAATGCAGCATCTGGTTGGGCATTCTGAGTTTGAGCTTTGTTTGAGGTAGGTTCTTGCTCTGTAGCCCAGGTTGATCCTTGAACCTTGGGTAATGCAACCTCAACCCTGGTTTCCAGCTGCCAAACTCACATATTTTAAAAACCAGCAGACGTACTTCTGTGCATGGCTGACTTGAGCTAAATCTGTTGGAGGAGAAAACAACTGTTGGGAGTAGGTAATTATCATCTACCCACAGATATACCGTGTGTGTGTGTGTGGTGTCTGATTAAGCCAGAAGAAGGTGTTGGATCCTGGGACTGGAGTTAAAGATCATTGTGAGCTACCATGTGGGTACTAGGAGTCAAACCAGGGACCACTGGAAGAGCAGCCACTGCTCTTGGCTGCTGAGCCATCCTTCCAGCCCCACAATTTCTTCTCAGAACGTCTCCTGATTTTTCTGTACCACTTCCCCCTGTTTAGACTTATTTCCAATCTTCCAGAAGAAGGCCACCACTAACTGTCATGGAACAGTTAATCTAGTCCTGTGAAACATTGAAAGTACAGGAGGTTTTAGAGACAGTGATAGAAAATGAGGTAGTTTGGCAGATTATGTGCATGTCTTAGTTAAGGTTACTATTGCTGTGATGAAACACTAGCCAAAAGCAGGTTGGGGGAAAAGTGTATTTTGTTTAAACTTTGATTTCACTGTTTATCCTGGAAGGAAGTTGCAGGAGCTGATATAGAGGCCGTGGAGAAATGCTTGCTTACTTGCACAACAGGCTTTCTTACAGCACCCAGGACCACTAGGATGGCACCACTCACAATGGGCTGGGCTTTCCCCATTGTTTACTAGTTAAGAAAATGCCCTACAGGTCTGTCTGCTTGCAGCTCCTTTTTTATGGAGGCAATTACCTCGGTTGGAGTTCCCTCCACTCAAGTTAACATAAAACTGGCCAGGTTAGTGTGCCAATTGGGTGCTCTCCACAAGTTAACAAGGAAGGAAGGCTGGAGCTCCTCCCTGCTCTGAACCTGAGATCACACAGCAGGTGTGAGGGCTTTAGATTGAAATACAAAACCAGAGTAAGTTAGAATATACAAGATAGGCTATTCTCACACAGATGGAGTTGGCATGCCGAGGCCAATGTGCAGTTATACCCAAGAGGCAAATAAACCATGGTCCAGAATGTGGTGGGTGTGAGGGCAGAGCAGAGCAGCAGGCCTGCAGCTGGGCCTGCAACACCCTCTTTGCACTGCTTGAGATAGTTTTCAGCACCATGTTCCAAGACTCCTGAGATCTGTCCCACTAGGTAGGCTAGTCCTGGGTCCTATCTGATTGCTTAAATTAATCAGTTAAAGAGCTATCCAAACTAAGGCCCTTAGTAGCCAGCCCCTCCTTCCCTTGTAACCTGGAGCTATTAAGTGCACATAGCTATACTCACATGATCTGCTGTCAATCCTTTAAAACATACAGTATTTTACTAATTTCATAATACATGCGATACATTTTGATTATATTCATTTATCCCACACTCCTCCCCCAACTCCAATATCTACCTCCTCTTGCTGTCAGTCTTGACACGTGTTTTAATCTATACTATTGCTTCACTTTTAAAAGTTTTCTCCCTACTTTGCAATCTGGGTTTTTACCTAATTCTTAAATAAGGTCAAGAACCTGGGAACTCCCAATCTAGACCCCAACTATCAGGAACAGCAACACCAGAGCTGGGATGTCCTCTTGCTTTGAGCTATACAAACCCTAGGTATGTCTGTGACCCCTATGTTCATCGTATAGCAATCTATCAAGTTCAGTGTTGGGTCCTAACACTTTAAAAAGTAATTTAAAAAGTACTTTTAAAATTTGAGTAGTTGGGTGTGGTGGCACATTAATCCCAACACTGGGGAGGCAGAGGCAGGCCTAGGCTACAGAGTTAGAAGCCAATCTGGTTTACATAGTGAGTTCCAGGACACCCAGGACTACACAGAGGAACTCTTGTCTTGAAAGTAAATAAAATTCAAGTAACTGCTTTACACCTGAGACATAAGTGCCTCATGCTTCTGAATATATAGCAGTATCCAGAAGCACTCACCAGAGTTCGGACGAGCCCAGGATTGGAAAGCCAAGTACCAGTTCTGTAGAACGTGGTTTCTTCCCGTCTTTTTGTCTGACACCTGGGCAGGGGGGACGTCATGTCCATGGTCAACACTGACGATGAAGGCCATGTGCAGAGGCCTCCTTGTTCTCTTTTTGGTTTCTGTCCACCTTGTGTGACCCCGTGAGCACCAGCCTCTCCAGCCTCACTGCCTCTGTTGCTTGGCACATGCTGATGCCTGGACTAGTTTTTCTGTGGCTCTTGGAGTGGCTGACTCTCTGAAACTCAGCAAGTTCCATCTAGGCCAGCTTGGACCAGACCCTGCAGAAACCATAGCTTAGGCTAAGAAACTTAGCTAAACTAAGTTCCCCTACAGTTCCTGACACTGAGCTATTGACTTTCTCTCTCCTGCCCCAACCTCGTTAATACAAGTCATAGTCTTACTGTGTAGCTCTGGCTGTCCCAGACTCTTCTCTGTAGACCAGGCCAGCTTCAAACAGAGATCCGCTTGGATGCAGGGATTAAAGGCACGTGCCATTATGCCTGCTTTTTGAGTTCTGCTTCTCGTCTGCCTTATTGATCTCCTGTTGATAGTAGGAGGATGAAAGATGAAGGGACCATGCACAGTACCAACTTTGCCCCCAGTTCCTCCTTGAACTTAGTCTCTTCAGCCAATTCTTAACAGTGCAGTAAGGATGTGATTTTAGCCTAGTGTCTTGCCCAGTGTTACACACAAAAATGTATTCCCCCAAATCTAAGTTGAAGTTCTAGCCCCCAATGTAACTATACAGAAGGAATCTCAAGGAGGCAATGACAGATCAATGAAGCCATGAGGGCAGGTCTCCAATTCTGTAGGAAGAGGAAGAAATACCAAGGAGCTATCTGTGAGAATGAACTCTCCCAGGAGACAAGTTTGACCCAGGCTGCACCTGGACTTGTAACCTCCAGAACTGGGATTAAAATAAGAGCCTGTTGTTTAAGCCACCAGGTCTGTGTGTTACTTCAGACAAAACTTGTGTTCATGACTTTTCCGTTGCTGAGATAAAAACACCATAATCAAAAGTGACTACATGGAAGAGCTTATTTTGGCTTACAGTTCCAGAGGAAGAGTTCATAATGCTGCGTAAGGGGCAAGGTGGAGGCCATGGCAGCAGGAAGCCAAGAGATGACATCTTCAACCACAGCACTGAGCAGAGAGAGTGAGCTCTAGTGGGGTGACGCACTTTCTCCAACAAGGTTGGACCAAACAGCGCCACTAACTGGGAACCAAGCATCCAAATACTACTGGACCGGGCAATTATTCAAACCATGACAGAGCTCATCACATGATATCTCCCACTTAGACCCCTAAAACCAATTCAAATGCCAGGCAGCCTGTCAAAAACACAGTCCCTTCCTAACAAAATGGTGTTACAGAGGGGGAAACTACATAAACTCAAGCTTCACTGCACTTAATTGTCTTAAAATCACCAAGTTGAAGGGAGGTGGAGCAATGGCTCAGTGATTAAGAGCATGTACTGCTCTTGAAAGAGATCCTGGTTCAATTCCCATCATCCCTAGCAGGCATCTCCCAACCTTTAACTCCAACTCCAGAGGGATCCAGTTCCTCTGGCTTCTGAGGGCACCTGTACTCTCGTGCACATGCAGAAACACACACACACACGATTATTTGTTTATTTTGGTTTTTCGAGACAGGTTTTCTCTGTGGTAACTCTGGCTGTCCTGGAACTCACTCTGTAGACCAGGCTGGCCTCTAACTCACAGAGATCCACCTGCCTCTGCTTCTGCCTCCCAAATGCTGGGATTAAAGGCACGCTACCACCACCACCTGGCGGAATTCTTCAGAAGATGGTTTTCATGTCACTTCTTTATGGGCCCTGTTTCTAGCATCTTCAGATGCAAACTGTGTAACGGTTTGTCTGGAGTGGGGGAGAACCCACTTCAGGAAAACAGCTGAGTTCCCTGCTCTATGCTCTATCCTGGAGAAAATACACACGCTCGAAGGAAAAATCAAGAGCTCATCCAGGCTGGGCTAGCTCTGAGGCTGAGCACTGGCTTTCTTTCCTACCATCTTCCCCTATTCCCTGATATTCCGTTTCCAGCCTCCACACCTCGTCCCAGCCACTCACTGTGGCGGGATTGGAGAGAGGGCTTTATAAATCAACGGGATCAGCATAGACATTAGTGAAAATGAGATCGATTTTAGAGTCAAGACTGATAGGATTTGATTTCTGGCTTTGAACTCTTTTGAAGGGTAGGGGGATGCCTTGACCTGGCACCTGGAGCTTCAGCTCTCTTGACTGTTAAAGAGAGGAATAGCCCCATGACTTTCCCTGGGTTTTGGTATACGGTGAGGGTGTGACGCCTTGGGTCAGTCTGAATAGGCCAGCATCCAATACCTTCCGGAACCAGCTATGGTCATGTGACTTGACCAGCAGAAACAGATAGTGCCTTCTCATTTCCCCAGGAAATATGTCAAAGATCATTAGCAACCCTCAGGCTCTCTTTTCCCTGCTCCTGTGATTAGAAGACGCATGTGTGAAAATGGGACCCTGGGGTAATTGGCATAGATATCACTCTCAAGTTATTCCTCGAAGGGGTTCCTATACCATCTGTATTAGGCCGCCAAGACTGGAGAGCGAATCGGTGCAGCTGCAAAACCCAGCCTGGCCTCACAGTACACTTGGGAATGGTTTATTTCATTTAATAGAAAAACAACACAACGGGACAGGCACAAAGACACAGTACAGTCTCGTGGCAGTGCAGGGCACCTTCCCTGGCTTCTGGTGCTGCTACTTGCTGCTGCTTTTGGGAGGGGGCCGGTAGACCCCGACGACCACAGCGTGGTCCCGCTCATAGGGCTCCAGAGTCAGCTGCTCCTGCGGCTTCAAGTTCTCCTGTTGCAGCTTCCTCACCTCGGAAGCGAACACGGCCTCGGCTGACGCTGTGGAGTCGATGCAGTTGGCCTTGATGGAAATGAGAAAGTGGCCTCCGTTGCGCAGAAAGGTGTGGGCGTTGAGCGCCACGATGCGGGACTGGTCCGGCTGTGCCACGTCGGCGAAGATCACGTCCACCATTCCGATGAGCATGCGGTACTTGAGCGGGTGCCTGGCATCTTCCAGTACCGGGATGATGTTGGTACGCTTCTTGGCCACGTTGACAAGGTCGCGGCCGGCACGATGAGAGAATTCAACCGCATAGACCAGGCCGTCGGGGCCGATTATGTCGGAGACGTGGGAGACCGTGGTTCCGGAGGCAGCGCCCAGGTACAGCACTTTGGACTTGGGCTTGATGTGAATCTGGTCCACGCCACCCAGGATGGCGGCCGCCAGTTTGGAGCGGAAGGGGTTCCACGTGCGGTATTCCTGCTTCTCGCCGTTCTCCACCACCGTGACGCGCTTCTCGCCGTACACCGACACCCCGGGCACCATGTTCAAAGTGACCAGCGCGTCCTCCGCGCCGCGATAGATGAACACGCCCTCGTGCCGATGCGGCTCCACCGACACCGTGATGCCCTTCCTGCGGCGGCTCTTGTTCCTGGCCGGGCCTCCGCGCCGCTGCCCACCGCCGCCGCGGTCCCTGCTGTCGCCGCCGCCGCCGCCGCCGCCTCCGCCGCGTCCCCGGCCCCGGCCGCCGCTGAAGCCGCGCGTGCGCGCCCCGAAGCCGCCTCTGGCTCCGGAGCCCGCATCGCCTCCCTTGCCGCCTCCCTTGCCTCCTCCTTTGCCGCCTCCCCAGCCCCAGCCGCCGCGGCCGCCCGCCGGTTTCATGGCCCCGGCCGTTCTCGGGAACTGCCGCGGTGGTCGGGGATCACCGGGGACCCCGGGCGGTTGCTGCGGGGATTGGGGGGGGGGGGCGAATTGGCGGCGGCGGCTGCTGCCCGCGGGATTAGCCGCAGCTGGGTGCAAGGGGCCGCAGTGCGCGCATCCCGGGATCCACGCTTTGACGCGGTGAGTTGCGTGATTGCATCACAGCCGTTTTGTCGACCCTGTAGCCCGGAAGCCCCCGCTCCACCTGCGCGCAGACGCAGCCCGCGCACTTCTAAACCCTTCTCTCTTCGCCGGTGCTCTCTGCTTTCCCGGGGACTCGGGGTTCTCCCCCCGGACCTCCCAGTGGCAGGAGAGGGGAAGCGCGCACCTGCTCAGTCCTCGTGTCCCTTGCTTGCCAGTGTGTCCATAGGAAACTTAACCTGACTCTGAGGATTTGTTTGAATTGGGACAAATCTCTTGAACTGTTTGAACCTTGTCATCCATGTGTAAAACAGAACCTGTCTCTGTAGTACCTCATCCATATACCAGCGCTGCACAGTCTTGGTTCTCCATAAGCGTAGTTTGTTTCAAATTTTAGATTTCTCTTGATTTGCCTTTTAAACTGAGTTATAGTTTACATTCGATGAAATGCATTAGCTTTTGCTCTCTTTAAGATGAAAGCATTGCTCTTGAACCTCTGCCTTCTGAGATGGTGTGGATCCCTAAATTGGTAATATATTCTGACAAAGCATTTAAACAGCATACCTGTATTCTGATATAATTATTCCTCTTTGAACAGCATCCCCAAAGACATGATTCCTGCAAGGCGCGATGGCAATCGGGCACATACAGTGAAAGTGGTCACAGTGGCCTTTGTGATGGTCACTGTGGAAGCCCTGATGGAGGTCAGGAGTCGACCAACCCAAGAGATAATTAGAAGATAGAATTCATAGGACTTGTGACACATTGGATATGGGAAATCAGAAGGAGAGAATTTCCCAGTTGTTATTAATTATTGTTGTGCTGTGTGTCTATCCTAAGGACTTTTGCGTGCTAAGCAGGAGCTTGCCCTAAGCCACACCTGAGACAAATTTAAATCCTGAGTTTCCAGAGTGTCATTTCTTCCTTGCTAAGTGCCGGCAAACCGAAGCTTCCACCATTCCCTGCTTAGTTTTGCTCTACCAACTATGCTAAATTTCTTACGTAAGAAAGTGCGTGTTCACTGTGAATGGAGATACACAGGTCTGTAATCCAAATCCTTTAACACTTCAGCGTGAAAGAAGACTGGCATGTTTACCCTCGGATTTTCGCCTTTGCTTCAAAAACCCACTCTTCCAATCACAACTTGAGGAAAGAGAGGAACTAACTGGCAGCACCAAGGACAGAAACTGAGACTCGTCAGCGTTCTGTCAGCACCAGGGACAGCGACAGCGAGCAAAGCTCTTCTGACCACTGTTGGTGGCTTTGGGGCCTCACCTAAGCTGGACTGCCATGTAGGTGATGTAAGCACCTATCTGACCTCCCTGTTAGTGGAATTAAGTGTCAGTTCCAGAGAGACGGAGTGCACCTGAGGATCAGAACATGAGCCAGGGAGAGGATATTGAAGCTTGCCCTCCATCCCATCCTCTCCTCTCCCGTCTCACATCCACAGACAGCAATGGCAGGGCTGGGGATTATAAATTCTTCTTGGGGATTATAAGCTCTTCTTGATGGGGACTATAAGTCTGCATTAGGATGCAGACAAGGAGGCAGGGGGAGAAATGCATGATTCCTGGGGATAATTGGCTCACAAGAAACAACTCTTACTACAAATTGCAGAGTGTTCTCCAAAACAAGCTACGTTTGGTGTCTTGGTTGTGTTTCCTTCAATCAGATCTTGTGATGATTAATTTTTGTGCCTACTTGTCTTGGCCATGGGGTGCTGTAGTAGTACACCTATTGTGTGACCCACCAAGGAAGACAAAGAAGCTTTTTCATAGATGTAAACCCTGCCAGACTTCAGCAAAGGGAACCACTATCATAACAAGCCCCATCCTGGATGGCGTAACCCTGAGCGTCTCATCTCAGGGGTTTTTATTGATGCCTAAGCTCCTCAGGTGTCCTACTGATAGCATGTGGAGATCATGAGCAATAAAACATTCTCCACAAAAAGCCAACACCTGCAGACAATGCAAAATGCCAGGACCTAGACAGCCCCTCACCCAACAGTGCACAAAACGACCATTTAAACATAACTAAAAATAAACTTCTACAACAAAGTGCCCAGATACTTAGTCAAATAATACTCTGCGTGTTTCTGGGCAGTTGTTGGATGAGATTAATATTTAAATTGTTTGAGTAAAACAGATTGTCCTGCAATGTATGGATGAGTTTGATTTGATCAGTTAAAGGCATGAATAAAATAAAAGACTGACCTTCCCAAAGGAAGAGAGAATTATGCTACCCAGTAGCCTTTGACCTGGGTAGCCAAAGGCTACTTTTGAAGTAGGATGTTGTTTTTGAAAATTTAGCATTTGCCAGTACCCATAATTGCATGAAAAATATTTGTGTGTGTGCATGTGCACACACATGCACATGCTCTCTCCCCCTCCCTTTTCCCCCCTCTCACACACACACATACACATGCATAAGTTTCCCTATAGATTCTGTTTTTCAAAAAAATCTATAGACCCTGAAGAGAACATTTGAGTCCATGTGGGTCCAGATGGAGGTGATGCATACACAGAGCTCAGAGGTAGAAGACAGGGCAGATAAAAATGACATATAAACACTGTGGATGATCGAGGTGCAACTAGTTAGTCCTCTTAGGGATGGGTAGGAAGCACCTGAAGGAAAGATGCGCTGCTGGCTGGTGGTTAATCCACTGTTTTTCCTTCCCCTGTCATGGGGAATGGTTTCTGGGCATTGTTTCCCACCTTTCAAATTGCTCCCATTTGTGCTTCTGAAAGCTCCACGGTGATTCGGTGGCCCTGAGGCATGTGAGGCGAGAGGGTGCCTTCATTCTGTGGTTCTTCACCCGCCTCTGCTGCTGAAATCAGAGGGGGACCTAAGAATCTGGAGTTCTGCACCAACAGTGCCTGCCAGTACTTGAGCAGAACAACTGATATGAAACTAGGAATTTCTTTTATTTGAGGGATGGTGATCTGGTTCAGAGCGTAAAGACACTTGCCACCAAACCTGAGTTTGATCCCTGGGAGTCACATGGTAGGAGAGAACAAGTCACTTTCATCAGAACTGAAATGCTGACCATTCATGTCTTCTTAGGGTGTGGGTGTGTGTTACATATGTTTGAGTTCATTTGTGTGGGCACACACATAAACCCATGTGCATGCATGTGGAGGCCAAGGCCAACCTACATGACATTCCACAGGTACTGTCCACCTTGGATTTTGAGACGAAGTCTAGAACTCACTGCTTAGGTTAGGCCGGCTGGCTAGTGAGCCCTAGTATCTACTTGTCCTCAACTCATCCGGGTAATATACCACGTGTGCACCACCACTGCTGGCTTTTTAATATGGGCTTGGGAATTGAACTCAGGTCCTAATGCTTGTCTGGCAAGCACCTTACTCACTGGACCCTCTTGCCTTCTATTCTCTTGGATTGCAGGTCTGGTTTTGTGTCATTAGCATGCTGTTTTTTTTTACTATATCTCTGTAATATAATTTGAATTTGAATTTTATATACACTTCCAACACTGCTAAGGAATTCTGCTAAGGATTGCTTTAGCTCTTCAGAGACTTTTTTCTTTTCTTTTCTTTTTCTAGGTTTATGAAGACTGTCATTGGGATTTTGGTGAGGATTGCATTTTTGACTCTGTAGATTAATAAAACAGCCATTTTCACAATACTAATTCTACTGATTCGTAAGCATGGGAGATCTTTCCATCTTCCTGTGTCATCTCCAACTTCTCTCTTTATAATCTTAAAGTTGTCATTGTAGACATTGCCCACTATATTGATTAGATTATCCTAGGTCTTTTTATTTGTTTGTTTGTTTGCTTGTTAGAGACAGGGTTTCTCTGTTGTAACTCTGGTCGTCCTGGAACTCGTTCTGTAGATCAGGCTGGTCTCAAACTCACAGTGACCTGCCTGCATCTGCCTCTCGAGTGCTGGGATTAAACGCATGTGCCACCTCCACTTGGCTCTCCTAGGGCTTTTTAAAAACTGTTTTCTAAGCTGGGCGGTGGTGGTGGATATATTTGCTTTATGTTTTTGAGACTGCATTTCTCTGTGTGGCCCTGACTGTCTGGAACTCACTATGTAGACCAGGATGGCCCCAAACTTGCCTGTTTCTGCCTCCCCAAGTGCTGGAATTGAAGGCACACTCTACCATGTCTCTCTCTCTCTCTCTCTTTATCTATCTATCTGTCTATGTATGTATGTATGTGTATACACTTCCTCCTATTACCCTCACTTGTGCTCCTCCAACTCCAGCAAATCCTCTTCTCAACTAGCACCCTTCTATTTTCACGTCTCTGTCTCTTTGTCTCTCTGTCTCTCTGTCTCTGTCTGTGTGTGTGTGTACGAGTTTCATTATGGTGTTTACAGGAGCATGGGGGAGGAGTAATTTGTGGGAGCATGGGCATCTTAGCACTGGGGGAAAACTGTTCTCTGCCCCCTTGTTGGAAGCTGTCGGTGGCTCAGTCGTGTGCGGGTGGTCACAGCTGCGGAGAGTTCAAGCGTACAGCAGCCATGCCATATCCAGAAGTTAGCATCCCACAACATGCTGCCACCCTCCAGCTCTTCCATTCTCTCTGCCTTCTCTGTCACAGCATTTCCTTAGCCTCGGAGGGTGACATGGGTGTCCCATTCAGAGCTCAGCATTCAACAGTACCTTTATCTCAACACTAGGGCCAGTTTTAAGTCTTTTCAGTAAGTGTCACCCACTGCAAAAAGAAGCTTCTCTGACCAATGCTGACAGAAGTACGAATAAGTGGCAACAAACATAAATATTTAGAAGGCAATTTGATAGGCACATCACGTCCATTTAGAGAACAGCCGCAGTAGCTAGCCCGCTGTTACTTCTCCAGCCATGGGTTTTTGATCAGGTTAACAGTATATCAGGTGTGAATTCCCTCCAAAGAGCAGGCATCAAATCTAATCAGAAAGCAGCAGGTTACCCCATATCAGACTTGACACGATTGCACCAGTACATTTTGACTCACCGATTGGTAGCATTGTATATAGGTCTTTTCTGCACTGATTGAGATGATCATGTGTTTTCTGTCCCTAAGTCTATTCATGTAGTGAGATACACTTACTGATCGGCGTATGTTCAACCCACCTTGCATTCCTAGAATGAAACAAACTTGACTGTGGTGTGTGTTCTTCCTTATCTTGAATTCAACTTGTAAGATTTATTGGGAATTTTTACAACTGTTTTCATCAGGGGAATTGGACTGTAATTGCACTGGATAGTTTTATATCAACTCAACTCAAGCTAGAATCATCTCAGAGGAGGGAACTCCAATAAGAAATTGCCTCCATAAGATCAGGCTGCTGGCAAGCCTGTAGAGCATTTTCTTAATTAGTGATTGGTGGGGCTGGGCCCAGCCCATTTGTGGGTGGTGTCACCCTGGGCCCGTGGTCCTGGGTACTGTAACAAAGCAGGCTGAGCAAGCCAAGAGGTGTGAGTAACAAGCCTGTGAGCAGCACTCCTCCATGGCCTCTGCATCAGCTCTTGCCTCCAGGTTCCTACCATGACATTGAAGGCGATGACGGACTGTGATTTGGAAGTGTAAGTAAAATAGTAAAATAAACCCTTTCCTCTCCAAGTTGTTTTTTTGGTCACAGTGTTTCACCACAGCAATAAAAACCCTTATTAGGACAGAAATTGGTACCAGGTTCGTGGGGTCTTGCTGTGGCATACCTGATGTGTTTTGGGGAGGACTGTGGAAGGACTTTGGAACTTTGGGTTAGAAAAGCCACTGAGTGTTTACAGCTTGGTGAGCTGTCTGAGAGTGGGAGATTAGAGGGAAATGCTGGGAGCAGTACAGATGAGGGACACCTGGCTTGAGAAGTCTCAGGAGGGAAGTTTACACTTTCAGGGCCAGTTGTTATACTTTGCATTAAGAATCTGTGGTCAGCTGAGGCTGAAAAGTCAACCACGATGAACAAGAGACCAGTACCACTGAAGCAAAATCTTTGTTTTGCTGGAGCAATGAATGCTGGTCAGCTGGCGCTAAGAACCAGCTGTAATTAAAAAGGTGAGACCAGCATCACTGAGGTGAAATCTTCTGGAAAGTGTTTTCTCAGGGCCAGCCCACAGAAGCTGTGTTTCAGGGAAGGCCAAGGATGGATGTACCTCATGCTGGCAGCCAAAGTTGTTAGAGTAAGAGTCACCCAGGTGATAATGGTTTTGAATGCATGAAGGGGTCATGGAGAACAGCTGAGTCTTGGCATTGTGTGGCAGGGCCGGAGTTCCTGAGGAGAGCCCAGGAGAGGCTCATTGCTGAAAAGCACAGTCTATTTACAGTAGAAGGCTCCAGAATTTGGAGATGCCAGTATGGGATGAACACCAAGAACAGTGGCAGCCATGAAGTGGAGTTGACCCGAGCCTAGAACGCAAGCCATGTGAGTTTTGTAGAGAGGGCAGATCCAGAGAAGTGACTCACGCTCGTGAGTGAATCTCAGACTTTTGGCACTGACGTATTTACACTGTTAGAGCTGCTTTTTTTTTTTATTCAGATTGTGACTTTGCCCTGGTTCTTCCCTCTTGGAGCAAGAAAGTTTTTAACTTATTTTTTATTTTACAGAAGCCCAGAGTTGAGAAATGTTGAACTGTTAAAGAGACTTTGGAATTTTAAGTGTTAGAATGTTTCTTTCTTTTCAAGCCAGGGTTTCTTTGTGTAACCTTGGCTGTCCTGGAACTCACTCTGTAGATCAGGCTGGGCTCTAACTCAGAGATCTGCCTGCCTCTGCTGGGATTAAAGGTGTGTCCCACCAGCATCCAGCAAGTGTTAGGGACTTCTTAAAAGTTAGAAATGTTTTATATTGTGATGTTTATTAATATGCTATCTTGGGGATGAAAAAGAAAGGGACAGTTTGACTTAACAGTGAAGTGTTTGTGTGTCTAATTGCCAAGAGTTCAGTTGTGTTGAAAAGTTTTATGTTAACTTGACACAAGCTAGAGTCAGCTGAAAGGAGGGAACCTCAATTGAGAAATTACCTCCATAAGATTGAACTTTATGCAGGCCTGTATGGCATTTTCCTAATTATTGTTTAGTAATTGATGTGGGAGGGCCTGGCCCATTGTGGGTGGGGCCACCCCAGGGCTGGTGGTCCTGAATTCTATAAGAAAGCAGGCTGAGCATGTCATGAGGAGTAAGCCAGGAAGCAGCACCCCTCTATGGCCTCTGTCAGCTCTTGCCTCCAGGTTTCTGCCTTGTGTGGGTTCCTGCCCTGACTTCCTTCAGTGATGGACTGTGGTATGGAAGTGTGACTCAAATGAACCCTTTCCTCTCCAAGTTGCTTTTGGTCACCGTGTTTCATCATAGCAATAGAGAACCAACTAAGGCAGTAATTTTGTTCCTTTGTCTCAGTCTCGTCTAGTTTTGGTGTCTGGGTAAAACTGCCTTTGCAGAATGATTTTGGTCACGTTCCTTCCATTTCATGAAACAATTTGAGGAACACTTGGGTTAGCTCTTCTTTGAAAGTGTGGTAGAGCCAGGTGTGGTAGGACCTTTAATATCTGCAATCCAAAGGCAGAGGCAGGTGGATTTCTGTGAGTTAAAGACCAGCTTGGTCTACATAAGAGAATTTGTCTCAAAAAAAAAAAAAAAAAAACCAACAACAACAAAAACCTGGACCTGGATTTGTCTTTTTAAATTACACTTATTTATTTATTTATGGTGTGTGTGTGTGTTCGTGTATGCACCGTGACCTGTGCTGAGGAATTGAGGTAGAATTTGAGATTCAGCAGAATGAAGTGACTCTAGGTGATTACTGCTCAAGACACCTTTTTGAGCTTCTCTGAAGCTCTTATTTCAAGTGAGCTCAGGGTTCAAGGTAGGGACAGAGAAGCAAACAGCATGGAGTAGTTCTCATCACTATCACCAGATGTGCTCAGGGGGCAGAAGGTCTCACAGCCAATGGGGGCTGTCTGAAAGATGTCCTTGAATGTGCTGGACTGGGGAAGGAAACATCTTTTGCCCACTGCATTCCTTGGGCAGGTGGAGGCATTCATCTCAGAGGAATAAACAAAGGTCCAAGAGAATGGAGTTCATGTGGCAGATGATGAAGGGAAGCCTGTGTATGTGCAGTCTATGTGTGCACTTACGTGCCACAGCCTGCGTGCGGAGGTCATAGGTCAACTTGTGGGAATCAGTTCTCTTCTTCCCGTCTATGGGTTCTGAGGTTCCAACTTGGGTCATCAGGATTGGTACTAGGTATTTACACTCTCTGAGCCATCTCTCCAGGCTCCTGGGGTTTTCATTGTTAGGAAACATTTTATTGCTGTTTCAGACTCAGTGATTTTTTTGTTTGTTTATTGAGACAGAATCTCACTATGTAGTTTTGGCTGTCCTGGAACTCTCTCTGTAGACCAGGCTGGCCTTGAACTCACAGAGATCCACTTGCCTCTCCCCCAAGTCCTGGGATTAAAGGTGCACACTACCATGCCAGGTTTCTTATTGGTTATTTTTTAAATTGTTTTTAATTTTATTTTTTATGAATATGGGTGTTTTGTCTCATGTGTGTCTGTGTACCACTTGCTTGCCTGGTGCCCATGGAGGCCCAAGAAGGTGTTGGACCCCGTGGAGCTGGAGTTAGAACCAGTTGTGAGCTGGTGGGAATTGAACCCAGACCCTCTGGAAGAGCAGCTAGTGCTCTTAACCACTGAGACCCAATCTCACTGGTTGTTGAGAATGTTTCAACTATTTTAATCTTCTTGATTTAAGAGGTAAAGTATCTAGAAGTTTATCCATTTCAACAAGATTTTTCAGGTTTTTGAAATATAAGTTTTCAAACTATTCTCTAACATGAATCTCTGGGACCCAGATGTAATTGTGCCCCCACCTCCCTTAAGGTTTTCACATCTAATTTTATTAATTTTGGTCTTAGTTTTCCTTTTAGTTGTTTTGACTAGGAATTTGTCGATCTTGTTGATTTTATCAAAGAGGCAACTTTATTTGATATATGATCTATATATCATTCTTTTATTCTCTATTTCATGAATTCCTACCCTGGTCTTTGTTATTTCCTGCTATTCCCTGCTCTGGGATTTGGAATGTTCTTGTTTTTTTGGGATCTTGACGTACACAGTGGTAGGTGACTTTGTGTTCATGGCTGCAAACATTCCTCTGAGAACTGTTTTATTCCTGTAGGTCAGGCTTTCATTTCATTCAATTCTCGGAACTTTTAAATACTCCCTGACCAGCTCTGATTTCAATGACTACATGACACCAAGACCATATTGCTAAGTCTCTGTGTTTGTGTAGTTCCTATAGGGTCTTTTTTTTTTTTAATTGATTTCCAGTTTTGTTGTACTGTCACCTGATAAAATATATAAGATTATTTCAACTCTTTTATATTCAGTAAGACTTGATTTGTGGCAGAATGTGACCTGTTTTAGAGAAGACTCCATGGGCTCTTGACCTCTGAGTAACAATTATCAAAGCACACAAGATGCAGAAATGCACTTATAATCGTTTAAGGCCTGATGGTCTATCACAATGGATAGCACAACTAAAAATGGCCAATTGGTCAAAGAATAAACTATGAACTTAATTACTTAGGGCACGTATGGAAACAGTAAATGGGTTAGATGATGGAAGGGGACAGGCAAAGAGGCAGAGACACAAAGAGGAAGGCGGGGTGGGAGAGGAACGTGATGAGGAGGAGAGGAAGAGCAAGAGATTAGAAATCAGAACAGAAGGAAAACAACAAAAAACACTTCACATAGGGAAAGCATTCCAAAAAGAAGTATGTGTGTATGTATGTGTATGTGTGTGTATATATATATATACACACACACATTTTTTTTTTAAGCCAGCCAGGCATGGTGGTAAATGCCTTTAATCCCAGCACTTGGAAAGACAGAGGCAGGTGGATCTGTGAGTTCAAGACCAGCCTGAACTCTACAGAGCGAGTTCCAGGACAGCCAGGGCTACACAGAGAAGTGTGTAGCCTTCTCTTCTCTTGAAGAAGAGAGAGAGAAAAGGAGAGAGAGACAGAGAATCAGAGAGATAGACAGAGAGAATATTTAAGCCAGTAAGGCAGAATCAACACACTAAGTGTAGAATAGTGTGGAGGAAACATGGCAAAATGAGACTAGAGATAAAAACATTACCCCAGTGAGAAAATTACATTAACCACATTAGATGAATACATGAAAGAGAATAATAAGACATTTACAGCTTTTAAGAACTACAGTGATTAGGTGTTGGAGCAACTTCTTCCTGGGTCCCCCAAACTCAGAAACTGCTAGTTTCATGCATGAAGCTGGAGTAACCAGTTACATGCATGAAGAGGGAGGGGCCAGCTGAACTTTGTGGACTCTTCTTGTGTATATTGTTGTTGAATCTGTACTGGACAAATGTCTGATTCTTACAGAATTGGTTTTCCAGTGACCCCTTTTGTTTTCTTCATATCAGGAACCTCTATTGGCCACTCTTAATTTTGTCTTCTGGGGAGTGGGCAGAGTCTCATTCTCCAGAGACTCCTGGAGCACATCTCTTGGGGTGGCTGGCCACTTGAGTTGTGGGCTGTCTCAAGTGCTGGGAGTGTGGGAAGCAGCCACTGTACTGAGATCAGCAGCACAAGAGGGCCTGCTTTTGTACTTCCCCCTGGAGGGATGCAGCTGTGGGATCAAGCAGGCCTTGGGGCTCAGGTTGTCAGCAATGAAAGACAACTCAGCAGTGCCAGGGTCTGATCCATGCTCTGGTCTCAGGCTCAGAGCTCTCAGACTCCAGGACACTTCTCGGTTGGTGAGATCTGTTCCTGGTCACTGAAGGTAAGGGTTTCTCTTTATGCCAGTGGTTCTCCTGACTTTGCAACCCTTTAATACAGTTCCTCATGTTGTGGTGACCCCCAACCATAAATTAATTTCATTGCTACTTCATAATTATATATATAATTTTATATATATATAATTTATAATTATATAAATATACTTTATAATTATATACATAATTATATATGTAATGAATTGTGATGTAAATCTGATGTGCAGATGGTCTTAGGTGACTCCTGGGAAAGGATCGCGACCCACAGGTTGAGAATCACTGTCCTGTGCTCTCACCAGCCTGAGCCAAGCTCTTGTTGCCTGCACCCTCCAGCCCACCAGGGTCCAGCCTTCCTGCTCTCCATAACTGCTTCTCTGTGCCTTCCTTCCCCCAAGAGGCCATGGCAGGCCAAAGTGAGGCTCCCCAGCCTGTGGCTGTCTCTTCATCTTGCTCCTATGGCAGCTCAGAGTCTTGTTTCATTTTCAAGTCTTTAGTTAGCTTATAGGGTTGCAAGTTTCATTATATTTCATGCATATTGGTTTAATTGACCTTTCCTCAGCCCTCACCTCCCATCTCCCCAACCCCTCCCCACTTAAACCCTTCCTTCTCCCATATTCCTCCCTCTACTTTCATGTGGCCTGTGTTCTGTTATCTTTCTACCCCATTTTCTGAAAATCTCCCTTCCCCACGGGCCCCCTTCTAGTTCTCTGGCCTTTACACTCCTTCATAATACACATTTTAAAAGTTACAACCTATGATCCACATATCTTTTCCTCTGCTGTGCATGTACACTGTCCACCCCTCCCCCCACACTGGGGATGAAATCAGGGCCCTGCACATGCTAGACAAGTGCTTCATTCCTGAGCTACAGCCTCAGCTTCTGACTAGTATATTTCCCTTTCTCTTCTTCCCCTTACTTCCTCCCTCCGTCCCTCCCTTCCTGAGACAAGGTTCTCTGTGTAGCCCTAGCTGTCCTGGAACTAACTGTAGACCAGGCTGGCCTTGAACTCAAGAGATTTGTCTGCCTCTGCTTCCCAAGTGCTGGGATTAAAGGCTGACTAGTGTATTTCAAAACACCTGTCTTCAACATCAGAAATCCTTCTCAGTCTAGTCTGTTGTTGAGGCTTTCAACTGTGTTTTGACTGGGGGGTCTTCTGTAAGTGTGCGTGTGCACACATGGAACATCATAACAGCTAAGGCAGTGGCTTTAGTGCTTAGAGACTGGGTCTGTCACTAAATTGTCACTAAATCGCCATTTCAGTGAGGCTATGACTTAACACACTAGGAAGCCTCTATAAGAGCACTAAGCTTTTTGCCTGTTGCTAAGTCACCTGTATCTGTGATGAGGTCACTACAATGTGGCCCTGCTAAGATGCTACTGTCCACTCCCTTTGTTGAACTGGGAGGCTCCTGGCCAGGGAGCCAAGGTCACAGGAGTCAATGTGTTTTTCTTTGATTTCTATGCTGCCATCTCACATCTCTATGTATCTGTGACACTACATTTCTTTTTTTTTTCTATTTATTTATTTTTAATTATTTTTTGTTGTTGTTGTTTTGAGACACGGTGGTAACTCTGGTTGTCCTGGAACTCACTCTGTAGACCAGGCTGGCCTCAAACTCACAGAGATCCTCCTGCCTCTGCCTCCCAGGTGCTGGGATTAAAGGCGTGTGGGCCACCGCCCAGCGACACTACATTTCTTTAGTCAAGTTTAGTGTCACCCACCTTGGGATACACCTTTTTTGTTATTCTCTGTAAGAGACAGTAAGCTGTCTTGATCTCTCTGGAATTGGTGAATGTTGTGTATCCCTTAAGGAGAGATATATGTATATATACACACACACATGTGTATGTATGTATACATGTATGTAAACATGTACGTATATGTACATATATATATATCCGTATCTGGAAACCTAATTTTACCTCATTTCTAATCTGAGTGTCTTCTTTTCCTTGCCTAACTGTCCCAGTGTGCTGGGTGCTGTGTTGAAATAGATCTGGCAAGAACATATCTCAGGTAGACATTGGTGGCACATGCCTGTGATCCCACACTTGAGAAGTGGAAGCAAGAGGATGGGGGTTTAAGGTCATAGCTGTCTGCACAGCAATTTCACGGGTAGCCTGTGCTACATGAAACCCTGTTTCAAAAAACACCACAACCATCCAAAGTCAAGGAGGGGGGGGAGTGCAAGTCTATTCATTATCCTGATCTAATGAATTGCTCATATGAGATTTCCCCTCTACTTTATTCTTATGTATATGCCACCGTAATCTTATTTCATCTTAAATCACCCTCAAGTTCCTGAGGTAAAAATCCATGTGGTCACAGTGCCTGACTTTTCAGTTTGTTGCTACTCTGTTGAGTACACATCACACACATACACACACAATTTCATACATGCACACAATGTATTGTGATCTTCAATCCACATTATTTTTAATCTCTGCCACTCTTTTTGACCCCCTTTTCTTCCCAACTAGTTGCTTCCTGCTTTCATCTTTAACCCACTGAGTTAGTTAGGGTTGCTTGTATGAGCCTGGGCAACTTACAGGTGACTCTGCCACTACAGAGACTGTCATCTCCCACCCCAGCTCATTAACCGCAGTATTCCTCAGGGAGGAATATTCCATCTATGATGGGATGAACAAGCTTTTGTGCAGATTTGCACAGCTGTGCTATGTTCATATTGCAGAAGACAGTGTCTCGTAGCATGCCTCCTTATCTTAGACTCTTAAGTCGTAATGCCCCTTCTCTGCAAGGTTCCCTATATTTGTTTATGGTGGACATTGATCCTTTTCTTGTTTTGATACTTTGGGCTACAATACCAAGATAAATATAAGCTTCAGTATTAATCTTCCTTTCTTTCTTACTCTCTCTCACTCTTTCTTGCTTTTTGAAGACAAAAGTTTCTCTGTGTAACAGCCCTGGCTGTGCTAAACTCCTTTTGTAGACCAGGCTGAACTCACAGAGATCCGCCTGTCTCTGCCTCTTGAGTGCTGGAATTAAAGGCATGCACCACCACCACCACCTAGCTCAGAATTAATGGCCTCTTTATCCCCCTAGCCTGAAGTGTATGTGTGTTGTGCTGGGGATTGATGCCAGGACTTTGTACATTAGTCAAGTACTCTGTCAGTGAACCATATGTCCCTAAGGCTAGTTGTTAAAGGTTTGGAGGAAGCCATCAGGGAATTCATTTGATCCTGGGTACTATGCCTTATGTGAGAAGTTTTTGATCTTAGGGAAGCAACCTTTAGTCTGATACTGAGCATTCTATAGCCTGTACTGTGCTCACACCCACATTTCCTTTTCTTTGGTGTCCTTCCCCTCCCTCCCATAGACCAGGCTGGCCTTGAACTCAGATTTGCCTTCCTAAAGGAAGGCTTCCTTTTCTTTTCAGCTTGTTAAACAGCTTGAGTGTTTGTGTGTGCCTACTGTTTTAGCCCAGGGCATAATGTGTGCTAACATCATTTCAGTAGTACACAGAGCACTTGCTCCTGTGCACAGGTGCCTCCCACTTCGTCACTATTTACCATCTGTATAATCTGCATGCCCATCAATCTAGTTATATTAACACTGATTCTTAAGTACTTGTCTGTTTACATGTTATTATATAATTGTGGAGGTCCCCCTGCCCCAACCAAGGTAGGGTTTCTCTGTAGCCCTGGCTATCCTGGACTCTGTAGCCTAGGCTGACCTCAAACTCAAACTCCACCTGCCTCTGCCTCCTGAGTTCTGGGATTAAAGGCATGCACCACCACCAGCTTGACAGTTTGGGAGTTCTTCAGAACTTTTTTTCTTTTTAGCCAGTCATAGTGGTGCATGCCATTAATCCCAGTATTTGGGAGGCAGAGGTAAACAGATCTCTAGTTCTAGACCTGCTTGGCCTTCAGAGTGAGTTCCAGGCCAACCCAGCTGGGGGTACATTGAAAGACCTTGTCTCAAAACCCAATCATAATAAATCCAGCACATTTCGGGCTTCTCAGTGCATCTAAAAGGTTACATTTGCATTACACGACAATTCAGGTGTGCAACAGCAGTATGCCTAACAAACAAGCCTCACAAAAAACCTTTATTAAAAATGCTAACGGAAATATGAGAGGGTGATTTCTTAAAATAAGGCCATCTTGCTGTGCCACATGCAATTCCACTGTAGCATGCAATGCATTTCGCCCACAGTAGAGCTTCCTTAAAAACTGTAGTCAAGGCTCTCAGTTTCTGTGTCTTCAATGGCAGATTCCATCACAAAATCACATTATCCTAAGCAGCCACTGCTCAGCATTAAAGTGTGGTTGGGCACCTCAGGCTGTGTCTAGTTTCCTTGCCATCTGTGGTGATGCCACCTGCTCAGGTCTTGAACCCTTCAGTTACTCTTTCCTGAGTAACCACATCCTTAATTAGAACAGCAAATCCTCCCCAGGTTTTCAGCTGACGATACCCCAGATGCATCAGAGAAATCACTAAATCAGAGCTAACTGATTGATCCTAGCATGCAGGGCAATGTTAACAGGCACAGGAAACAAGAGGAAAACAACTGTGTGTGCCCTCACTGGAGCTCTTGGGTAAGCGGGTACACTGTCAGTGAGCATTAATGTTGATTGAAAGCACCCATTTTCCCTGAGTGATAGCTCTCCATGCACTTAATACCCAGCAAACCATGATGTAAACAGATGTGCTGTGTCTAGCTAGACCTTGTTCCTTTTACTCATTACCAAGAGGCCCTTGGGTTTTTCAGAACAGTAAATAAGCAATGGATTCAACTTAAACACACCAGCTATGTTACCCCTAGTAAGAGTTTGTCTTTTGAAGACATTACTAACTTTTCTTCTGTTATGGAACACTTAAGGCTATTTTTCTTTATATTTTGCCTGCATGTGTCTGTATACTTGATACCCATGAGGGCCAGAAGAGGGTGTCAGATGCTGTGAGATTAGAATCACAGCTGGTTGTGAGTTGCCCAGCCACCTCCCCAGTCCCTAAGGCTACTTCGAGTACATTAAAAACACAATTGGCTGGGCATGGTGGTGCATACCCATCCCAGCACTTGAGAGGTGGAGGCAGGAAGATTAGTTCAGGGCCATCCTTGGCTACATGAAACCTCATCTCAAACAAGAGTGCTGTGCAGAGTGCCTTCTTGCTTGTTCTCAGCAGATCCCTGCACTGTGTAGCAGCCCTTCTGCCTCACCTTGTATTCTAATACTCTGGAGATGGCTGTTTGGTATAGAACACTATACCGACATCAAACCTTTCTTCTGTGGCTTCCCTCTCTCAATTAAGGGAGCTAAGGCCTGGTCTGTGTTAGGCTTTGAATGGCTGGTTTGCAACCTGTCAGTGATGAGGCTGGTGTACTTTCTTTCCAATTGTGTTCAGTGGAACTAGCACTTCTAGTTTCCAAGTACTTTTCCTTAGTATTTGAAGCATGCTGAATAACATTTGGGCCCTGTCTTGGTTTCCAATATGCCTTTCTCACGAAGAGTACACTTTTGTTGGTTTAAAGTGAAAGACACGTGACTCTTCTGAATAATTAAAAGCCACTGTGGATTACTGTCTTCAGGAACAGTGAGGCCCAGGGAGAGCTCTTAGGGAGATGGGGAATGTTAGTCCATTGGTGTGGCTGTCAGAACACAGATGGCTCAAGTGATCTTACATGGGCATAGTTTGTGGTACCCTGAAACATTTGGAGCATTAATACTAAAAATGACAGATACTATCACAGATTGAAAATGAAGTCTGAAATTGTGGTTTTAATGAGAATTACCCTTATAGGCTCATATTCTTGAATACTTGATTCTCAGTTGGCAGAACTGCTAGGCAAGGATTAGGAAGTGAGGACTTATTGGAGGTATGTCACTGGGGGAAGGGGGAGGCTTTGAGGTTTCAAAAGACTTGTGCCCTTCCCAGTATTCTTGTTCTCACCTCTCCTTCTCCTACCTGCCTCCTGCTTGTGGACCATGATGTGAGAGCTCTTGTTGGGGAGCAGTGGTGGTGGTGGTGGTGGTGCACACCTTTAATCCCAGCACTTGGGAGGCAAAGGCAGGAGGATCTCTGTGAGTTTGAGGACAGCCTGGTCTAGATTGAGTTCCAGGATGGCTACACAGAAAAACTCTGTCTCAGAGAAAAAAAAAGTGAGCTCTCTTCATTCTGCCATCACAGATGTTAGTGCCATGGAACTGTAAGCCCAGTCTAATTCTTTCTAAGTTGCTGTGATCATGGTGTCTGATGATAGAAAGAAATGAATACAGAAGTGTTTGAGAATCACCAAAATGTGACAAGCAGAGGTGAGCATATACAGTTGGAAAAACAGCATGATGCTTGTCGTTGATAAGAGGTTGCAACAAGAGGGGGTGAGATGAGAGCAAGTCATGTATATGTGAAGTGCCCTGAAGTACGAGATACCTGAAATACTCTTATAGAACGAAGGTTAAGCTTAGCACTACAAAGATAATTTTATTAGGATTCATGAATGATTGTATGGGCTATCTCAAAGACTTTTCTTCTTTTTTATCAAATAAATTATTTTGACCCTAAATGGTCAAATGAAGACAAGGTAAAATCATACAATAGCCTTTATATTTAAATGTAATCAGCAAAGGATTTTCTGATGGCAAACCAGTATTATATCCAAGATTAGTACTAAAAATCAGGCTGGCTGGAATTTTAATGCTTAAGGAAAAAAAATCATCTTTTTTTTCCCCCTTCAAGATAGGGATTTTTTGTAGTAATTCTGGCTGTCCTGGAACTCACACTCTGTAGACCAGAGTCTGTTAGACTCGAATTCAGAGATCCCCCTGCCTCTGCTTCCCGAGTGCTGGGATTAAAGGCATGCACCACCACCACCCAGCCTTGATTTTTATATTTCTATAAACTCTGCTACAGTATTCTGGTTAAATCCACATTTCTGTACTCTTTCACTGTTTTTTTCCCCTACATGCCACAGACCTGAGAAGGTCTGCTCTTGATAGAATGTCTCTGTGCAGTCTGCATACTAAGGAAAACTGCTTGGCTGTCCCATGGTTGTTGAAGTTAGTTTGTGGTAGCTACTACTACAACTCATTAAGCTCATCATGAAAGTTCTTCTGAACTAGAGACTCTAAGAAATAGTCTGGACAGTAACATTTACTAAGCCTTGTCGGACTGAGTTACTGGCCCACAAGTCATGGCCACAACACCCTCTAAGTGCCCTCCTACCGCCACTGCCAGTCTTTACTTGCTAAAAGAGCTCCAGTTTTATTCTGTAGAAAATACTCTAGGCCAGGAAATGACTTCTTTTTCTTACAACTAAGACTAGACAATGCGATATTAAGAGTTAATCTGGGCTCATCTATTTTCTTGTCCCCCTAACCAAGATCTGTTATACTGCCAATGTCATCTTTTACTAAAATGGAATTTGAGTGAGCTACGTATAATTGTAAGTGTTGGGTACAAAGCAATCTGAACAATTTAATGATCTCTGTGGAGTCTTAGTTCTATGACCTATAAAACTGGTTAATTTCCAACCAAAGAAGAGTGGGAACAGATAGGGCAATGAAGTTCTTAGGGCTAAGATCAGACTCCTTGTCTAAAATTACGAAAAACACAGCCTTGCCAAACCTCTTTCCAGCTAGTACTGAATCTGTTATCTGATGGCCTATACTACACCATTTTGGTTTAATGCTCATCAAACAAAACATACTTATCAATGCTGCCAGAGACAAAGAAACCCATTTTGCATAGTTGTGAAATTTTCTTTACTATTTTATGTTCACATGATTGTTTAAAAAGCCAACAGGGCTAATGGCCACTTTGGTAAAAATAGTTTCCAAACCAAAGGATTACATCCTTTGGACGGGCTTAATTCCCAGTATATCGAAGCCTTTGGCCATGACTGTAGCTACTGCCTCACACAACAGCATTCGCCACATGTTCACCTTCAATACTTTCCCTGGGAAGGAAGGAAAAAAAAAAAAAAAAGACATTAACTCATTTGAAAGTCATTAAATAACTGGTTATTTTAAATTTTTTGAGAAAAGCAAACAGCCAACCTATACACATTTTTGGGCCCTAACAAGGATTGCCTTCAACTACAAAGACAAAACATGTCAGCAGTTGTTTGTAGCAACTTTACGTATCCCATACAATTCACAGTGCCTTTAAGCCGCCTTATGTGAAGATACTACACACCACACTGTGATGGCTACCTAACCGATGAACAGTTTCTGTTCTCAGGCTTGCCCTGTTAATATAGACATCAATGACAGTGGGTCTTTCCGTTGCCAGCAGCACTCAGACATGCTGCTTGTACTGCAAATGTCCTATTTCCGGTAGCCTTCTAATTTATATCCTAAGGAACCGTCCCAAGGTGGAGAGAAGGAACAGGGAGAATTCTGTTTCTGCTTTGATGGACACATTTCAGACGGTCGGTTACATATGCCACAGCTTGTAGTGAATTCCTGGCGGCATCCCTTCCCAAGATGGACAGATGACACACTCACCAGTCTGTCGATCTTTCTCCACACAGTAGCAGCTATCGTAGAACTCTGTGAAAGTAGTTGCCAGCTCATAGATATAATCACAGAGAGTGTGGAGGAATAAGTCATCTAGAATCTTTTGTAAAACCTCAGGGAATCGTAAGATGCACCGGCCTAGCTTCCATTCTTTCTCATGGTCTAAAACAATTTTGGTTTCCCGAGCAGCTTTCTGCAGCATCCCTTCGTCAATATTGGCCAGTCTCGCAATAGACCTGAAATACCAGATGTGTACCCTTTGGTCAGATGCACGCAATCTAGCATGACTGATGTAAATCACAAAATATCAGCAATTAAAACAGATTCTCAGCCCAGTGTGGTAGGGCCGACCTGTAACCCCAGCATTTGGGAAGCAGGGAATAGAAGAGGTTAGCATGCACAAACACATTCACTTAATGTATTCTCTTTTTCTCTCTCTCCCGCTATCTCAATGCTGGCTCAAAAACAGGAGATTCTTACCCTGCCTCACAAAACCAAAACTACAAATTGGAACAATCACATGGTTCCAAATATAAGTGCTCGAGCAGGCACCTACCTGATTCTAGTGAAGGCATACAGTAAGTAAGCAGCTGTGTTTCCTCTGTCATCCAGCATTTTGTCAAAGGAGAAGATGTAGTCATTCAACCGGTTATGGGAAAGGTCGGCGTATTTGATACAGCCATATGCAACGGATGTCTGGGCAGCTTTCAACTCGTCTTCAGTTAAGACCTTTGGGAAAAAGAAACATTTTAGAGCTTGTTTACTACTGTTCCTGCCCCAACTGAGTCTGCAGTGTCTAAGGATTTCCTATCATTATTGAAATTGAGGTAGAATGACATGGCCACTGTATAAAGAAAATAATGGAAGTAAATTCATTAGCCCTGCATGGTGAGGACTATTTCTACACTTAACTTAAAATGCTAGCTTTTTTCCTGGTGTATTCAGTACTAAGAAGCAAATTTACATCTACTTCGTGCTTGTAAGCACTATTTCAGGCAGGGGTAGATGATGGAAACTCTATTATTAGCACCTGGGAGGCAGAGGTGAGGCTGCTGTGAGTTCCAGGGCAGCTGGGGCTATGGAGTGAGGTCCCATCTCAAAAACAGTATTAAAATCCCAAAATATTTCCATTCTCACTATAATATCCTGGCTCAAAGCAGATTTATTCTTCAATTGAGACACTTAAAGGTTGGATAAATCAAGGTTGGGAGAATAAAAGGTGAAGGAACTACAGAAATCAAGCTATAATTGATCCAGAACCTTCCTTTCCAGATTGATGGTGCTGGAAGGTGAGGTGTAGCCAGATGAGGTCAGACTGTCAACAGTCTTATTCAGCTGTGGATCCACAAGCTACACTACTGATCCTGCCAGGTAAGATGTGCCCACTAGTGCAATAGCAGCACAACTGTTATGGAGACAACCCTGTTATAGGGACAGACATTTGGATGTGAGGCTCACTCTACAAGTGGGAATTCATGTTGGGTACTGTATACCCAGGTAAAAGCTCATAGCTGGAGAAAGGCCATAGGCCCTCAGGGGAAGCTACTGCTGCTGTTTTGCTAAATGGACATGCTATGCCTATTAAATTACCTTCTAAATATTGTCGTATGCCTATATGCCTTATGCCTTAGTATTGTTAGCTTTGGTCAGAAAAGCTCTTTTGAAAGTCTGGCAGATACTGTAGAGCTCGAATGTTCAGCCCTAAACAGGACATCTGTGTCACTCCCTCCAAGGTCCAGGGTGGAAAGGCTCACAAGGCCCCACTCTCTCCTGAGGAGCTAAGAAGCTCATGCTCCTAATCTACCCCCCCATGCTTATTCAAGATAATTCATAAAACTCCCATCTACATATTGCTGAGCTTGCTCAGTAATTTTTAGACTTAAAATGTTTCTTATCTATATCAATTAGTCAAACAAAAATTTTGTTACTAAATTCAGTCATTTGGAGTTCTGATATTGGGGGAAGGGGGGGTTGGCGCTGGAGATAGCACCACTCTGGCCTAATGTGTGGCCCCAGGATCCAACCCCTCTACTCGGGGTTGGTGAGAAGAGAGGCTTTTAACCCAGCTAGTACAGGGACCACTATATTCAACTACTGAGACTGTTAGAGCTTTAGCCATCTCACACACATGACCTTGACTTGTCCAATTTTTTTTTAAAAGATTGTTATTTTACAAACTGGTGAATTTTTAGTGTCTTTAAAATAAAGCCTAAGATCATGGTATACAGGCTACACGTTGGGTCTATTTGGTAAGATTCCTCCCCCCCCCAAGGAATTTTATTCAAATTGGCTTACAGATAAATGAACACACACACTCTGAAACTATTACAGTAATTAGCACAAATGCTTTTAAATGCTTTTTGTAGTTCATGTATTTAGGTAAATAATATGTTGGTTTTAAGTTGATAAAATAACAGGTTAATAACAGGTTGCCTGGGGTCCCTGGCCAGGCAGGATTACATGTATCTGCAAATTATAGGTTTTACCCACTCTGTGGATGACAGTGTAATGCTACATTCATCCATTGCTTTTCATGTATTAAGCAATGCAACTTCTAGGGCATTTTATTTTACAAGGAAATAACTTTAAATGATACCTATTCATAACCAGTTGACATACAAGTAATTTAAAGGGTAAGGAAGCATTACAAATTTAAGGCCAACGTGGCCAATATAGCAAGCCAAAAAGAACACACAGAAAACCCAATTATAAAACAAGATAGCAAGCTGTAACAATAAAAATACTGTATGATTCAGATTTTTTTCCAGACAGGGTCTCAAGTAACTTAGGCTCACCTCAAGTAGTCATGTGAACTTGAACTCCTGATCCTTCTGTCTCCAGGAACTAAACATTGGAACTACAGATATGTTCCATGTGGTAGTGGGGATCATACCCAGGACTTCACTCAAGCTAGATAAGCAATCTATTGACAGAGCCACATCCCAAGAGTTTTCCTTAAACATTGTTTCTAAGGAAGGAATAGAAACCAGGTGGAAAGGAGCTAGTGGAAGCAAAGATTTCAACCAGTAGAAATTATCCTGAAGTAAACTGAATAGTTTAACAATGAAGGAAACAGGGTTAAAAGTAAAAAAAAGCCAAGCAAGCTACAAAGGATCCGAACAAAATGGACAAGGTGTATAAAGAATGTATCTCCTCCTCCCATTTTTTGATAGGGTCTTGCTATGTAGTCCTGGTTGCCAACCAGGCTGGTCCTGAATTTCTGCAATCCTCCTGACTCCAACTATAGGCATGTGCCACCAAGACTGACTTTTTAAAAAAAAAGATCTTAAAATCTACGATCAAGGAAGCAGTAATTGAAATGCTGGTAGATTTTAAGTAAAACCCAAACATTAATATACATTGGTATAAAATCAGAATCTAGTTTTGCTTAAAGCAACAGCTTTTTCTTTAAATATTGTTCTTTTTAATCCCAAAAATGTTTTTTTGGGACAGGGTCAGCCTATGTAGCTTAGGCTGGTGTTGATGTTAAAGTCCTCAGACTCCTTAAAGTTAGAATTCCAACTGTAGGCTGATAAAATTTAACTATACTGCAAACTACAGATTTTCCTGTTTACATTTAATTGCTAAGCTTCTCTGAGAAAAGTTCCACAAGTTTTTCTTTCAGGTTCTAGCTCTGTCATATGATGTTCACTCAGAATCTTGAACACATACTCCTCTGCGGCATAACCACAAGCTGGAATCCGGGTTATCCAGTGCTCCTTCCTCCTTTTCATAAGAAAAGTGGGCCAGGTACTTACTGAACATAGACCGCCACTGTTGTCCAAATAATCTCTCATATTTGTGCTGCCTATGTTTTAAAACTAAAATATTTCGATTACTTCTAACTCTGTCTTCCTTCTTATACCTAATAAGACTAAGTGCCTAACAAAGTAGCTTCACTGGATATGGGAAACACTGACAAGGTAAGGCTAATAAGTTCTGTTTTGTTTTAGAGACAGGGTCTCTGTGTAGTTCTGGATGGCCTGGAACTCAGAGATCCACCTGCCCTTGAGTGCTGGGATTAAAGGCTTAGTTTGATCAGGGTCTTGCACTCCATATTCTTTAACATTTACATAAATGTTACTGACATAAATATTATTAAATGTGTTTACACTCAAAAATAACTGAACTTCCTTTTTCATTAATGAACTTTCATCAAAATTTGAACTGAGGCTTGTCCAAGTCTTTTGTCTTAAAGACAATGTTCTTAAAGACAATGTTCTGATAATTTCTCAACAGAAAAGTTTGTGGACTTTGTAACTTCTTAAACTCTACAGTTAATGGTGAGTGCAGTTCAGTTGGCAGAATATTTGCCAAGCATGCACAAGGCCCTGGGTTTTATCCCTAGCACTGTATAAACCAGAAGTGGTGGTATATGACTATAGTCTTAGCACCTAGGACCTGGAGGCAGTCACATAAGTGACTGTCTTTTGTTGTTTCTATAGATATGGTAAACTAGGCTGGCCTCTAATTTGTATTCTTCTCACCTCAGCCTCCTAAGCAAGTGCTGGGATTACAGGTCTATGGTACCACATCCAGCATGGATATTTTGTAGTAATCCACGGTTTACATATTGAGTAATTTTGGCAACATCCAACATGTACCTTTTAAACAATATTTTCTTAATTTCAATGCAGTTGTAGGATGCAAAATGCTAACATCGCAGTAAAAAATGTGCTTCTGTTAACGTAAGACCAGTGTGCCAGACAGCCTGTTTGGTGAAGCTATATGCAGACACTTCCGAAGATGTGGAACACACTGAAGACAGCTGCCTGGAGTCTACCTTGCAGCTTTACCTTCACACCAACCCTTGAGAGCCCTGCCTGATGCTGCAGTGGATTTCCTTGTGCAGAACCACAGACAGAATTCACACTGTACAGGGGCCTAATGCCTTAGCATGTTCTTGTCTTTAGGACATAATTGTGTGAAACCAAGAAAAACGGCCCACTTACATATGATAGCCACAAACATTTAGAATACCTAGGAATATTTACATGAAGTAGTAAAAGGGTCGTGGTATATGCCACAAGGAAAATGGAAAATTAGTAGCCTCAGCTACACAGTGAATTAACAAAGATAAAAAGGCATACACCTGTAAAGCCAGCTATAAAGGGAGACCTTGCTGCAAAAGCTCAAGTCCATCAAAACAATCTACAAGAGCAGAGGGAAGCAGTGGGGAGAGGGTCTGGAAAAAACCTGTATCTTTACCATAAACCAACAACTCTGTGAGATGTTTGCAATTTATACACAGTATGAAAACTAGACATAGTGGTACACACCTATAACATTTGGGAGGTGGGGGCAGGAAAATAAGAAGTTAAAGGCAATCTCACAACAACAAAAATCATTATGGCTTTTGTGCTCTCATCAAGTACAATTTATATATGTTAAGTAGTTCAAATAAAAGCAGAGCCACAAAGTGGCTGTAAGAAAGCTGCCCATTGTATGTGTACTGACTGTGGTTTTGTCCTACCTTGTCTCTCTCCTTCTCCTTTAACTTGTCCATGGACCGTTTTAGTCCTTCTCCCAGTAGGTCCACAAGGCGCACACTTTCACCTGAACGTGTTTTAAACTTCTTCCTAAAACAAGTTTAAAGTCCCATAAAAACTCTGAGTTAGATAGACTTCTCAATGTAAAAAATCCTTGACAAAAAGGTGGGGACCAGGTTTGTCATTACCAGCTTCAGATTGTCTACTTACTTGTCTTCTCCTAGAACCACACCAAATCCAACATGGACCACCCGAGTTACTTTAGGGTCATACCAACCAATCATCTGAGCAGCAGCAAATATTGTCTGGAAATGCATAGCCTATAGAGTAGAACAGTGCTTGTTAATTTTTTAATACTAATTAAAACACACGTACACACAAAAGATGTAAGTCTTCTGTGCTCAGTGATCACATGACAATCTTGTTAGGTAAGCATTATCATAAAAATTTCATCCAGAAAGGTGGAATTTCAAGTTGAGACCAAATCAGCTACCTCACAAGTCACATGGCGTTTGTACAATTTCCATATGTCTATATTTAAATAAAAGCAGTGTTTCAATGCCAAAATAACAAAGAAGGAAACCTATGGCTTTTTGTAATACCCAGGAGCAAGATATTACACAGACCTGTTTAAAAAAACAAAAAAACCCCAAGCAAACAAAAGTCAAATGCTTAGTCGCATCATTATCACCAAGGTAAAAACAATCTGTGGGTTTTTTGTTTTTGAGCTAGGGTTTCTCTGTGTAGTCCTGGCTGTCCTGAAATTGGCTCTGTATACCAGGCTGGCCTTGAACTCAAAGACCACTTGCCTCTGCCTCCCAATTACTGGGACTTGGGATGTGTGTCACCACTGCTGGGCCAGCATCCTGTATATTCAGAAAAGCAACCTTTTCCAATTTGTGGAGACATCAAGCTTCAAAGCTGAATCCAACCCTGTTTCTCCAACCATGCACCAATGTTCTGAATCTTAAGTTTCTAGTGATTTTTTTTTTTTTTTTAAATAATCTCTCAGTGCCAAATGCCACTAACCTCATATACATCCTGCCATCAGGTCCTAGACAAATCTACACACTTACTTGTCCATTGTCCACCACATAGATAATTTTCTCTGCTTTTTCCTCAAATAGTCTCTGTTTGATAGCAGCCAGGTCAGATGTATCATAAGTATAGCCCCCATCTGATTTCACTATGGTCAGTGGTACTGAACACCCAGGCACGAACACAATTTTTCTGCCATCATCCACTTGCACAAACCCTAGCAATAAAGGAAAAAAGTATAAAATATAAAAACAAAACAAAACAAAAAACCTTCATTAGCAATGCTAAAAGAGCCCTGCGGGAACTGGAATCCTAGTTTGTTCTATGACCACATAAATGCTTGGTTATTCTATGAATATTTTATTTTTTAAAAATTAAGCTTATATTTTTTTTGGTGTGAGATAATGTGGGTGGTACATGCATATACTATCGTGTGAATTTAGAGGTCAGAGGTCACTTTTTGGTATTTTCCTCCTACCGTGTGGGTCCCAGGGACTGAACTCAAGTCACCGGGCTTGGCAACAAGTACCTCTGCCTGCAGAATCTCTTCACCAGTCCTCTGAGTATTTTAAAAGACGATTATTACAGAGCTGACTAAATCATGATTATCCCATGTTCTAACAGAAATCTGGGAAATGGCTACTGCAAGACTTCAGGGCACAGGTCAAATATAACGGCAAGGTTATGCACTCACTACACCTGGACCAACTCTTTTACAATATCCCAACAGAAGCACCCACTCAGCAAACAAAATATGCACATGTGTGCTTTGCTTTCTGGGTGAAACCATAACTTCCTCTGGAAGGAAAATAAGGTCTCTTTCAGAGTGCTCAAACATAGCAAGACTTAGTATCTGGAAGAAGGAGTAGGAAGAAAGAAAACAGTGTTCATGTGCTTATAATGAAAAAGCAAAGTTCTTAAACCCAAGAAGAGACAGGAATGAATGTCCTATATTTGATTTTTGTGTTGCACTATGCAGTAAATGCCTCCATACTGTCTTATAGCTTAGGATACTGGATTCAACATAGAGATTAGTTAAAACTTCACCCTCTGAAGCAAGACTGCCCATGTTTGAACCTCAGAGTCATAACCTATGAGCCGTGTGACTTCTCTGTGTTGAATAGGACTGTGAATGGTGCTCAAGAGTAGGTACTTGTCCAGCATATTTAAGACCCTGTCTTCAATCCTTAACACCACAACTCTCCCAAACAAACAAAGCCCTATGAATATTCTTTTATTATTTTAAAAGTAATGATTCCTTGGCTACATTTCCACATTTAAGAACTAGGTTTCAGGGCTTCAGTGGTTAAGAACACTTGCTGCTCTTGCAGAAGACTGACCTGAGTTCAGTTCCCAATAGCCACATGACAGGCAGCTCACAACTGACTGCAACTCTAGTTCCAGGGAATCTGATGCCCTCTTCTGGCCTCCATGGGTACTAGGCACGCACACAGTGCACTTATACATACATACAGGCAAACACTTATGCACATAAAGATTTAAATAATTTTTGTATGTTTGTTTTCTGAGACAGGGTTTCTCTGTGTAGTCCTCGATGTCCTGGAACTCTGTGGACCAAGGTGGCCTTGAACTTAAGAGATCTGCCTGCCTCTGATTCTCAAGTGTTGGGATTAAAGGTATGCTCCACTATACCTCGAAAGATATATAAATAACAGGGGAAGGGTGGGGTAGAAGGTACGGAAGGAAGAACCAAGTTTCTATCTTGATGTGGTGACATGTCACGACCCACGGTGAATTTTAGGCCAGACTAGGCTCTGCAGTGAAACCTTGTCTCAAAAAACAAAAGTATTAGACAGATCTACACAGAATCCCAGGTAAAAAATGGAAGGGGAATGATAGCACACTACTAAACTCCAACACCTAAGAAATAATTGATCAAAGCCACAGTCATTAACAGCTATTGAAACTATCAGGGCAAAGTATGATTCAATCAATTTTAGTACCTACACCCACTAACGAATCATAGCATCAAAAAGAGCCAACCAGACTTTGCTCGTATTCTTGAAAAATCAAAGCAAACCGGATTGAATGAGTCCTCTCTAAAAAAAACCACAGGCACTGTGGTTCATGCCTGTAATCCCAGCACTGAGGAAGCTGAGGCAAGAGAATCATCATGAGTTTGAGGCCAGCCTGAGGTACAAAGTAAGACTGTTATACCAATAGGATGAATTCTGTAAGACAAATAGCCTTTTTTAACAATAAAAAATATATCCAGCCTGTGATTCCAGTACTTTGGAGGCAGAAAGGGGAGGAGTGCCACAAATGTGAGGCTAGACTGGTCTATATACTAAGTTCCAGGCTAGCCAAGGCTCTTTATAGAGCAAGAAAAAAGTACACAGGAAAATGAGGTCTACTATGTACTTGCAGAACACAAATAAATGCACTATTCAGTCTCTGAAAATAATTCAAACTCTTAAAAAATAATGAAGCTGGACATAGTTCTAACACTTATAATCCCCCCATTTAGGAAGCTGAGGCAGGAGGACAGTGAGTTCCAGGCCAGCTTGGAACAAACAAATGACCAAACTAAAATGAATCCCATTGGGACATCTGAACTGTATTTAATGGCATTAGATACCATTGCTGGAACTGACAGCATAGCAGCAGAGTGTTTGCCTAGCACGTACAAGGTATGAGTCCTTGGGTTCAATCAACATGGGGGGTGGGGGTGGGAATTACCAAACATGATGGCTTACTTGTCATCTCAGCATGGAGGGACAGAGCCAGGATAACTTCTGAAGGTTCAACACTACCCTGTTCTATGTACTTAACTCAGCCAATCAGGGCTACATAGCAAGATCTCTGTCTCTCATTCATACACATACACACACACACACTTATTTCCTTGGTGGAATGATTCTACAGTTATAGCAAGAGTATAATAAGGGCATGTCCTTTCAGGGACAGAGAGGTAGTTATAACAAAACAAGTGTAAAATGTGTAATGCCTACCTTTCTCTTCAAAATCCTTTATAACATCATGCATCCTATCTTGATAGAAAGATTCTCCTCTTTCTATTAAAGTGATGTCCAATGCATCATAGATTTTATTAAACTCTAGAAGAAAGTGCCAAATTTGGTAAATGAATAACATTTAAGTAATAGGAGAAAAACACATATAACATTTAGAAAACTTGATATCTGAAACACAAAAAGAAATCAGTTACACCGAGTATGTACAATTCAGAACAGTATATACATGCTAACCATCTGGGAAAATAATATGGTACTAAACATATGAAAACATTGGACCTTAGGATACAGCTCATGACATAGAACATACTTAGCATGCATTGAGTCCCAGGGTTTAATATCTAGAAACCGCTCGCCTACCTCCCAAAAGATCATCAATATCACTATTTTTCTTTTTATTTACCTATTAAGAAAAAGAATCTTCCTACAAAACTCAAAGTTCATTCTTTCTTAAAAAAAAAAAAGGAAAGGAGAGGCTACACGTGTAGCATTCATGGGGCCCTGGAAGGAAAAAAATGTAAATGAGCCGCAAGAGATGTAGCTCAGCTGGGAGAGGGCTTATCAAGCTTACCAAGCATGCCTGAAGCCTGGGTTCAATGACTAGCACCCAATGTGCTTGTGCATGCCTATGATCCTAGCTAAACAAATATGAACTCAAATGTGGTATTCTGGATCATCAGCCTCAACTAAGGAAATCTAGAATAGGAGGGATGTTTGAGGCCAGAAATTCAATATCCCAGACAACCAGGAAGATCCTGTCTCAAAAACTACCTGGCCATAGTGACATTCTCCTGGAATTCAAAAACTGAGGCAGGAGGAAGGTGAGTTCAAGGTTAGCCTGGGCTATATATAAAGTACCTACTCAGACACAAAAAACAACATTATGTAATAAGAAAAGGAAAAGCCAGGCTGGGCTGGCGAATGGTTTTAATTCCAGCACTCAGAAGGCAGAGGCAGGTGGATCTCTGAGTTCAAAGTCAGTTTTGTCTACATAGTAAGTTCCAGGACAGCCAGAGCTATGTAGAAAGAATCTGTCTCAAAAACAAAAAACCAAACCAAAACAAAAACAACAAAACCAAACCAAAACAAAAAACAGGCTTTCCCTAGTTGATGAACAGAGGGTGGAGAAATGGCTCAGCAATTAAGAGCATATACTATTCTTGTAGAGGACCTGAGTTCATTTCCCAGCACCCATGTCTGGAGGCTCAAGATCACCTGTAACTCCAGTTCCTGAAGGATCTAATACCCTCCTCTGGTGACCATAGTCACCCAACACTAATGTGCACAAAGAGTGTATTATTTACAATAAAATAAATCTTATGCTGAGAATGGTGGCACGTGCTTTTAATCCCAGCACTCTGGTGGTAGAGGCAGGTGTATTTGTGAGTGAATTCCTGTACGTAGTGGTGTGTATCTATAATCCCAATACGCTATAACCAGAGTTGTGGGTCAGATAGCTTGGAGCACAGTATGCAGGATGGCAGAAACAATAAGAGATCCTGCCTCAACATGGTCTAAGAATGGACGCCCCAAAGTTGTCCATGTCCTTTGATCTCCAGTTGGGCTATGAGCAGTGTGTACAAACCGGCATTCACACAATTTCATTTTTAAAGAATGTATGAGAGGTTTGTAGAAAGAGGCAAAATAAAAACATACAAACACCCCAATAACAAAAAGCTAGTATCAATCCTGAATAAAAATTCAAGTTAGCTGAATGGAAGCTAGAAACTCACCTTCCCGGGAGACATCACAGATGAGCTTCCAGGCTTTTATGATGTCTGGGTTTTTACTCTGCAGCAAAACGACACACTGATAGGCTCGCTTCTTAAATTCCTCCTCAGAATCAAACCTCTTCTTAGACTCCTGTTTTAAAAGATTTGTAAGATTTAATCTTGTAGTTCTAGATAAAGCATGTATTCATTTCTGTATGTATGCACTTGCCACAAGAAATAGACAATTGAGAATACCAGAGTACTCTACATCAAAGCCAAGAATACCATTCAAGTTCCTGGAAGAAAAAAAAACCCAAAACAAAGTAGCTGGTGTGGTGGTGTACCCTTTTAATCTCAGTACCAGGGAGGTAGAAGCAGGTGAATTCAAGACCAGTCTGGTCTATACAATGAGCCCAGACCATCTTGGGTCACAATGACCTCCTGTCTCAATAAACAAGCAAAACCCAACCCAAGAAACAAAGTAAAGCAGATAATGTGGTAGAATTCAAATTTTACCATACACCAATAAACAAAGCAAAACCATGTAAAGGGGTGGAAGACAGCTATTTCTATGATTACACTCTAAGTAATGGACCCCAGGGTGGCTGTTTCAAGCACACAAAGAAAGTAAGATGGATCTAGGAATCAAAAAGAATTCAGGTTTTTAAGTAAGGAAACTTTGTGAATCAGCTTTTTTCTTTCTCTCTCTGTCCCTCTTTCTTTTTTTCAACAGTTTATTTATTTTATGTGCATTGGTGTTTGGCCTTTATGTATGTCTATGTGAGGCTATTGGACCCTCTGGAACTGGAGTTACAGACAGTTGTGAGCTGCGATGTGGATGCTGGGAATTGGACCCAGGTCCTCTGGCAGCCAGCGCTCTTAACCACTTAACCACCTCAAGCTCCCTAAAAATTACTTCTGATGTTTTAAAAGATTTATTTATTGTACGTGGGTACTTTGCCCGCATATATATCTCTGTGTGTGGGTGCCATATTCCCCCTGAACTGGAGTTACAGAGAGTTGTGAGCTACCATGCGGGTGCTTGGAATTGAACCCCAAGCCTCTGGAAGAGCAGTTCCCTCTTAACTGCTGAGCCATCTCTCCAGTCACAAATTAGCTTTCATTTTCACTCATGCAATGCAACATTACCATGGTAACCACTGTATGTGGAAAACTTCTATATCTGTTATGTTAAATTTGTTAAGCATTTGTCTTTTAAAGATTGTATTTTAAATTATGTAATATATATGTTCCTATGGGTTGTGTACCTGAGTGCAGTACCCTTAGAAGCAGAAGAGGGCATCAGACCCCCATACAGCTAGAGTTAACAGTTCTGAGCTACCTACTGGGGATGCTGGGAACAAGGTCCTTTGGAAGAGCAATGTGTGCTCTAAACCACTGAATCATCTCTGCATCCCCCCCCCCCTTTTTAAAACGTAATTCAAGATTTTATCAGCTTTCACTTTATTCTATTTCAGTACACAGTAACTTCAAATATGGTTTTGACCTTCCTTTTGAAATTGGTGGCAGACATACATTAATACAATAATAGTGTCAAACCTTATAAAAGGCCTGAAGATCCCCAATAGGAGGTGAAACTGTCAAATAATCTGGAAATTTATCTTGCAGGTGAGCGATGAGCATGCCAAACTGGGTACCCCAATCTCCTACATGGTTTAACCTAAACCAATCAGAAACATGAATTAAAAAAATTGTGAAGACTAAATGAAAAGTACATTCCATTAGACACCATTAACATTTAAATGCCAATCTACCGCCTTAGTTAAAAGTTGTTTATGTTGCTGGTTTCCTCAGATTGCTAACTGCCAAGGTGAAGCCTCAGGCTCTTATATTCCTTCAATTCTGTGTATCTTAGTAACAATCTGAATATAACAAGAACTTAAGACTTACTGAATGAATAAATTTCTAACCAATGGGATATAAACTGTGTATTATATAGCTAACTTAAAAATTTATAGCTGAGCCAATTTAGTCATTGCCACCAAGCCTGAAGATGAGTTTGATCCCAGGAAGGAGACAACCAACTCCTTCAGTTCTCTGATCTTCATAAGCTTCATTCCCCAACAAAGAAATATGTGTAATAAAAGAAAGAAGACTCAGGAGGATAGCTTGCTTGTTACTATGTTTCCTCTATTTACCTAGCATCTTCACTACTGCTAGAGTAATCTTTTGGATCATATTGTTCCACTAGTTAGAATAAAATCCAATTTCATATCATGGCCTACAAAGCCTAACATATCCATTTCTTGCTTCAGCCTTTCTGACTACTAGAAGGTAAATTCTTGGTATATATGAGGCACTCAAGAAGTTTCTGTGAAGGCTGGAGAGATGGCTCAGAAGTTAAGAGCACCTACTGCTCTTGCAGAGGACTAGGCTTGGTTCCCAGAATGACAGTTCACAACTCTCTTTAACTATAGGTCCAGTTAGATAAAATGTCCTCTTCTGGTATCTATGAGCACTGAATGCACATAATACACATAAATTTATGCAGGGACATACACATAAAAATAAATAATCTTTTTTGGTTTTTTTTTTTTTTCAAGACAGGGTCTCATGATGTAGTTCTGGATATCCTGGAATTCACTATATACACTATGCTGGCCTCAAATTCAGAGATCTGCTAACCTCTGCCTCCCTAGTGCTGAGATTAAAGGCCCTTGCCATTATGGACATTTTAGGTTTTGTTTTGTTTTGTTTTTTAACTGTGTGTGTGTGTGTGTGTGTGTGTGTGTGTGTGTGTGTATATATATATATATATATATATATATATATATATATGTGTATGTATGTATGTATGTATATATAGCATTTGTGGAATGAACAGAGATGTTTCTTTGGTTCCACTGTCAGTCTACAATAAGGATGTAAAACCAGTTTAGACTTGGGTTGGGACAGGGTGTGTTTTTATATTTTTATAAGATTTTTATTTATGTGCATATGACTGTACATTTGTGTACATGCAAGACCCATGGAGACCAGAAAAGAACACTGAATGCCCCGGAGCAGGAGTTACAGGCAGCTGTGAGCCATATGATATGGGTATTAGGAACTGAACTTCGGTCCTCAGCAAGAGCATGAAGGTTTTAACCACAGAGCCATCTCCCCAGCCCCCCAGGATCTATTTTTAAAAGCTTACTGGTTAAGTGTCTACAAACAAAAATGAGCTTTTGCGCCAAAGTGTTAAAGATACTTCAAAAATTAGACGTATCTTTTTTTTTTTTTAAATAGAAATTTCCAAACAGAAGCAAGAAAACACTAACCTCAGCACATTGTAGCCTGCAAATTCAAAGAGGCGGCTCATGCTTTCTCCTATGATAGTTGACCTGAGGTGGCCAACATGCATCTCTTTAGCTATGTTGGGGGAGGAAAAGTCAACAATAACCTAAAACAGAAAAGAATTTTTAAAAGGGGAGTATATATATTTTAACATTTAATAATAAGTTGGACCTACATAGTAATCTAGATTATAATTTATGCATACTAGATTTTCTTGTGGCTCTAATTGCACATTAACTGATGAAAATTAAATTACATAAATTACTATTCAAGTATACTATTTGGCAATACTTTCATTAAGTATCAATTATGAACCTCAAATGCCTATGGAATTGTAAAAAACACCAGAAATCTACTTCCTAGTTACACTCATGATGTCAATATAAAGTGAAGGTCACTCCCAATGATGACATTTGCCATGCAGGTCTAAAATCCTAAAGTATTAGTAAAAGACTGTGCAAATACCTTTTTATTCTCTCCAAGAGCAGGTAGTTGAACTCCATTTATTAAGAGATTGGTCAACTGTTCTGACACAAAATCCTTCCTCAAGTGGACATTAATGAAACCTAAACGAGAGTAGTAAAAAATGATCAGTCTCCCATTATGGATGGCTGCTTACTCTGAAGGATTTTTCTCCATTTTACTTATGCTGGCCCCAGAAAGTGATAGGGCTGTGGCAAAACTCTTCAGATTGTAACAGCATTCAAGACATTACTCAAGTCTTTCTGAAAACACCTGCCTTAGCCAGTTATGGTGGTGCATGTCTTTAACACCAGCAACTTGGGAGGCAGAGGTAGGCGGATCTTTGTGAGTTCAAAGCCAGGCTGGTCTACAGGGCTACAGAGAGAAACCCAGTCTTGGAAAAAAACTTGGTTGGTTCATCTCTTAAAAAACAGAAGGCCCCTCTGTAACAGGAGTAGCCATTATCTAGCCTTTTTGCTGATGAAAACCTGAATCAGTGGAAGGCAAGATAACCAAAAGACAGGTCACCAAAATGATAGCTTCTAACACATCCAGGTTATTTTTTAATCACCTGCCTCACTATAGAATAAAGTTTTTGGTGTGGGGTATGAGGTGGTCTTGGCTTGAACCTGGGGCCTCCATGCTGGCAAGCTCTCTACAAATGAGCTACATCCCTATCTCCCCTTTTAAATTTTATTTTGAGACAGATGCTCACTAAATGCCAGGGCTAGCCTGCACATACTATCCTTCCCCTTGAATAGATGGGATCATAGGCATGTGCCATCATGCATGGCAACTTTAAAAAAGTTTTTTTTTGGTGGTTATGCTAGGGATAAGTAAAGCTCAAAGATCTTATACATGTTAGGAATTCACTTTACCAACAAATTATACCCTAGACCCAACATTTACGTTTTAAACCTTTTTACATCTCAAAAAGTACTCATCATCAAAACAGTTCTTAAGAAAAATAACAAACATATCATACCAGGACCCGCAATTTCAACTCTGTCAATATATTCATTGTTCGGCAGGTGTTTGGTAATGTTTTCTGCAATTTCTCTAGGATTAACTTTCTGTTCCTTTGCTTTGAGCATCTACAATACAATGTGAAACAATTCATTAGCACCAGGTAGCAAATTCCTAGGGAACATGATGCCGACAAAGTATGAGCTACATTTTGTAAAACACTCATCAAGAAGCAGAAGCAAATGGTCAACCACCAAACAAAGCATCACCAGTGCCAAGAGGAAGCAAAAGATGGCAAAACCACATGTCTGTTTCAAAACCAGCTTCACCCCTTGCCTCTCACCTCTTAAAGGGGGACTGAACAAAGCCTACACTACAAAGCCTGAGCCAGCACATTCACATTCTTAATTACAAGTCATGCAACTGTCCTAATATTTGGAATATTTGGGCTGTGGATGTAGCTGAGTGGTTGTGACTCCCTGGGTTGGAAGCTCAGCATAAAAAAACAAAAACCAATAAAAAGCTCACAGAAGCATTAGAGAAAAAAGTCTGCTCAAAAGCAATCCTTTCCTAATCAACACATAAGGTAAAGGAAAGAGATGCAGGCCACAGATAATATAGTGATTGCAACTAAGGAACTCCTCTGCTTAAAATGTAGGTGCCAGAGTGTCACATACCAGCAATCTCAGTACTTGGAGACTGAGGCAGGAGACCTACCTAATTATGCAGTGGCTGTGCCTCAAGAAACCAAAGCAGAAACAAAACAGAACAAAAAAGCTAAAAATCAGACTACAAAGTCAGCTTCAAAAACAGATGATGATTGTTAGGATTTGCTCCATTTTAAATAGAGACAGGGTCATCCATGTATCCCAGGCTGTCCTTTACTTGTGGCAATTCTCCTGCCCTAGCCCCTGGAGTACTGAGATTACAGGCATCTGTCAATAATCTGTTAACTTTTAATTTTACTCTCCAATATGTCATTAAGCACATATTCCAATCCTGAACACATCAAGAAGTTCCAAAACAAAACAATATAAATACTGCTCTCACAGAGCTACACCTTAGCCCCATGTGCAAAGTATTCCTTCTCTTAAACGTATTATTTATATTCACAGTAGTAATGATATGTAAAAGCATCAACTCAATCAGAGCCAGTCATAAGAAACGAGACATCACCTGAGAAATACCCATCGCACTATTACATTGATAGTCTCCAAACTTGGGCTGCTGGCTCGGTGTTACCACTAGAGGAGGGTTGTCCAAGTCTGGATATGCAGCCTTAATGGCACAGCCAAAGACTTCCTGCAGGCAGCTATTGATGTTAATCATATTTTTAGTTGGTCTTCTTCTTTCTGCCTGCAGACTCTGTAGGAAAAGAACAGTGGTGTCTCGGTGAAATAGTGTAACATAACACAAAACTTTCCCAAGTATGCTGAGAAAAGCCAGGGTGGGAATGCTGACACCCAGAACAGGACTCTGAGACATCCATGGGAAACATTAAGGCCTTCCATTCTCTATTTGCTTCATCAGAACAGAAACAGTACAAAGTGATGAATGAATAGGAAACAGAAGTGAGGCAGAGGCAGGTGGACTGATGTGAGTTCAAGGCCAGCCTAGTCTATATAGTGAGTTCCAGAACAACCAGGGATATGTAGGAAATTCTTTAAGGGTGCCCCCCCCGGGGGGGGAAGTGGGTCTTGTTGTAGAAGTTTATTTTTAATTATGTATAAAATAATTGTTTGTGCACTGTTGGGAAAAGGACTGCCTAGGTCTTTGGGTGCCTGCAATGTGGGGCATGACACTAGACCAGTTAATCCAATGTGGAGACAAGGAGAAACTCCAGACCTTGCAGAGTCCATTTTGTTTTATTTTCTGCAAACCTGTCCAAATACTGGTGAGGTGGTCCTGACAAGACACATCTGCTATGATGATGAGAATAACACCCCACAAAGGAACGCTTCCTGCAGACAATGTTACCAGTTGTTTTTCTTGCAAACCAGACTATCTTAAAATCTGGAAAGTGTTTCCTCAGGGTCAGCACATAGAAGCTGTCTTCCAGAATTGGCCAAGGTTATATCTCATGCTGGTACCCAAACTTGGTACTAAGAGTCACCCAGGTGGTGCTGGTTTTGAAGGCATGAAGGGGTCATGGAGAGCAACTGAGGCTTGGCACTGTGAGAGGCCAGGAGAGGCCATTGGTAAAAGTAAAGCCTCAGAAGCAGTTTAAGGCCCAGATTGAAGGGGTCATGTAAAGAAGCTAAGGCTTGGCACCATGAAGAGAGCTTAAGAGAGGCTATTGGTGAAATACAGCCAGTTGAAGCAGGGGACCCCAGTGTTCTGCAGATGTCAGTACCACGGGACGACCACCAAGAACAGCAGCAGCATTGGAATGGAGCCTCCAGGCCAGAGCCTGGAGGACAAGCTGTGTGTGCTATAGAGGGCAGAGCCAGAGAAGAGACCCAAGCCCTTTGGAGGAGCCTAGAAGATCATGAGTGAATTTCAGAAAATTCAACATTGATAATGTTTTTCTGCTGTCAAAAGACACTGTGAAAAGCTTGATAGATGTTTGGTTTCCTTTGGTACTGTGCATTAGCAACTCTCATCTCATGATTGTTCCTCTTATAAATGGTTTTGCTGGTGAGGTGTTAAATTGTGTAATAGAGACAATTGTTTTTTGTCTTATACGGAAAAGGGGATTGTAGTGAAAGTTTATTTTTAGTTATGTATGAAATAATTATTTTGTGCACTGTTGGGTAAGGTGCTGCCTAGGTCGTGGTCTGCAGGTGTCATATTTATGTGGGAAATGTTGATTGCTAATGACCTGCATGTGCTATCAATAGAACTCCCGAAATCTGAATCAACAAAAACACCTGGGACTCTCGGGGTTCCACTGTCCAGTACGGCACTAGCCATGATGGTGGTCCCCTCTGCTGAGGTCTGGCAGTGTTTGCACCTATGATTATGCCTCCTTGTCCTTCTCTGTGAGCAGCCACAGCAGCGTCGTACTACAGGGTTCAAAGCTGCTTCACACCTAGCACTGGCAGTGAAAACACAACAGACAAAACAACAGCTGCCAGATCCTCTCCAGAAGAGTCCTTTTCAGGGCAGGAGGAGAGGAACCCACAGTGACAGCACTATACAAGAAAGACGGGCTTTGCCTCACACTGTAACCTCGGGCCTACTCCTACTTGTTATTTCTCAACAGCTTTTAAGTGGTGCATATTCATTTAAGACAGAATATAATTACTCCTATTATCACTCATTACACCTTCACAAAATTGTCTCTATTATCAGACTGCAGAATGCAAAAAAGTGTTTCATTCATGGAACTATCTGATATAACTGGCATTGCATCTGCCATATAAGATGACACAACAGGACTACAGAAAGTAAGAAGCCAGCTTCATCTACGAATCAGGCACCAGGCCAACACAGCGAAACCTCATTTCAAAAATGGAGAGAAGAAAGGGATTCAGTCCCCAGAGCCCTCCTGACTGGAGTCAACAGATGTTTTCCATGGAACACAATGAAAAAGTTTCCTCTGAACTCTGAACCTAGGGCCTCAAGCAAGTCATGAAGCAGGCACTCCACCACCGAGCTACTCCTAGTGCCAACTAATCACTATCTTAAATTAATCAAATAATCAAAGCCAGGCCCAGATGCCTAAAATCCTAGCAGCTAGGAGGTTGAGACAGGAGGAGCAGTCAGCTTGGGGTACATAGTAATACCCTGTCTCAAAAAATCACAAGTCTCCCAAAAGACCAACAGTGTAAAACATTAATGGCAACAGTAGTAAATAATATGTATGTAGCATCAAGCTCAGTACTGAGTGTTTTGTATGCATTACTTTATCTACATAATAAAACAGAGCTCTCATTACTTTCACATGTATTATTGATTAACAGATTACAAACCAGGCGTACAGGAATATAGAGGTCAAATCCTGTGGTGCCTCCTCATTGCTTGCTACAAAATGAGAAATTTTACACTTTTTTTTTCTTTTTTTCAAAGACCAGGTCACTTTTTAGCCCAGTCTGGCCTCAAACTTGCAGCAATCTTCCTGTTTCAGTCTACCAAGTTCGTTCGTTCATTCATTCATTCATTCATTCATTCATCCCCTCCCCTCCACCTTTTCTCTGTGCAGTCCTGGATGTCCTTGGAACTTGGAGATCAACCTGCCTCTCCCAAACGCTGGGATTAAAGGCATGCACTACCACACCTGACAGAATTATATACTTAAACTCATCAAAAAACCTGATTTTAAAATGTTAGGTCAAATTCTGAAGTGGGCAAGAAATGGCTATTAAGGTAGCTAAAGCCGGAGATAAAATGTAACTGGGCTCTGGTCCTGCAACATCCCAACCTCTCCATGAAGTCCAGTCAGTCAATCAGCCTGGCAGAAGGCTCAACGCTGCAAAGTGAGGTTCTTTCAGGAAACATTTCTCAGTAGTACGATTCTGTTTGTGTTTACAAAAACATTGCTAACAGACACAGAGGTAAAACAATTTTGTAAAAATAAAGCTTATACTTGGGTTGAAAATTTTCCCATACCAGAAAATTAAAAACATTAACTCAAGAAACAAACAAAAGGAGCTCATTTAAGGTTTCTTATTTTCCTTCTTTTTGGTTTGTTGCAACAGTCTAATGTAGCTGAAGTTTCCCTACAAATCCTGATCTCCCTGCCTCCACCTCCCGAAGTGCTGGGAAATAGGCATCAGCTCCCACATGTGATCAATTTTTAAGTTTTTAGTTTATCGATAACTGACTTCTGTGATACTTTATTCAAGCTTTTCATAATCTAAAGATTTCCAAAAGAAAATGCCATTTACATATAATCCTAGGTCCCCAAAATCTGTAATAAATCTCAACTTTTTAAAAAACTGGTAAGATACTGGTATCTTTTGTAATAAACATGTTCACAAACACAAAATCCACTGTACTTGATTTCATTCATTTTAACATGTGCATATAATCAATTTAACATTTTCACCTTTTCTCCCCCCTTCATTCCCTTATCCTCCTGCCTCCACTAGCAAGTGTTGGAATTACAGGCATGTACCACCACATCCAGTTTTATCCGGTGCTGGGGATGATGCAACCCAGGGCCTCACACATGCCAGGCACTCTATTAAAGAGCTTGGTAGTCCTTTTTTGGTTTTGAAACAGGGTCTTGCTCTGTAGCCCAGGCTGGTCTTGAACTCAGCAATACTCCTAGACCCTGCCTTTCAGGTGCTAGAATTAAAGAGGTGGCATCAAACTCTTAAACATTTTTTTCCTTTACCTGATTGATATGTGCAACTCTCTTTCTCCCCATGATTCCTAGCCCCTGACAGTTAAGAAACACCACATCTAGCTGGCCATGGTGCCATGCTCCTTTAATTCCAGAAGGACTGCCACAGTGTGAGGGAGACCAATACAGCACGTACCAGGCCAGCCAACGCTATAAGACAAGAAGACTCTAACTCAAATTAAACCAAAAGAAACATACACTTTGGTATGATCACCTTTCCTGTAACTTGGCGCATGAATTTTAGAAACCTCACATCATGCAAATTAATAAAAATAACAGCTCTTGAGGAAATTAACATCAGAAGCAGATTCCTGAAAACCTACTGGATTCTGTAAAAGCAGCACTATCATGATAACAATCTTAAGACCACCAGTGTGAAAAGCCTTCTGTGAATACCTAATTAATAAGTACTAAGTGGCCAGACTCAGGAGGTGGAAGCGGAGACAGGTGGCTATGTGAGCTTGAGACCTAGCTGATCTACAGAGAAAGTTTCAGACAAGGCAGAAACCCCATCTTAAAAAAAGCACTAAATAACTAAGTTTTTATCTTAAAAACACATAAAAAGACAGTTCAATGAAAAGGAATAAAAGAAAAGTGAGACTGCCACATTCATGGGAACGTGGCCAGAACGAGCTGGTATGTGCTTTCAAGTTGGAAAATGTGGCCCAAGAGAATCAGAGGAAAAAGGCTGGGTAAGGCAGGGTAAATGGCTATTGCACACAATACTTTATTCCTATGGTGTGCATTTTTTTTTGCCCCCGAGACAGCGTGTCTTTCTGTAACTCTGGCTGTCTTGGGACTCACACCATATACCAGGCTAGCTTCGAATTCAGAGATCTGCTTGCCTCTGCCTCTCAAGTTCTGGGATTAAAGGAATCACAATGGTGTGCTCTTTTTCAGTTGTGGTGTGCCAACTCAGTGGGGCAAACTATTTTCCTATGTACACATAAAAGCTTATTTGCATCACAGCAACATGTGTTAAGAGTATATATTTCCTTGTGTATTTCTCTTACTGCCTTTAGCAGCACATAAGCATTTAAAAATACATCTGAATTAAAGTAAACACAACACAGAATAAATGTAGAATAAAGGATGTAACCAAAAATGGAGTTTCTTTTGTAAGAAGTCCATGAGAAGATATAAAGACAAAGCTATTTGAGCACAGCTGATCCCAAACAGGCAATAAAAACTTCAAGGGGAATAAGATGAGTAAATGGAGCAGCACCTTTGCAATCCGAAAAGTAATACACACACTGGAGAACAATTATGACAATGAGGTAATACTCTGAGATGTGTCATTAGCCAACCTGAAAGGCAGGCCAAAAAACTGAAGGTAAGCTTTTTTTTAAAAACTATATTGATAACCATTGTAGGACTATAAGGCTGAGAAAGCAGCAGAGAGAGTTTCACAACATGAAAAGAAACCCAAAAGACGCTATAAAACATAACATAAAATTGAAAAATTAGCCACTTAATAGCGTTGAAATTAAGGTACTGCCATTACTTTGTCCCTGGGTTTCAGTTCCAAAAACCAAATAAATGAAATACTTCATTTATGATAGTGGCAATGATTTAAAAACAAAACACAAAACATTTCTTTGAAAGGAAGGACATAAGCTGTTGAAAAAAATCTCTCAGCTCCCAAATCATTCTTTAAACCAGCGTGATGGAAGGCCAGGATCACAATTTCTTCCGAATGTGTCTCAGCAGGAAAACAGAATTTAACAAACTCCTCTTTTCAGTTTCTGTAGTGTACACTTTTAGAATCTTCAGCAACGAAAAGTTTATTTGAAGATAACCAGAGTACTCACCTTTCGAAGAATATTCAGTCTATATTTCAGTTTTGAATTTTCTTCTCGTAACTGGTCCAAACTTGGAGAAGCTTCTAAGTAACCACAGTTTTTCAGCCGGTCGATCTCAGCAGTCAGAGATTTAATCTCCTTTTCCTATAAAGGGAAAGGCACTTTCCAGTCCAGTCCAAATGAATGCTTCCAAGATAAGGCAGATTGCACCATAGATCACTTCACTTCAGTTCTCCACAATATGTGATGAGAATAAACTTTCCCTTTGATAGCTGTGATTTTTACTAACATCAGCAATTATCCTTGATTTAGATAAGCCCTTGTCTACATGTACGGGCAGGGAATGAGGGACAGCAGCGCTGAGAATATAACCTGATAAAGTGTGCAGCACTTATATATAACCCTGGCACTCGGGAGTCTTAGGCAGGATGGTTGAAAGTTTGGGGCTGGCCTAAGTGTCATAGCAAGACCTTTCTCAAACACAGAGGTTTCTTCAGCTCAACAGTGCACCCTGATTTAGTCAGAGTACAAGTTTCTGGCTTTAAAAACTGCCTATATCCCTCGATCTTATGACTTGAATTACGAAAAGAAATTGGGATCTACCTCAGTAGTGCTGCTAGCCAGAGGCATGGCGCTGGGTTAGATCCCCAGTGGGACAAAAGGCGTCAACATAAACTTACACTTTTTGTTATATTCGAAATCGCTCACGTGTCTGTCTTTGCCCTTTCTGGGTCTAAGTAAATTTTCCTCTTACTTTTTCCCTTACCTCCAGTATCCGATACTATAAACCAGACTCACAGCAGTAGCTGTAACAGGGGAGACTTAGGCAAACTGCGTCCCTACCACTCGTCAAAGGGCCAAAAAAGAAATGAGACTGGTCTCACTTTCGCTTTCTAAAGTTGTGACATTGCCCCGGACCAACGCTGGCGGCTTCTTGTGGGAGTTTGGGGCTGGGTCCCACAGCTCACCTGGCCTGCCCCACCTGGCCTGGGAGGCCAGCCCTACACACGTGCGCGGGCGGCGGGGCGAGCCTCGCTGTCCACACGCTAGGCCCCGCGACACCCTCTCTTCCCTGAGTGACAGTCGCAGGACCCAGCCAATGATGGAATTTCCTCTCCCAGCCCAGAGGAAACGGCCGTCGGGGAAGCGTGGGTCTCGCAAGCCCTGAGGTCCGGGGCTGGAGACGTCGTCGCCGCCTGCAGAAGTCACTGTGGACCCGGACCTACCGCCGCCCGGTCCGGAGTCCTCCGCCCCGCCCTGGACACAAACCTGCTGAAGCAGCCGCGCGGAGCACTGAGCCACCAGGCCTTCCATCCTCCCTTTAGCACCTCACACGCCAAGTGGCCGGAAGCGGAAGTGGCAACTAATGACGGAAACGGAAGCTCCTACTCGCGTCCGCTATGGTTTCTAGTCGTTCAGTGCTGGCCCTCTGCTGCCCCCTGGCGGGATCCAGGAGACACTGCGAGACTAGGAGGGGAGCTGTATGCTACACAGCCAGCAAGACTGGCTGATGGACTGACATGGAGGCAAGTGCCTAGACCCTCTGTCTCTCAAGGCACAGACACGAGGACAGAACGCATAAACTCATCCCTCTGTTAAACATTTTGTTGTTGTTCACGTTTATGTGCTAGACACCATCCCTAGGGTGTGAAGATGTCGAGAACGTACAATACAAAAGGTCCTCAAACTCATGGAGACGATGTTTGAAAGGGAAAAGACAACTTTTCTTTTTCCGTGTGTGTATATGTGTGTTTTGAGACAGGATGTCATTTTGTAGTCCATTTTGGTCTTCAAGTCTCCACCCCTCTGCTTCATCCTCCTTAGCACTATGATTACAAGTGCGAACAACCTGTTCTAATTACCAAGAACGTCATGTGATAGAATGGCTCGGGCCAGGCAGCTTCTCTCAGGCTCTGCTGTTTATTTGTTTGAACGAGGTTCTCATGTAACCCAGGGAAACTTTGCACTATGTACCAGAGGGATGGCATTGAATTTTTGGTCTTTCTTCTTCCACCTCCCCAGGGCTGAGATGACATCCATTTACCACCACAATTGACTTAGTTTACCTTAAAATTTATTTATCTCCATCCTAAGAAATATCTGTGAATCCATGAGCTTAATGTGATAATTATATATGGTGTATATTAAAGAAAATATAGTGTACAACTGGAGACATGGATCAGGAGTTGAAAGCAGTAGCTGTTTTTCCAGAGGTCCTGAGTTTGATTCCTAGCTCCCACAGATGACTCACAACCATCTATAAACGTGTAGTCCCATGGGATCTGATTCTCTCTTCTGGTGTGCAGGTGTACATTCAGACAAAACACACATATTCATAAAATACATAAACAAAAATCTTTAAAAAATAATACATATATTGTCATAAATAATAAAGAATACAGCCACAACTGTTTAAGTTTTATTTTTGCTAACTAGAGCAAGCTAACATAGAACTCAATAATTTCCTGTGTTCTGGGATTACAGCTGTGTGTCACCTCTCCTGGACTGTAATTTCTCCACTGTTACCAGTGGTATCTATTCCCACTTTGGGGAGACACTGCACCAAGGCACTGGTTATTACAAGAACCCTTTAAAAAGGTATAATACTATGGGGTATAGTGGATCATAACTGTAATTCCAGGACCCAGGAAGCAGAAGGATTTCTGTGAATTGAAGCCCAGCCCAGGATAATGAGTCATAGGGCAGCCTGGGCTGTAGAATAAGGCCCTGTCTCCAGGAAATCAAACAACAAGGGGAAAAAGTCACAAACCACTATGTCTCCATTGTTGCACAGCAGGGCTAGAAGGACTTTGGCTTTCACTTAATTCACTCACTAAGTAATTGTTTGAGCATCTGTCATATGTTAGCCAGAATACTCTGGCTCAGGGGCTGAAATGGTGAACAATGTCTGGTGCACAAGATTGAAACTAGGGAATCGGATACATACAATTACTAGGCAAGAAATACCGTAATGTCAAGCCTGTAACTTGCAATTTCCAATTAGCTTCATACCCACTATCCTATGGTTCATAGTAAATTTATTACAGTCCTTACCATAATCACATTAATGTATTTATTTAGTCCAAGGTACCTTGGGAATAGCTGTACTAACCGTATAGGCCACAGATATGAAAATAAGTTATCTCAGAAGCATCTAGAATGCAACAAGTAGAATATAAACTTCACTACTGTTGCTTACGTGCGTGTGTGTGTGTGTGTGTCTGTGTATCAGGCTGAGAGAGGCCAAGGCAAGATAATTGTTTGAGGTCAGTGTGAGCTACATAGTGAGAGCCTGTTTTAAAACAATAAAATCTCAAATCATAAACTAGGGATAATCATTAATAGTACCTTCTGTATAGGATATTACAAAGATAAACCAGCTAAAAATAAACTTTTAAATAGTATCTAGGCCTGTGGTAAGGGGAAAGATGTGCTACTACTGGCTATTGTGTTGCCTTTGGATTTGCTATAGTTAGGTATTACCTTTTAAAGTATTAAAACTAGGTTTAAACATCTTATTGCTTTTAATTATGTGTACTTGTGTGGGTATGTGCACATGGGTGCAGGCAGAGTTACAGGTGGCTGTGAGCCAACTGACATGGATGTTGTACAGCAATCTCAGTCTTCTGGAAGAGCAGGAAACATTCTTAACTGCTGAGCCATCTCACCAGGCTGATTAACCATTTCTTTATTTTGTGTGTATAGGTGTTGTGTGCATGTATGTCTGTGTACCATGTGCATGCTTGGTAGAAACAGAGGTCAGAAGAGAGCGTCAGATTCCCTGGAACTAGAGTTTCATATAGTTGTGGGTCACCACGTGGGTGCTGGGAATCACACACTGGTCACTGGAAGAGCAGTCAGTGCTTTTACCCACTGAGCCATCTCTCCAATCTCATTTGTTTTTAAAGACAGGTTTTCATGTTGTTGAGATGGTCTTGGATCATAGATATAGGCCACCAAACCTGAGGTCTAAAGAGCTGATCAGTCACGCGAATCTAAGCAGCACACGAGTGCAACAAGCAAAATAAAAGAAAAGACAAACAAACTTTCCAGGATTGGGAGGTGAGTGACACCAGAGAAACAAAAGTGAAAACTTCATGGGAAACTAATGACGAGACACTCTTTCTTAAAAGGCCACTTTATTGATAGAGATAAATCCAAACGCAGTTCTCCACAGCCCTCCCCTCACTCCGTCAGCGGCTTCACTGGGCATCTGAGATGGGTGTGGCCAGTCACCAGTCTGGGCTGGCCTTGCTCAGCCAGCTCCACGCTGCCCATTTCAGGTCAGGTGGCCACATTAAAAACACATCACAGTTCATGAAGATCTGTGGGCGATCTTGGAATCCCCCTACAATTTCTGTACACCCTCTTCTTTGTAATATTGTACAAAATATGTTAGCTAGGGCAGGTTAGCTGTGCTGTGCCATCTGTAGGACTTCCTTTGAGGATTATTGTCCCTCAAACATGACTTTTTATTGCAGGGAAACCTCTAAAAGTTGTTGCTGTACAAAAAAAAAAAAAAAAAAAGAAAGAAAGAAAGAAAAAAAGGAAACTCTAGACAATTTTAAGAATAGCAGCTGCTTAACACTGCTTTAGTTCATTTAAATTTTCCTTCCCAAAAATACATTCCTAAATATACAAACTATACAATTTTGTCATTTTAATGCTGGTTTTTTTGTTTGTTTGGTTTTGTTGTTGTTGTTGTTGTTATGGTTGTTTTGTTTTTGTTTTAAAAATAATAGCAAGAAAACCTGAACTAAAAAAATCTGTCTTCAAACCGACAAGAGCGCTCGGGGACTTGTGACTTGGTACCTTCATATAATGCCACATAAATAACTTTAGCCACAGTCAACCTTCACAGCATGGTCTGGGCAACAAAGGAAATACTTTTCTGGTGGTTAGACGTCATCTGCAGAGAGAGCTGGGATGTTCATTCGAGGCCGGGTGAAAAAGGCCATCTTCTCCCTGTGATGGAGAACAAGTGTTTCAAACCTCACTCAGAATATATATGAAGATAAGTCTTTTTGTTCTGGGTCTGAAACTCAGGGCATCATACATATCGAGTGCATAGTGATACTGAGCTACACACCAATGCCTAGACAGGGACATTCTTTGCTATATACTGTTGGATATTTACTGATAGTCCTAGCTGCTATTAAATGCTGTTAACATGCCTGAACTCTAGTTGTGAAATCTGAAATCTGTGGACACTGAGCATGGTGGTATATGCCTCTAGTCCCAGAAACTTGAAAGACAGATGGAGAAACATATCTTGAATCCATGATTTTGAAGTCTTGGCTACAAAGACCTGTCTTAAAAAGAGTATCAACACTTGCCAAGTGTTTCCTGCAAGTGACATAGAAGACAAAACCATGCCCAGTTAGAGATCCATTAGCATGATCTTTTGTTAGCCCAGGAAACACTCACATACATTTGTGTGTGTATGAGCATTGGTTCATTTTTGATTTTGGGGTGTTTGGGTCTCCTGAAACCCAGGTTGGTCTTGAACTCACAATGTAGTGGATGGAGAATGAATCTAAATCCCTTTATGCTGGGAGGCCCAGGCCCAATTGCATTTGTGACTTTCCTCTGACAAGTGTAGGCCCAGCAAGGCAAGCACACAGCTGTGATCCTATCAGGCAGGCAGAGCCAGGAAATTAGGTGAGCATCCATAGTACCCCTCTCCTCATCCCCCCTTTTAATCATCAGCCGGGCCTCTGTAATTACCAGTACTGAGAAGGCTAAGATGAAGCAGGTGGCTCATTCATTAAACAAGAGGATCTCACAAATTGGGCTGAGTTGTGTGGGGACCAATAACAGAACACCACAGAGCTGATAGTGTTATGGGAGCCTGGCAGAGGATGAACATCTGTTTGGGTGAAGGCTACAGCTGGCAACAGATGCAGTGCCCGGGAGCAGGGCCTGGGAACAGGGAGACCAGCAAAGGTGATGGGGGCTAGGTGGACTGACTGGGTAGTTGAAGGCATCAGTCTGGGAATCATCGGCTTACCTGAAGGATTGCACTTCTGGGGGCTCCTTACGGCTCTGGCCTCGAAGCCTGTGCACATCCTTGGCAGCTGCCCTCATCATCTTGTCTGTTTGCAGCTCACTCTTGTGCTCAGCACGATCCACCTGTGAGGCAAAGCAAGCAAGGGTTTGACATGGGAGAGTCCTCGGGCCTGTAGACTTGGCTATCAGCAAGGCAGAGTCTATACTATGGGACCTGCTTTATGCAAAAGGATAACGGGCTGTGCTTCCATCATCTGCTCATGAGGCCTGAGGAACAGAAGACCTGTGTGTACCTGTAGGAAGTGAGATGTGAGATGCCTGGCGAAGGGTACTTTCTTACCTACCTGGGAGGGGAGGTTTTACAGTTTACAGTTGCTTCAGTTTTACAGACCAAGAAAAAAGACTCAGGGTGAGGGCTTCCTGGGTCCCTGTGCATATGGGACCTGCGGTGGGATCACGGACCATTTAAAAGCAATGAGCCGACGGCACTTACCCTCTTCTCCAGCATCCTCAGCAGTAGACGGAAGTGCTCGTCTTCACGCAGCCACTGTGGCAGCTCCTTCTCCCCGTGGTTCTTGGCTTGCTCCAGGTGCTCCTTCAGTTCCTTCAGCATGGAGATCTCCTGAGTCAGCTGGCTGTGCCAGGTCCTTGTTGCCTGTAGGTCTAGTTCCAGGTCCAGCGAGGTGCGGATCAGGCGCTCTGTGCGCAGGGACTTGACGGATGAAGGCTGCAGGGGTGGAGATGGGCTCAGCCCAGAAACCCCACAGATCCCTTGTTCCCCCCAAGCTCTAAGACCTGCCTTCCTTTATGTGTAGGCACCCTCCCCTTTCCGAACACACTCTCGTGGTCACACATCGTGTCGCCGATGTGCAAGGCGCCCTTCTCCAGTTACTCTGTCTCACAACAGCCCTCCAAGGACCCAGCTGTTACTACCTGCACAGATGAGGCTCTAGGTTAAAGCGGGTGGAGCACGAGTGGGAAGGGTGAAATTCCAGCACAATGCTTTCACCACTTATAGTCAGTCTGTGAAGGTGTCTGTTGCTACCCTGTCCTCGGGTTCTGCTCTAGTGCATATTGTACTGCACATCTCCTTGACTGTGTGCCCGCAGTAGCCTGAGCCTGTTTAAGGATTCAGCTCTCTGGCAGGAGTAAAATCATGAGAAGGGGAAAGAAGCCTGCTGGCATTATTTCAGTTCTTGGATCAATCTACGTCCGGAGGCAGTATCATAGCCTGTGGACTTTTTAGTTGCGTTGTTTTAGTTTGTTTTGTTTTATAGTGCTAGCCTTTGTACACACTAGGCAAGCCCCCTCTCACTGATCTCTAGAGTTATCACTGGTTCTTAAAAAGGCCCTTATGCTAAAGGTTTGGTCACCAGCCATGGAGTTCAGTAAGAGGCCAGAGCAAGATGTTGGGCGTCTTCCCCTATTGCTCTGAGACAGGGTCTCTCACTGAACCAGGACTTGCCATTTTGGTTAGGCCTGGCTAGTGAGCTCTCAGGATCCATCTATCTGTCTCTCAGCCCCCCACCCCAGATACAAGGGTCACAGGCAAACATAGCTATGCCTGGCTTTTTATGTTGGGATTCAAATTTGAGTTCTCATGCTTGTAAAACAAGGGCCCTTACCCACTGAATTGTTTCCTCAGCCCCCGACAAGCATACATTTAGGGACATAAAATCGTTCAATGCAGATATTCTAGAATATTCTTCCAGAGTAAATACACCTGTCTATCTGTCCATCACTGTGCATATGCATGCACACCTGAGAATGCATGGTGCACAGGTAGAGGTAAGAGGACAATTTTGAAAGTTGGCCTCTCCTTCAACTTTATATGGGTTCCCAGGATCAAACTCAGGCCCTCAGAGTCGTGTGGCAAGCACCTTTACCCACAGAGCCATCTTGCCCACCCTGTCCCAATGACGTCTCCTTTCCCCTGACATGCCAGCCCCTGGTTCTCCTTCTGTAAATGAAGAACAGTAGGCACATAAAGAGCTTCAAGATGACTCTTACCCGCTTCATCCGGACGCTGCGCCGCTCCAGCGAGTTTCGAACGAAAGGTGGCTTCTTGGACAGAGTGGAACTATCACTGTCACTTCGATTCAACTGCAGGAGAAACCGAAGGAGGTCAGACATTGTTGAGAGTAAGAATGCTGGAAAGTTCAACGGAAACAGGAGGGAGATCGCCTTCACCAATTCAGCCCAGTCCTTCCTTCTTTGTGCATACACTGAGCTTCCCAGTCTAAGCTCTGTTCTGAACTTCCTGTATTTTTAAAGTGACCATTCAGTAAACATGCACTAGATGTAGCGTGTGCCATTTTGTCTGCACAGTAGACAAAAAGGTGCTAAACGACATGGGATACCTCGCTGCATCCTAAATACCACGTGAGGCTGTCACCATGTCACACACAGGGCACAGAAGCTCATGAGTCAGAGAACCCCCACAAAGCCATCAAGAAACCCTGCTCATCGGGGGTTGGCAATGGCAGTGCCACTGTAGGAAATACTGTCCCTTTGTCCTACCATGCCAAGGGCCACTTACACCCACTTGTCCCCGTCATCCAGAGAGTTCAACTTTAATGACACAAATAGAACCACTTTCAAGACAGACACTTGGGCCAGAGATGTAGCTCAGTGGTATATCACATGCCTAGCATACGCCAGCTCTCCAGTACTGCAAGCAAAGAGAAGCAGAGGGACGAGGAGGCTGCTCCAAGGCCAAGCAGCCACATCCTTACAGAGAAGGAATATATAGGCTCTGCAAGAGTTGAGCTCAGCCATTTTCCCCATTCAAATCCATCTATCGGCTCAGTTTTCACGTTTCCCCAGAGGGCCCCATTCTCATCTATGACAATCTTTCCCATAAGGTCTTATTTCCAAAAAGGGAAGGGTTGACATGGGCTGAGCTACTGCCCCTGCCTGGCAGCTGTCAGTTCACTACTGTGGGTCTCTACTGAGGAGCTACTGGTGTTATTTTTTTTGGGGGGCTATTCACCATTATTAAAGATAATGACACTAACAGTGCTGTGCCAAGCAGAGTTTGAACCAGACCAGAAATAGGGTAATAGCAATGCAAATAGTGACCACATGGGTGGAGCCCCTAACTCCATGCTCGGTGCTGTAGTTATAGTTTCATTCAGAACCCAATGGACCAACATTCCAAAGATGGCTTCCCAGTCCACAAGCAGAGATCACCAAATGGAGACTGTGGGGCCCAGTGCGCTACCACAGACATGCTCTCTCCTTGCCAGGGCTGTGCACGGCACTGTGAAATTAACGTAGAGGAGCCTACTGGTTGCATGAGGGACCAGGAGAGGGCCTCACACTTCATTGCTTCCATTAAAGGTGGCTTTTTTTTTTCTTTTTTTTTTTTAAACGTGTCACATTCCCCAAGAAAAAAGTTATCAGGAAAACTGATCCTTAAGACCTAGATGTTTATGTGTTAATGATCAAGTTATTAAAAAGCAGGAAAAATGACATTCATTCTTTTGCTTGTTTTGTTTTGTTTTCTTTGAGACAGGGTTTCTCTGTTGTAACTCTGGCTGTCCTGGAACTCACTCTGTAGACCAGGCTAGCCTTGAACTCAGAGATCTGTCTGCCTGCCTCTGCCTCCTGAGTGCTGAGATTAAAGACTTGTCCCACCACTGCCTGGCTACACTCAATCTAGAACTTCACTTTTTGTTTTCTGTTTTTGTTTTTGGAGACTAGGTCTCAAGTAGCACAGGTTGGCCTTGGACCCTCTGTGCATCCGAGGCTGGCCTTGGATTTCCCACCTCCACCTCCTAAGTGCTGGAATTACGTGACGGCACTATCACACCAGTCTTGACTTCGCTTCCTCATACTTCCAGATAGTCCAGTAGGTTTCATCTCACACCTGGTAGAGAGTCATTGTCTTACGACTGCTTCTATTTAATAAGCTAGGAAAAATGATTTCATGTCCCAGGGAGCATCAGACTTGGTGGTTCCAGGCCAGTAATTCCAGCTAGTCCAAAGGCTGAGGCAGAAGGATTACAAAGTCAAGGTTGGCCTGAGCTGTAGAGTAAGGTCAGGGCTATCTTGGGCTACAGAATGAATCTTGTCAAAACAGGAAAGATGAAAGAGACTATGGATGTAGCTCAGCGGTATGAGGCCCTGGGTTCAGTTCCTTTGTGCTATAAAATAATAACAGTTAATACATAAAAATAAGGTCACGAAGGTTGTCCAGGAGAGAACGTCAGAAGATTGACGTGTCTGTCCACTTGGTCAAAGTCATCCAATGACAAGTGATTCAGTGTTGCTGGTAATATCCAGGGGCTGTGGGTCCAGCAGGAAACAATCTACTGTCCCTGCTTCAGGCTTAGAAATCCAGTGGGGACCCGAAGACAGGGAAACGAAGCAAATGGCATGAAGCTGGTGGAAGGATCTATAATCAGACTCAAGAAGGCCACAGGAAGCCTTTTAGGAGGTGAGGCTAACCGGCAGGAAGTAGCAAGCTCCAGAGTTAGGTACCAGTTTTGCACCTAGTAGCTCTGTGCTCTGAAGTAAGTAGGCGGGCTCACAGAGCCCCAGTTTTCTCATCTATGAAATGGGTACAAATGCAATGGGCCTTATAGTGTAAGATTAATAATAAGAAAACATTGAGGGCTGTGGAGATGGTATAGCTCAGTGGTTCTCAACTTTCCCTTTAACTGTTGTGACAGTTCCTCATGTCATGGTGATCCCCAGCCATAAATTGTTTTTGTTGGTACTTCATAACAGTAATTTTGCTACTGTAATGAATCATAATGTAAACATCTGAAAATCAGATGGTCTTAGGCGACCCCTGTGAAAGGGTCATTCGACCTCTGAAGGGGTTGCGCTCCACAGGTTGAGAACTGCTGGTGTAGTAGGTAGCAGAATTTGCTGTCTAACACTTGCATAAACAGTCAGGAGTGGGCCACATGTACATCTGTAAGCCCAGCACTCTCACAGATGGAGGCAGGAGGATCCCTGGCAACCTGTTTCTAGATTCAGATGGAGACTTCTCAAGGGAAATTCCCAGATTTCTCAAGGGAATAAGGCAAGGAGTGATAGACCAGGACGCCGTATGTCCTCCTCTGGCCTCTGCGTGCATGCCAATGTGCTACACGCACATACAGGTACATATCCATCCCAACCACACACACACATATATACACACACTCACAAGCACATCATATACCAACCACACACACACAGAGCCATACACATGCACATCTGCTCACTCACACACCAAAAAATAAAAATAAAGAGAATTAAAAAAAAAAAACAACAACACCACCACCACCACATTCTCTTTTGTTGGAGTTAAAGATGCAACCTGTGCTGACTTGAATGAAAATGGCCACCATAGACCCACAGGGAGTGGCACTGTTAGGAGTATGGCCTTGCGGAAGGAAAGATGCCCCTTCCTTCCACAAGGCCATACCTTGAAGGACAACCTGAGGTTTTAAAGCTCAAGCCAGATCCAGTGTCACATCCTCTTGCTGCTGCCGGAAGATCCAGATACAGAGCTCTCAGCTCTTTCTCCAGCACCATGTCTGCCTGCGTGCCACCATGTTCCTCACCATGACGATAATGGACTAAACCTCCCCAGTTAAATAGTTTCCTTTATAAAAGTCGCTATGGTCATGGTGCCTCGTCACAGCAATAAGACTGTAACTAAGACACAACCCCAGCCTGGTACATAAAAATCCCACTTCGTGATTCTTTGTTGGAAACAAGGCCCAAGTCTTGGTAGGGAAGATGACAGGCCTTGCATCTTTATTTTCCTGGCCTCCCTCACAGCTAGGGCCAGGCCAGGATTAGTCTGTCAATTGCATGCATTTGCCCTAGGCTTTGAATCAGAATCCAACTCAGTTTTCTACTACTGTGCCTTTCAAATTTTGGCAGGCTGGCCACTTGTGTTGCACTAATGTACCACATGTGCCCATATCTGAGGGAGAGCTATCAATGGCAAGTGGAGCCAACAGCTATAGCAACCAGAGTTTATGTGGCCAATGGGGGCAGGAAGCTGGTATAGGCATCCGTACAGCAGTGCCATGCAAGACACAGTCCATCAGATGCCTGAAGCCACTGAGAGCACCAACCCCTGCATTTACACGTTTCTCCTCTATAAAAAGCTTCATATCAAATGAAGCTTTGATTCATAAAATAAACACAATTAGAGATTGACAACAACTTCCTGTAGATCTTAGCAACCTCAGCAGATGATAATTTCTCTTTCCTCACGTCAGAAAATTTGCCTTTTCACCAAGGAAAGACTTTACAGCTGGGTTGTATCTCAATGACAGGCCTCACTATTTTTGTTCTTTGGGCCATTAGTAAGTAAAATGAAGATTACTGAACATAAGCACTGTGATACCATGACAGTCCATCTGGTAACAGATGGCTATTGACGCTGGACAGATGGGTCAGTGGTTAAAAGCACTGCTGTTCTTGTAGAGGACCCAAGTTTGGTTCCCAGCATCCACATCTCACAGCTACAGTTCATACCTTTAACTCCAGTTCCAGGAGATCTAATAGCCCCTTCTGGCTTCCACACACACACACACACACACACACACACACACACACACACACACACACACTCATATACTCACACAGACACACATTCAATAAAGAAGGAGAGCTGGCTACTAAAGGACTGATGGGCTGGTCATACAAGTGAGAAACACTTCACTGATTTGCTTCTATCTTCCATCTTAACAAAATCACAACTACATTCTAATCCTGATGAGAAACAGCGAGTCAAGCATTAACTTCCCTCGGTATAGCCAACCGTTGATTTCCCTCGGTGTGACTTTTCTGACGAGTGACATCCATTTATTTGTATTTGATTTCCGGCGCATGTTCACGAGGTAGTAAATCTGCAAAAGCTGAGTTCTTAGCTGTTACCCCAAAGGCTTCTCTAAATCCTTCAGAGCCCTCCCGTTTGAGGCACTGGCTGGATTTCTCGCTCTACAATTGTGAGCTGACTTAACTGTAGCATCCTTCAGTAGAAGGCAGGATCTCCAACATCAGTGTTCCGTGACTCCAGGAAATCCCACATCTCCTACAAGCCCATATGTGCTGGGCCAACCTTCCTCCCACAGATGCTGATCAGCTTGAATGATTAGCTTGAGACTTAACCCAGAAGAGAAGGTCTGTTTTCACTGGGAAGGACTGCAGGGAGGTTTTCTGGGGAACTAAACTGATAGGCATCCACTGAATTTAATGTGAATAGTTTGAGGTGATGAAAAGGTGAGTCTTTCCATTCAGTCTCATAACTCCAGGCCTTGGAGATGGGCTCCTGGGACCTTGAGAAACTCCCTTCTTCTCTCCATAACAACAGCCAGGTAAGTGGCAAATTCAGATTATGGTGCCTTCTGGATTAGAAGGGTAGGAAGGAAGGCTCTGTTTTCTGTTGATTCTTATGACTCAGTGGGTCTGTAAGGCTGCGGGCAGGGGAAGGCAGCATCGCTTCAGCCCAGGACTCAGATAAGGCATGCGCGTGTCTTAGGTGTGCTACCCAAATGGCAGGTTGGGCACAGCAGCTGGGTCTGGAGCCCAAGCAACCAGAATGATCCCCTTGGACTCGGGGGTGCTCAGACCCTCCACTCATAATAGCATGAAGGAAAGGAGGTTGGCCCAGAGCGGGTTCCAAGAGTTGGATAGCTAGGATAGGTGTGAGCACCTCCCCACAGAGGGCTGGGGGGTGTGAACTGGAGAGCTCAGCCCTAGGCCAACTGCTGCCTTAGGAGAAAGTGTGTGTGTGTGTGTGTGTGTGTGTGTCTGTGTGTCCACGTATGTGTGTGTGTGTGGGTGTCCCAGAGGGTCCCTTCCTCTACTCATTGTGCCAGCAAAGAACTGAAATTTAACATCAAACCATATTACTTTTAAGTTTCTTCCTTCCTTCCTTCCTCCCTCCCTCCCCTCTTCTCTCCTTTTTTTCTTCCTTTTTTTGGGGGTGGGTGGGTGGGTGCTGGGATTTGAACCCAGGTCCTCTGAAAGAGCAACCAGCCCTACTTTTTAAAGCTGAAAATGTTAACAAGTTCAACTGAACGGAATTGGGCTGAGGTAGAGATCCTGCAACAAGCAACTACCCACTACAACAACCTGTGGCCAAGCACGTGACCAGGTCTGAGGGGTCTATTAGAATGTCTGAAGGTGGGGGAGGTACCTACCGCCTGTACAACAGTGAGACTCCTTCTGAGCTAAGCAAGTGGCCATGTGGAAGGCAGGACAGGGTGTGAGCAATGAGGAAGGGAGCTCACAGGAAGTACAGTACTGCAGATCACCGGCCTGATTACTGAGCCTTTCCTTTGTTTATGCCCCACCCCCAGTACGCAGCACCAAACCCTAGGCCTTGCAAGTGGCTAGGGTGCTAGATGAGCAGTGTGCCCCTTGAGCTACATCTGAGATTGGGTTTGCTACATAGGCCAGACTGGCCTTAAACTCAGGATCCTCCTGCCTCAGCTTTTGAGTCCCAGATTCACAGTCTGTGCCACCACACTTAGCTGTCTTTCTCATTCTTTATCGATCTAAAGCATTTTCTCCCATAGGAACACCTGATTTCTTTTTGAGGGAGGGTTTTAGGTAGCCTAGGCTGGCCCTGAAATTGCTAGGTAACTGAAGATGATTTAGAATTCCCGGTGCTTCTGCCTGTTCCTCCCAGTTGCTGGGTCTGCAGGCGAGTGGCCACACCTGGCATAGCCAGGCACTTGGATTCTGTAGGATTTTGTGAGCTACAAAGTCACAAAGCAGTTATATTGCAATGCAATTCAAAGCTAGAGTTGCCAGTAGCATCTTGCTGTTGTGTGTGTAGACACAAAGCCTTTTACATGTATGTACAGAAAGAACAATGAAGAGGGAAAAGTTGATTAAAGAACATTCTGGGAAGCCAAGATGAGAACAGCTTTCTACCTCTAGATGTGGCTAGATCCATCACCCTGGCTGCACCCATCACCCTGGCTGGACCCATCATCCTGGCTGGACCCCTTTAAGGTTTTAATCTCCGGTCTCTCTCACCCGGCGTGGCTTCTTAGATTCTAGACTCCTGGCATTAAATAACTCCTGGGCTGGAGAATTGGCTCAGTGGTTAAGAGCATTGGCTGCTCTTGCAGAGGACCCAGGTTCAATTCCCATCACTCATATGGCAGCTCACAACTGTCTCTAACTCCAATCCTAGAAGATCTGACACCCTCTTCTGGTCTTTCTGGGCACCAGACACACATGAAGGCACAACACCCGTAGACATACAATTCAAAACAAAACAAAGACAAAAAAAAAAAAAATCCTTCAACATCTTTTGCTTGTTAAATAGTCACATTTCAAAATTAAATAAATAAATAAATATAGTCTATACTAAAGGGAAGAACATTGAATCACCAAAGTAAAGTAAATATTGTGCATATCTTGGTAGGTAACCTTGCTTCTAGTGGTTGCTACAGAGTTTCTCTAGGTAAGCCCAGGCTGATCTTGAACACTCAAACCCCAGGTCCTCCTGCCTTAACCACCAAGCTGCTGAGATCATAGTTGTGCTAGCCTACTTCTAGGTTTTGTATGTATGTATGTTTGTACCTTTAAACTTTTACATCACAAGTGAAGCCATCCTCTTCCTCTGGGCTGCAACCATATTGTTTCGTGGCATAATCTTTTCTATTTAAATAGTGTATTTTCTATGTGTAGTGTGTGTACGTGCGTGTGTGCACACACGGAGGCTAGAGGAGTATACAGTGTGTCTTCCTCTATCACTCTGTGCTTTATTCCCTTGAGATAAGGTCTTTCCATTGAACCCAAAGCTTGTTACCTTGGTTAGGCTGGCTGGTAGCGAGGTCGTGGGCTCTGCCTGTTTCTGTGTCCCAATGCTGAGGTGATGAGGTTATGCTATGTGGCCATGTCTGGCTCTTACATGGATGCTAGGGGATTCTAACTCAAGTCTGTGTGCTTGCATATGGAGTGCTCTTAACTACTAAGTCACCCCCGCAGTCCTATATGCCAGCTTATTTTCTTACATCAATCAATCGCTAGATTAAAAATATCTTATGAAGTGGGCCTGTGTACGTCACATGAGGGAAACCGAGGTCCATGGAGTCAACCTACCAGAAGACACCAAAGACACGCTGTGAGAGTGAGGCACGCTGTGAGATGCACTGTAAGAGTGGCCCCTACTTGTATCCAGGTTTGGAGTAGACCCCTGGCTGCTCTGAGCGGAGGGAAGGCATCATCGGTTGCTTACCCGGCACACATACTGGCTCTGGGGTCCAGGTGAGAAGGTCTTGGAGCGGATGATAGTATTCCCTCGAAGAAACGGCCCTGGCGAAGGGGCACCCACCCTCCGGTCCTTGGGCCGCACCACTGTGGGGGATGGGGCCACGCTGTCCGTATTGGTCTCTCTGTCCACCTGCGGAATCAGTTAGTCTTAAAACCAATGTCCACCAAGTCTCGGGGCAAGCAACTCCCACTCCTGTTATTTCACCTTGGGCCACAGGCACAGATGACCTTCTTTGCTCTCATCTTGGTGGGCTAATCAGACTGGACTTATCAGAATGGCAAATGAGGCCAGATGCCCTTTCCTGCTCTTCCACTGCATGTACTGCTACAGCAGTGGTTCCCAACCTTCCTGATGCTGTGACTCTTTAATACAGCTCCTCATGTTGTGGTGACCCCCAACCATGAAGTTATTCTCATTGCTACTTCATAGTTATAATTTTGCTACTGTTATGAGTACTAGTGTATATCTGATATGCAGAGGGTCTTAGGCAACCTCTGTGAAAAGGGTCATTCGACCCTCAAAGTGGTTGGACCCACAGGTTGAGAACTGCTGTGCTAGGGGCTGGAGGAGGCACTGTCAGCTCCTGTAAGCCACGGCATTACTCAGGTTCTAGCATGCTGACCATCCATCTTACATACTTAAGCACCAGCCACATCCAAGACCTCCAAGACCTTGGCCAAGAATTCTTATATTTTTCTGGAGTTATTGAGGCAACTAGCACAACTAGCTCCTTTTGGCAATATGATTATGATAGAGCCATGTATGGTAGCACAGGCTTATAATCCCAGCACTCAGGAAAATGAGTTCAAGGCTAGCCCGGACTACAGAGTGAGACCCTATCAAAAACCAAAAAAGTATAAAAGCAAACAACCCCCCTCGTTCTCTACTGCCTGCACACAGCAGCCACCAGCAAAAGACAGAAACACTGAGTCCAGAAACTGTCTTAGCATAAACAGTATCAGCTTGAGTGTGACAAGAGCGCCCTCTAGTGGGGGAGACTGCAGAGACACGTCTTGGTGTAGAGGAGTCAGAAAAAAAACGGGCTTGGGTTTTGCTCTAAGATCTCCTGGCCAGGCTCCAGAGGCTCTGGTGCAAGAACACGATGTGTGTTAGACACAAGCATCCTGCAAACTCTGAAAACATAGATCTGCGCTCCAGGCTTATAAGCAAGGCTGGTGTTCCCATGTGCATTTTAGAGATGAAGAAATGGAGGCTGGGCGGAATGAAGTCATCTACCCAAGACTACAAGGCCAGGGGGAGAGTAGGGATCTGACCTAAGTCCCATGAGACTGCAAGGCTTGAGATCTGACCAGAGAAATAGGGAAGCCACAGAGGGCGGAAGAAAAGATAGGGACTCATTAGCCCCTTTTGGTGCACTGTTGTCTCCAAATGCGACTCAAAGTGCAGGGGCAGCCACTTCTGAGTACATAGCCCATTTGGAGAGCTGTCCTCCGATGCTGAGAGCCTTTTCTCACGGCCCAGATTTAGGGATGAAAGATTATCTCCCTGGGCTGGCTCTTTTTACCTTTAATGCGGGGTACTCCTCTGCCTCCGGGGAGACCTTTTCAGCGAAGACATCTTCTTCCCCCTCCTCTTCCTCTCTTTCTTCCTCCTCCTCCTCAGCTACTGCCTCATTCTCGCTGATCTCTTCCTCGTATGTCCTGTGGTGATAAAATGCTATGGTTATTCTCCCAGACAACATTCCGCCTCTACTCCCCTGCTCTGAAGTGCATCCAGTCAGGGTTGCTAAGACTTTTGTGATTATAAGGGTATTTATCAAAAGACTCTTCAATAAAGGGCTGGGCTGTAGTTTATTAGCGGAGCATTTTCCTAGCTTGTCTGATGTCTCAGTTTCCATCTCTAGGACTCCCCAAACATAAACAATCTTTTAATGAATTAATTAATGTGTGTATGCTTGTTGTATGTACACCATGTGAGTGCAAGCACCCATGGAAGCCAGAAGGGGGCGTCAAGATACAGAACATTTTATATCAGAAAGGTGCCCTTCTATCTAACCTTTCTACCTAGCCTCCTCTGTATTCCCAGATGGCCACCAATGGGCTTTCTTGCATTACAGATCAGATTTAACTTTTCTTGTGTTTCATATAAACAGAGTCAGACAATACATGCTCATGCATCATTGGCTTCTGTTTGTATGATTTTGAAGTACATCTAGGTCTTACATTGATCATCAGCTCTCTTCCTTTTTATTAATATTCCACAGGATGTAGTGTGTCTAGCTCTTCATCAGTCCATGAGCACTGAACTGCTGCTGTGTTTCAGACACCAAGACTGAAGTTTCTATCTATGAACACATGTGAATGAGTCTTTGCTATAGAGCCAGGTTGTCATTTTGTTAGACATTGCGTTATTAGTTAAGACTGCCAAAGTCAAAACAGCACAGAACTACTGTATTTCCCACAGCTCTGGAGGCTGCTATCTGATGTTACAGTACATATGGTTTCTCCTGAGGCCCCGTTCCTTGGCTTGCAGGTGGTTCCTTTCCACTGCTTCCTTGGTCTTTTCCATGCTCACAAGTGCCTCGTGTCTCTATGTGAGGCCAGAGTCCCTCTTCTTATACAGATACCCATCAGGCTGGATCAGGTCTGCCCCACCTTAATTCTCTCTGCAAGGTCCTGTCTCCAGATGCAGACACATTCTGAGGTACTGGCACTCAGTAGGGTTTCACCATATGAATTTGGAGGGGCATACAATTCAGCTCACAACAGATACATAGTTTAGAGATTTGCTGAATCAATTATTGTACATTTACTTTTTAACAGAACTAGCAAAGCGAGTCTCCAGAGTCATTTAATCATTTACAGTTCCAACAGCAATGCAGTGGCATTTCAGGTCTCTGTTAACACTTGGGATTGGAAGTCCATTCCATTGGGAATAGCCTTGCATCTTATTGTTGAATTTAACTTTTTTTTTTTTTTTTTACTTATTATTTTTGAGACAGGGTCTCACATAACTGAGAATGCCCTAAACTCCTGGTTAATGTATACTTAATTCCATCTATAGTTTGTGCTTTTTATGTCCCAGGACATCTCTGTAAAACATTTCCTATACACTTATTTATTATCTATTTCTTCATGGCTATACTGGAGACTGGATTTAGAACCTTATGCACACCTAGGCAAGCATTCTACCACTGAGTTACATCACAGCCAAGAGAATTTCCTATACTTTCTGTTAGAAGTTTTATAGTTTTTGCTTTTATGTTTTAGCTCTATGATGCAAACTAGATTAATTTTTTGACAGAGGTGAAATAAGAATCAAAGTTAATTTTTCCCATACGTATGTATAGCTAACGGTTCCAGCACCATGTTACTATCTGTCCCCCTGGTCTCCGCGGCTGGAAGAATTTGTGCGACTAATAGACTGCACATGTTGGCTGGTGATTTACACCTCATCCCATCTTGACTGCTCAAAGAAGTACATCACTGCCAGGCCCCGGACTGTGTGAACCAGTGTCACCACGCTGAGCCACAAGAATCCCAGCCAAAACAGAGCACACGACACACAGTCCGCTGTGAGACGCACTGTGGGGAAAACACAGCATCTCCCAGAGGGTTCCCCAATGGGCAGAGTCAGCCTGTGTTGATGGAGGGAGGAGGGAGCTTTCAGTATAGGGAGCTTTGCTCTCCTTTGTAGCCCCTCCAGCCTGTCTGGTCCCAGACACGCAGATCCACAGTGCACACATAGAGCGATCTGTAGGAGCCACTCACCAGTCCTTCTTGGCTGCTTCAGAAACTCAACAGTGCTGAAGTGGAGCGTGGCCATGCCACAGGTTCAGTGTGAGGCGCACAAGCTGACAGCCTCATCCAGTGTCACAGGCTGCTAACAGGGGAGTTAGGTGGCTTAGCCCTTGACCCCTAGGCCAGTCTCTGGTATTTCACTGTAAATCTGATTGAAATGTTCCAGGAAAATGACCCCACTCAATCTCGACAGCGCAGAGAATCACAACGCACACGGCATCTTTCACCCATTGCAGTAGCAAACAAAATAGCAGACACAAAATGCCAGCCGATGCTGCCATGTGTTGGCAAAGGGGTAGAAAACAGCCAAATCTCTGTGCAGAGGGAGAAGGTGAGCAAGCGATGCTTGGCTTTGGAGACGAGTTAGCAGTATCTGTCAAATCAGAAACACAGACTAGATCTAGTTTGTATTTTGGTGGTGCTGGAGATTGAACCCTGGTCCTCTTCCAGGCTAGGCCAACACTCTACCACGGAGCTATATCCCCAGCCCCAATCGTACATATTCTAGGTCGGTACAGTAGTTTAATTAAGTGCTAGAGGGTGTACGTTCAGGGTATTTTTAGTTACTGTTGATGGGAGTGTTTCCCATCAACAGTCCTGCCTGACACACACTTTGTCATGTGTGTTGAGCGGTGACGTGCCTCAGCCTCAGGGGCCCATGTGAACATGGCCCCAGAAAGACATCCGTCAGGGCTTTTCACTCTCTTAAGGTGTGAGGGTATCTTTTCCCCCTGTTTTCTCTCTAGTTAATTATCGTGTAAATGATGCGTGCACGTGAGTGAGGGCATGAGCATGTCACAGAACACACGTGGGGGGTCAGGGGTCAGAGGACAACTTTCGGGAGTCGGTTCTCTCCCTCTACTGTGTGGATCCTGGGGATCAGGCTTTGTGGCAAGTGCCTTCTCACGCTGAGCCATCTCCCTTGCTCTTCTACGTTTTCTGATACTCATAGCACTGTTTTGCTTGTGACTCTTCAAAGAAACGAATGCAGTTTTCTACTTGGGTGTGGCGGACGGAGAGCCTGACCAGTGTGGAAACAGAACAAACCAAGAGACAGAAATGCTCCTCTGATGCTTGCAGTGAAGCCACCTAAATAGTTAAAAAGAGAGGGAGGGGGAGGGGGTAGCAGAGATGCGTTGAGCCTTAACACTCGGTCAGTGCCCTAGTGCTAAGGGCTGGTCTCTGGGAGATCTCCACTGGACTCTGGAGCTAAGCAGGTGCACTGAAGCCAGTGACTGCCCCAGGATCAAAAGCCACCTCCAGGCCTGGGGGAGGGAGCTGCAGATGGACCCACCCCACCAAAGCGGCTCTGGGAGGCCTGACCCTCTTTGTAAGTTGGCATCTGGGAAGTGTGAATGGCAGGGGGTGGGGAGAGAGGGGGCCACAAGGGGAGCAAGAACAGAAGGTGGTTGCTAGGAGACAGCTTGAAAAGTCTCAGCACTAGCTTGGAATTCAGTAGAAACCACTGATCTTGTGCCAGGGTGTGGGGAGAGAGGACCTAGGCTGATTCTGGCATCCTAGCTTGGGTGACTGTCAGCATAAGGGTTGCCAGGGACAGGGAGAGTGAGATGGACACTGTGACCAACTCGGGAACAAAGGGATACAAAATTCCAGTGGCCTGGTATGCTCTTTATCACATGGAGAAATGGCAAAAGAAAAAGGGTGCATATGTCAGCAGCTATTGCCAGTGGGCCCAATCCAGCTGCTGCTTTTCTTCTGGGCAGTTTAAGCTGTGAATTGCTTTTACATTTATATTTATTTTTGTGTGGAGACAGGGTCTCAAAGTATTTCAGGCTAGCCTTGAACTCATTACGTGGCCAAGGACAAGCTGGAACTTTGATTCCCCTGCTTCCACCTCCACGGTGCAAGTATTGGAATTACAGGTATGTGGCCTCACACCCAGTTTATGGAGTGCTGAGGAATCGAACCCAGGGCTTTGTGCATGCCAGGCAAGTATCTATCAATTGAACTACATTTTTTTAAATAGCTGCAACTAACTAAATAAAAAGGGCAATGATCATTTGTGGCAGGTACAAATGCTAAGAAATGTACAAATGCTATGTGTCAATTCAGTATCTACATACGGAGCATCAACAGAGCTGGCTACTCATGGCCGATGGCTGCTTTCACACTGCAGAGACTCCTTGAGGAGATACAGCGGAAGCTGTACAGCCACAGCAGATGGTATCTGCCATCTGGTCCAGTCCAGGAAACATATGGTGACCCCTGGAGTCAAAGATTGTAAGGGAGGGTTTCTTCTAAGACCAATTACAGAATTCGGGACTGTAACAATGAGAATACAAAAGAGTTATTGAGCGTGCCCTCTAGGATGTTGACAATAGAGAGTCTGGTCAACCCCCCTCCTCATGCCCCCCACTCCTCACTGTAGGACTAGTCACGGCAGCCAAGTTAGTCAGCCAAGTGTCCTCCAGCAGCCATGGAAGTGTTTATTATGAGACATCTGATAGAGCATCCTACCACATAATGGCTACTTAAAAAAATCTGTTTCACAGACAAAGAAGGAGATTTTGAGTAGTGCCTCCCATCTCAGACTGGACACAAGTGTCACCCAGCGAACTTTTCCCACATCCTGACACTCAGATCACACCCGAGACAGGAGCCCACAGGAAGGTGGCTGAGCTCAATGTTGTATCCACATCAGACTGAGTTTAAAATCAAGCACCAAGACTATGGCCATGTCCTAGGTGGGGCTTACCTTCTGTGTGTCTAGTGGGAAGTGATCAATGCTTCTTCTCTCTTTCCTAATGACACTTGCCAGCAGTCACTGGGCACCCACTGTGTGTGCTGCATTTGGTCTTTATTAGTGGCCTTTCCTTTAACTCTAATATATTCACTATCATTGCTTCCAGTGAGACTCAAACTAGTTCAGAGTGGGTGGAGGAGAGAGCTAGGAAGGATGCAGGTATTGGCTTCAGTGTGCTAGCCTTCTCTTCCTCTTTTTTCTTCTTTTGAGATAGAGTGTCACATATCCCAGACTAGCTTCAAACATATGTGGCAAGGCTGACCCAGAAGTTCTGACCCTCCTTGCCTGTGCCACCTGAGTACTGGGATCACAGGAGTGCACCACCATACATGGCTTGCTTTGCTCCTTGATTTGGGTTCTGGTGTCACCTGACTTCTATAAACACATGGAGTTGTAGTCACTGTGGTCACCTGTCTGTCTGCATGCTAATACGCATTGAAGTCAGGTGCTATGTAGTCACTGCAGCGTTAGTCACAGCAGTAAGGCAGGGCATCAAGCTAAGTGTCCATCAGCACAGGGATGGATGAAGAGAATGCAATCTGTGTACACAGAATGTGAGTCAGCCATTCCTGTGACAGCCTTCTTGTGATAACATGGACGGACCTGGAGGAATGTAGGCTAAGTGAAAGAAGCCAGGCACTTCCTTACTTCTGGAATCAAAAAGTTGACCTCACAGAGAAGAGGGGAGAATGGTGGTTCCAAGAGGCTGTAGAGGGAAGGGGAAGAGAAGTCACACGGTGAGTACCACGTGACCCAGAGAGGAGACAGTTCTGCCATGCTACTGCACAGTTTGGTTACATTCAACAGCGGGTTGAGTCTAGCAATGGCTGAAAGAAACTGGGAACTGTGCAGGCAGAGGCTAGAGGATTATCCATAGGTTCTAGGCTAGCCTGGTCTGCATAGTGACTGTCAGGCTAGCCAGGGCTCTATAGTTAGACCCTATCTCAAACCAGACAGAACAAAACTAGCCAACAATATGGCTGGAAGAGCAGAGTCTGCATGTTGCTCTATGAAGCAGATATGTCAGCCATTAGCTTGCTGCTATCATGACCCACTATAGTTTCCAAAATCCCAATCTGTCACCTGCATGCATTTAATTAATTACATGTCAATTTCTTAAAAGTAAAAACGCAGCTGGGTGTGATGACATGCACTGCACTGGGGAGGCAGAGGCAGGTGGGTCTCTGGGAGTTGAAGGCTAGCCTCGTCTACACAGTTAGCTCTAGGATATCAAGGGCTACACAGAGAGACCCTGTCTCAAAAACAACAAACAAACAAAAAGTATAACTGGATTGCTGAGAGTTATACAAAGACAGGATTGAAACCCTAGTAGAAGGTTGCTGAAGTGTGTGGCGCCATATTGCTGTCCACATGAAAGAGTCCAGCAGCGTCAAACCATACAGTGCAAATACTGTCCTGTGCCCTTGTCCAGACATTCTGATCAGCTCAGGGAGAAAGCCTCCCAGTCCGGGGCAGGTCTTTAGCATGGCAAGACCACCCTGTTTTCCCCTTTAAATATGGGGATATGCCAGGCTGAGTGAGGAGCTTGTTTTGATGCTGTTGAATTTTCCACAGCTACCCGCTAAGGCAGAGCTAGCTCATCTGTCTCAGATTCATTCCTGCCTCTTTGCATTAGGGGCAGAAACTTGATTTTCACATCTAAGCAACAGAGCTCATTTCTCAATCTCCATACAGTGAGTGGGCCACAGGACTGGCCAGTGGGGTTGGGGATTGGGGGGGGTGGAAGCTGTTGTATGTGATTTGCAGAAGAGCTTTCTGGTTGGCTATGTGATACACAGGCATTTTCATTTTTAATCTTTCCTGATGGATGCCTGCCTAATGGCAGGTGATACAGCAGCCACCTTGTGCTTATAAAGCAGCCTCAATGATGGAGGTCTCATAGTAAAGATAGCAAGCCAGAGAGAGAGAGAAGGAGCCTGGGCTTCTAGTAACATTATGGAGATAGGATTGTTTCTTCCTATTCTTAAATAACAAAGAAATAACTTTAACAACTCCCACCCACCTACCAACTCCTCTCCTTATTCTTGTGCTGGGAATTGAACTTAGGACCTTATGTGTGTTGGGCAAACACTCTACCACTGAGCTACAGTCCCAGCCCAGAACTTTCTCATTTACATCTATTTTTGGTAACCTAGACTAGCCTCAAACTCACAGCAATTATTCTATTTCAGCCTCCCAAGTGCTGGGATTACAGATGTGAGCCACCATGCCTGGTTTTAATTTCTTTCTTTATTACCTTTTTTTTGAGCCCGAATAAATGTCAGGGCATCAAAACAAACAACCAACATCAGGCAGAAACAAGGCATGGGAGATTCACGGAACACAAGTCCCGGAGAAGGGTTTTAGGTGCCACTGGGCCAAGCTGGCCTTGTTTGGGCACAGCGACTATAAACTCGGGTCCTTGATGATATTCCCATGGGAACCTTCCCTTGCACTCACTTACCAGCTGCCCTCCAGCGTCTGGGAGCTGCTTCTCCCCTCCTGCCTCTTCTCTAGCTCCACAGCTGTCTGTTCCAGCAAGGCAGACACAGCATCCTGCAGAGACAGAGGCCGCCAGGTCAGTGGGCCCTGGGTACCACCATACCTACCCGGCATCCCAGACAGGTAACCCTCCTAGAGAACAGAGGGGAAAACCCAAAGGCCGGAGCAGCCAAGCATCCGGCCCATGGTGGCTCATTCATGGGAACTACTGTTTTTGTTTCATTGGCCAGTCTACAGAGCATCCCTCTATGTGTGTGGACCTACTTAGCAGAGTTAGTTTAGCAGTGAAGGGAAAGAATTATAGTCCTGATGGGAGGAGACTAGAGCTGTCAGAGTCTTCACGTCATGTGAACTGGCTGGTTTTGTGTCAACTTGACACAAGCTGGAGTCATCAAAGAGGAAGGAGCCTCAATTGATAAAATGCTTCCCTAAGATCCAGCTGTAGGCCATTTTCTTAACTAGTGATTGGTAAGGGAGAGCCCAGCCTATTGTGGGCGTGGCCACTCCTGGGCTGGTGGTCCGGAGTTCTATAAGACAGCAACTGAGCAACCCATGAGAAGCAAGCCAGTAAGCAGCACCCTTCCATGGCCTCTGCACCAGCTCCTCCCTCCAGATTCCTGCCTTGCTTGTCCTGACTTCCTCTGCTGATGAACATCGCAGTAGAAGTGGAAGCCAAATAAACCCTTTCCTCCCCAACTTGCTTTTTGGTCACGCTGTTTTGCTGCAGCAACAGAAGCCCTAACTAAAACATGAACCATCAACGACACAGCAATGTGAGAAGGATCAAGAGAGGGGCAAACACTGTGTGTCTGGGAACAGAGAAGCAGTGGCAAGTGTGTGTGTGTTGGGGGGGGTGGTTTGCATACATGGAGGGCCTCCAGGAGAAGAAACTGAGTGGTGTCGTTCCTGGGGGAAGACTGTGTGACTTGAGAGAAGTACTCAACCTCTCTGACCCTCATTTTCTCCCCATGAGCACAGGAAAGGTCCTTATGAAGATTAACTGTGATGATCTATGCATAGAGGAGTAGCCTAGCAGACAGTATTCAGTAGACAGCCCCTGAGGAAGGATGGAAGCTGCGGCTTTCTCATCACACGGTTAATTTGCCATCATCCTCAGTTGGGGTACCCGAGGATGGGAAACTCCTGACAAGTTCTTTGTGGGAGGAAAGAAAGACCTAGAATTAAGCGAGGACCATGACAGGTGGCTTGCTCCTATATAGCAGCTTACTGAACCACACAGCCATCATGCTCTTTGGGGAGGAGCCATGAACCACTGGGCGGCTTATTGGATGTATGCCTTTTTTGGTTTGGGTTTTGAGATAGGGTCCTTTTCTTTCTGTAGCCCTGGCTGGCCTAGAACTTGCTCTGTAGACCAGGCTGGCCTCAAACTTGCAATAATCTCCCTGCTTCTGCCTCCCAGTGCTGGATTACAGGCACTCACAGAGGTGGTTTGGGGATGTTCTCAATGACTAGCACTAAAACATATTTCCAGCCAAAGCAAGGAAAACATTTGCGAGTAACTCAAAACAGGCCAGTTGCCATTTACCCAGCCCTTGCAACAACCGCTCGCTATGTCCATTTCCTCAAAGTTTCCCAACAAGCTTATCAAACTCCTTACTAGATACGAAAATAAACAGAGGCCAGAGAGATGACATATTGGACTTATCTCAGCCCCAAACAGCCAGGTTCTGAACAGCCTTCCCTAACCCTCCTCCAGTCTCAGGTTCTCAAGAAAGAACTGTGTTCTAACTCTCAGCTCTCTCCTTCCTTCCACACTTCTTTTTTTTGAATCAGAGAAGCAATATAAGGTACAACAGAATACAGAAGGAAATGAAAACCCACAGGAATCTGGGTCGGGAGCTCCCAGAAAGGCCAGTCTTGCATAGCCCTCTCCTCCCATTTGCTTCCTCTTCTTCCTACCCCGGGTCTTCTCCTCAACCACTGCAAGCTTGTTTCCAGTTCATCGGGCGCTGCAGGTGTGGAGATGGGAGTGTCTAGTCCAGTCAGCCCACTTAGCCCACTCACCATGTGGTCAGGCCCTGTAGCTCCTGCTGGCTGGAGCTCCCTGCTCTGTTTCTTCAAGTATTTGTAGCTCAGGAGGTTGTACCAACGTGTTGACCTCTCCCCAGATCGGCATACCTCTGTCAGGCTGATCTGGGCACCTCCCTGTTAGGGGCAAACAAAGGGACAGTGTAAGTATGTCAGCTAATGTCAACAATGTAGAAAAAGGCAGTCCTCCTGAGATAGGGGTGGAGCTTCAGGGGTCCACTATGTTGGCCAGCCTGGTCTCAAGTGAACTCAAGCCAGTCAAGTAGCTAGAACTAGGTGCATGTCACCACACTCATTTACATATCCCACCTCCTTCCCTTTTAAAGATAATTTTGCAATATAACCCAGGCTGCCCTTGAATTCACTACGTCACCCACTCAGCCTCCTGAGTGCTAAGATTAAAACCATCATGCCGCCATCTTCAGCTTCTATGGATTATATATCTAGTATCTTCTGACGCAGATCTGACACTTGTCTTCATGTAGCCAAGGCTAGCCTCAAACTTGCTGTGTAGCTGAAGATGACTTTGAACTTCTGATCCTTCTGTCTCCACCTCCCTAGTGCTGGGATTGTGGATATGTCCCACAAGGCTCACATGTGACCCAGTTTTTAAAACCAGGTTATTTGAATTTTGCTTATCAATACTTTTGTGATAATCTGGGTTAGGTTCTGGGTTGAGCACTAAGGATAACAAGGGTCCCTGCACAGTCCTCCCTACTTGCAGCTGAGAGTCCCAAGGAGCACAACACTGAACAAGTAATTACATGAGAGGTTGCTTTTACATTCCTTACGGAAGGAATTTGCCAACACCTAGCAAAAATATGGATGCATTTTACCCTATGGCTTAGGAATCACATGTATAGGTATCATGTGATACCTATAGACACCAATCAAAATGACCATGAACAGGAGCCTTCATTTTGGCTTTCTTTGTAAGAGTCTAGGAAGTTGCTATGTAATTGAGACTGACCTTAAATTACTAATCCTTCTGACCCTACCTTCTGAGTGTGCTGGGATTATAACTGCACACATAGATGCAAAACCATACACAGACACACACAGACACACAACCAGACAGACAGGCAGACAGACAAACACACACACACATTTGCACCATGTCTGAGGTACAAAGGGTAAGATGATCAACAAGAAATAATGAGGAGGGGCTAGAGACACCTCTGTCTCTTCCAGAGGTCCTGAGTTCAATTCCCAGCATCCACATGGTGGCTCACAACCATCTCTAATGGGATCTGATGCCATTTCTGGCATGCAAGTGTACATGCAGACGGAACACTCAGACATAAATAAATGAATAATAAAAGAAAGAGGAGGAGAAGGACGAGGAGGAGGAGGAGGAGGAAGAGAAGGAGGAGGAGGAGGAAGAGAAGGAGGAGGAGGAGGAGGAGGAGGAGGAGGGTAAGGAAACAAATTTAAATGGCTACCTATATAAGGTACATGGCAGGATCAGGGTTGAGGTCAAAGAGTGGGAACTTTTCATGCACCTTTTCTTTGAAGCATACAAATGCATCCTTTAAGTTAAAAATGAAGAGCAACAAACTAACTACCTCACAGAGAAGGGAGCTGTTGAAGTACAGCATTCTCCAGTCCAGCCCCTGTGGGAAGCCCCACGGGCTAACCTTACTCATTCCTTAGGCATTTAAGTGGTTCATCCAAGTCCTCTTCTAAAGAGTTCAGGACAGATTTGGGGTTCAACTCACCCACTATCTTCTTTGTTTTCACATACCAGTTGCTGGATCAATGGATGGCAGGTGCATCAGAAGCCAGCTTGAAAAGTAGGCCAATAGCCAGGGAGAGCTCATCTAGGGCATGGCCTCTCCAACCCCCTTGAGAGTCTGTCTTCTACTTCCTCCTTCTACACACTGGGCACCTCTAATGCCAATCTGAATCTACACTTTTCCAAAACCCAAGACTATTTGAGCATCAACATGATGCCACAAGTAGAAAATGCACAAAGTGACTTAAAATATTCTATAATTACCTTCAGGCTAGGAATACAAGGTGTATCTGAAACAAACAAATTTCCTATTTAGACTTGAATTCCAGCTCCAACATATTTTATTACATATGCAAATATTCTAAACCAGAAAAACAAAACAAAAAAAAAGCCCCAAACATACAAACACCCACCCCCTTTTTGAAATCTGCAATAGTTCTGGTCAAGTATTTCTGACAAGGGTATTCAGCTTAAAACAGGAGGTATCAGATCATGGCACGGAAAGCTAAGTCTGGATGACTGACAGCACTTTCTAGTAGGATAGTGTTGAGGAGGAAGAGGAAGCCAGCATGCACTGGCGCTTCCCTGTTTTGACACCAGCTTCCTCACCAGGGAAAGGAGGAGAATAGCTGCTATCTGCAGGGCTGGAGGTGGTTGTTGTCAGTTCAAGAGTGAAATGGCTGGCATGCTTCAGGCAGCAGAATACATGTAAGTATATACAAGAATATGTATATTACCCCTTTATTCATTCAACAAGTATTCCCTGCAGCCAGAGAAACATCTAGAACATGATGCCTCCCCAAGGGGATGACAGTTTCCAGGGGAGACATTCAAACACACTGAATATTGCAGTTCAGAACATGACAGGCTATGTTTGAGGTTCAAGTGGGGGAGGGATCACGAGGACAGTTTGGAAGCATGATGCCCTCATCAGATTATTATTAATGGCAACAAGATGCACTGCCTGCTGGGACTGGCTCACAGGTATGAATAACATTCACCTTCACAAACTAGAAGTATTTTGAGGGCATTTACTTGCTCATGGATTTAGCGTACATGATTTACTGAATGGCTTAAGCGCTGGAGTGTACAAATGGAGCGGGGTGGGCAAACGGTCCAAGAAGACAGAGTGCGAAGGTGAGGGGATTCAGGGTTTGTGGGAAAATGGTGATGGACGGTAACCTTCAAGGGATTCCACATAGCACCACTTAGGTGTATTTTCTGTCCAGCTGCACAGGTGGCAGAGGGGTTCACATTGGCAGGGCTGGGCTTTGCTAAGTTAGTGATGCCAATTGAAAGAGGAAAAGCGGAGCTATTGTAAGGGCCAGTGCTGGGGTCTGCCCAGGCAGGACCTGAGCTGTATGACACTGGCCTCAGTGGCTGGGTGGGAGTAGGGTGACTCGGTGTAGAACTGTTGCCAATGATCTCAGGGAAGGTAGGACATGTATTCCCCTAAACCTTGAGGGCTGGGGAGGTGAGAGCCTTTGGTCACCCTGAAATGTAACACAGTTTGACAGGAACATATAAAGAAGGTGAGAGTGTTCAAATCCGTGTAGGTCCTTGGCCAGTTCACTGGATGAATGGGGCACGTAACTAACTTATTTTGGGGGCTTGCTTATTCTCTAAAATGAAGATCCGGATACTTCTTTCTGGGGCTCTGCTGAGGGTTAAATAAGGGACTCTTGGCCCAATGGTAAACACACAGACACTGTTTGTTAATGGTAGGGCTGATTACACGGCTTAAAACAGACTGAGGATTCCACAGCCCCAGCAAGACAGGGAAACTCCGCGAGGGAGCAGAGAAACCCTTTCTCCTCCTGTCTCACGGCCTCTTCTCCTCCAGCTACCAAACTGACACTGCACATTCCCAATGTGGGCAGGCAAGGAGGTTTCCCATTGGTCATGGATGGCAACAAGCCACTGTAAGATGAGTGCTTTGGTCATTGCTATGGCAACCAGCAATGGCCAGACTTCAATAAGGAAGGAAGAATAGAAGGCACCCACTTAGGAGAAGAAAACAGGGTTTAGTCTTTTCTCATTCTGAGATTCCCAGGGCTGAGGAAAAGCTTCAGCAGAGGAGGCTGGGTGTGGAAATGCTTCCTTCCAATGTCCACCATGTTTCCTAAACACTTTTTGTCACTTTTGTGGCCTCCAGGGAGCACCAAGCTAGCAAAGAAAGGACACCAAGGGCTCAAATGTATGCCCTGGAGACAAGGAGTCCAAATACAGCTTCTGCCACTGTGTAACTGTCTGACCTGAAGCAAGATCTTTCACCTCTGTGACTCAGTTTCCCCCTGGTACCAAGTACCTATTTTACAATGCAAGAGAAATCAATGGAGAGAGTGTTTGTCAGGGACCTAATTTGGTGTCTGTCAGAAAATCACAGTTGTATCCATGTGTCCATGGTAACATCATCATAAGAGGTGGGGTTTCTGTCATGGGCTGAGCAGGAGGGTGACCTATGCTCATGTCGGCTGAAGCACATAGCCTGTGTGGATACTCTGCCGTTTTATGTCTGTGTTACACAAAGTGTGACCTGGTACTATAGCATTTCCATCCCCTGGGAACTTGTTAGAAATGTAGATTCTCACGTTTGCTGAATCTCTATTTGCATTTTGGCCAGAGAGCCAGGAGACTCACAACACCCACCATGTGCATCCATGCTTCATCAGACACTGGATCAGCTGGGATGGTTGACAACAAGACCTGCATTACAGATCTGGGGACTGAGACTGGGCATTGCAGACTCTCAAGTGACAGGGCTGGGAAGGGCTAGCCTGATGACTTATCCTTACATCCTGAGGATGCAGTCCCCAAATTCCCCAGAAGAAAGGACTCTCCATCACAAGCAGACCCAGGTAAGGCTGGACAGTTAAGAGTCTCACATTCTGGGCAAAGGCCCATGGCTACCATCAGGAGAAACACCAGCCTGCAGGAGAGGCAGCAACTGCCATAGCTAATCTCTCAGCTTCCAGACATGGATACAGGAAGAAGGCTCAGTGCCATGGACAAATCCCTCGCCTATCTTCTATACCAGCTCCACATTCTCTCCTGTCACTTGAACCCATCCCTTTCCTTCTCTCCCCACCCCCCTCTTAATCTTCAGTTGAAACAGGGTTTCTCTGTGTAGCCCTGGCTATCTTGGAACTCACTCTGTAGACCAAACTGGCCTTGAACTCAGAGATCCACCTGCTTCTGCCTCCTGAGTGCTGGCATTAAAGGCGTGTGCCACCACTGACTGGCTGAACCCACCCATTGTTAACACAGCCCATACTACAGTTTGTCTGCATGTTAGCTGCAAATGTTAGATTCTTCTTGAAAGGGCTCTCTTACCAGATCTCCAGTGCCCAAACTAACAGGCTCCCAGCCAGGGTGAGCAGAGCTCTCTTTTAACTCTAAAGCCCTCATGTTTTAAAGACACTGGAGCTGTCATCAAAACACTCTGAAATAGCATCAGAGTTAAGCCTTACACTTTGTTCAGCTCATTTGTATCCCAGAAGCCCCTGGGGAGGGGTTACTCAAGGTTGAACAACCTTGCTCCTCTTGTATTTAAGTGTATGGTTTTCATGAGGCCACTGTATCTCCAACCCTGGCGCCTGCCAATGCAGAGAGGAGGAGGAGGAAGCTGGAGGAGCAGGAGGTGTACCGTTTACTGAGAACCTGTGTCAGACACTTCGGAAGGTGCTTTGTATGCATGCCCACAGAAGCCTCAGCACCCAGCAGTGGGCCATCAGGAAGGCGCTCTAGATGAAGAAAGTGGGAAACAGAAGTGTTTAGGAACTTGCACCATGGAATTACGTGGTGGAGGTGGGATTTGAACATCAGGCAGTTCTTACTACTCTGTGCTTCCTGTCTGATCTCTAATACTGCACAGGGAAGCTAAGGTAGATGGCATGCACTTCCAGGTCATTTTAGGTCTGTTACTCCTCTCATAATAGGGGCTCCCCGAAGCCACAAGGCTGAGACCACTCTTCTAGAGTGAGGCATCTCTGCCTAAAATCCAGAATGAGTGTGACACATACCCCAACCTGTATCACCTTCATGCCTTAAGCACTGAAGGGCAGGTGGACAGACAGACAGACTCAGCCCTCACCAGACACTCCTCTGCATGGCTCCTGTCAGTGGTACAGACATCCACTCGTAAGGTCTTCTGGTGAAGGGCTGGGTAGGACATGGATACCCAGAATGCTTCATTGAACACAAGGGTATCTGCAGCGTCCAGAGGCCGGGTTCTAAACAGGCAGGTGCTGCTTTCGGAGCAAGGCAGAATGGCTACACGGATGTTCCTGGAGGAGATAAAACCATCAGAGAGCTGGTTCAGCCATCTAGGATTCACATACTACAGAAATCCCCAGGGAGATGGCTGTGAAGGAAAGTGCAGAATGTCTTCTGTGAGGGATTTGGGAAGAGCTCTAGGGTACCAACTCTTCTTCCTGGGTCTCTAAATTCTTAGTCTCAAAGCTTGTGGAGGCTGAGACCAACTGGGTGCAAATGTGGGATCATCCAAGGGTATTCATGAGCACTGAACAATGCTGAGAACAGGGCCACTCACGCACTCAAGGCAGATGCTGTAGTTCCTGCAGGCAGGAATTCGACAATTGGGTTTGGTGTGTACATGTGAATGGAGGTCAGATGTCAACCTTGTATGTCATTCCTCACATGCTGTCTACCTTGGGTTTTTGTTTTTTGTTTTTTTTTGAGATAGATTCTCTTGTTGGCTTGGAACTTGGCAAATAAGCTAGGCTGGCTGGCTAGTAAGCCCCAGGGACTTGCCTATCTATGCCTCCCCAGTGCTGGGATTACAACTGTGTGCTACCATGCCATGCTTCTTTAAGGGGGTCCTCGGGATGAGACTCTTGTCCTCATACTTTTGTAGCAAGTACTTTATCAAAATTTCCAACAAAACCACAGATGTGCTTGTCCTTATACCCGGGCCTTGCTCCTCTAGGCACAGCAAGCCCTGCACAAGGACCAAAGAGAATCTGGACACTTCTGGTTCTGGCCTTAAGGGACAGAAACTGGAGACAATCTAGAAATCCAGTCTGGTTTCCTTGGGTTTTGTCAGCCTTCTCCTCCCCCACCCCCAATATCCTATCTCAGGACTGAATATAGCAACTGTTGTCGCTCTCCAGGCCTTATGGTTTAGTTCCGGGAGGAAATGCATAGGTAGATGAGTACAACATAATATAAGCCCAGTACAGCAGGAATGCATGTAGACAGAGCAGATGCTTGCCATCTTGGTGGCCTCTGGGCAACACCCAGCCATGTCTTTCCTAGAGAAGAACAGGGACTGGTGTTGACTGAGAACCAGAGAGTCGTTTCTGTATAGAGAAGGTAATGGGGGACTAAATGTCCTCGTGAGATCACAGTCTGGGAGGTTTCCATGAAGGACCAGCTTGTCCAGCATTCCTAGAGCATCGTGTGGTGGACATCTAGGCTGAATGAGGAAGCAGGGAAGCTGTCTACAGTGCTACTCTCCAAAGCTGGTGAGCTTGGCATTGTGCCTGTGTGTACAGAGGCGCCACCAGCATGCTTGCTTCCATTAAATACCTGCAGCAGTATTTGGAGCTGGAGCAGGATGGACTTAAAGAGCTTTCCCATGGATGAGCGCAGCAGGCGAGAGGGTGATACCCAAATGCAGGGCTCCATACTCACACTTTCTGGTCTTGTTGCAGTAACAGAGCAGAGAGGTTACTCAGCTGGATGACTAATATTGCAAACTGCTTATTCTTCTCATCATATCTGAAATGAAAGGGCAGGTAGAACACCAATCAGCAAAAGATTTCCTTCCTTCCTCTCTCCCACATCTCTCTCTCCCTCTCTCTTCCCTCTCTCTTAAAAGCAGTGTCTCACTGTGTGGCCTTGTCTATGTAGACCAGGCTGGCCTTGAAATCACAGACATCCTCCTGCCTCTGCTTCTCTAATACACAAGATTAAGGGTGTGTGCCACCATGCCCAATATTTTCTTTCTTAACAGTCATGTCATGGTGTCTAGCTGCTCTGTTGAACATGGTCAGCTGGATAGCACTCACCCTCAGTGTTGTTGCCTCGACCAGATACAGGTCCAGAACTGGCAGCCATCTGAATTTTTATTTATTTGTTTGTTTATTATTGGGACAAAGTCTCATTACATAGCCTTGGCTGGCCTAGAACTTGCTATTTAGACCAGGCTGGCCTCAAACTCATAGAGATCCAATTAAAGATGTGCACCACCATGCTTGCCTTGTTTTAAAGATTTCTATACTTTTGATGTGCACTCTGTATGGAGGTAAGTGCAGTACCTACAGAGGTCAGGAGCATTAATCCTCAAGAGCTAGAGCGGCAGGCTGTTGTGACCCACCTGTCTATGCTGAGAACCAAACTTGAGTCCTCTATAAGAGCAGCTTAACTGATGGCTCTTAACCACTGAGTCATCTCTCCAGCCCCCTTTTATTCTTTTAAGTTTTAAATGTTATTTTATCATCATCATCATCATCTCATCATCATCAGAGACAGCGAGTGAGTGCAGGTGTGCCCATGTCATAGGTTACGTGTGGAGGTCAGAGGACAACTTTTGGAAGTCAGTCCTCTCTTCTCACTGTGGGTTTCAGAGACTGAACTTGGGCTTTCACGGTAAGTGCTTTTACTGGGTAAGTCATCTAACTGGTCCACATTTAAACTTTTAAAGAGGTACCAGAAATTAGTGTGAAATTTTCTGATATTAAAATGTGGAGGTCATCCCCAAGGAAGATGAACCAGCAGCAACAGCAATGCACATGCCAGTCAGAGCTGGGCTGCGGTCCCCAGGGTCAACCTGAGTTAGGATCCCTGGAACCTGGGTGGGATGGAAAGACTACCACTGTAAGAGTAGAAAACTATGCAAGCAGGAAGTCCATGTCCTCTGCCACTGTCTGGCTGAGTAACAGTCACAAGGGCTCAGTATCAGCCACAAGAAACTCAGCATTCCTCATCTACGGTGAAGGGGCCAGCAGCCTTCTACTCATGAGCTTACCAGGGCTAGACAGTCCTGCTTCTTCCTTGGATAGCCATGAAGGTACAGTACTGTCAATGAAGAAGAGGCCCTATGTAAACCCTCCCTCTGTCCTTGCCCCCATCACTTACTTCAGGGCAATCTGAACCCGAGTGGCACCCACGGCTTCTGGTTCATCACTGTCGAATGCAGCAGTTTCAGAGGTGCCCAGTCTATAAGACACCAAGGAAAGGGGTTAGTTTCCCCATACCTGCCCACCAACAAAGGCTTTTTCTGGAATCAGTGTTCTTGCTGCTGGCTGTGTGCTCAGTGTGTCTCTAGACCCTCATTTTCCCAGGTGCTTGGGATCCCTCTCTAGAATGGACTCCTTTCTCTAGCATCTGTTCCCCTGGCATACACTTTGCAGTTGTGACCCCAGAACCTGCATTTTCCCTAGGAGCCTTGGACACCACCTACATCTTTGCTGTCTGCATGCTGGGCATGGTTCCATGGGAAAGAGGGCTGCCAGGGGAAAGGTTAGGTCACTGAAAGTGCCCTCCTGAGGTCCTACCAGATCCTGTGAAATGTGGGCTTAAACACCCAGAGCTCACAGACTTCCCAAGAACAGTACACCACCTGGGAACGCACCTCTGCACAGAAGCCTCGTACACGCCACTGTCCCCAGCTACTGACTCATCAGACACGGCAGCGGATACACAGGCCACCTTCAAGCCACACCCTGGGGCTGCACCTGTAGCTGTATAAGGAGAGGGGAAGATGGAAAAGGGAACGCCAAGTTCAGAAACCACACAATTCTGACCCCATCTCCATAGTCCTAGCGAACTCCATTACCTCTGATCATTCAAGTAAGGTTCTTCTTGGCTTGAGACAAGGGAGGAGGTCATATGTGACTTCATGTCTGTGATGGCTATTTTTGGTTGTTAACTTGACCACATCTGGAATTAACTAAAACCCAAATGGCACACCTGTGTTGTTTTTTTTTTTCTTTTCCTCTTAATTAAATTATTTGAAGTAGAAAGATGATTCACTTCTAATACCTATCTCTGAGGTGGGAAGATCCACCTTTAATCTGGACCATACCTTCTGCTGGCAGCCAGTGTAAGGACACTGAAGAAAGAAGGTCTCTTTCTTTGCCTGCTTGTTCTTTCTGGCAAGTCCATTCCTTCACTGGCACTAGAACCTACTTATTTGGGATTCTGGGGTATACTGAAGACCAGCTGAGACATCCATCCTCATGGACTGAACAACTGGATTCTAAGATTCATAAGCAGTCATTGGGTTAGCTTAACTACAGTCTGTAAGTCATTCTAATAAATTCTCTTTCTCCCCCACCCTCACCCCCACATCTCTTTTTATATATTCATTCTATAAGTTCTGTTCCTCTAGAGTAGTGGTTTTCAACCCTCCTAATGCTACAATCCTTTAATATAGTTCTTCATGTTGTAGTGACCTCCAACTGTAACTTTATTTCTATTGCTACTTCATAAGTGTAATTTTGCTGCTGCTATGAATTGCAATGTAAGTATCTGATATGCAGATAGTCTTAGTAACTCCCGTGAAAGGATTGTTTGGGCCCCAAAGGGGTTGAGATCTACAGGCTGAAAACTGCTACTCTAGAGAATCCTGATTCATTCACTGTCTAACATCCCAGACTCTGGAACAAAACTGCCTAGCAGGGTAGAAAGAAGGCTCAGTAGTCATAAGTATTTGCTGTTCTTGCAGAGGCTTCAAGTTTGGTTCTCAGCCCCTGTATGGCAGCTCACAACTGCGGACACAGTTATACACTGGAGAAACCCAGTTCCAGGGGACCTGCATCTCTCTTCTGGCCTTCAAATCACCTTCATAGGCATGCATGTGGTACATGTAAGTACAAGCAGGCTAAACACTCATTCACATAAAGTATAAAACTTCCTGGTTTCAAACATGGCTCTGCCACACACTGCTTTATGACCTGGGAAACTGACTAAACCCCAATAAATCCTAGGTTCATCCCTTGTGAGGTAAGGATAGTAATACCTACTGTACTAGGGTACAGAACTGGGGGGACTAAGTGAGGGAAAGTCCATAGTACAGAGACTACTAATTCCACTGCATGGTGTTCAGAGTGTTTGTGTGTGTGTGTGTGTGTATGCATGCACAAGTGCAAAGGTGCATGTATTATGTATGCATACATGTTCAGACTAGAGGTCAACTCAAGTTCTGTCCCTCAGGAACCACACTGCTTGGTTTTTTAAGACAAGGTCTCTCACTCCAAGGCTCACCACTAGGCTGGATTCGTTGGCCATCAAGCCCCACAGATGCACTGTTTCTGCCTCCTCAGTGCTGGGAATACAAGCACACACTACCAATACTACTTCTCCCCTTCCCTTCCCTTTCCTTTCCTATGTGAATTCTGGGCATTGAACTCAGGTCCTCATGTTTGTAAGACAAACACTTTACTAGGTCCGCAGACCTGGTTGGTTTTGGTTTTCAACACTGGGTTTTGGTATAGAGCCTAGGCCATCATCAAACTCATGGTCTTCCTGCCTGAACCTCCTGAGTGCTGGGAAAACAAGCCAGAGTCACTGTGCCCAGAGCATAGCATTGTTTATTCTCTAGGTTCTCCCTACCTAGACAAATTAACAGCCCCTGTATCTTCAGGGACAGCAAGAGAGACTGAACATACAGTCAGCTTCTCCTCTCTACTCTTACCAGAAGTCTCTGGCTGGGGCTCATAACTGGACTCTTTGCATGTGGTACACGCTTCCTCCACGGCCAAGCAATGAGCATCTGGGGTGTGTAGGGCCCACTGCCAGGTCCTGAGCCATCAAGGTGAAGATGTCACATGTGACCATCCACAAAGATCAACTCTGGGTATTTCGCCCTACAACCTCCTAAGCACCTGTGCATGCCACAGTCTGGGGCAGATGGAGATGATCCAGGGCTTGATATATGGTAGTGCACAGAAACTGGGGTTTTGGCAGGCTGGGGAAATAGGCAAGTGGTGACTAGAGCCTGGGACACATCAGGTGCTGGAGATGAGGAGAAAGCTCTCCCAGCCTTGCACCACACCCTCTGAGCCCCATGACTTCCCACCTTCAGCCCCACATCCCCACCCTCCGTTAAACCACTTAAGGAGATTAATTTGTCTGCTGACTGAACGGCAGCACTAATCGCATAACCTGCTTAGCGGCTGAGCTCTGCCTGGCACTGCTCACTGCAGGGGAGGTTGCTGGAGATGGCATGAAAGAAACACATCCGTCACCTCGTGCTATCTCTAGTCCATGAGTCCCAAACCACCATTGGGAGGGGAGGAGCGGGAGGGTCTCTTTTCAGGACCTGGTTGGAGTCTGAGTGTCCTGATGTGTCCCTGAATCCTCAACAAAGACAGGTCTCACTTAAGCTGAGGTAGAGGTTCCTCCTGCACCCCCTTCTCTCTGGGGATCAATTTGCTGAAGCTTGCCACCTGCAGTAGTAGGAGGCTTGTTTTTATTTTTGTTTGAGGGAGCTCAGCGAGATTCCCTTCCTGATGAGGGAACCCGGGGATTCTCAGACCCTCTTAAAAGAAATGCGCAGAGCTTTTAGTTAACTGGGAAATCTCAGCCCCCAACCACTGGCTCCTATGCACAAACAGGCAATTCTGGGCACAGCAGCCACAACGCTGCCTATTCTAAAAAAGACAATACACATGTCACAGAAAAGTGAGGTTTAAATGGGCAAATATATGCGGCGGGTTCCGAACCTTGCATGCCTCACCCAAACGCAAAAGCCAATACTATTGTTGTTAGGACACCGAGAGTGCTAGGTGGAGCCACAGGTGAGCTTAATGAGCAATTTGCTACCTTGTCATGTCCAGTGGGGCCAGCAAGTACCAAGAATCACCCATTTGTGGGACACCGAGCTACCTCCCATCCTAACGATGGGGCATGACAAAGAAGGGATTGGGCTCTGGAGTCAGACATACTTAGTTTCTGGGGCTAGCAACCTTGGACAATGGATATTTCCTCTGGACCTCAACTTTCTCATCTATGAGATGGACAGAGAAGAAACAACCCATTTTTTTTTTTAATGCAATATATCTCAGATCAGTGTGGCGAATGGCAATTTATTATGCAACAGCTGCTACAATCTTCCTTCTAACAAGCTTACGTTGTCATTTCAGCAGCAGTATCCAGCCTGAAGATTTCCATTTGAATCCTAACCAGCTCCAGAATGTTCTTTTTGACCTCATGAAAAAAAGCAAACCGTTTCCGGGCTTCCCAAGGTCACACGGGTCCTTGTTGTGATTAGTATAAAATCCACATGCCTCACTCCCAGGTCTTGTGTGGTCAGGATAGTGCCGCTGATTCACAGCTTCTCAGCCCCAAGTTATGTATTTACTTCCTCCCTTCTTCGCTCCCCGCTCCCTTGTGCTACTGTGTGTATGTATGTGCACATATGCGTGTCACGGTGCACTTGTGGAGGTCAGAGGACAGCTTCTGGGAGTTTGTTCTCTCTTACTGTGGGTTCAGAGTATCAAACCCAGCTTGTCAATCAAGCTTGTGTAGTGAGCACCTTTACCCACTGATCTGTCTCATCAGCCCATGTTTTTTTTTTGGATTTTGAGACAAGATCTCAAAGCTTCCAATCAAATTAGCTACATAGTGGAGGGATGATTTTGCACTCCTAATCCTCCTGCCTCTTCCTCCTAAGTGCTGGGATTATAGATGAGTGCTGCCACACCTCCTTACCCCCCACACTGGTCCTTCTCATCATTTAAGCCTCTTTCTACCCTGAACCTGCCTCACCTCCATCTAAAGGCTTTACCACATATTCTGCTCTGTTTGCTTCACATGCTTTTGTCTGGTACCTATCTAATGCCTGCAGCTCCAGCTAAACCCAAGCTTTGCTAGAACAGGGAGGGACCTTGTCTGTCATCAACACTGATCCTCAGAAACTAAGTTTGCCATACAAGACATCTATGGAAGCCTTAGATGGATTAATCCATGTATATTCCATTAGCCCAGGTTCTGGGACTCATTTTAGTAGGTGCTAAATATCAGTTGAATGAAATCCACCACAACAGATCAAAACCCTAGCCCAGGAACCAGCACATTCTGAGTCTGTCAGCATCTACTGACTAGATAACTAACCACATAAAGACCACAGGAGGCAGTCAGGAATTATCACAGGAATCCTCTCCTCCTTGGTTCCCCATAAGGACAAGTGCTCCTCACCTTGGCCCAGTGTCTTGCCCTCAGGTCCTGGTTCCTCCAGCCGGTATCTTTCCCGGGTGCTGTTCCCGAGGCTTAGTTCACAAAGAGTGGTGCTCAGCTCTGGGTCTTCAAACTCCAGTGAGGTCAGAAAGGCATCTCCAGCCAGGAGGGGATCCGTGATGAGAGGGGAGCAGGGAGGGGATGGGGAGGAGAGAGAGGAGCGTGGCGACAGGGAGGTCATGGATTTTGGAGTGCCTGATAGAGAACGCAGGGCCTGCAGACGGCTGCCTCCCTCCACCTTCTGGGTCTTGGCCACCTCATCCTCATGGATGGTGGTGATGCAGCCCGAGGGCCGGAAGCCTGAGGCGCCCTCCAGGAATAGCAGTTCCACCTTGCTCTGGAGCTCCGAGTCCAGCTGCTCGAATGGGTCATAAAAGAGGTCAGTGAAGCTGGCTGAGGTGGAGGAGTCCAGGCTAGAGGCAGCCAGGGAGCCCCGGCTGGAAGTGAGTGACCCAGGGCTGCTGCCTGAAGAGAGCGACTGCATGCTGCTTGAGAGGCTGGGGACAGGCAGAGGAAGAAAGAGATGACATGGAGTGAGGTGGCTGCTGGGAACTGTGCTGGGCACTGTACCGGGCTCTGGAAAACACCATGGGTACTTGGTACGTATCTATCTTCCTAGCCCACTGACAGCCCAAGCTGGACCATGCACTCAGTTTCACTAAGGAGAAAACAGAGACCCCTGAGAAAGCCATGTACCCAAAGGAGCAGAGCTGAGATGTGGACCCAAGTCCACTGTCTTAAAGGTCTCCCACTTTCTTTGAGTTTCTAGCTTTGAGTTTGAAGGCTGGCTTCACACTCCTGATGCTCTTGTCTGAAGTGCTGAGTGCTGGATTATAGTGGAAGCCACACGCCTGGCTTCCACTTTCCCCGTCTATCTCTGCTACCCGTTGGCCACATTCCATCTCTGTTGAAATATTTCTTTTGTTTGCTTGTTTTCTTCGATTGACTGATTGACTGGTTGACTGTATAGCTCTGGTGGTCCTGAAGCTTGCTGGTATATAGACCAGGCTGGCCTCAGAGATCCATCTACCTCTTACCGCCAACGTGCTGGGAACTAAAGGCATGTGATACCACGCCCAGCCTCAATTCACTCTTTTAATAAGTTAAAATATTTAACTTAGAAGGAGACCTTACATCCTAAATGCCAATTGAAAGGCACTATCTATAGATATGAATAGGAAGAAACCACTTTTGTTGGGGGTTAGAGAGGGTGCTTAAGAACATACTACTATGAAGTCCCAGTAATATGCTTCAACCCTCAAGGCTTGAGCTTATGGAAGCCTACTACGTGCTATGAAAGTGGGTTGGCATGCATAAGTAATATGCTTTCAAACACATGGGTATCTTCTTGGGGCCATCTCTGTGTGTACAGTCCCAAGGGATGAAAGACTGTGGCCAGCCACCCTGGCCAAGCCCATATCTGCTAGAATTACTACCTTCTGGGCTTCTAAATGTCTTCACTTTAGCCAAGGAGGATCAGTGAAGGGCAGCATGGAGCTGGACCACTTCCTGGCCATCCCCAGGGGGACAGTCACCACCCACCACTCACCTTTTCAGCTGAGAGTGCAGAGTAGCCACCTGCCGAGTAGCCTCCTCCAGTTCTCTCACGAGCTGGTTCCTCTTGCTGTTTAACTTCAACCTGAAGGGAGAGAAAGCATAAGAACAATGTTCCAAAGGGGTGCAGTGCTCCAGCTCCCCTCCTCATCTCCAGAAAGAAAACAAGGCCTACGCTCTAAAAGCTGGACATGCCAACCCAAAGTCACATACATACACAGGAACTGTGTAAAAACATCTTACTATGTTGTTGTGGAGAAATATACTCTATATGAATTCTATAGTGTCTGTGATGCCACCTGCCATACATTAGAGACTAAGCTAGGAATCTTAACACATTGCATTGATTTAGTCCATAATGATATGTGCATGCGAAGAATGATTTTTTAACTGTTTTACAAATAAGGAAATCGAGGCTCTTAGTTAATAATTTACTCAAAATTATGGAATTAGTGGAAGAACTAGGATTCCTCTAAACTACCATTCTCTTCCTCTCCTCTTTCCACCTCCTCCCTTCCTCCATCCCTCTCTCCTTCTCTTTCTCCCACTTCCAACTGCTATCTCCTCTTCCCTTTCATCAACTAATTTTGACTGAGTACCGAGGTCACACTAGATGCTGTGTCCCTGGCACCTGGGACACAACAGTGAGGGAAAGAGAACTTATTGCCACTCTTACAGAGCATGAAGGGTTGGAGACAACAGGCATTCAATTAGCAGAGGCTGTGACAAGGCCCAGAATAATAGAAAAGAACAGAGGAAGGGATCCCTAATTTAGACTTTGAGCAAATGGCTTTGTGGCTAAGATTCCTGGCCCACCCTTGCCAGTGCCTTCCTAGGTTCCGGGGCTTAAAGCCAGATTACTCTCCCAGGCTCACTTACAGCTGGCTGAGGCATATGAACAAGTTCTATCCAATGTGTATCAGGCTGAAGTGGTTAAGGAAAGTGTCTTCCTCAGACTCTTGTGGCCTTAAAGGAGAGGTAGAAAGACTGTGAACTCCTCAATAACACGGAGGCTGACAGCTTCTGGGAATACTCAGATATTATATGATTATATTATAAGCTTCAGGAGTATTTATTCACAGAGATTTCAGGTTATTTCTTGCAGCAAATGAATCCCCTACCAATAGAGAAATTTAACTAGCTCGGTAGACATCATTTCTTAGATGAAGTGGCTGAGCTCATTCACTCTGCTGACGGGTCCGGGTGATAATTTCCATGTGGAGGTGACTTGTTGCTCCTCTCTGCCACCCTGCTGGAGAAGGAACTGACGGATCCTTGCTCCCTAGATTCAGGAAGTCAACAAGAGCCCAGCTAGCCCAGACTGAGGCTTGAGAGTAAGGGCTGGTTTTCACACAAAATCGAACCAAACCAGGCCCTCTCTCTACTACAACAGCCACGCATTTGCCTCATGTTTTTCAAAAAAGACCGGAAGTGGCACTAGACACAACTTGAGAGCGTGGAGGGTATGCTGGGCTTGTTACTGGGCAAGTGGACCTGTGAAATTACTGACAAGACAACTGGATTAGTAAAGCTGACTGGCCTTGGCATGACTCTTGGCCAACTCAATCTTTGGAGCTTTCCTTCCAGATTCTTGCCTGGGGCTGAAAGGGATGGCAGGTGGGGCCTGTAATGAACAAACCCAGAATTCTCAATGAGCAAAGCCCATAAAATGAAGATAAATCTGGGGTCAAGAGGTAGAGCACATGGTTTCTATAGAGCAAGCCAGAGTACGCTGGGAACAAATGCAGGTTCCTGCTAGAGACTGGGCTGGATGGTGAAGGAATTGTTGTCAGGCTGACTTAACAAGGGTAGCCACAGACAGGTGCTGTGGTCCCCTCCTAGATGCAGTAGGCTTAGCAGGCCAGATGGCGTGTGAGTGAGGTGCCCAGCACATGCTGGGGCCCATGAATACATCAAGCATGGAAATAGGCAGACGATCCAGGGGGTGGGGACTGCATGCCTGCAAGCTGTGGCTTGGCACCTGGAGTGCTGGTTAAAAATGCAATAGCCTGGGCTATGTCTCAGGCCTGAAGAACTAGTCTCCAGGGTGGCGTCATGGTACCCACGATCTAACAAGCTTCCTGTATGACTGCATACTAACTCTGATACATGGTTGAAATTGAGAGTGAGGCAGGGGGGAATGTAAAGAATGTGAAGACAGTTCTGAAGGAGAAAGAAAAGAGGGAGGGAGATGGGAGGAGACATATAAAAAGGGCCTAGGAGGGCTGAAGAGGAAAGAGGAAGAGAAGAAAGAAAAAGACACTAATAACACACACACACACACACATTCACACACACACTCACACTTACATACACACAGACACACACGCGCACACACACACGGGAGAGACAGACAGACAGATACTGAGACTTACAGAGAAAGGAAGCAGGAATTTAGAGGCCCAGCAGTGAATACAGACAGACAGGGATCAGAAGTAAGCAGCTGTAGATTCATCAGTACCATTCCTACTGTTTCTGTGGGTTCTCTTCTCAGACCCCTCTTTGAACACACACGGCTTCTTGCCCCTGTGCTCACTGCCTTCCTGACTGCTACATCCCCCCAGAACCCTGTCCCCCATCTACTTCTGTGTGACCCGACCAGCAGCTGTGGAGGAAAGTCTAGACTGGCTGTGTGGATCTGTTGCTCCCTTGGAGTCTCTGGACCTTTGAAGGATGAGGTTGAAAGCAACATTGAAAGGCCTTCTGAGTGGCAGCTCCATAAAGTGAGTAAGTGCTTGATTCACAAGTGTGAATCCCAGCTCTGTCACTGGGCGATGTCAAGTGAGCCTCAGTTTCCTCATCTGTAAAACAGGGGTTGCTTGCTCTCAAGTTTCTGGCACATCTGCAGTACACCATATGAGTACCTAAAGGACTCTCTGTTCTAGCTTCAGGAAACGAAAACATTCACAGCAGTGAAACGTCTCAGTTCACAATCCGGCCCAACGCCTGCTCGCAGACTTCCAGTACTCAGTGCCGTTGTCTTCTTTCTTCTCCATGAGGCCAATGAAGCCCACATTGGTCAATGATTTGCTCAGGGTTAGCATGTATAAAGTGTCTCTTCTGATCCAGCAAGAATCAAGTAGGGCTGTGATCAGTGTGCTATCTCCAGCTTCTGGCAGAGAAGCCGATGGATAGCCAAAGGTTCCCAGGGACAGTCTCTGGGTCTAGTTGCAGATGAGAGTCCTGGTACTGGCACAGAGGTCCAGTAAGAATCTGTTCAGGCCACCCACCCATTTTTACTTTCAACAAACACTAAAGGCACAGGACATATAGACAGAACCTTTACCCCAAAAGGTATGGTTCCAAGAAAATTAGCATAATGCCTTTGGGCAAGTGCTTCTGAGGGCTATAAAATAACTATTATTATTATTATTATTATTATTATTATTATTATTATTATTATTATTATTATTATTTGAGACAGGGTTTCTCTGTTGTAACTCTGGCTGTCCTAGAACTCACTCTGTAGACCAGGCTGGCCTCAAACTCACAGAGATCTGCCTGCCTCTGCTTCTCAAGTGCTGGTATTAAAGGCATGCGCTACCACCTGAAAAATAGCAATTATTTAAGGTCCACTGTTCTCCTTATACTAAATTGGTGATGGGTCAGAGCTGGCTAGCCATTCCTGCCAGTGGAGGATAAAAGGGAAGTGGATGGATTTTGGATGCCCCTGTTAGTAATTCTGATAATGTGCTCGGCTAGAAAAGATTGGTCCAGTTAGCAATCAAGGGATTCTTTGAGGCTCTGAGAGGCTGGACAGAGGCTGAACAACCAGCAGACACTGTAGTAAAAATGGAGCTTTACACTGTAGTAAAAAATGTTGCTAGGATGCCACAGAGAGCTAAGTGCTTTAGAGGTTAGGGGCTGAAGGGCTGTGTATACACAGAGTCCATACAGGCACCTGGCATTCCAGACTGCTTCTCCTGAGGCACAGGCACATTTCCCTGCTTTACGAACTAGGCTTGTACCTGGCACTGCTGGGGAAATGAATCCCTTTGCTTATTCCAGCTCCCAAACAATCACCCTCATTTGAAAATCACTGTGTATGGGGGTGGATGTGTGGATGCTTGTACAAATATTATTAAATCATAAAAAAAGAATGAAATACTGTCATTTGGAGTAAGATAGATGGATCTGGAAGACGTCCTGTTAAATGAAATAAACTGGGTACAGATAAACACGGCATGTTCTCATTTTAGAAGCTACGAAATCAATCTCACAGGAGCAGAGAGGAACTGTGGTCGCTGGGAAGGCTAGAGGGAGGTCTGATAATAAGTCCCAAAATACATTCACATGGGGGAAATTAGTTCTGGTGTTCTATATTGCAGTTGGATAGCTGCAGTGGACAGCTTGCAATGTATTTCAAAACAGCAAGAAGAATCTGAAAGCCACCTAATACAGAAATGATAAATGTTGACAATTAGAAATGCCAATTATCCTGGTGTCATTGCTATTCAAGGTGGACATACGCTGAGATATCATCTACTTTGCATATATTTACAAGCACTGTTTATGTTAATATAAAAATTTAAATGAAAAGTCGCTAGCTTCAATTCTGCGCTCCTTAAGGGGTGGGTGGAGATTTTGCTGAAAGTCTGCTATGGACAAAATGAAAATAACCAGAAGAGACTTGCGGGTCATTAAAAAAGTATTCCCACCCTTCCCTCCTCTCTGTTGTGCTCTCATTTTTTCTCAGTCTCTCACACACTCTCCCACTCTCTCCTGCACTAGACAGTCTATTTCCTATGGTCCTAGAAGCTGGGAGGTCTGAGGTCATGTTTCCAACAGATTTGTTTACTGGGGTGGAGTTCCTTTGTGACTGTGGTGGCTTGAATGAGAATGGCCCCCATAGGCTCATCTGTTTGGACTTTTGGTTCCCAACTGGTGGAGCTGTTTGGGGATGTTTATGAGGTATGTCCGTGATGGAGGAAGTGCGACACTGGGGACAGGTGTCGAGGGCTTCAGGCCTTATTACACTATTTGTCGTTTGTTCTCTCTACTCCCTGCTTGTGTTTCAGGATATGAGCCCTCAGCTTGCTGCTCTAGCCATTTGCTGCCCTGCTCCCCTGCCAGGATGAACTCTAACCCTCTGGAACTGTAAGCCAAAATAAACTCTTTCTTCTGTAAGTTGCCTTGGTCACCCTGTTTTCTCATAGTAACAGAAAAGTAACCACTACGCCGGTTCCCTGACAACAGTCTTCTCACTTTGACCTCACATGATAGTCATCTTAAATTCTGGATCTCGCAGATCACCACAGCCACGCGTGCAGATGACATGCTACAAGACAGCCTTTCAAGAATGACGGCCAGAATGAACGATCAAGCGGATGGATGGATGGATGGATGGGTGAATGACTGGGGAGTGGAGGAGCTCCTTCAAACACAATTTCCTATTTTGTAATGTGGGAGGGGTAGGGGTCGGAAGGAGCACCAAAGGAAACACAGAGTCTGAAACAGGTTTGAGGTAGACAGCACAACCTTGTGGCTTGCTGCTTAACTCAAGGTGTCAGATGATGTCAGCGCACAGCCTTCTTCATGGTCTACATTAATTGTCAGTATTTGAAAATGAAAAATCCACGATAGCCTTTTGATATCCCACTGTGGTGTACAGCTCAGTAGTAGAGCACTTACAGCATGTGTGAGACCCTGGGTTGCATTCCCAGCACTACAAAAAATAAATATGAGGACCATGGGGATTACAGAGTCCATTCTCTCGTTTGCTGGATCTAGGAGATGGCACCCAATTTAGACGAGTAGGGTTAGTGCCCTCCACACTGACAGATCTGTGGCTAGGTGAGTCTCAGGCATTTCTACCACCTGCTTGGCCCTGAAAGCATTCCATTCTGCAGCCCCCATGCATACCACTGGCCTTCAAACTTCAACTCCTCAGAATGTGCTAAAATTAGTTTGGTGGGTCACGAAGAAGAAAAAGAAACAGCTGTATATTCTGGATATGGTTCCAGATACCCCCATGGATACCAAAGCATTCAGATGTTCAAGACTGCATATAAATAAAATAGTCTCTGTGTATTCCACATACATATTCTCTTGTACGCTTTACTATTATTTTATTGTGGTTGTGTGTGTGTGTGTGTGTGTGTGTGTGTGTGTATTTGTGTGTGAAAGCATGCCCAGTTTTTCCACTCCTTCCACCATGTAGGTCCTGGGGATTAAACTCAGGTTGTCAGGCTTGGTGGCAAATACCTTTATCTACTGAGCCATCTCACCTGCCCTCCTGTACGCTTTAAATCATTTCTATACATTGTATCCCAACACAACGTAAGTGCTATAAAATTAGCATATAATAAAATAATGCATCGAGTATTTGTATATTTTGATACATTAAATTTTAATCTACTCTTGAGACATTTTCAATCTATGATTGGTTTCTAGAATATGGAATCTATGAATACCAAGGGCTGACTGTTTAACAGAAGAGAGGAAACATCAGAAGACAGAGCTCCCACCCGCCCCTGCCCCAACCCACCCATTCACACACAGTGAGTTTCAAATGTGTGTATGTGTTTGGGAGCAGGAATAGGAAGGGGATTCATTTTCCCAGTGATGCCAGGTACAATTGCCTAGTTTGTAAAGCAAGATGCTCACTGTGTGAAACCCGTGAGTCTCCTTACAGCACTGAAAAGCCACTATCCTGGGTAATAAAGTGCTACGAGGCTTAGTTCAATGAGTAGATACCCTTCTGAGAGCCTGCACAGACTTTTGGTACTGTGTTTCCTTTCTGAAGTACCAGGGTCCTAGTGCACAGGGATGTAAGTCATCTTTTCTGATATGCTACTCTGTAAAGCTGTGACATCTCCAACTGAGGGTACCCACAGGGCTGCTAGGGTATCCCCACCATGATCCCTCACTTCCAGCTCCTGTAGGGCTGACAGGTCATTTTGGCATGTTCTCCCTTTTCCTTGGATCCATGGGACACATCTCCTCACCCCAGACCCACCTCTCGGTTAGCGCCTTGCTTTGGGTGTCCCTGGCAGCCTGCAGGTCCTTCTCCAGTCGCCTCCGGGCCATCTCTAGCTGCTCCACCTCTCCCTGGGTCCACTTCCGGGGGCTGATGAAGCGCATCTCCTTCAGTAGTTCCTCCTTCTCATTGATGAGGATCAGTCGGTCCCTCTCTGAGTCTAGCACCCCAGGCCAGGCCTCACTGTCAAGTTTGGCCAGCTGGATCTTGAGGTTGGCGATCCTGGGAGTTGAGAAGGCAAGTACGATAGATGAACAATGGTACTGCAGGAACTGGGAAACAGGTGGTTTTTCTAAGGATGTGAAGTAGCAGGATTCAGGACATCCTCAGAGTGGACTCTGACAGTTACTGCTTTTCTTTTGATCAGGTCCCAGCCTGCTGCAGTAGAGACTGGACACCATGGCAGGCAACGCTTCTTACCATGAGCTCCGGGACCCTGAGTGAGGTACTCATATCTCTGAAGGGAATTAGATGTCTTTCACAGGAAGATTTTGTGCAGTCATGTACATATGCACACATGCTTATGCACTTGCATTTTCTCCCCGCCTCTCTCTCAAAGCATAGAATTTGGCATACAGTAATCCCTCAATAAATGTTTCTATGATACTGCTCTCACTGGTTGGACCACTTATTAGTTATGTGACACTGGGAAAATGTCCTAAGCCTTGGAGATGGAAGAAGCAATGACTATCCTCCAGAGTATATGAAAAACCAGAGTGTGCTGTGGATAGCTGGCACTGAATCATGGGCAGGGGCAATCACTGGGCTGTGGCCACCTGTGTGCTCTCAGTTCTGAGTGTGAGAACAGTCATGAACTTGAGGTTCAGAGACCCTGGGTAAGGAATTCTGGCCTTGACCTTTATGATGAAAAGAATCATTTATTGGAAAAAAAAAAAAATGAAGGGGCTGGGAAGCTCTGAGAGCTTTGTGGTATAGCACATGCTTTCACATACACAAGGCATTCGGTTCGATTCCCAGCAGTGACTGACAACAAAAATCATTTTGGTATCAAAGCTTTTAGCACAAACCTGGTCTATTGTAGTCATTTAATAAATATTAAGGAAAGTAGTCAGCAGCCCAAATCTTAACTATTCTAAGACTTAGTATCCTCATTGATAATGGTAACCTAAGAGACAGACCATGGGCACCACATGAAAACCTTGCAAAAAGAACTCCATATTGCCAAGTGTTTTATAGACATTGGATATTATTCTCATGAGACTTAAAGAACATTGCTGCAAATCTTCCGAAGAAACTGCACCACTATCTTTTAGGGTCTGGCCTCTGCAAAGTGCTCTGGACTCTTGTGCCCTAATGTTACTGCATCCCTAAGGGGTGGACACAAAGGACATATGGATCTTATTGGACAGGTGCTCTATGGCTCACCCAAGATCAAAAATTATCATACATGGCTAGTCCTTGTTGTGATCCCAGACCTATATTTGACACTCCAGCTCACTTACATGAAATGTGGCCAAACTTTCTTTACCAAAATACTGTTGTTTCCGAGATGCCTTGTGATATGTATGTAGCCAAAGTTTCATATAGTTAAAGCCACCTAGCTCTTTCCCCAGCCAAGAGTCCCAGGAGGAATTCCAAGTGAATTATTTAATTTCATGTTCATGTACACAGCAATCGATGGCATGTTTGTGGTTAATGATCTCCAGTGCTTAAAGGCTAGAATGATATGATGAACTCCAGTGGGACACAAGCACAAGCAGGACACTGAGGAGCGACTGATGGCTTCCTGGTGTCCTTCCCAGGGTACCTTAAACTTCAGGTCATCCATCCTTGGGAGAACCAGATACAACTACTAGTCTCCCCCCTCAGTCATGCACAGGGGGGCAAACCTAGAAAGCGCTGATCAAGAGAGGTTTCTATGAATTACCGTGTCTCTTCCATCCTTTGAGACCTGCACTCCCTGTTTTCTCATCTCCTAAGGTGCTGTCTCTTCTACCACATCTAGCTTTGGGTTGTAATGAGACAAGTAACAGCTCAATCCCACGCGGGACATTTCACTCTTTCGGTCTCTCTAGGACTGATCTAAGATAGGCATTGCTCAGGCCTGAAGGCTGAGAGGTTCAAGGATGAGAGGCACAAATACACAAATGCTCCTGCCATGCTGAGCCCCTAGGGGGAGCTGAAATAGTGCACATGGGACAGGTCTCTTTGTACCTTACCATCATTCAAATCTTTCTTTGTTATTATTCCAACTTATCCTGAGGAAATGATACACTCTCTAGTCACTTGGTGAGCTGACCTCAATCCCCATCCCTGCATGACACACGCCTGGACCCTCTGGGAGCTGTAACCCCCTGTCTTCTGCAACAACTACTGTAATAGTAATAGATCATTCAAAACTACCAGTGACTCTCAGACCCACTATTTATCAACTATAGAGAACACTGTTTGGGAGGCAGTGGCAGGAGAATGATGATTTTGAGGCCAGCCTGCGACTTATAGTAAGACCCTATCTCAAAGACCAAAAACACAAATACACAGACAAACCTAAACCAGACACATGAAAGCCCCAAATAGAACAGCCGTCTGTTGGGAAAGAGAGGTAGTCTTTCTGCTGAAGTTGGAAACCTGGATGTATGTAAACTTAGACTTCCTGAAGCTCCATCTTGCTGTTTTGATAGGAAGCCTGCTAGAGAATGAAGCCAACACAGAGGTAGGCAGGGCAGAGAAGACCAGACTATCCAAACCCTGGATCTAAGTGAGCCTGAAGCCAAAGTCTCTTTGCTGAGGGAGGGGTAGGCTGCAGTGCTAAATTCCTTTTTCTTTAATTCCTTTCGTTTCTACTTAATTTCTGACACTATTGCAAAGAGTTGTGCTGCTCACTGGGAAGTAGCAGAGCTGCAGGCTGGGCATCAGACACTCTAATTGGCCCCACTGAGAAGCTCCACAGACAGGCAACTTCTACAGAAAGCAATGGATGTCACTAAGTTTAGTGACCACCCAAATGTCCTTCAGTTCTTTCCCAATAAGGCTGGTGTAATATGCAGAAAGGATATCAGGGTGGAGAACAACCAGGGTCTAACAGGGTGGAGTTCTAACTGCACCACCTGGGATATCCCAATTAAACCTTTCTCCTCTCTATAAGATAGGAGCCCTGCTGTATGGTTGGTTCTTTCTTTCTTTCTTTCTTTCTTTCTTTCTTTCTTTCTTTCTTTCTTTCTTTCTTTCTTTCTCTCTCTCTCTTTCTTTCTTTCTTTCTTTTTCTTTCTTCCTTCCTTCCTTCCTTTAAAGTTATTATACCTATCTTTTATCTATCTATCTATCTATCTATCTATCTATCTATCTATCTATCTATCTATCTATCTATGCAGGTGTGTGGGTGTGTGTGCCATGCCACATCTGTGTGGAGGTCAGAGAATAATTTGGGGGAGTCAGTTCTCTCCTTGAACTCAGGTTGTCAGCTTATTAGCAAGCACCCTTACCCACTGAGCAATCCCACCAGCCCTGCTGTAAGTTTTTATAATTAGATACACCTGTAAGTGCTCAAGTATTTTTAGTACAATAAACAATCTGTTTACACTTTCCCACACATACTCCAGTAACGCCAGCTTTATTACTCTATCATTGTGATGGTAAAACCCAACTGCTTAGGAGTCTATACAGCTACAGAACATCTGAATCCCTGGAGTCCAAGCTGCTGAAAAGCATAAGCTATTGAAGCAGGAGGTGCTACTTTCAGGGTTTTAAGAATGATTTCATAATTAAATTCATTCTCACTCAGAAGAACATCTGTGGGGTTGCTGATGGCTCAGCAGGTAAAGGCGTTTGCCACTCAGCAAACGCATTCAGTCTCCAGAACCCACATGTGGAAGGAGAGAATGGATACCACAAAGTTGTCCCCTGACATGTGCACAGTGGGATGTGTGCCTCCCCACACCATCCTTGCACACACATCATTTATGTACACAGTAACAATAAATCGGGAAGGAGTCTTAGCTCAATAGTAGAATAAGTACCCAGCCCTGTGCAAGGCCCTGGATTCAATCTGACCCCCAAAAAGTTTAAAAAGTCTTCCTGACTACAGATCAGTTTGAGGCCAGTCAGCCTTGTTAACATGAAGAAACTTTGCCTAAAAACAAACAACAATACATTTAGAGAAACAACTACAGACACAGCTGTTGCACTTGCCTGGCATGCATATGGCCCTGGGTTCAATCCCCAGTATAACAACAAAAGACTATCTATCACAAATAATGTTTTCTTGGTGAAGCGAGAAATATCCACAGTCTTCTTTAACCTGTTGCTGAGCCAAATCACACAAACTTATTGCTCCTTCAAACCAAACTGATTCCAAGAACATCAGGAATCGTTGACTATAGAAACCAAGACAGGTAAATAAAAAGATTATTAGGCTCTGAGGTTAAACAGATCTGGGTCCAAATATAGTTCAACTCTGTCTAGCACAGTGTCCTGGGCCGGTCGCTTCCTCTCTGAATTTGGGAGAGATAACATATAAAAATGATTGCGTCTACCTTATGACCTTTGTGAGGATTAAACAAGAGGAGTGCTCACAGGGGCCCCACCCTGGGAGCTATGATTCTGACCCTTCCACAGCTCCAGCCTCCTGTTACCTTCTCTTAGCTTCTTCATAGCGAAGGCGCAACCGGACTTTCTCGGCCAACTGATTGTTGCTGCTGGTGCTGAACTGGAGGACAAGATAAAAACAAAGGCAGGAATGACAAAGTTATTGCAGTGAGGCCAGTGCTGAGCTAGGTTTCCATAGCTCATGGGAGACTTGGCAGCTTATGTGGGCAGAGCCAAGAATAGTCCCCAATCACTGGGCTGGTTGTGTGGACTGTGGGGAAGATGTTTAAACAAAAATATTTTTCTTCCTTCAGGCCATAAGAACAATCTCAAACTCATATACTTAAGTACTTCGGGAAAAGAAACCAAAGGTCCACGGTACCATCTTACAGCTCAAAAAGGGCTGAGGGCCAAAGCCAGGTAACAGAAGCACAGGGGACTGCGGGTGAGAAGAGATAGGAACAGATAATACACAAGAACCAACCTCGGCATACCAGGCAGAGGCTCAGCCAAGCAAGAGACTATAGTGAGAACAGAAGTCCTGGGTAATCAGGGGGAACTCTTAGAATGTAGAAAGCACACTGAGTCTGGCTTTTAGGAGCCTTGTGGCTGGATGAATGGCTGGGACAGGGAAAGGGGAACAGCCTGTTTCTGCACTTGCCTGTCATTAAAGAGAAACTTCAGGCTCAGGGGCTGACATGTGGACAGAACCCCTCACTAGTGGGAAAAGAGCTACAGAAGTCAGACAGGGACAGCATTTAGCCAACAGAGGGTAGGAGGCCGCTCACCCACTGTTCTGTGCTCCAGGAAAGCAAAGGCTCTCTCTGAAGAGCACACTGGGGCTGGTCCTATTTGGCCACTTTCATGATTTGCAGCAACTTTTCTACCCATGACTGGGACCAGGCTGAACCTTGGCACCAAGAGTCAGCAGCTGTTTGTAAGCTGCAAGCGTTGTTTGGGGAATAATGAGAGACATATGTATTGCTTTCCAGCTGGTCAAAGAAAAGCAGAATGGAGTGACAAAACAGTATGAAAGAAAAAGACACCACATGCTTTAAAAAGGCACTGTTTGCAGGGCCTAGAGCAGTGTTTCTCAACCTTCCTAAGGCTGCGACCCTTTAATACAGTTCCTAACACTGTGGTGACCGCAACCATAAAATTATTTTTGTTGCTACTTCATAACTGTAATTTTGCTACTGTTACAAATTGTAATGTAAATATCTGATATTCAGATGGTTTTAGGTGACCCCTGTGAAAGGGTTGTTCGACCCCTGCCAGAGGAGTTGTAGCCCACAAATTGAGAATCACTGGCCTAGAGGCGTAACCTCTTGGCCAAGCAGTACTTAGGATCATGGAATCCCCAACACTGGTCTTTTCTCATGCCATCATGTCACTTCTTCTGGAGCCAGCTGAGCTCCACAGGGACAAGTTAGCAGCCACAGGCCAGCTCATCGGGTGATCAAGGACAGGCAGCCACCCTACCAGGGCAGCCTCCCAGATGCTACCTTGAAATACTCACAGTCCCAGAGATGTCCGTCTGTGAGCTCACATCCAGGAACTGCTTTGGCATGGGGAAGCCTGAACTCTCCAGAGAGCTGCTGCTGGACCATAGGTCAGAGTGAGATCCCCTGTCTGTCCGGAAGCCATCCTTCAGCATGGCGAGGCTCTGCAGTGTAGGGAGGGGTGGGGGAGAAGTGAGTGGCATGGCTCATTGGCAGTGCCCTCGGAGGCTAGAGAAGGACAGTGGATCCCCTGGTACTGGAAATATAGATGGTTGTGAGCCACCATGTGAATGCAGGGAATTGAACTTGAGTCCTCTGGAAGAACAGTCAAGTGCTCTTAACAGCTGAGCCATCTTTCCAACGGCCTGAGGTGGAACTTTTGCTGTTTTTTTTTTTTTTTCTCACTGTGATCTGAGCTAGCTGGTTATCCTTCCTATGTGTCTACCTACTTTTTTGTGAAATGGGAAAATTTCAGGTCTTACTCTGCTGGCTAGTTGTATGTCAGTTTGACACAAGCCAGAATCATCTGAGAGGAGGGAGCCTCAGTTGAGAAAATACCTCCAGAAAGCAAGCATATAGGGTATTCTCTTAATTGGTGATTGATGGGGGAGGGCCCAGACTACTGTGGGTCGTGCCACCCCTGGGCTGGTGGTCCTGGATTCTATAAGAGAGCAGGCTGGTCAAGTCATGAGGAGCAAGCCAGTAAGCAGCACCCCTCCATAGCCTCTGCATAGGCTCTGCATAGCCTGCTGCATCAAACATGTTCTCTGAGGAATCTTTTGACCATCTTCATTGTATCAGTGAGAAGCTGGCAAGTGACAGTTTGGTGCTCCTAATCACTAACTACAAGCAAGACTACTCTTTGCTATCTACAAACACCCTGTTCTAATAACAGTCCTGTTGCTGGCCAAAGTTTCCTTCCAAAGCTAGCCACGGCAATTCTGAGTCTTGGATCCCGGATGTGTTAGTGGAGCAACAGGAAGGTGTCTCCAGGGTTCGGTGGCTTCTGGGTGGGGATCGAATTTAGGAGTGAAGTGATGGGCTTGTGAACCACATTTTGGGATCTGACTGATGGCTCTGCCACTTACTTTCTGAGTCAGACTGTCCTTATCTGTAGAATGGAGATAACCTGAGCCGTGCCCGCAAGCACTTAGCTCCATCGTCACGTTATAGAATTGATCTCCGTGGTTCGGTTCCCAGGACAGAGAACACAGGAGAGAGACTAACGAAGGCACTACATGGTGATGTTCAGGTTAAATGGCTCCGTCATCCGGTCCATTAGAAAACAAGTTGGGTAGTGAGAGTTAGTGATAGGGACCTGGCTTTGGTGGACCAGGCAAAGCTTCCATTCCAACTTTGGCACTGGCATTGACTGTATGGCCTCAAGCAAGTCACTCTGTGCTTCTGAGCCTCTGTTCTCTCTATAAGGGGTGGGGGTGGGGGACAATCTCAAAAAGCCTCGTAGAGGGTAAGTATCCCTAATTCAAAGTACCTGTGGTTCTTTCTTTTAGTTTTGACTACTGGCATTACATAATAAGTTATCCTAGGATGGGTCAAAGTCCAAACAAAAAATTGATGTTTCATGTGTATTTTATGCACACAGTCAGAAGGCACCTTGATATTTTTGATGTACCCATACTATGCTATGTCTGTGCCTGCCACACAAAGTTGGGTATGGAATTTCTATGGGAGTATCATGTTAATGATCAAAAAAATGTTCGGGCTGGGGAAACTCATCCTTTATTGAGAACTTGGTAGTCTGTGTAGTAAGTACATAGAAATAGCTAGTATGAAGTCCTTATACACTGGGTACCAGTGATCTGGATCCTCAGGGCCCTCATCATATATACTGGGTACCAGGGGCCCGCATTCCCAGGGCCTTCATCATATACACTAGGTACTATGGTCCCACATCCCCAGGGCCCTCGTCATATACACTGGGTACCACTGGCCCACATCCCCAGAGCCCTCCTCACCTTGATCAGGTCTTGCTTTTCCTTTTCTCCACAGGTGATGGCCTTCTTGATGGCTTTTGTTTCTCTCAGCACAGCCTGGGCCTCATCCAGCTTGTAGCCACCCTGAGCATCGGACATTTTCTTGTCAATTCTAGAGGCCAGGAGATTCGAGATCAGACATGAGAGGACAGGAAGAAAACACAGGTGTTCTTGAAACTCCTCTCTCCATCCTGCACAGCTTTCTCTGTGCAGCATCTCTGCAAAGCCCTACTAGAATGTGTGTGTGTGTGTGTGTGTGTGTGTGTGTGTGTGTGTGTATGTGTGTGTAGGGGGAGGTAATAGAAGGTTCTTGTCAAACTGCAATGTAAGTGGGTGCAGAGGTAGCATGGTTCTTAGAGTGGGGCTCTTCTAAGAATGAGCTCTTACTGAGAGTCTTCCCGGATTCCCTCCTTGAGTCCTCTAGGCTGGGGAGGGGGTTCCTATAACATGTCTTCAAGAGCTGAGAAACTTCACTTGTTATGTTGTGTGGGTAACTGAGACTTTATGAAGTAGTATCCTTGGTTTAACTGTGGTACTCTGGAGAACAGAGCTGAACACGCATAGTATTTGAATTCGGCATCGACTTCAGGAGTTGGGGTGAGTTGATGGTGTTTGTCCTGTTCTATATACCTCAGGCTGCTTAGCAGTGTCCCCAGCACTGATTCACAAAGTATCAACAACACCCTAGTCTTGAGTTGTGACTACTTTCTGCCAGGTATGATGGCACAGACCTTTAGATCCCAGCACTTGGGAGGCAGAAGCAGGCGATCTCTGTGAGTTCCAGGTCCACCAGGGCTACACAATATCAAACAAACAAAAAATGTGTCCATATAGTGTCCAAATATATGGTCCAAAGTCACTCTTGCTGGAAGCCCACTGTGTTTAACTTTGTGGGGTTAGTTCTCTCTTTACCATCTTTATATGGGAACTGGGGATTGGCCTCAGGTTGTACCTTGCATGGCAAGTGTTTTTACCTGGTGAGCCATCTCACCACCTGAGAACCCTGTCAGCAATAAACATGTGCAGAATCATAGCCACAGTGAGAAGGACGAGGACTTACACCGACCTGGAGCACAGCCTTGGACATGGCTCTCAACCACACACACCTCTGTGCTCTAAGAAGCCCAGATTGTGGCGTCTGCCCGGCCGTGTTCAGAGTTGTTCCCAATGTCAAATGGGATAAGGGACTTAAATCCTATGGTGAACCTGGAAGTAGTGTACAAGTGTAAGGGATTAAACACCTCTAGGCGGGAGATTATTGGCTTATCCAGGCTCTACGTGTAGGTTTGTTTTCATCAGAAGGGAAAGGTTGTTTAAAGATAAAAGATGAGTGCCCACCCCCAACTTTTTGAAATGTTGAGATCAAATCCAAGGCCCTACGTGTGGGTGGCAAGTGCTCTGCCACTGAGCTGTGACTTAAGGAAGCAGAGATGGTTGAGGGGTGGGGATCTGAAGAGGGCTAGGCTGTGGAGAAGGTTCTGAGAGCAGATACACTCACACTTTCATCAAAGGCTGGCCTGAGGCTTCAGCAGAGGGTGGAGAAAGGGAAGTTTAACAGTCAAGGGAACACCACAAACCCATTATTCCAGAATGAGAAACCCTCCCGGGCATTCCTCTCTGGCTTCCGGCTACAGCCCAAACTGTCTTGGGCTAAAAATAGCTGAGTGGGAAGTCAGTTGGAAAGGAAAAAAAACCGGGAATGGGAGCAGGTTTCCACCCTGGCCTCATGGCACGGGAGCAGGAGAGAGGACAGCAGGGAGGGGTCCCCGTATGGCTGCCCCCTGCAGTAACTTCAGCTTCTGTGGAGAGAAAACAAAGCCCCAATTGTGTCCACTAAAAATAGCCCGACTATTCCTTTCAAGGACTTGAGCCTGGGCAAGGCTGCCAGGTCCGCTAAGATCTGTCTCAGATTTGGTCTGAAAAAGTCCACGTAACGAACATTCACTCCACAAAGTTCCACGGATGATATTCCAGAGAAACATCTCCACAGTGAGAATAGGTTGGGAGGTGGCCCTGCCCCATTCTGTCAGGGAGTGGTGGTGCAGGAGAGAGCTGTATGCTTCAACAGGTCTGAAGGCTGGGCAGGGCTCTTTGCTACCAACAGGACAAGAAGGGCTTTGCATCCTCAGAAGGATGGGCGCAACAGCTGTGTGCTGGCTGCAAAGAGCTTTACCTGACTTCTCCAGGCTCCTAGCAACACTGGCTCCAGAATTTGGCTGCAGAGAGCAGCTCTGAGAAGAATCCCTGGGATAGAGATGGAGTGAGAGGGGGTAGGGAGAATGTAGGGTCACCAGTATATACTCAGTGAAATTATCCTTTTTTTGGGAGGGGGGGAGTGGGTGGTAGGGGAAGAAAAGTTGTGTTGTTTGTTGGGAGGTGGGGAGGTGTGTTGCGTGTTTTAGGATTTCCATATCACACAGCTCTCTTTTCTCTCAGGCCTTTGGGCACTCACACCCAGCTGCCTCAAAAGCTGGGCACGGCCTCTGACTAGTGGCTGATTCCTCCTGTCTTGTCTAGACAACTCTGGCTCTGTGGAGTGCAGAAGAAACTCCCTGCCAAAGCAAGATCCTAAGTCTTGGTTCCGTCCTGCTCACTAGGGGTGGAGCTGCAGGCCAAAGTCCCACTCTTTGGTTTTGATGTTTCTTCTTCCCTGTCCTTCAGAGGTTTCCTTGGTCTCTATCAACCTTTATCTTTCCTTTTTTTTTTTTTTTTTTCTTTTTCTTTTTTTCTTGGACATAGCTGCTCAACAACTCTTGGCGGACATCACCACCATCATGGAGGCAAACATGCTCCCAGACAGCAGAGGAACTGTATGTCGGTTCCTAACTGTGTGACATGTTGTCAAAGTCCCTCTGGAAATTCCCTAAATTACTCCTGAAGATGAGGTTCACCACTCCCAGGCTCTGCAAACAGGCATGCCTGAGTCATCTCCCACCAGACTTTAACAAAAGCACTTCAGAGGGCACTTGGAAGGGCCAGACACTTTTGGGGTCTGGGGTGAAGGTTATCTAGAGTGGTGCCTAGAGAGGGACTGAGATGTGAACTTCAAAATCCAATACACCTGCAAGCACCACAATAATAATAATTGATTGTAATCTAAGAGTTCCGGCCTGGAGGTGTAGCTTGGGGGACAGAATGGGTGCTTAGTGTTAGTAAGGCCCTGGGTTCAATTCTTGGGGGGGAAAAAGTAACAAGACAAAGGTTTGATGTCTGTCAGTGGGTAGAACACGTGTCCAGCATGTGTAAGGCCCTTGGGTTCCATCCCTAGGACCAAAACAACCAAAAAGTAAATAACAAAAATTAACACCGTTAGGTCTCAGGTAGTCCATCTGCCTAGAAATGAGCTCAAGCTGAATTATAGGAGGATTTCTGAGTGATAAAAGCCAGCATCCCTCATGAGCTTGTAAAACCACCAGTTCCCATCTGCTGAAAGGAGTCATTTCCCTCACCTCTGGCCGAAGGGACATATGGCTACCTGTGGCGTCTATCAGTACATCAGAGCTGGCCTCTAGGCTTCACCAGTGTCACAAATACCAGTGACACACTCGGCCCTTTCTTCCCCTCAGCTACTCATATTCCTTATAATCCACAAGATTTGTCCACCACACTCCATCTCTAACTCTTGTGCTCTCTCTACCTACCTTCTACCTATCTACCTATCTATCTATCTATCTATCTATCTATCTATCTATCTATCTATCTATCTATCTATCTCTTCCTATCCTTCCCCCTCCCCTCTCACTGGCTATCCCCCTGCTCTCTCACTATGCTCTCTTGTCTACCTCTTGCTATCTCACTATCTCAACTAGTCTCTCCCACTTTCCCCCTTCCCTAGCCCCAGCCATGTCCACTCTGCTTTCCTTTCTTTCTGCTCTCGACTTTTCCAGATGCTTCTGGATATTTTCTACTCTTATTCACAATAAAAACCTTCCCCTAAGAATGGAGAGGTCATGTCAGCAGTTTCTTTACTGTGCCCCCTTCTTTACTGCCTCCAAATACAAAATTTGGAGTGTTCCAAAGTTCCAGTCCCAATTCTGACTCTTGCTGGCTGTGTGGCCTTGGGCATATATATACATACATACATACATACATACATACATATACTTTTAACACTGTCAGTGCCTTCACCAACAACATGGGGCACAACAAAAACTGTTCTTAATGAGGAAAAGAGAATGAAAAGAGGCAGCTTGTATAATGGCTCCTAGCAAGCAGCAAGCTGGGTTAGACATAGAATCCCTTCCTGAATCTAAGAGGTCAACTAATGAGTGTCCTCTCCCATCCTCCTCTTGGAGCTCCTGGACCGGGAGTCTGCTTCTTCTAGGTGAGAACTGTGGCAGCCAGGGCTACAAAGGAGTCTCATCTGGGCCACTATCAAACTGGGAGGAAAAGGGGAGGGAGGAGGTTTGTCTTAGGGTTTCATTGTCTGCTTATCAAAGGACAAGAATTTTCAATGCTGTTACAGGGAGACAATGTAGTAAAACAGGTTTTTGGAGGCTCTGTGAATAATGGGAAGTGTTTTAAGTAGAGCTCTTGAGGTGGGGAGTGAGCAGCCTTAAACTATGCTTCAAAGCTTCTGGGGCAGCACACAGAGGCCTGGGTTTTAATAGGTCAAAGTTAGGAGTGTCTACACTCGCACTATGGCCCAGAGTTGTCTCTGGAGTTCATTTAAAATTATTAAGGAACATAAACCACAACCCCTGGCTGGAATGAAATCAGAATCTGGTTTGAAAGATATGATTGGCATATATACATATATAAACTACATGCATTTAAGACATATTAAAAAGATATAAAAGCCATAATTTAAATTTTAAAAAGAAAAACATTCCTCACAATTTTTTTTTAAATCTAATACAGGGCCATATTTGTAGATTTCACCCCCAGAACTGGGGATTGAATTTAGGGCCTTGTGAATGCTAGGAAGTACTCTACATTAAGTTACACCCTTAGGCAGGTTATATATTCTTTTGTTGTTATTTGATTTTGAGACAGGTCTTGTTATGTAGCCCAGTCTGGCTTTGAACTCTTCATTCTCGTGTCTCAGCCTAGCATGTGTTGGGATTACAAGTCCTCAGCTTCCATTTGTTTACATCATGTGCTCTGCTGGATTCCTGGAGGCTCCCTCGGGTGATGAGGGCTTGTGGGATACGGGCAGGTAAAGGAGAACCAACTTCTGAGCATGGTGGCACATGCCTTTAATCCCAGCACTGGGGAGGCAGAGGCAGGGGCAGGGGCAGAGGCAAGTGGATCTCTGCAAGATTGAGGCCAACCTGGTCTACATAATGAGTTCCAGGATATGTCAGAGGTATGTAATAAGAAGAGGAAAGGAGGGAGAAAAAGAAGAAAAAGGAGGAGGAGGAGCAGCAACCAGCACCACCAACAACTGGCCCCCAACTAGTGGTCACAGTTAATGTAGTTATGGCAGGGCTTGATGATATGTCCCGCCCCAGGGCAGGATATGGTACTCAATGAATGGTGCGGGTAGATTTGAGGCTTGGAGGAGGATAATGAAATGGTATGGGGTGGAGGTGGAGAGGGTGGGGAGCTAAAGCAAATGACTATCAGAATAGCTATCCACACAGGTACAGCCTCCTTGAGACATGAAGTCTCTTGAGGCTTGGAATCCTGACACCCTGTCTGGTGTTTCTGTGAGGGTTGCTGGGCTATCTATGTAATGCTCGCCAAGGGAGCTAAAGAATAAGACCCTATCTCAAAAAACAAAAACAAGCAAACCCCTAAACATGACAAAAGCCTCAGTTACACATGGCTAATTATAACAACATTGAGCACTCAGTTTACGACTCGGTGTTCTCATCTATATAATGGAGTTATAGCTAAAAACAAACAACAACCACCAGTGCTTTGGGATTGCCACAAGGATCAGATCCACATGCAGGAACTTTTGAAGGTATTTCCAGGCACACCCCAAAGGCCCTACAAATCTTCATGACCATAATCAATATCATAGCAGTTAACAGTGCATCAGAAATAAACAAGCCATATCCCTCGCTTAGCCGTAAGTCCACTTCTGCAAATAAGAACAACATCTGTCCGTTCAGTGTGGAAGTTCTTTATGCCATCCACAGGAGACTGTATACACAGGCACACAGTTCTCCAGGAATGTGTTCACTGCTAAAAGAGATTGATATTTCCTTAGTGGGTTACTAGGTAAAGTAGCAGCTCACTTTAGAGGCCTTTAAAGGATCTGCTTTGTCTGTGTCTGTGTCTGGCACTTTAGAAGCCAATTAGCAGAGCTGAGGTACACACAAAAATGCTTAACACTTGCTTCTAGGACTGGACAGTAAGGTTCGGCTGGCCTTAATGGGTTTAGACGCTCACAGGATGACAAGAGCTCTGTAGTTTGAAATGACTCTGTTTACCCCCACCCTTGGGTGATAACATCTTCAGTCAATGCCAGTGAAAAAGAACTTAAATAGAATTGTGAGAGATGCATCTTGAGAAGGGAGGAAAAGGACTAATGAGGAGAGGGGCAGAGACAGCAGGTGGGGCTCTGGGGTGGAGACTGCCCCATGCTCCCTACTGTGGGATAGACTTACTTCTTCAGAGTCTGAAAGCCACGCTCTTTGAACTGTAGCTCATGCTGCAGGTGGACCATCTCTCTCTTCAGCTTGTTGACCTGCATGGCAGAGGACCACATTGAGGAACGAGTCAGAGGTGGGTGTGGAGCTGTAGTCTGGGAGGGGGAACCCAGAAGCCCCTGACTATACTGCTACTGCCCAAAGAGCTATCCATATCCCTCGGGCCCCATAAGTCACAGCACCCTCCCTTCACCCATGTGGGTCTGGGTGTCAGCATCCCAGCCAGTGTACCTGTAGGTCCTGCTAGCCAGCCTCTATACCAGGGAAACAGGAAGTAATGAGAAACTGACTGGGAGAGAATCAGGCCCTCCCCCTTCTTAGCTATGGGATCTCTCCTGCACCACTGACCTCGCTTCACCCTTTCTTGCTTGTTCTGATGAATGGGGACAGTATAATTACCTGGATCACATACAGCTTAAAGCTGGTGATGGGTCTAGTCTGCTGTGCATGGAGGTGAGGGAGAGGCAATGAAGTAACTTCAGAGGCAAGATACTGCCAAATGCCAGTTCCCACTTGAAGACATCAACCTTTCAGTGAGTGCTGCTGATTAAGTTCTGAGAGACTGCATATACTCGATATACAGTTCCTTCCATAACTACCTGACATCTAGGAAACATGGGGCTCATATTCCAGTTTGGGTTCAGTGTACTAGAGCTGAAACGTTTAGCCCCTCAGACAGGCCACACCAGCCTATCAGTCCCCAGTGTTCCTTCCTGCCTCAGGCCACTTACCCTACTTATGTTTTCCTATGTGGCAGTTACTCAGACCTGAACAAAGCCAATGTTCAAAATGCCCAGTCTTTCGTGAACAAGCTACTTAACCACTGTGCCTTAGTTCCCACCTCAGCAAAATGGGGGTAATGATAGGTAGACCCTGAAGTCATCAAGAATTAAGATGGTGCAGATTAGGCAGCAGCTAGGATCAGGAAGAGGAAATCAGCTAAAAACTCTGCTGGGGACTCTTGTTTCCTTAGGAAAGATCCCTGATGTCCGCTTGCTCATCTTTAAAGTGCAGAAGATGGCAGTAGCTCCTTCTAGGGGATGATGCCAAGACAGGCAGTGAAGCACCCAGCACTACGCCTGGCACAAGGCAAACGCCTGTAAATGGCAACTGCTAGTACCATTATTAATCCAACAACCACAGCTGCTATTGTTATCATGGGGGCCTTGTTAGCCCTGGCTGTCATGGTCCGGAGGGTTGGCTGGACAGTCAGTGGCCAGTGAGGCCACTGTGAGGATGCTTACCCTGGATTTTGCAGTGGCAATTTCAGCTTTCAGGATCTCAGGGTCATACTTTGAGCTGGATGACGACCCAGAGACCACTGCAGGGAAGGAAGAAGAGAATCTCAGTCGACGAAACACAGCAATGGTGGCTTATCTGACCATCTAAATAAACTCAGAGAGAGAGGACTAAAAATGTGAACAACCTGAACGTCCAACAAAGGAGGATCTGTTAAGTCGATATGGTACCCAGGAGATGAAGATGATATTGTTAGGTCTCAGACTCCAAAAGGCAGTGCCTATGTGTAGAAATGACAGTCTTGGCTCAGCTCACATGGGGCTATTGTTAGTGAACATCTTTCGTTAGTGGATTGCTAGTGGACTTTTCCCCAGGAACCTGGGAGATGGTGAGACCTACTTCCCTACCTCCTCTTCCTCTAGCTGATCAGGCATCTGGCTCCCTGTTGACATGTACCTACCATGTGTACCAAGCCAACACTAGCCGCAAACCCTGCCCCCCTGCCCCCGGCCCTGCTTACCTCCCCGGCTCCCACTTTACTATGCTAGCTCCCAGGCTGTTTCAGACTGCAACTCACTTCCCACTCTATAACAAGGTCCCGTGCCCTTCTGATTCTCTTGAGATTCTCTGCTACTTTCCCTTCACTCGCAGACAGCCCTGGCCATGTCCACTCTGCTTCTGCTTCTCTCTGCTCTGGACTCTTCTAGATGCTTCTGATGTTTTCTCTCTTATCTACCACACAAACTTCCCGACTCACGGAGCAGCTGTCTTGGTGGTTTCTTTACTGCACCCTCGCTAACAGATACAACGTGTGCCGTGTAAAACCATGATGTAGAACACGAGAGTGAAATGAGAAAACGTCTGACACGTACTGTTCCATGAAACCAGTTGACAGAGAAATACATGGAAAAGGTAAACGGAGGAAGCGTATAGTTTATCAACAGACACACACACGCCTCTGAACAGACGGGATGCTGCGGGTGTAGCTCAGCTGCTTGCCTAGCACGCGTGAGACCCTCGGTTAACGCTGCTGTCTAGAGGGTGATAATTAATGAAACTAATTTTCCCATCTGTGCATTTTTGGGGTCTTTTTCATACTTTCTAACACGAACATCTACTTCTCTAATAAAAATGCTAAAAAGTTGTTTTTATTATATTAATGTACATTTTAGAAGAAAATAAAGTCCCCGTGATTGGACTGACACTAGAACAATCATCTCTGTCCTCTTCTAATGCCATCTTCTAATGCTTAGCCACAGTTTCATCGTGTTAATATCTCACTGCTTTTTAGTAGTATTTATGCCTTTGTAGCTTATGAAAATGAACACAACACTGCATGATATATTTCAAGGAAGAAAACGAGACAAAGGGAAATCACCACATACCGCAAGCTGCCATCTGCCTAACTGAACTGGAGTCACCACAGACCTGGTTCTGAGCACCCCGACTGGTGAGGCGAAAAGGGAAACATGGCTAGATATGAGACTGACCAGTTCCTAGATAGACCCCTCCCCAACTGTTGTATAGTTTTTCTTGGTAGGGAAGGTATTTTTAGAGCAGTGTTTCTCAAGCTTCCTAATGCTGTGACCCTTTAATATAGTTCCTCATGCGGTGGTGACCCCCAACCATAAACTTATTTTTGTTGCTTCTTCATAACTGCCATTTTGCTACTACTATGAATCCTAATGTAAATATCTGATCTGCAGATGGTCTTAGGTAACCCTTGTGAAAGGGTCATTTGGCCTCCAAAAAAAGGGCGCGACCCACAGGTTGAGAACTGGTGGTATGAACGTTGCAGTGAGAAACCCATCTGATACCAGACTTTTCCTGGTCGTCGAAGAGATTGCTGCTCATTTTCAGCCTCTGACGGTGACTAAGGGGAAAGCTGCTGTTTGGATTTAGTTAAAACAACTTAGTGGGGCTTTCTTTGTATTACACAAAAGGAAGATTAAAGTTTGGGGGAAATGAGAAAAACTAGTCCATAGAACAAGAGATCAGGTACTGGTGAGCAGCAAAGCATTTCAGCAGAGCTCACAGTGATGACCAGGTAATGGGGTCTGGGCTCTACCAGAAGAGAGGAGCAGGGCCCGGGTGGGGAGGGCTTCATGGCCTCCGTGTGGGGCATGGAACAAGGACTTGGGTGCTTAGGGTATTTCACTGACAGTCTGAGATTTTCACCTCCTGTTTTCTAATTCTTCTAGTCTTTACTAAGCTTGGGGGGTCTCTGGGAGGAACCTGGCTAGATACAGAGTTGGAGAACGGCTTACACATATTTTCCAAAGAGGTACTTAGCAGCATGAAATGGTTCACATGATCTGTTGTCCATGGTGGGTGGTAAGAACATGATGAAAAGCCTAGGGGCAGTGTCAGAGTGGAAAAGGACGGAGATGTACGCAGAAGAGCCAGCAGAGGCGCTGCCTGTTCTAAAGCACCCCTTCCTGCCAATGCCCTTGATAACGACTCTGTGCTGCCTGGGCCAGTGCTACACCATGGGGAGACATTAAGGAGAGTGATAACAGTCTCAAGACCTGTCAGAAATCGCAATTCCTGACCCAGGCTAGGAGAAGGTGATTCTGGGGTAAGTTCTTATGAAATACATTAGCATCCCTTGGGCATGCTCAGAAATTCTGGAAGCAAAGGAAACCAAAAAAAGAGAACATATTCTTACCAACGGGGCTGTCAGAGATTTGAATTCCTATTCCCTGGAGAATTCTTATGAAATGCACAATTTATACACAAAGCTGCCAAAATGGAATACAGCCTGGTGCATATTTTTTAGGTAAACTCTTTACTGAAGTTTTCTTTTTCTTTTTAAAGAGACCTCTGTAACCCAGGCATGGTAAAGACTCATCTAATCCCAGCAATCAGGAGGCTGAGGAAGAGGACTGCTAAGAGTTCAGGACAGCTGGGCAGTGGTGGTTCAGGCCTTTAATCCCAGCACTTGGGAGGCATAGGCAGGTCGATCTCTGTGAGTTTGAGGCCAGCCTGGTTTACAAAGCTAGTTCCAGAATAGCTAGAGTTACAACAGAGAAAGCCTGTCTCAAAAAACCAAACCAAAAAAAAGAGTTCAGGGCAACCTTGAGCTACACAGCACAAGGCAGTTAAAAGTTCATAAAATCATATGGACCACATGTCACATGTACCCAGTGGGACAGGTTTCCACAAAAAGGAACGCATTCAAGTGATCGGCATTCAGGACACAGACAACCAGCTTCCTTCCATTCTGAGTGTGCATCCCTTCACTGCCTTCCATGAAAGGATTTCATATCCCAACAGGACATGAGAGACACTCTTGTTCCACCGATATAAATCATTTTAGACAAGTTATATATGAATATAGTTTAATAGACCAAGGTTTGTTATTAAAGAGAAAAGAGAGCATTTTACAGTCCGTATCCCTCTAAATCACACCCCCAAATGGAACCATTTTTAATGTGGTCAGGGTTTGTTTTTTCTCTACCCCCAGCCCTTCATCCAGAGCTTTGTGTATCTACTTCTACGTCCCCAATAATAGGCATGCAGTGGTACCTCTCGGTCTGTCTTGATTTTAGGCATTATTTATTTACTTCCTCCTCGGGGGGGGGTGATAACTTAGTTTCTCTTTCCTTCCCAGCCCCTCACCACACACTACCACACACCACCACTTGCCCCTCTCTCACCAGCTCCCAGTACATCACCGTTTGGTAAAAAGCCATCTTCAGGGTCTGCACTGTTTTTACTCTGCGACTATTCAGGATAGCGTCAGCCAGCTGACTCCACTCACTGGTCCTATCAAGCATTTTTGCTTTGTTCTCCTTCCTAGAGTTGATGATTACCATTTTCATGTTTGCTTAGTTCCTACAAACACACCACTAATCCAACCTCACATTCTTTATCATCCAGAGCCCCTCTCCTGGAGTATAGGCACTATGCCTTCTGCCAGGAAGGTGTTCCACGTGACCTGGAAGCCAGGTGTGCACAGCTAGCACCCACGGACTCCCACTTTATGCTACTCCACCACTGTCTTTCCCCTTTTTCCCTTTCTGCATTTCACATCTGTCTGTGCTACCCCATCATTTTGATAGAACTTCACTTCTAGTGGCTTCCTGGGAAAGGAAAAAGGAGAGAAGGAAGTTTTGAAACCCCATATGTCTCAAAATAGTTTTATTCTACTTTATACTTAGAGATAATTTCACAGTTAAGGAGCTTTAGGTCAGAACTGGCTTTCTTGAAAAAGGTAAAGGTACCATACTCAAATAGTTCTCCTGTGTGACTGGAGAGAAGTCTGGATCAGCTTGAGTCCTGACCATTCTGTGTGACCTGATCTTCCTCTCTGGGTGCCTGAAGGATGTTGCATTGTTCCCAGGTTTTGACATTTCCCAATGGTAGATATGTGCATGTTGATTTTCATCCACTGTGTTGGGCACATAGTGAAGCTTTTCTATGTAAAAACTTCCTCTAAGTCTGGGAAATTTCACTGAGTTACTTTGTGAAGGCATCTTCCTCTGTTTCCTCAGTGCCATCGGGTATGTCTTGATCTGGAATAGGCTCTCTGCACCAGGGCTCTGTTCTTCCCTCTCGTTGCCAATCTCACTATATTTTGGCTCTGCTTCCTAGAGGATTTCCTCAGTTGTATTTTCCAACCTTCCAATGTAACTGTTATTTCTTACATTTTGATTTCTAAAACATCATGTGGGTCTTGGAAGTCTCCTTGTTTTGAAATGCAGCTCCCTAGTCTTGTCTTATGGCTGCTTAGCCTCTGCTGAGATTTTCTGCTCATGAGTACTTCCTACTTCCCTAAGCCTCCCCTTCATGTGTGGTGAGTGTCTATTTCTTCTGTTACAGAATATCTGGAGTCTCGCTGCTCCGTGTGCTGAAGAAGAGAGGCTAATGCACTTCATGGTCCCTGGCTTTGTTGGCTACCTCACTCAGGAACCCTCAATGTTTGTGTCTTTTAATTTTTATTCTTTATGTCTCTCTTCTGAATGGGTCTCCCAGAGTCTTACTCAACCCGGTGGGTGATGGCTTACCATCTGGCATACTAACGTTCTGATCACCAAATGAAACATGAGGGTTGAGCTCTCCAAAGTCTGTGTCCATGTTTGAATAATAATTATGTTTTAGCATTGTATGTCCTGGCTTTGAACTTGCCTGGAATCCTGATAATCCAGTCCAGAGACTCCAGTACATGCTTCCTGTCCTCTGCCAGGTTGGGAATGGGTAGTCACCATGTTGGGTGGGCTGTACCAACATGGGATGTGGTCTGAGTGTCTGATGTCTTAGACCATTCTTAGAGCTCTCTTCTCTTCATATTTGTTTCCAGAGATGGATGCTGCTATGCCAAGCTTTATGTTCTACATAAGAGCTGAGCTACCTGTTTCCCTATTTCCTGTTCTTTTTCTCTCTTCTGAAGATGTCCAAGTAGGTGTCCATCTGCTTTGCAGCCTCCAGATCTTATTGTGGTAGTTATAAAACAAAACAAGCAAACAAATACCCACCACGACTGAGCAACATGGGGAGGAAAGGGTTTGTTTTCTTTTACATGTGTAGTCCATTCAGAGAACTCAGGAGCTCAAGGCAGGAACCTGGAGGCAGGAACTGAGGCAGAGGCCATGGAGGAATGATACTTAATGGCTTGCTCAGCCTGCTTTCTTACAGCACCAGGACCACCAGTGCAGGGGTGGCACTAATCACTAATTAAGAAACTGTCCTGTAGACTTGCCTATAGATGATCTTACGGGAGCATTTTCTCAACTGAGTTTCCCTCCTCTCAAATGACTCTAGTTTGTGTCAAGGTGACATAGAACTAGCCAGCCCAGACAGTCAGCAGGCACTTTTACATGCTGAGCCACCTCAGCTATCCTGCTGGCATTTTTTTTTTAACCATGGAGTTCCAGTGATTTATTTTAAAGTCTGGAGAGGGGAAGGAGCATAATAAGGCTCCCAAGAATACAGACCTCCCAGGAACTCGCTTGTCTCGGGCTGGGAGGAACCACATGTAGGCCAGGGACCCTCACATGTGACTCGTTGACTTGGATTAAATGGAGAGAATAAAGGTTTTGAGATTAGACCTGCCTGGGTATCAAGGTACCCTGCTACTTTTCAATGATGTAACTCTGGAAGAAGGCACTTGCCACTCGGGGGCCCGTTTCCTTGCCTGTAAAATAGTAAGAACACTATCGTGCAGGAGGGTATGTGTAAGTGGGGAGAGGTAGCTGCTGCACAGGGCCTAGCTTAGGCTCTCTGGACATACAGTAGGTACACACTGGATGCTGGTTTATTTATCCTTCCCCATGGGGCTACAGATTACACCAGAGAGTTGACGATAAAGTCTATCCCAGGGTAGGACTCTGCCTGTGACTGACACATATAGCAGTCAAGGCCAAATGATAAAATCTTCACAAGCCCCAGCAGACCATCTGCATTACAGGACAGGCATGTGGCCTCACCAATCTGTCACTCAAGAAAACTTGACTTGGTAAGCAAACCTGCCTTATAAAACCTAAAAGAACAAGATGAGGCTTTGATCATACCTCCTTTATCTGGGATCGTTGGGTTGTGGACTTCGCTGTCCTTGTCTGGTCTGGATATCAGATCTAGTTGCCTGAAATGACCCCATGGAGGTGGCGTCTGAGGCTGGTGCAGCTCTTGGGGACGTCTGAAAGTTACACTAATGGGCTGAAGAACCGCATCACTTGATTCCTGCCTTTTGCCATGTATTTACAGGCAGAACATTCCTATTTGAAATGTGTGGTGCTGGATCAGCTTCAGAATTTCTGAATTTTGAAATGCTTGCATATACATAATGAGGTATCTTGGGGATAGGACCCAAGGCAAAAAATAGGAAATTTATTCATGTTTGATATGAACTGAAAGTAACTTTATTTATTTACTTATTTCGAGATAAAGTCTCGCTGTATAGCCCAAGCTGACCTGGAACTCACAGAGATCCACCTGCCTCCACTTAAGTGCTGGGATAAAATGTATGTGCCATCACACCTGGCTTGAAAGTAACTTAATATTTTAAGTACATTTGCTCATGACACAAAGTCCATGATATGATATTTCTCATTTGTGGCATCACAGTGGCATTTAAACAATTCTAGATTTTGTATATATACATACATACACACACATACACACACACACACATATATATATATGGCATATATTTATATTAGGGAAGCTCAGCTTATATTCTTGATTACCAGGTATCTGTTAAAATTCTTTCATAGTACTAACAAATAATAATTTTATTTATGGATGAACAATGTCATACATACCATTCTGTGCCCTCATTGATTAGTTTAAAGCCCATAAAGTCTCCCAGAAGGCATACTATTATTAGATTAATTTTATACACACAAAAGAACAAGACCAAGAAGTTACAAGGTTACATAACTAGCAGTATGCATATTATACATTTGAAGTCAGGCAGTCTGGCACCAGCACTGTCTCTAAAATACATGGGTCCAGGCATGGTGGCATGTGCCTTTAATCTCAGCACTTGGGAGACAGAAGCAAGTGTATCTCTGCGAGTCAGAGACCAGCCTGGTCTACTTAGTGAGTTCCAGGCCATCCAGGGCTACATAGCAAGATATACATACATACATACATATATATATATATATATATATATATATATATATATTTTTTTTTTTTTTTTTTTTTTTTTTATATCTCAGCATGCATATAATAAACTAGACTTCCAACAAGTGTCTGTAACTCCAGCTCTGAGATATGTGAGGCCCTCTTCTGGCTTCTGCATATACACAGACATATCCCTCCTCTCATTCACATACACACACACCACACACGTGTCCATACACTTTCATGGGCACATACACAAAAATTAATTAATTGATCTTAAAAAAATATTAAATATCTCGACAGATGAAATGGATTAGCAGGTGAAGACACTTGCTGCCAAGTCAGATGAGCTGTCCTTTGGTCTTCATGGTGCACCATGGCACACGGGTATCCATATACACATGTGCATAAAAAAATAAAGTGTAAATCCTCTCAAATCAGCTTGGGACTTTGAGCTAGGTCCTATTTTAACCATGAAGTTAGGTGTCAATGAGGATATTTACTTAGCTAATAACATGTTTCTAAGGAAATTGTGCTAGGTGCTTTCCCTAGACCAGTGGCTTTCAGATGGAGCCAATTTTGCCTTCTATGGCACACTGAAACATCTGGAAATGTTTTTGTTTGTTACAATTTGCAGGGAAGAGCATTGCTGGTACCTAGTAAATAGAGATCAGAAGAATGCTGAACACCCTTGTGTATGCGGGGCAGCCTCAATGCCTGCTCCGAATATCAATGGCACTGTGGCTAAAAACTTTGCTGTGGACTCATCAGAAAAAGGCACTATTAACATCTTCACAGTCAGACATAAAGAGTCTGGCTCTGGTACATATGGTCTCTTGTGGTCAGTGTTGTGGCAACAGACATGTACACCCAGCCTTCAGAGAACAGCTTGCTATGGCTGCCTTCACCATGCAGTATTTCTCATGAGACTCTTTACTCTTTGCATTTGACTCTTCTTCCCATCTGACTTCTAATTTTAGCAAGTTTCTATCTACAAATCTAAGAATGGTATGACCTTTTCCTAGGGCCCCCAGGGCTTTGTTTATTTTGTGGTACTGGGGATACAACCCAGGGTTTGCACCCATTAGACAAGCACGCTACCATTGAGTTCTATATAACCTCATTCCCCTTTTAAAAATTAATTTTGAGGAAAAAAAATTCATTATGTAGCCCAGACTAGCCTCAAACTCGTAATCCTCCTGCTTAGCCTCTAGAGTAGCTGGTTTATGGGCATTCTCTACCATTTGTGACTAGATCCGCCAGTTTTAACATTTTCTCACTTTTTTATTCATCCTTCTGCCTGGTTAGTGGTGTGCTCAGTTCATAGTAACTCTTCAACATGGCTGGGAATGTAGAATGTGTCTAGAGTTTCTCTAGGTTTGATCCCTAGCCGCCCACATCCACATCTCTAACCACCCCCAAAGAACAAAAGAGAATTCAACAAAGGATGTTTAGAAACACTTGCAAGAGCTGAAAACACACACCATATTCAAAGCCATCAATATGTCATCAATGGCTAATGGCAATTAGCTTGGCATCATAGTCTTTACCATGCTCTCTTGACACCCCAAGTAGTTTCTTTGGCCTTTTAGAATCTAGACCAGTTATCTTGCAGACTACTCTACGTTCGGATGTATCTGGCTGTGTTCATGATTAGATAGATATGGGATATCTATCTAATGAAATACTACTGTGCAGGAGCCTCTGTGAAGCATTCACCTCACAGGGCTCATGAGGCCAACTGGCTATTTACTGGTGATGTTAATTCCATCACATATAAAAAAGCTGCAAACATCGTTGATGAAAAGGAACATTTTGCAGCCTAAAATTAGCAAGTGACTTGTGGCTATTATTCTGGTACCATATAAGCATCCTAGCACCCCAAAAAGGAAAGTATATTTTGCCACCTTTCCAACTATGGAGCTTTAGAGAGAGGAAAAACATCAACTTTGGTTGCTTTTAGCCCGGGTTTTACTAGCAACAATAAGTATCTCCATTTCGGGACAGTGGCAATGATAATACTGTGTACTGAACTCCCAAATTCCTATATAAATCCCTAACCTCCAAAACGATGGGAGATTTGGAAGCAGGGCCTTTGGGAGGCAAGCAGGTTTAAGTGAGATCCTGAGAGCTGGGCTGCTGGGCTACAATTAGTGACTTTAGAGGAAAGACACTAGAAATCCTGACACTTCTCTCTGCTATGTGACATGAAGTCACAGCAAGAAGGCTATCCTGTGTAACCCAAGAGAGATCTCACTGAAACCCATAATCTCTGATGTCCAGTCTCCATGACTGTGGGAGAACAATGTTGTGGAAGACATCTAATCTATGGTGTGGTATTACAGCAGCTCCCATTGACTGGTGTGGTATTACAGCAGCTCCCATTGACTAAGTCAGACTCAGTGCTGGAAGCCTCCTAAAAGCATCTAGCGTGTGATCTGACCTACAGATAGCTGAGATTCTGGGAGAGCTCCTGAGTGGCTAAGGAGGACAGGACGGGGACAGTGGGTGGTCCAGCAGGGCTATCCCCAGCCTGCTAGCTGAATGAACCTCCCAAGTCAAGGGCATCACAACCGGGCCACAGCTGCCTGGACACCATGGTCATATGCTTATCCCCACTGCCTGGCCCAAGTGGCAGAGATGACAGATGGGGTTGTATGTCATAATTGTCTTGTACCAGTAAGACTGTAGGCACATTACTGATCCTGAGCCTTAGTTTCCTTATATGTTAAGGTGAGTATTAATAGTACTTTAATTAATATTTGAATTGAACAGAAATGCCATGAGGATTGTTGAAAATACCATATATAGATTGTAGGACAGTTCCTGGCATGTAATAAACACAGGAAAAGAATAAACTAAATAAACATAGGAAAGATTTAGTTAGTAAAAAGTAGTGGCATGCCAGATATGAAGTCACATGTCTATAATCCCAGCAATTAGGAGGTAGAAGCATGAGAATTCTAGTTCAAGGCTAGTCTGGGCCTTATCCCTGCCTAAACAACAACAACAGCAACAGCAACAGCAAGAGCAACAGCAACAAAAGTTCTGCTCTCGGAGGAAAGTCAGTATGTTCCTTGACAGTTGGTGATCATTAGGGAAAAAGGACAGGAGGCTTTGTTTGGTCCTGTGAACACTAAAATAAATAAGGAAAGCAGGAGCCCTTCATTGGAAGTCTATAAACACCATCAACCAATAGTGTAATTCTGTGGTTCTCAACTTGTGGGTTGAGACCCCTCTTTGGAGGTTGAACGACCCTTTTACAGGGTCACCTAAGACCATATTAAGCTCTATAACAGTGGCAAAATTACAGTTATGAAGTACCATTAGGAAGGCTGAGAGCCACTGATGTAAACAGCTGTGAAATGTGCAATGTGCAATAAGGAATATCCACAGAACTGAGGCTTGGGCCAAAGCTGGGGAATGGCTTTTGATAGGGCTCTCAGAGGAGCCCCTTGGTGACGACCCAAGGGATAAGGCTTGAAGGATGAGAGGGCGTTTGTCTTGCATTCCAGAAAGTATGGGTGCAAATGGCCTATGGTAGAAAAGTAAGAGAAAAGCTGGAGAGCAGGGTGTGAGAGTCTTAACATAACTAGACATCAGTGAATGAAAACCTGAGATGAAGAAAGGATGGTCTGCAGGGATCTGGTCACAGGGAACTTTGTAGGCCTCACAAAGAATGATCGGAAGCCTCTGAAGGTTGTTGGCTTGTTTAAAAGCAGTAGTAAGATATATATATAAACATAGGCTGGATGTAGCTCCACTGGTAGGATGCTTTCAGTATGCACAAAGCCCTGATTCTATCCTCAGCACCATAGAAAGCCATCATAGAAATGGCATACACCTATGATTCCTGTATTCTTGGGAGGTAGAAGCAGGAGGATGAGGAGTTCAAGGCCAGCCTTGGCTACATAGCAAGTCAGAGGCCACAGAGGCCACTCACTCCATCACTCACTCATAAGGAGGGGGAGGGCACTAGCAAGATTTCTCAGTGGGTAAAGATGCCTGCCACAAAGTCTGGCAGCCTGAGTTTGATCCTTGAGACCCACAGGGTGGAAAGGAAGAACCATGTTTTGTAAGTTGTCCTCTGACTTCCACACACGTATCATAGCATGTGTGTGCCTGCACACATATACACACACAAAATAAAATGTAATTTAAAATGTACACAATGCTGGGCGTGGTGGTGCATGACTTTAATCCAGGGGGCAATGGCAGGTGGATCTCTGTGAGTTAAAGGGCAACCTGGTCTATACAGCAAGTTCCAAGCCAGCCTGGGCTACACAGTGAGACCCTGTCCCAAAAATATAAAACAGGGCTAGAGATGACTTAGTAGTAGATGGCTTAGTAGATGGCTTAGCAGCAAGAGCACTTGCTGCTCTTGCAGAGAACCCAGGTTCAATTCTCAGCCCCATTTTGTGGATCACAACTGTCTGCAATTCCAGTTCCAGGGGATCCATGCCCTCTTCTGACCTCCACGGGCACTAGGCATGCATGTGGTGCGCATACATACATGCAAGCTAAACACTCACATACATAAAAACAAAGTTAAAAACATTACAAACTTTAAACCTTAAAACAGTAACAGTAAAAACACAAAACCACACCCACACCATACGAATACCATTTTAAACAATTCAAAGCACAATGTTCACAGCATTAAGTATATTCTTGCTTAAAGGTGTTTAGCACTTTGGTAAAGGTGTTACCATTCATCATTATCATCCACTTCTAGGACTATTTCTTCCCCCAAAGCAAAATTTTGTACCCATTGAACAACTCCCTGCTCCCCATCTCCTATAGCTGTGGATGAGCTTTAAATGAAGTGATAGGGAATTTGCTTAACATTCCAAAATGATGACAAATGAAATGGAAAGAAACAAGGGGTAAATGGCAAATGAATCACTGCTAGACAAAGAAAGGACTGGGGTGCCCGGGAGATGGCTCAGCAGGTAAGAGCACTTGCTGTGTAATCACAAGGACAAGAGGAGGAAGTGTAGGGGAGGAAGACAGGAAGATCACCGCTGGCCACTAGCCTAACTCCAGTGAGAGACCCTGGCTCAAGGGAATTAAGAGATGAGTGATAGAGCAGGATATCCGACATCCTCTGGCCTCCACATCTATACATGGGTGCGAGCATCAGCACACGCATGTGCATTCAATTCGAGCATGTGTGCACACACACACAGAGAACAAAAGAAAGGAAAAAAAGTAACAGGAAGAAAATCAGAGACTACGGTAGTTTGTACAAGGAACAGAAAAGGAAGGAAGGAACAGATTTAAGTACTGAAACTACTGACAGTACTCAGAGTGGACAGGCCCTGCTGTATTAGTGGGGGATACTGGCAACGGCCCAGCAGTGGGAGGTACTCACAGCTGACCTGGGAGCCCAGCTTATGCTCCCAGACGGCATGCAACTGCTGATACTCCTGCTGTGCCAGCTCCAAGCGCTGCTGTTTCACCTGGTAGATCTCCTTTTGTGCACTCAAAGCCTCCTGGGCCACCACAAGGTAATCCTTCAGCATGTGCTCTTGTTCCCGCCGCCATTGTACCCTCGGATCCTCAATCTGAGTGGTTTCTGAAACAGACCCCAGATCAATAAGTTAGCATGGTACAGGTACTGTTGTGTTGGTGGGCTATAGCATCTACAATTAGAAAGCAAAAGTATAATGTACAGAAACTCCCAATAAATGTAAATGGGTTAAACTCACTACGTGGCAAAGGAATTCCATCTGGATCAGTCACACAACCAAAAAATAAGCCCAGATCAGCTTCAAACTGAGCATCAAGTTCCATCTGATCACAACCAAAAGAAGGAGTAGGTTAAGGGCATAATAGAGGTTCAAGGCCATCTGCTATGGCTCAATGTAAAAGAAAAGGACAATCACTAATCAGTTTCAAAGGATACGAATAGGCATCCTGTACTTTGTTAGCAATATAAAATAGAAGAGTACAATAATATAAATTAGACACAGAGGCATACAATATTAATACCCTTGACCAATAATTCCTCCTAAAGTAATTTATCATAAAAATAATTTTAAAAATTCAAGTGGAGATACATTTGTATAAAAAACATGATAAATAGCTAGCATTTATTTAATGTTTATTCTGAGCTAATAACTGCTCTGGGTACTTTATATGGATTTACTTCTTCTGTTCTTGCTCTAACCTTACACAGTAGACTCTGTTTCTACTTCCATTGCACAAAAAATAAAACTAAGACACAGACAAGTTAAACAACTGTTTCAAAATTGTTGAGGAAATAGCTACTGGAATAAAACATATAAATCTTCCATCCATATTTTCATCTATTGGGCTTTTTAAAAGATTTCTTCTATTTCTAGTGATGCATCTATGTGTATATGTATGTGTGGATTCATGTACATGAGTGTGAAAGCCTGCAAAGGCCAGAGTTGTCAGATTCCCTGGAGCTGGAGTTATAAGTAATTATGAGCTGCCAGGCTCAGAATGAGTGTTGGAAAACAAACTTGGGTCTTGTGCAAGAGCAGTGCAAAGCTCTTAGCTGCTCAACCATCTCTCTAGCCAATGTTGGAATTCTCGATGTAAGCATTCTTTATATATTCTGAATGTAGGTACTGTGTAATTATTTTCTCCTTATCTCTTGTTTGCACTGTCAGTTTTTTAGTGGTATCTTTTGAAAAAAAAAAAAAAAAGAAAGGAAGGTTTTAATTTGATGAAGCTAAACTTACTATATTTTTATGGCTAGTGCTTTTTGTGCATTGTCCGTGTGTGTGTGTGTGTGTGTGTGTGTGTGTGTGTGTGTGTGTGTGTATGTGTGTGTCAAATCTTTCAGATTGTCTCCTACTTCATTTTTCCTCCTTTTCTCTCCACTCCTGCAATCAGTCTTGAGTTCCTGGTCTCAAGTGATTTCCCCCATCTAGTGTCTCCAGTCCTGGAACTCTCACGTCTCAGCATCTTAGCTAAGATTAAGTACAGAATCTAGTGCTGAGACCAGACATATGCTATCATAACAGGCTCTGTTTTTGCCTGTCTTTTCTTTTAGGTACTTTACAATTTTAGCTTTTATGTTTAGGGCCCATTTTGAATTTGTTTTTCCATATGGTGTGAGGTGGGGTAGAGATAGAGTTCTCGCCCCTACCACATTTCCATAAGGAAAGCAATTGTACCAGTAACTCTTGAAGTCTATACTGTGGGGCACCAAGTTCTCAGAAGGCCCCGTGATGGAGTCATGTTTGATGCTGCTGGTTCTATTCTGGGCATTCTGTAAAGTGGCCCTCCTACAACACAGCCCTCCTGCTGCATACAATACATACAATACAATACATAGCATCCCATCTGGGCAGGCTCTTCAAGATCATCTTGGCCAAGTACTTTTTAATGCTTTATTTTTTCATTTTATATGCACTGATGTTTTGCCTGAATGTATGCATGTATGAGGATGCCGAATCCCCCGGAGCTAGAGTTTACAGATAGTTGTGAGCTGCCATGTGGATGCTGGGAACTGAACCTAGGTATTCTGGAAGAGTAGTCAGTGCTCTTAACTGCTGAGCCATCTCTCCAGCACCTCAGTTCTTGTTTTTACTAAAGTTATGCATGTTGCTGACATGTATAAAGCCATGATACTTTATAGCTAGACAGTCAAGCACACTACAAAGTATATGTGGAAATATCAATCCCTGTCCTTTCTTCCTCACACATCTCCCCATAAAAAGGCAGCCACCTTGAAAATCTTTCTACTTCTCCATGCAAGGTATACAACTACTACATTCAGGAGCTTTGCATATATATCATCCTATCACACACACCCCCTAAATGAGAATTTTAGGCAGATTCTCATTGTGTGCCCACCACTGACTTTGAACTACTATGCAAAACAGGCTAGTCTGGAATTCACAAAGATTCTCCTGCCTCTGGCTCCAGAGAGCTGGCATCAAAGGTGTGTGCCATCATGCCTATCACTTCCTGCTTCTTATATATACCACACACCTGCTTTCCACACACAACAAACACAACAGTTAACAACATAGTATTTTCTGATAGTGTAACATGAAGAGTAACTTTTAAAAACAGTTGAACATCTGGAGAATATGCAACACTGTTACTATGCAGAGAGCTATAAATTAAAACTAGCCAATAGTTTAAACCTATGAAAAAACTAATTTGAAAAAATGAGACACCTGAGCTGGATTTGACCTGAATGTTCTCTCCTTGAAGACTAGCTTTAATGGTAACATGCAAGCTTCCAAAGGAAGGAGGTAACCAACAGTCCTACCCAGCTATGACTCCTATGAAGCACATCAATGACCTGCATGGCATGATAACCCTAAGGGTGCAGTAGTGGCACACACCTTGGTGGTAACCAACAGCTCTTTAAATTGGACCTAAGACCTGATCAACAAGATGGAAACCATTACTGGTACTAGAAACCTAGCTAACAACTCAGTGTTAGTGAAATCATGGTTATTGGAGGAGAATCTACAACCAATAATTTATTAAGTCAGCATAATTCCTAATAACAATGTCTAAATTGTCCTTATACTCACAGATCACATAGGTATAGTCTTAGCTCCTCAGCAAGGAAACTTCTCTTTGTAACAGATGGAGACTACTACAGAAAACCACAACCAATCAAAATGCAGAGTTGTGGAGCCAAGTTCCAGTGGATCTACAAAACACTCCTGTACCCAAGGCTCAGGGAACACTGGGGAAGAGGGAGCAGAAAGATTGTCAGAGTCAGAGGATCAGAGAGTTTGCTGTGTGATTATGTCTCCTAGAAATATGAAAAGCCATAATATGTGGCTAGTGATATGTGGCTAGTAGTAATATGTGGCAAGTAATATGACTAGCCAAACATGAGTTGTACAAGAATGACACCAATGAACATGTCAAATTGGATGGAGAAAAACCCACAAGGTTTCAACCCTACACAAAGAACTATGAGCAACTGAGGAAAGCTGGCACTGGGAGAGGTGGTCTTTCCCAAGGAAGAGCACACATTAGCACAGTTCAGTGCCAAATGGTCAGCCTTGAAAACATGCATACAAGTAACAGTATATGGACTGTTCAGGTTATATTTCGGAATATATATATATATATATATATATATATATATATATATATATATATATGCAATAACAATTAGTATATAGGAAGGTTTGAAGGAAGAAAAACCAAATTTGAAGCAAGCTTTAAATTTAATTTAAATTTAATCAATTAGCTAATTAATTAAATCTGGCCAATAATAAAGGACTCTGGCCAGGACCATTCCAAGGATCCCACAAAATGGCAATAAACCACAATTTGCAGAGGATTATAAAGGCAGAACCCATAAGGCTATATATTTCCCTCCAGGTCCAATTAGGGGCAAGCAAATATCCTCCTGTCCTTCCCATCTGGGTAACTCCTGCCTACAAGTGATTTAACACATCAGTTGTCATTGGATTATCCAAGCTTTCTTAGGGAAATGAAAACATGTGGCTTGTTATCTTACATGCACACCCTCCAGTATTCCAGGAAGTTACCTGTCCTTGGGCAAGTGGGGATTAGAGGATTATCCGTCTTTTTGTTTTGTAGATCTCTTATGCACTGTAATTAAAACTTAAAACATACTTTTAGCTCTCATAGTTACTAAACTGACCAGCCACCTACTCTAGGTGCGTTACAGCATCAAAGACTCAACTTCTCCAAATAAAGCCTTTTCTTCCATCCTAACCCGGCTCCACCTTGCAGTCTCAGTCAGTGGATAGAAGGCTATCCCTTCTTGACTCAGGTCCAAGGAGGGTCCTTCCTTCCTTTTTCTTTCCCACTCTAAATGTAAGCAATCAGGAAGTCCTGATGGCTCTACCTGAAAAACAAATCCAGTCTCTGACTTCCTCCTACTTCTCTGCCCTGGTATGGAGCCCTGGTTTGTTCCAAGCACTTCCCACAGGACCCCCCACTTTGGAGCTTGCCTCAATAAGGTCTGTTCTCTTACAGCAGTCAGAGTGACCTTGATGACATAATTCACCTCAGACAGCTCCCATGTTTGCAGCTCCAATGGCTCCTACTGTCAAGTGTCAGTTTTTCAGGTACACCTACCTCCTGCTGCTCCCTGCTGCTCCTTGTCCTCCTCATCCATTGTCCTTCAGGTACGCCCACTGCTTTGCTACCCCTGAACAAGTGGAACTGCTAACCCTGAACAAGTGGAACGAATGTGTCCCAGCATCAAAGCCATTGTTCTCTCTGTCCTCTTATGTCACCAAGATCATCTTCCCTGAAGACTAGTTTTATGATTGTCATCTTCCCTGTCCTTTCCTCAGTCCCCTACACCTATCCCAGCATGCCTCAGTTCCAGTCTGTGCTTTTCCCCACGGAACAGAACATTTTTGAACACACAGCATCATCTACCAATGATGTTGATTTTCTGTCTCTCCTGTCTGAATGAAATTTCCGTAACAGCAAGGAGCTTGCTCATTTTGTACTCTTGTGTTATCCCAAGTTCCCAAACAGGCAGTCAGCAAATGTGTGTGAATGAATGCAAGCTGGATTGTGAATTATGAGCAATTGTTCAGTTATATCAAGTCTATAATTCTTTGTTTTTTGTTTTCATTCAATTGAGATAGGGTCTTACTATGTACCCTTAGCTAAAGACTCTCCTCTCAGCCTCCCTAGTGCCGGGCTTACAGATGTGTAGCATTATGTCTGTCTTATGACTCTGTGCTGGTTAGTTTTATGTTAACTTAACACAAACTGGAGTCATCTGGGAAGAGGGGACCTTAATTGAGGAATTGCTTCCATAGATTAACCTGTAGGAGAAGTCTGTGAAGGCATTTTCTTGATCAATGATTGATGTGGAAGGGTCCAGCCCACTGTGAATGGTACCATCCCTAGGCAGGTGGTCCTATGTTGCATAAGAAATTCACTGAGCAAGCCATGGGAAAAATCCAGTAAACAGCATTCCTTCATGGCCTCTGCTTCAGTTTCTGCCTCCAGGTTCCCACCTTAAGTTTCTTCCCTTCATGATGGACTTGTAGACTGTAAACTGAAATACCCCCTGCCCTGCGAGTTGCTTTTGGTCGTGGTGTTTGTTATAGCAACAGAAAGCAAACTAAGACAGACTAGGAGAAGAATTTCACCCAAGCACAATACATATAAGTAAGATTGCTCCCAGCCCGTGGCTCTGAATGACTAAGCCTCAACAGGCATAGCTTCCCCTTGTATTTGTCTCAATATTGCCATCTACAGATATGGTATCTTCATCCAATAATACTGCTTTCAAACCAAAGGGAAACTAGTTGTCTGTGAGCCGGTTAAACTACCAGATGAAATTCTTCCTGTTTGGTCCCATTTCATTACCCTTTCGCATGTGCATGAACACACACACACATACACAACACACACACACTCACACACCGCTTCTGCCATCATCCCCTGGAGAATTAACTCTACCACAGCTTGCTAGTCCTTCCTCCCTTCTGTTTCTTCAGCAACTCCCAGAAGCACCTTAAAATCCCACTCCTGCCGTGCGATTTTAATGAGGGGGATGCTCTCAGCAATTAGAAACAGGAAAGGACTGATTAGGACTCCAGTACACCAGTGTTTAACCCGGCATCTGATGCAGCCCTCCAAGCATTAACCTCATTCCCCATACACACTCAATTAGGCATATTTACTTCTCATTACCCAGTATGCAATCATGAGTGTTAATAAAGACCTTTGCTATCCCCAACAATGCCATTAATGCCATTAGCTGTCTCTCGGATTCTCTCCTATGCTTTGTGGCCAACAGTCTGCTCATTCATCCACTTACTCAGGCATTCATGCACATACATTCTTCTCTACTTAGTAAGGGTTAAGTGCACACCTACTGCGTACCTTGGTGGGCAAAGGCTTGGAAGTAGATAGAATTATACACAGTAACTTCCCCAGAAGGCATACAGGCAAAGAAAATTTAGAAGAGGAAGCAGATGAAGAGAAGTACAACTCCACTCTTCTGTATCAGTTCAAGCCCCAATCAGCCATGGTTTCCCCTTCCCCACTTGTTGAGATGGGTCCCAGGCTGTCCTGGAAAAATCACTGTATAGTCCGGTTCCCCTCAAATTCACAATCTTCTTGCTCAGCCTGGTGCTGAGGTGACAGGTGCACACCTTCATGCTCACCTTCAGCCATGTTTTATCTCTGAGTATCGAGCAGCCTCTAAATTGCAATAAGAGGAAGATAATCATCCTATTACACCACACGGTCCCTGGGAAGACCACATACAACACTGCCTATTGAGAGCCTGCCATGGCACAGAATGTGCACTCAAAATGCAGGGGCAGTTGACAGTTGGTGTCTTATTCTCAGCCTTCAGAGTTGGCCAGGCACGTCCCATTCCTTTACCGTCCTGTTGCCTGAGAGGATAAAGAGGATCTTACGGCTCTAAAGACACAGTGAGATATGAAAATTCTGTCCCTCTGCACAAAATTTCAGAGGACAGAGGTGGTCTTGGCTAAGAGGATGCATGTGCCACCTCTCTTCAGCTATGCATTTCTTCACTGTCTTTCTACACTTGATAGACAACATGCTTCTGAGTTTCTCAACTAGTTCCTCCATCACGGTCCCAGAAAGAAAGAGAGTGTGATGGTAGGGATATTTATTTTCGATCCAAATACTGTGGTCACAGACATGAAATGAAAGTGTTTGGACTCATACACTAATCTACTAGGACATATGTGCACCTACATTGCTAGAGATTTGCTAGGGCTTCAGATACTAGAAAATGACAACATGCACCTTTTTTTTTTAATGGGAAGAAAGTCATCCATGAACATAAATGTATGCAAAAATATGCAAATAAATACATATACAAACACACCATTTGGAAATATTTGAAATGATACAGAAGAAATTGTCAGCAATATTGCCTCCAAAATCGGGAGCTGGGTGGTGAGAGAAGTTTCAGATTCTATTAAAAATCCTTTGAAATGTTGTTTTCACATGAGCATACATTATCTATCTATATCCACACGGACATCTCTAAGTCTACATTAAACAAAACACAATCTGCCTTCTAAACTCTGCTGGTGCTTCTTTCAGATTTGTGGAGGTGGGCATGAGAAGGGAAGAGGAAGGGAATGGAGATGGGGTCTGGGGAAGGGAAGGGTGGTAAAGAACTTACTGGTATTGTGGTCTATGAAGTAATCTCCAACCTGTGGATCATATGCTTCTTCCCATCCTAGCGGCAATTCATCGCTAATGCAGTCAGCAAAGGTAAGCGGTTTGGTGTACCTGGCAAGGAAGATGAGAAACACACTCCATCAGCCTGCAAACTGCTGCAATGTGCTGTTTTTCAGGACTCCCTGCTTCTCCTGACTGTTCAAAAGATCCAGACATTTTACACTATAGCACCACCTTTGATGTGCCCCAAGTCCCTGGGAAGGCAAAGACATTCTGCAGTGGCATCAAGGAAAGGCTACCTCAGGAGGAAGGCAGGAACGTATTCAGCAAGTCATGGGTTTCTGCATCTCCAATTGGCAGTTTGCACATTAGCTCTAAGGCCAAGTCTTGGCTCTGTGACTTGGATTCCAGCCCCCTCTGGCTTTTCCACCTGAAGCTGGCTGGCCCACCCACCTCTGGTCTTTGTCCTGGCTCTGTCTTGTATTTGTCATGCCCATTGCCCTTTGAAAAGCTGGCCTCCTGCAAGCTCGAGCAACATATGCCCCAGCCCTAGGAGTCTGGCCAGTGAGCCATATTTATTTGCTGATTGAGTTGGTTCCCAAATGCCTGCACCCACTGCTGGCTCTCCCCTGGCCAAACTGATTCTTTGGCAATAATAACTCTCTAAGGCCCCATCTTGCAGGGTGTGAACTGGTGGTAATCACCAAATCTTAGTGGCTAAATCAGACAGATAAACAAATCACGCAACTGAAACAGCAAAGGCTTGTCAAGGCTGAAAAACTGCACCATAAACCATTTGTCCAGGGTTTCAGCCAGAGACTAGGAACCAGGAAAGGAAACACGTGGAGCCAGTGGCTCCCCAAGACAGCTGCTTTCAAGTATGCTCGCGCTGCCTGTGTCTAGAATAAGCACATGCTATCTTGCCCATGAGGAGGTCAGAGGACAACATCTGGTTGTCAGTTCTAGCCTAAGACAGGGTCTTGTTTTTGCTGTGTGTGATCCTCCTGCCTCCATCTCCTATCTTGCAGCAGGGGATTGCTAATCCATGCCACTGCTGGGCTCCAGAGGGGGGGCTTGCACAGCTAGCATTTTTATCCCCTGAGCCATCTCCCTTGGCCCTAAAACTCTAATATTACTTTGTTTCTCTCTGCTGTTTTCTTATTCCAGTTCTGGAAGCCCAGAAGACTCTGCTCCACACCCTTTCAACAGATTGGCAAACTGAGGTACAATGGGAGGGTGATGATTTGACTGTCCTCTTCCTTAACCTTAATGATTGCTCTCCTCTTAAACTCACACTGTTTGTCTGTGTGTTAGAGGCTTGGTCCCTGGCTGAGTGCTAAGGGAGTGACAGAGCCCTTAGGAAGTGACACTTCGTGAGAGGTCCTTGATTACTAGAGGTGTGCCCCTGAAGGGAAGAAAGTGGGTCCCCAGCCTTTTCTTCTTCCCATCTCTTGCTTTCTGGACATGAAATGAGCAGCTTTGGTCTGTCACATGCTCCTGTCAAGATCTGTTGATCTTGCCTCACCACAGGCTCAAGGCGAGATGGTCACTCAATTATCGACGGAAGCCTCTACAATGGGGATGTACAATAAGCCTTATCTCTTTGTAAGCTCATCATGGCAGGTATTTGATAGAGAGATGGAAAGCTGACTAATAGCCCACTCTAAACCAAACTTAAACTGCACAGGGACAAAGAGACACTGTGACACTGCAAAAGCCCCCTGCAGACAAGACCCTGATGTGTTCACCTGCCTGCTTCTCTCTCAGGGTTTCAGAGGCAGTGAACTGTATCTACCAATTGGTTCTGGTTAATAATTCGCTTCTATTGTGGGAGACCATGGTTCCATGAGACTGGGGCCAGGGGTATGTTTTTATATGCAACAAACAACGAACTATCAAATGAGGATCCAATAAGCTTTTTCTGTTTTTTAAATTGTGTGAGTTGGGCAAGAAGTTAACCTCTCAGAGCCTCAGGATTTTTCATCTGTTGAAGTAGAGACTAAATATAACTCTTCAGGTTGTTGGGTAGGTGAAATAAGATCATGTTTGGAGTTAGAATATATGGCATAATGGCCGTGGAGGGGGGTAGCACAGCAGTTAAAGTGTTTGTAAAGATGGTCAGAATGTAGCTCCCCAGAATTCACAAAATGCAGAGTAGTAGCCCACTTATCATTCCAGCCTTGGAAGGCAGAGGCAAGGAATTCCTGGAGCAAGGTGATTAGTGAGACCATCCGTATTGGTAAGCTCTGAGTTTGGTTGGCAGAGCCTCTCTCAAATAAGGTAGAAGGAAGATTGAGAAGAGTCCTGATATCAATCAACCTTGGGCCTGATTACATATGTGTACTCGTACACATGCAGACAGGCATGTACACACACCATACACATAAGAAAAAACATGTATGTGAATGTGAATGAACACACAAAAAACATTAGTTACTATTCCCTTCTTTTACCAGACGGGGAAATTGGAGCTAAAAAGGTTATAAGAGTCTCCTCTTCCTCCTCCTCCTTGTCTTTTTTGTTGTTGTTTGTTTTGAGACAAGGTTTACTATGTAACCCAGGCTGGCCTCAAACTCCTGGTATTTCTGCACCCAGGCCCCTGAGTGTTAGGATTACAGGTTTACAACAGTACAGCTAGTTAAAGGGCTATATATATATAGTATTCTCATAAGAGCTGGAAAGAAGAGGGAAAGGGAAAAGGGGGGAGGGGAAGGGAGGAAAAAGAGGAGTAGGGAGAAACTGGAAGATATGAGTTCAAATGTTGTCTGAGGCTAGGGATGTAACTCAGAGGTAGAATTCTTGCCTCCCATGCTCAAAGCCCCAAGTCTCACCTCTATATAAATATATATATATATGGTGGCACACCTGTAATTCTGGAAGTAGAGGCAGGAGGAGCTGATGTTCAAGGTCAACCTTGGCTACACCGCAAGTTCAAAGCCAGCCTAGGCTACATGGGACCAGACTTACTAAATAAACAAACAAACAAATAAATAAATATCTAGCCAAGTGTGGTGGCACCTAGCCACCCAGCTTTAATCCCAGCACTCAGGAGGCAGAGGCAGAACTCTGTATATTCGAGGACAACCTGGCAGCCTGGTCTACATAGTGAGTTCCTCTCAAAACAAAACTAAACAAAATAAAACAAAAACAAGGTATAAGAATTTTCACATAGTTTCAATTTTCTTTTTCTTTTATTTTAAACTAAATTTGCTGTAACGTTTATATAGTAAGTGTAATTAAATATTGAACCATTGTTCTATCTAGGCCTAGAAAGTGTGCTATGAAAACCATGTTCCCTCTCTGGGTAGTAGATGTTCTTGTTCAATTTTACAAATGAAAGCACATACTTAACAATGCATAGTTAATACACCAGAGGCTTAATCTCCTGAGGCTCCTGCGCTAAATCCCAGAGCCGAAGCTTTGCCAATAAAAATTAACAAGACCCAGTGGGTCTCACAACAATCTGGAGCTATGCTAGAAGCACAGGAAAGAAAACTGAATGGGGATGTGTGAAGCAGACACCAGACACGAGGCACTGGGGTGAGTGCCTTCAGTTATGGTGTCTTGGTACAAAGCTGCTCATTAAACCTAGAAAATCCATGGCTCCTACACATAAGGACAGTTAAATGTTTCCAAGCCAGCAGTACAAATACAAGCTCTCAAGGTAGTGGGGCAGGAATGCAGATCAGAGAACAGGACCAAAACTCCATCAAGTTTTCAAAAACTCATGAACTCAAGGTACTGCTCCAGCATTCCATTGAAGTTGAAGTTCTGGACATTAGTTGTAGCATCAACGACGTGATGCCATGAGGCAAAGATACTGATTCCCCCCAGCAGTGACTGCAGACACTCTACCCAACAGGGAGAAACACACAGTAAGAGGGTCCATCCTTAGAAAGAGCAGCCAAAAGAGAAAGAAAAGCTTTGGGTTTTGTATTTGAGTTCTCCTTGGATGCAGCCATGGGGGAACAGCCAACTGATGCTTGGTGTGATTCTATGGGAGACAGGAAAGTTGCTATGGGAAGAAACTATACGACTTACAGAAATCTGGATAGAAAGGTCTCTCTGGAACAAATGCCAAGAGGCAGATGAATTATTCTGTGTGCAGAGAGGTATCATTCAGAGACTCAGTATGAAGAGAAGTGTTTTGTAGAGATACAAAACACACACACACACACACACACACTCTTTGTTAGAAGCAAAGTTGTCTGTGGATCCTATTCATCCCCAGGAGCTGTGATGCTTCCCTGCAATGCTCACTTTGGAAAGAGATGCTTGCTTTCAGGACCTGGAACTTTTAGCCTCAACTTCAGGCCTTGTCTGGCCTGGTCTGGTGGGTCCCTACCTCTGGCTTCCATGTCCTGGGCCACCTAAAACCCCAATCATAAAATCAAATGACCCAGTTGCTGGAGGAGCAAGAAGGAAGCAGGGCAAGGTGCCAGACAAGAGTGAGTTCTGCCCCTTTTTTAATTACAAATCTCTGAATGAGCACAAACATTCCTGAATGTTTCACAACCGGCCTTCCTGGAAAAACAGCCCGGATGTGTTGCCTTGGAGACAGGGAAGGCTCTGCCAGGTGCTCTCTATGAGGGGCACACAGGCACACCTGTCGGAGAGCTGGAGGCACCAACAGATCCCTCACTTTCCTCACACAGCAAGCTGTTGCTTTCCTAGAGGATGGGGCTCTGGGGAGCATGTGGACAAGGCTGCACTGGGTATTTGCTGTGTCTTTTCTAGGGAGGCAGCAAGGAGGAGGAGGAGGAGAAGGCAACTTTTTGCCAAGTGTAACACTGGGTAGTGATTCTCCGGGGACTAAATTCAGACTGGGAAAGTCATCTTCCACATTCCCTGTGCTGCCTGAGCAAGCCCTTTTTGTGGCCATCCAGGAGAACACTGCCCTCTCCATCCCCACCCTTGCTCTCTCCTTCCAAGGGCCAGCTGGGAGGGATCATGGTCTAAAGCCCCCACCCCTACCTCACTCCAAGACGGCTCTATACTCAGCAGTAGCTCTCCTCCCTACCCAGGCACAGTGGGCAGGCTGGTTCTTCCAGCCACAGGCTGTTTCACATACATAGTTTCCATGGCTTAGATGTCTCAGCTCCTGATAACATTCCATCCCCCACCCCCACCCTGACCAGTTTCTAAGCAGGCCCTGCCCTCAAGTTTGAAACTCTTCCTCCTTCCTTCCCTTAATGTGGTTCAGTGCTGACACCTTTACTTATTCCTCTAACACACAAGGATGATAAAAATAACCCTCTCACAAAGTCCGCTAAGAGCTTAGGCTGAGCGTGGTGTGAAAGATGCAGCTCTTGGGAGGGAGCTTTGATGAAACAACCACAGAAGTAGACAAGACGCACAGGGCACTGCCTTTCTAGAGTAGGGTAGAAGACACACTCCGATCATCCAATCATAAGCAAATGTTTCAGAGATGCCCGGTATTCAGGGAAAAGAAAAATCAAGAAACTGGGATGGACAGCAGAGGACATAGGAGGCCTCGGAGAAAGAGAAGGTGACCTCGGGTGCTCAGAGGGTAGGAGGTAGCCAACAGAGGTAGGGAGGATCTGAGGAAAGACTGTGGGTCAGAAAGGTGCTGGTGCATATGAAAAGCAATAGGAAGGTGAGGCTGGGTACAGTGTGCTGGGGGATCTGGGCTGCTGGTGATGACGCTAGGCCACACCCCTTTGTTCTCTGACCATGCACTAAGCAACATAAGGTGACCTGGAGATGCACCCACTTCCTCCAGTCTCCTGCTTCTGCTCTCATTTCAGGGAACCCACCAAGCAGGAGGAGGACCCAGCAGCCCAGTCCCAGCTAGGCACAATGAATACGGCTTGTTTTTGCCCTCCAGAGCACTGCGTGGCTAGGGAGACAAGGTTTACACTTCAAACAGGGAATGATCCCTGTGACATTCTACAACGTGAGATGTGGCCATGACACTCCCTGAGGCAGTGAACCACAGGTAATTAAAGGATGTAGGGATACATGATAAGGTAAGCCAGAAAGATGTGAGAAGCCGCATGGCTAGGAGAATGGATAGACAGGAATGGGGTGGGGACAGGGAGGACAGAGGGCCAAATTGAGAAAGAGAAAAGACAAAGGTGGGTAGCTTCATGTTCTAGGAGTATGCAAGGTAGATGCCACCCACAGAGGGTTAGGAATTCAATGCTAGGCTGAACCCCAGGCTCCACCTTGCTAAAGTGCAGTTGTGTTAGGTAACCTTGTTAAAAGGTGTTTCCTTCATGTAACTCAAAGTTCCAATCCTGTAAGCATGGTGTGGCTATACTAGATAACCCAGAGAAAGTGCTGAGCACAGCCTTTGCAGGTAACAAGCCCGTGATCATGTGCATTGGTGATGTGATACCCAGAGAGATACTTGTGCCCTGTGGGAATTATGCCATTCTGCAGCTTACATCCTAAACTCACAAGCCTTCACCACCACTCTGTTCCCACACACCAACATTCTTTACCCTAGGTGATCTGCAGCAGTAGCTCCAACTCACAGGCTCTGGCAACAGCTGCCTGGATTCTCCACCTGTCTGCACAGACATCAGCTCTTACCTCCCAACTTTGTTTCCTTGTGTATAAGAGGAGGATGCCCAGAACAATGACCTTGTTAAAGAAGGCTGTGCCTAGCACATGAACACTCTCAGCTGCTGTGTGGTGGTCTCTCTCGCTCTCTTTTTAGTTATTAAAAGGTGATTGAGATGGTGCAGTGGGCACAAGCACTTGCACACAGTTCTGATGACCTGAGATCGATTCCTGGATCCCACAAGGTGGCAGGAGAGAACCGACTCCGAGAATTACACTCTGACCTCCACACGCTGTGGAATCCACATGTGCTCCCCAACCCCCAACCGAACCCAAAGCAGACAAGCTGAGAGATGGCAGGTGTTTGAGACTTTGCTCTCGGTATTTGCTCTCTGGAGGTGATGACATTTGCCCTGGGAAGGCCCATGTCCCCGTTTCTTCCCTAAAACACCTCTCTCCTGTCTCCCTGTCCTTTGCTCTCAAAACACCTGTGTCCACATTCTTGCTTTCATGCCCTAGAGTCTCCCAAGGTCCCCGCTTTTTGTTTGGCTGGTTTATCCAGAAGCTTCTTGGTTTAGTCACTCCCACTCTTGGAATTCTTTTATGAGGTTAGGAAGGGAAAGAGAGCTACAGGGAAGACTCCATACTGTTCCTTCCATCAACTTTCCTGACTTCGGACTGGACTGCTGCAAGCCAGTGGCTCATCTGTCACATTTTTTCACTCTACCCAGCCTCATTGCTTGAATCACATGGTTATTCCCTCCCTTCACCTCCATGTCAATATTTATACGGCTGTGTTCCTTTCTTGATGTCCTGCAAATTGACAGGTTAATCTGTGTGGGGGTCCTTCCTGTGTATCACCTGCTGGAATTACAGCTGTGCCAATCAGGAGCGACAACAGGCATGGCCAACCCAAAGGCCGAGTCCCACATGCAGGTGTGACTGTTCACTATGGTACTGTGTTTTAAATGTGAGATCTTTGAGGGGCAGGTACCTCTGTGGTACTCTTTAATGCATTGCTCATGTACCTTATCATATCAAGAGACACTGTAGAATATCAGCTAAGAACACAGGGCTCTGGACCAATCCTTCCCAGATTTGAATCTAGCTCTCTGACTGTGGGCAAGATACTTATAAACACATCTGCAAAATAAGAAAGAAAATACATTCATTGAGCCCTCACTGTGCACCAGCAGCTGTTAAGCACTTCATAGGTATTTCCTCATTCCCATAATGACCCTTGTAGGTAAGTATCATTCAGACCTACACAGGGGTCTTTGAGGGCCAAAGAAGACAGTCAATGCAACAGTGTTTGATGCACAGTGAGTGGTCAATAAATGTAAGCTATTTGCTATTTATTTACCTTACTAATGTCTAAGTTAGGTCACTGAAGTAGCCTTATTAAAGAAAGTTAGAACTAAAAAGGATTTAACAAATGAATGGCCCAGCTTTTACTGAAAACTGGGGCACAAAGAGAAGAGATTTGCCCAGAGCCACCCAAGGGTCCAGAAGCAGAACTGAGATTAAAAGCCGGGAACCAGCCTCCAGGCTGTACTACACTCCTGACACCGAGAGATCAAGTCAGCTGGGTGCTGAGTTTGGCTTCGGCACAGTCTTCAGGAAATAGTGGTTAGTTGCATTTTCCCAGTTGGGAACCAGGAGGAAACTGTGATGCTCTGATTAATCTTAATCAAACTTCTTTGGAGAATCGTCTCCTGAAGGCCCAATGCCATAGCAGACTGGAGTTCCTGACCTCCCTGCCCTGTTGGCCCTCATACAGCCCAGCCCAGCTGAATCCTCATTCTCAGAACAGGAGTTAGGTTACAGAAGTTCTGCGCAGAACCACCCAGGCTCATCCTTCCTAGCTGTGCAATCTCAGCCTGTTCCTTCCCCAATCTTGGAGCCTCATTTTCCCCAAAAGGTATAGATCAATCCAGAAAACGTGTTTCTCAAGATAAATTCCTGCCCGGCAATGACTCATCAGAGCAACTGATGTTACAGTCCCTGGCACAGCCTACCATTAGCTTCCTTTCTGAACTTCAGATTCCAAGGACACTCAGCCCCTGGCTTCAATGTTTCTGGTGCCATGGACTGGATTTACAAGAAGCCAGCTATCCAGATGCCCCCTAAGCGGTAAACTGTAGCAGGGACTGTAGCCTGCCATTATTCCCTGAAATACAGTCATTCCAGAATCTTCTCTGATTGCTAACTCTGACCCTATCTAGCCTCACCACCTGAGACACAGATCCTCTAAGAAGAAAACTGGTCTCTGGTGCCCTCTCTGGGATCCCATCCCATGAGGGCCTCTCCCATGATGGTATGGGTCAGACAGAGCTTTGGCACAGGAATGACAATATCTGAGTCTGAATCCTTCTGTCTTTAGGCAAACACCTGCTTTTTCTGGGCAACAAGGAAGCTGGAATGTGACATCTCTAGGGCTCTCTTTGTGGCATGGCCTCTGTAACTCTAGTAACTGCCTCTCCCAAAGGTAGAGGGCATTGTGAGACTGAAATGGAGTAACCTGTAATTAAAACATTTTAAAGCCTGGTGTGGCAGTGCATTCCTGTAGTTCCAGTATTTAGTAGGTTGAGGCAGGAGGATTGACAAAAATTCTAGGCCAACGCATACTGCATAGTAAGAGCCTACTTCAAAAAGGAGAACAAGGTGGAGAGGTGAGTCTCATGCTTGTTAGGCAAGCATGAGAACCTAGTGTGTATCCCCAGCTCCTGTATATAGCTGCACAGGCCTGTAACATCAATGTTGAGGGAGAGGAAGAACAGAAGGGGCTCTTGGGAAGGCTTGGTGGCTGGCAGCCTAGCTGTGAAATGGTTAGCTCCAGGTTAAGTGAGAGGAACTATCTCAAGGGGAAAGGACAGCAAGCAATATCACATGTCCTTCAGATCACATGTACATATATGCACCCCCCCACACATACCCACACACAGGACACCAAAAACATTTATTCTCAAGGCCAATTAAACAAAAGCATTAGACCGTCTACGCTGTACATAAAACAAATCATTTCCTTTACCTTTACACTAATTCTGCAAGGCAGATACCCACCCCTGTACATAAGCCAACCGGAAAGTAGGATGTAACAGTGAAAACACAAGCTGAATTTCCTGTCGTTCATAAAGGACCAGGCCTTGCCATTGACCCTTACACAGCCTTATGTTTCATCTACCTCAAGATGCCGGTTTTCAAGCACACTCAGCATCTAGAGAACTGTGAACAACTAATGCTGACATCATGCCACCACGGTCACTCAGGTTGCATCCTCAAGAAATTCTCCCGACTGTGTGAGCGCAGGCACCAGTGACGCCGTATAGCCCCTGGTGGAACAGATGTCACAGGCTTGGGATAAGATCCCACAGGTAAGAGAGAGGAGCTCTTTCAACTCCTAGGAGCCACATGCTGTGGACAGGGTGGAGGAGGCAGTGAACAGACCTGTCGAGCAACATTCCTAACGCAGGAGGAAAGTAGGTAAATGCTACAGAAGTGCCAGGCAGCCTCTGGAGCCCAGCAAAGCTCAAGTTCCTGTGAGGGGCCAGATAACAAGGCTGTGCCAGGAACACAAAGGACAAGGTTAAAAGCAAAGATATCAGCAAGCCAGTGAAAAATCAACTAAAGGAATCAGTTCTGAACATGTCTTAGGGACACTGGAACTTGATTTTGTACATGTATTCTTTTGTGTTTCTCTATCTATTGGTGTGTGAATTAAAACAAACATCTTGGCTTAACCATGCCGAGTGGCACATAGCTGTAACCCCAGTACTTAGGAAGCCACTCTCAATTACATACATAGTGAGTTCATCCTGGAGTACATGAGACCCTACACCACCCCCCTAAAAAGTACTTATCCAAGTTTGAAAGGTTTCTTGCTTTATTATTATTTTTTAACAAGTATGATACAAACACTGTGATTAATTAAAAAACAGTGGATCATAACTTTATGGTTGCAATGCAAGTACTACTTTATATATTCTACGCTGTACTGTGTATTCTGTAAGTATCAAATTCCTAGCAGTACTTATAAGCATCTGTCTTTGTCTTTTCCTGTCACTGTTATAAAAAACTCTGACAAAAGCAACTTAAGCAAGAAAGGGCGTATCTGGCTACAATTCCAGGCAACTATGCATCATGGCAGTGAGATCACAGTGGTAGGAGCTTGAGAGAATTGGTCACATGATACCCACAGTCAAGATCACACAGCAATGAATTAAAGCATGCTTGCATGTACTCAGCTGGCTCTCACTTTTTCACCCAGTCTAGTGCCTAGCCCAAGAAATGGTGCTGCTGCTATGTCCAGGGTGGCTCTTTTCACTTCAATGGACAGAATTCAGAAAATGGTGGCTAGAGAAATGGCTCAGAGGTAAAGAGCACGCATTGCTCTTCCAGAGGACCCAGGTTTTATTTCTAGTACCTGCATTAGACAGCTCACAACCACCTGTCACTCCAGCTCCCAGATCCAACACCTCTGGTTTCTCAGGGCATTTGCACTCATGTGCATATACACACCCCTTACCACATAAACTCACATAACTAGAAATAATAAAAATACATTTGATAAAAGGAAATCCCTCACAGGCACACCTACAGGTCAACCCAATCTAGACAACTGCTCATTGAAATTCTCAAGTGTCAATATATAGTGTCAAGTTGATAAAACTAACCATCACAACTCCATCCCTTGTCAACTTGACATTCAAACTCATCATTTTAAGGCCATAACCTTCTATCCTTTGACCCCAAGTCTCATGTTTATCTCATGATGTAAACTTTAAAAGTTCCCAAAGTCATTGGCCATTCTAAGACTTTAAAAGTACAAAGTCTCTTAACTGTGAACTCTTATAAAATCAAAACCAAGTGACATACTTCCAACATATAATGGCACAGAGTAAACGTTACTATTCCAAAAGGGATGGACTAGGGTATAAAATAATCACATGGTTCACTTGGCTTCTTTGTTGCTATGATAAAACACTGACCAAAAACAACTTGGTGAGGGATGAGTTTATTTGGCTTATACTTCTACAGTTGTTAACTATAATCTTTTACCCTGAATTTAGGGAAAGAGAAAGGAAGGATAGAAAGAAATCTCCACTGATTTTCAGGCAGCCTTGATACAGAATGAGAGAAAAGTAGAAATCTTCACAGCCTTTTTTAGGCTGTCCTAAGCTTAGAGAGGACTACTGACAGTGAGTCAGACTAGTGTCTCAGCTCACTGTCTGCAAACTCGATCTCTCCAACCTTTGTTCTTTTAAGTAAAAATCAACACACTAACAATGGACCAATGGACAAGCCAACAAACCAACCAACCACGAGCCAACACCCCACCCCGGCTCTCTTCTCTCCCGGCTTCAGACCTTTTATACCCTAAGCAAAAGTGTCCATAAACCCAAGCAGCATACAATCCCAAGAACAAGCTACATGTGCCAAAATGACTACACCTAACCAAATTATAGCCACTGCATCAAGCATTCCAAATCCACCTCATAATCGTCTACCATACTTGGGATGGGAACATAAACCTAGTCTAAATGTTATTTTGTGTTTTTAAAGAAACTAAAATAATAAAAACTTCTTCCAAGTATTCCATTACATACTTCCAGGTCACAATCCATCAGTGATTAGGAGCTCAAGGTAGAAACCTAGAAGCAGGAGCCATGGAGGAACAAACACTGCTTACTGGTTTGCTCACTGGCTTATATTCAGCTATCTTTCTTATTATACATTCCAGACCTAAGGATGGTGCCACCCACAGTGGGCTGGGCCCACCCACATCAATCATCAATTAAGATAATCTTTCACAAACATAATAACCACAGGCCAATCTGATCTGGGCAATTCTTCAACTGAGGTTCCCTCTTCGCATGTGACTCTAGCTGTGTCAAGCTTACAATAAAAACTAACCAGTACATATACTAAAGCAAAACCAAAATCCACTAGGGAAACATCAAATTCTGTAGCACCATGTCTGGCATCTGGAACTTGTAATATAATCTACTGGGCTCCAAAAGGCTTAGATAGCCATATTGTTCTAGCTCTGCCACTTACAGCATATGTGGCTTCTCTCTTAGACTTGAGCCAGCTTCAGTGGCAAAAATCAGTAGTCCGTAGATTCCCAAGTGTTTGCTGATCTCAACACAGAAAGAAGGTAGATTGATGGGGCCAGGAAATCTGAATTACCTACTCATACAATTTCTCCTTGTTTTTTTAGGATCATAGAAGTCAACGGTAAACTGGTTAATGAAGAGATCCACAGAAGAATTGAAAAGAAAATGGTCTTCCCTTCTAAAAAGTATGATTTTCTTTAATCCCCGCATCTTTTCTTTCTAAATTGGAAAATGAATAGAATGTTGCTTCCAAAGGGAAGCCCGACTGATAAGTCAACGTGAGACACCAGTGTTTGGAGATGAAGGCAACTGCAATAAAGTCAGCAGTGCAACACACGAGCAATTAAAACGGCTATTTTGGGAAGCCCTGGAAAGAGGCAGATACAGTATGAATTATTCATTCTCACTGCAAGGATGACTTCAGGGCATTGTCCTCTCTGTGGGTGCTTGCTCTTTCTTGTTCATTCAGCCGCTCAAGCACAGACTGGGAACACAATACTCTGGCCTGTGCACTCATGAGTGCACGTATACACACATATGCACACTACAAGGATGCCATTCCAGATGGTGAGTCACATGGAAAAGAAACATGCACACAGTTGGCAGTCGCATTTAGCTCCAGTGCCAGGAGAGAATGTCTGTGTTTCCAATTGGCCTGGGAAGAGTGAGTGAAAGAAAGAGGGAGACACATGTGCGTGCATGCAACGGCTGTGACGACCACGCATACACAGGAGAGACCAGGTACTCCTGATATTCAGTGAGCTTCCAGCTGGAAAAGATTTGGGTAGAACACAAACCAGCTGATCTCAGTGTCCCTTCTGAGATAATGAGCATGGCAGATAGCACCATGGATCCCTCTGTGAGCCCACCTAGGGTCTGGGCATTACAGGGCATGCCTGGCAGGCTTGGTGCAGGCATGCCATCACCAGTCTCAAAGAATGCCTTTCTTACTAACTAATGAAAGGAGTGGCATTGTAACATTATAACTTATATCCACCCAGGAGACCTTGGTCCAGTCCTTCCTCCCAAGACAGGTATTCACAGTGTCATTTTGCTATAACGCAGTCACTGAGAGGTGGCTCAGATGTTTCTCCTTGGGGACATGAGAGCAGCACTAGCAGTTGCTCAGGACTTTCCATGTGTTGTGCTATGAAGTTTTTGCTCAAGTTTTGTCACTCAGTTCCTTTCATGTTCCCCTGCTATAGATGGAGCCTTCCTGAAGCCGTGTTAGGTTGACTGAGGTCGCTCGGCTATTCAGAGATGGACTGCAGATTTGAATCTGGGTCTTTACTGCTGCTCAGAAAACGAATGGAAGAGCTGGTTTGATAAAACAGGGTGACCAGAAGAAGGGGGTGTGTAAAATACCATGCAATTAGAAATAATTTGCAGAAGGAGCCTGTAACAGAACACCTACGGTGGCAGCTCAGCAAAGAAGACACAGAAGCATATTCATAGGTACAAATCCTGTCAGACCACAGCACAGGGAACCACTATCATGGCAAGGGCCATCCTGGACAGTGGAACCCTGAGCCTCTCATCTCAGGGGTTTTTACTGATAGTTAAGCTCCAAGAGTGTTCTATTGATAGCAGGTGCAGATCATAAGGAATTTACATAAAGCCAACACCTGCAGACAACACAAAATGCCAAGACCTATGCAGCCCTTCTCCCAAAAAAGAACAAAACCATTTAAACATAACTCAAAATAAACTTCTGCAACAGGAGCCTCCCTTTATAATATCTGGAAGGAAGGAAAAATTAGGGAATTATTCTTTTTTGCAGAGAAGGTAGCTGGCTGAAAGAGACAAGGAAAGGGGGGGAAAAAGATACAGTAGGTAACCAGTCACTATTGATGACTAATAGAACAAAATTCTGAGAAGGATCTAGCAGGGATGGGTCCTAGAGAACTTCACTTGTATTGAAAAAGGATGTATCAGTGACTTGCCAGTCAGTAGCTAGCTACTGAAGACTAGAGATTTGTGGCTCAGGGGTGGAACACTCATGCTTAGCATGCATGAGACCTTAGGTGGTGTACACACACACACACACACACACACACACACTCACACACTCACACACTCACACACACACACACTCACACACACACACACACTCACACACTCACACACACACACACACACTCACACAAACATACACACACATATATACTGCCTATCTAGGTAGAAACATTTATACATAAAAATGTTCAACACAGGGTCTGAGCATACTGCTTAGTGGAAGAGAACTGCCTAGTATGTGTGGGGCCCAAGGGTTAATTCTTTCTGATTCCAACACCATTAAAAAAAAAAAGAAAGAAAGAAAGAAAGAAAGAAAGAAAGAAAGAAAGAAAGAAAGAAAGAAAGAAAGAAAGAAAGAAAGAAAGAAAGGAAGGAAGGAGGAAGGAAAGAAAAGCCCTATATTTTTATAATAGGAGAGAATGAAACCAGTTTCAATATTTAGAGGAGATGTAGTTGATAATGGTTATAGTCATTTGACTCTTTGGAATAAGGTATTCTGAGTGGCATAGGAAAACCTTATAATATAGAATTTTACAAGAAATTTTAAAAAACAGGAGACAAATTAGTATACACAGTATTATCAGACCTTCCTGCAAGAAAAAAATGACTATAAGGAAAAAATAGCCTAAATGCTGTCTGTTTATAAGGAAACACACCAAAAATGCTGATTGCATTTGCCTTTCCTATGTCGGGATAAGATTTGGGGTTTTTGTTTGTTTGTTTGCTTTTGTGAGTATGCGTTTATAACCATAAATATGACAAATAAATAAACTTTAAAAGGCTAAAAATTATTTTCTACTCAATTTTAGTCCTTCTATTCACAATCTCTTACTGTTTGTTATCACTTCATAAAAATTCATCCCAGGGGCTAGAGAGATGGCTCAGTGGTTAACAGCACTTGCCATTTCCGTGAAGACTTGAGTTTCCAGCACCCACTCTAATTCCAGGGTATCTGATGCCCTCTACTGTCCCCTATAGGTACCTGCACACATGTGATACACGTGAATACATATAGGCACACACACACAGAAATAAACAAAAACTTAAAAATTTGTTCTAAAATGAATTGCAATTTTTTTTCACAAACAAAACCACCTCTAATTAATAAGTTGGAGGTAAACCAAAATCTGAAGTTAATTTTTTTCTTCTGTCCACCACAATAGAGGCTTGCTATCATAGCCTAGGCTATTCTTGGAACTCTCTATCATCTTACCTCAGTTTCTCCAGTGCTGAGATTATACACCACCACACCGGGCTGAAACTTCTTGACCATCAAACATGATGCCAGACATCCCCTGACCTCATGTGGCAAGGTGGGATTGAAAGGACTTACGCTAAAATTACCGAGCAAGGTTATGCTTTGCCTGCATATGTAAAGTACATGGAAAAGAAATGAATTCCGCATTTAGGCTTGGGTCCTGTTCCTAAGGCTGCTCATTATTCATTAAACACAAATATTTCCAGATCCACAAAAATCTAAAATTTGAAACCCTCTGTTATCAAATATTTTAGGAAAGCACTACTCAACTTAGGACAGTAGAGACAGCAGAGCTACTCTGGAGGCTTGAATGAAAAACATTTTCCTACAGGCTTAGGTATTTGAACACCTGACCCCACCTGGTGGTGCTGTTTGGGGAGCCTTGCTGGAGGAAGTACCTCTCTGAGGGGTGGGCTTTGAGGGTGTACAGCCTGGTCCCGCTTCCAGTTTTGCTCTCTGCTTCTTGTTTTTGGCTGAGACGTGACCTCTCAGCTCCCTGCTCCCTGCTCCCGATGCCTGTTGCTATGCCTCCCCTGAATTATGGATTCTCCCTCTGGAACCGTAAGCCAAGATAAACCTTTCTTCCATAAATTGCTTTTGGTCATGATGTTTTATTGCAGCAACAAACAGTGACTAGAACAACAACCATGGACATAAATCTCCTTTTTTTTTTTTTTAAAGATACATACATCATGAACAGTAGTTACTTGGCCCTACTGAGAAGTGGGCTGCTACACAGTGTGAGCCCTGGTGTAGCCCCCTGCTCTCCTACCCTGCAGCTGCAGACCCTCACGGGCACTAGCCTGAGACATTGCCTAGGCGCTGATGCGAGGTCCCAAGGAAACCTGAGAATCATTTCTACAAAACTCTTGCTTGGGCACCTGGCTGTAAAGAACACAGGAAACAGACAAAGAAACCAATAGCAATGCCCCCGGATGACAGTTTTGCACTGTTGGGAGAGCACTGGGGGAGGGTAACATGCTGGGGGCAGCCTGGATTGCTCTAAGTGTCAAACAAACAGCTGATAAAGATCTGGGCGGCTTGTCACAAAAGTAATCGGTGAGGCCATGTGTAGAAATGCCGGTGACAATAGGTATACCTGCACCACTCCCTTGAGCCACTCAACCCTCCAAATCATGGTGACCCTGGGGGCCACTCCGTATGTCATGGAGTCTGTTCAAACATCCAGTTTCATCCTTGCTGTTATCTCTGCCCAGAGCGTCCTTCCCCAGACACCCATTTACCTGGGGTTGGAAAGTGATTTCTTTACAACATATTTACTTTTATTATCCGCCCTCATGTCTGTCACCTCCAGGAGTCCCGGGAGGGCCCGAGAAAGTTTCTTATTAACTGCCACAACCTCAGGATTTGATGTGAGTAAGCGTTCATTGAGGGAATAAGTGAACTCTTAAAGAAAGTAAGGAGCGTCTCGTTGGAACTCCCAGCAGTGTTCTCGAGTAGCTTTGCTTGTCCCAACACAGGGAAGTCTGTGGTTAAACAAACACCATGAGGTCCTCCGAGTGCTTCTGCCTTCCACCGTAGTTTGATTCTCAAACAACCATCACAGCAGCAACACTGTGATCCTCATTATCATTCCTCCATCTGACAGACAACAAAGGGACATCCAGGGACCCTCCTACAGGACAAAGCTCCTGGGTGCCTGCTTTGTGCCAGGGCTGGACATGGGCCACTTGAACCCTGGCTCCACTGCTTAGTACCCTCCCCCACGAACAATCCCAAAGAGCCTCTCTCTCACTCCCAGCTGGTAACTAGAGAAGCATGATTCCAGCCAATCCTTCTTCCCCTGGGGTGGCCAGCCCCTAGGGAGCTGACAGAGCTTCTGTCTGTCTACCAGTTTCATGTTCGTTGGTGGAATCATCCTCACGCAGAAACAAACCCATCCTGGCACCTACTTCTGCAGCCCTTGGATGGCTCTGCTCAAGAGTCCTGTGGGAAGAGGGGATGTGGAGGCTGGAAGGATCCTGTAGACTGAATGTAGGTGTCGATTACGCTGGAGCCAAGGCTGATTCTATCACCACATAGGATCCTCAGACCAATGCAGGGTGTGAGCCAGGAAGCTCATGCAGCCTGGCTGATTTGGGTGACCTCACTTGATATTGATGTCCCTGGGCTCTTCTCCTGGACACCAATGACACACAGAAGCCCAGAGGCCAGGGGCACAGGAAGGGCTTGGGAACCACAGGGTCCTGCCTCCCCAGCTTGGGCAAGACCCTTTCTTTGCCTACAGAGTATGCCCCCTGCAGAGAACAGGGCTCAAGTAATATGCTTTAATTTCTCTCCTGGAGGCCTCTGAAAAAGATGCTCTCAGCTATATAACAGGACTAAGGCAGAATTCACACACAAAATTTCATGGTGGAAAAGAAGAAAGTTGGACATAGTCCCAGTGTGAGTCCATGTTCTTCCTCTGCTCCTGCTCTTTCTGCCCTGTTCCTCCCTCCCCCTGTCCCATAGGGATGAGGAACCAATCCCTGTGCTCCCTTTTCTAGACCTCACCTGGACTGTCACCCAGTAGATTCTCAAAAGCCCCCTCATATTATTCCCACAGGTCCTTACCCCCAAGGGCACCTTTGACACCTCTCTCCCCACAGCTTTGTCTCTCTCCCACACTCCCAAGGCCTCTTCTCACTTCCTTAGCTGTTGGCCTTTCCAGATCTTCCACTCCCCGAGTCCTGTTCTCTCTCCCCACTCTCTCCATAATAAAGAACACATAGCTATTCCATCTTGTCATTCTCTCACTTGCACCCATTTGATGTCTTCCCATCCAGACTACATGAAGCTCTGCCTCCCTGCCCAAGGACTTGTGCACCACCTGGTGCACACCCCTCACTTCTCAGATGTAGCAAGAACAACCTTGAGGGGGCCTCCCTTTGTTTTAGCTGTCATCTTGTTTATTGCTATATCGACTGTCTTTCCATCAGAGCCACACCTGTAGTTCACCACAATCTTAGTGTGGTCCAGCTCCTGGCTTGGAGCTCATGCCGGCTAATAGGTATGGAGCGGTGAAGTAACAGAAGACACGTGTTGTAGAAGTTTATTTTTAGCTGTGCTTAAAACATTGTTTTATACACCGTTGAGTGAGCGGCTCCCTAGGTCTTGGTGTTCTGTATTGTCTGCAGGTGCTGGATTTATGTGACGATGTTTGATTGCTTATGATCTGCAATCAAACCAATTCTGGATCAATAAAAACACCCGAGCTCAGACTCTCAAGGTTCCACTGTCCAGGATGGCACTGGCCATGACAGTGGTTCCCTCTGCTGAGGTCTGGAAGGGTTTGCACATGTGAAAATGCCTCCGTGTCTCCTTGCTGGGCCACCACAGCAGCCTAACAACTGCAGACATGTGTGTACCCCTCTCCAACAGGGAAGTCTTAGGCTTCAGGGGCTTTCCTTTCTCCTTTTCCTTCTGAAGTACCCGAGTCTCACACTTGTAGAGCCAGTGATCCATTTCCACAGCAGGTTCCCGGACAGGAAGCACACAGCCTCACTCCTGGGCCTGCTACAGGCCGTGGAACTGTTCACTCTTGAAGTGTTGCTGTCCATCTCTCCAGAGCAAGCGGGAAAGCCCCAAGAATGGGTCCTGAACACCTGCCTTATGCAAAGGATGTCAGGCTCCCTGGCCATTGAAGCAGGGCTGGAGTCCAGGGCATAGCTCTTCAGCAGCTGGACCTAGAGCAGGGCTGCAGGCTGTTACTGTTTGCTCATAACAGCATCTTGTCTATTTAGGAATCTTCACTTGCTAAGGGGCAAGAACTACCTCAGGGTCTGGAAGAGGACACTGTGGGAATGGAAGGTTTGGAAAGAGTGAGGCTGGTCACAGGGTCTCTCAGAAAACATGTATGTAAGTGTATGTGTATGTGTGTGTACACTCGGGGTCTGTGGGTGGGGTCTCAGAGCCATGAAGGCTGCTGGTGGAGTGGATAGAACATAGGCTTCAGAACATGAAGGGCTGGCTTCAAGTTTTAGCTTAGTCGGTTGCTCATGAGGTGGTGATTTCACTTGGTTAGTCACACAGTGACAATAAGCTCCATCCTCATCTGGCATTACCGTGTGCTACTATACATACTAACTGAATGTGCTCTATCAGCAAGCCTGTGAGAAGTCACTATTCTGCATGATTTGTAGATACACAGGGTACTCCAGCTGGAACAGGGCAGAGCTAGGGTGTGAATCCATCAGGTAGTTTCTGAAACACTGTAGATTACATAGTGAAACAGGCATCAGTGATATGGATACCTTGCAGAGTCTTATCCATAGGAGACATATTCCAAGACCCCCTAGTGGATGCCTAAAACACCAATAGTAGAGAACCCCACATATGCTGTTACACACACACACACACACACACACACACACACACTCACTATGTAGTCTAGCATGACAGGAGATCCCCCTGTGTCAGCTCCTGAGAAGTGAGTCTCTGAAATCTGGACTCAAATCAGCCTGAGTCCAGAACTCAAGTTCCTTCTTCCACAGTCACTCCTCACAGAGTGCGGAAGCACAGCAGGGAGTCCCAAGGGGCAGGCCATGTCACTGTGCACACAAACGTTAGAGCTGGGCCCACTTACCAAATAGCATCACCAGGATTCAAGTAGGCACAGGATGGGCAGAGTGGGCCAGTGAGACTGGGCACAGAAACAATGGATGGTGGAGTGCAGAAAAACAGCACTGCTGAGGAGCCAGGAAAAGAGACTTCTTTTTACACTTTCCTTCAGCCCTAGAAGATCACATAAGCAAGGTGAACTAGTATAGCAGCAGACAGAGAGAAAAGAAAGAGAAAGGGATGTGTGTGTGTGTGGGAGGGGAGGGGGAGAAGTCTGGGTGATATCAGCAGAGCCCCTGTTTTAAAGCAACATCTCCTAGACTTTTCCAGTGTCTGAACCAATGCATCTCTCTAGCATTCAATATCCACCTTGGTGGAGGCTCCTCTATGAGATTTCAGAGGAATGACCTGGGACTGGATGGTGAGTCAGGTGGCTTAAGCATGAAGGAGAGTTGGCATTTCCAGGGCCCAGGAAGGTACCACCTGTGTGGATCACCATCCCACCATCTGTCTGCTTCAAGGAAACAGAGGGCTAATAAAGAGCCTGCTGATGGTCACAGACTTGGGGCTGTTCTAACTGTTCTAAAAGCAGCAGTTCCAAAAGCCCGTCCCCAGTCTTGTTCTCCCTCCTTTCTGAAGACACATCAAAATGGGGTGAGATGGTTTGAGGAAATGGCTCAGTGAATGAAGTGTGTGTCACATGAACATGACAACCTGAGTTCAGATCCCCAGTCCTCGTAAAGCTAGATGTAGACATGAGAACATCAGAAGCTTGCAAATGAGCTGGTTTGGTATAAGCAGACATGAACTGTTAAGATATCCTATCTATAACAAGGGGGAAGGCAGGTCCCAGAACCTGTGGTTCTCCACTGACCTACACGTGAGTATGACAGCATGCTCACACTCACACATTCTAACCTGCATGCACACGCACGCGCGCACACACAGACACGAGAGAGAGAGAGAGAGAGAGAGAGAGGGAGAGAGAGGGAGAGAGAGAGAGAGGGAGAAGGGGGGGATTGAGGCAGAGACTGAGACAGAGACAGCCAGGATCCTGAAAGGGAAAGTCAGTGGCAGTCTTGAGAACCTACTATGTGCTGAAGAACAGACCTAAGTAGAAGTCTCAGCCTGGTATCCTCTCTCACAGTGTGTCCTTAGGCAATCTTTGCCAGGTGCCAAGAAAATATCAGAGAGTCACTAAGACCCTCGCACAGGGCTGAGCTCAGGGAAAAGGCAAGGCTCTTTGGCAGCTGCTGGGACACAGTTGCGAGAGCCCAATACTGAAAAGGCTTTTAGTTACTGACTGTCATGCTACTCGTGGATGACTCCAGCATGAACAGCTTTAGGACGTTGGGCACATCCGTAAAGCTTGCTTTGCTTATTTCTCTCTTATGTAAAATGAGAATTCTACCAGTGACAGAGAGGCAACACCCAGTGGTACAACTGGAACACAGAAAACACTCCAAATAGATTAGCAGGACACTTTCACATCACTCATCAATTTCATTTGCAGGAGAGAAAACTCCTGCTTTACATTTTTCCTAAGGAAAGAATCCAGACCACAGTTTTGGGGCTTGACACCTTTAGCCCCACCTCAGCCGAATTCCTGCTAGGCCACATTCAAGAAGGGCTTTCCTGGGTTGATCATTTCCTTCTTTGTGTTTCTCCAGCCGACCCTGACCAGACAACTACACTTCGATCCTCCTCATCCCCGGCCCTCCGGATGGAGCCTTTGTATTTCCTCCTTGGAGAAGCCCTTGTTTGTGATGGCCATCACCCCCAGCTGGCAAGATGTGTAGGTCTCCTCTGGCCTGTTGAAGTGGCATAAAGGCAGGCCTGTGTTTGCAGCCAAGCTCCCGCCCCACCCCGGAACTTCTTGAGAGGTGTGTTTCAGTGGAAGGGACAATGATGTGTGGCCCTTCCCTCTGCCAGCAGCAGTCCCCATCCGGCTGTGGATTAAAGGAGCCTGGGTAACTGCCCAGGAGGGATAAAGCCTGCAAACATCCTGGGGATGTGCCCCTCACTGGCAACAGGACAGGAGAGGGGGTTAGGGTAATGGCCTCCATCTATGAGCTTTTGCTACCCAATCATATATCCATACACACACACACACACACACACGCACACACACACACAATCATACCCCAAACACAGATGCCACTCACCAGTGTGTGCCTTGTGTACGGCACTGTACTGTGAGTTAAGAGTAACACTAGGGTTGGGAGGAATGTGATACCTCAGGACTCTCAAGGGTTTGCAGAGTGTTTACATGAAGTGATGTTCAGTGCTCTGTTACGTGACAGAAGTTGAACAATTAAATGGCTGTTTCCTGAGCAAGACACTTCTGCACATCCAGATCCAGTTAGAACTCACCTCCATATGCCCTTAGCCCCTCTGTCTGCCTCCCTAACTCTTAACAATGCCTTAAAGTCTTTTTCTGGGGATGATGATCACTGCAAAGGCAGGATCGAGACTGGACCTCTGCAGTGTCCCCATTGAACACAGTGGAAGAATTATTCTTGGTCTATAATAAAAATAACAAGTACATACAGGATGGTGGTGCATGCCTGTAACCCAACTAAGAGGTTGAAAGTGGACTGACTATACAGCAAACCCCAGGCCAGTCTGATTTACATGGTAAGACTCTGTCTCAGAAAATGAACAATAGAACAAAAGTCATCAGACATCACCCAGGCTGATAATAAAAGAGCCCTACCCTGACACCAAAACAGAGAGGGAAAGGAGAGTGCACACTGGACGAGAGTTGACAGAACGGTAAAGGAAGGATGTGTTGCTTCTCCAGTGGGAGACCCAAAGACAGGTCCCAAGGGGAGGAGCAAGCCTTCCCACTCTCACTAGTATATCAGAGGAGGTGCAAGAAGTTGTGGGAGCCACCAAGCTTCATACCCTGGGGTATGCCCTCTCCTGGTCTTTGGGTTAACTGAACAGCCCTGGAGGAGCTCTGCATCACTGACTTTTCACATTTCCATGACAAGATACTCTGACAAAAGCAACTTGATGGAGAAAGGGCTTACTCTGGTTTACACTTTGAGGGTCCATCATGGTGGCAGGAGCTGAAGGTAGCTAGTCACACTGCATTCACCAGCAGGAAGCTAGTGTTCAACTTGCTTTCACCTTTTATTTAGCGCAGGACCCCAAGCCACAGTTAAGGTGGGGTTTCCGCCTTAATGAACCCAACCTAAGTAAGTCTTCACAGGTACAGCCAGAAGCTTATATCCTAGGTGATCCTAAATTCTGTCAAGCTGATATTGACTATCACAAAAGCCCTCTCTCCTGGGCTTGGGCCAGTGACCTGACTCAGGTAAGTCAGGAATAGCTGTCTAGAACAGCACCGCTGCACCACACCAATGTCAATGCGGCTGACCCTGACGGAGCCTGACCTTGGCCTCCAAGGAGGATTCTTGTTGCTTAGTGGGTAGGGGTATGGTCAATGCCTGGAGGTGGTTTCCAAGAACCACATCCCCTCCCCCATTCCAGGAGGATGAGGAGGAGTTCAGACTATATGCAAGTCCAGGGTCAAAGGCTTAGATGAATTTTCTGGGGACGGGGAACCACGACTGTCAAAGGAGGAGCCTTACTCTGCTCTGCTCTTCCTGACCAGCTTGGTCCCTGAGACTCAAGATAGCTTTAAAATGTCTGCCCAGTGCTCCTGTGTCCAAGAGGAAGAACTCCAGGAGATTGGGTAAAACACAGAGCCTGGCATAAGTCAGTGGCACACCTCAGATACGTAGAGCCAAATGTCTGTGTCACGTGACACAATAAGGCATGGCTGACGATCACTTCTAAGCTGCCATCAATTTATACAACAATCTCACTGGGGACAGCATACCAACCAGGTATACCAACCCTGGGAGGTCCCTAGTTTTTACTTTTTAACTAATGCTAATTCTTTGGACAGGTTTCTGGAATTCCTCAGCTCAGAGCCAAACTGGAGGTATTCAGATACAACAGGCATTTTCCATGCATTTAGCTTCCCAGTAAGCATTTCAGGGGTGCTACTAACTGCAGGGTGTGTACAGGTATCTTGTTACAATGTTTTTCTACCTGCAAAATGCAGATTCTTAGCCTAAGCCATGTGAAAGAGCCTGCCCTTCCCATACCCTTCTACTTTGTCCTTATTATATCAGACACAAGGGTCTTAATTAATATACAGGAACAGTGGCTGCAGATGGCTAGACAGCCACAACTGTGGGGTCCCCAACATACCTGCAGGCTGTCTCATCATCCATCTGGTTGTCATGAGATAGGGCTGTCACTCCTTCCTCCACACCTGCTGCTGGAGAGACGGGGCCTCTCAACACACACAGCCTGTTGGTAATACCCTAGTCCTAGTATGGGCTTCAATCCCTTCTACATGTGGCAGTCCTTGGTCTTGGATGTAAAGTACCACAGAACTCATGAACTGCAGCATCAAAGAAAAACTGGGCCACAGATAGTTTTTTTTTTTTTTTTTTAAATCAGGAATAATCATACTTAGCCTTTGTGGGAAGTGTGCCATGTGAACCAGGTGAAGTTCTTTACCAGAACTATTTCATAGACCCTTCGTGGAAACTCCCCGAATTAGTGGACAACACTATTCCCTTTATAAAGGTGAGGAAAATTGAGACTCTCTTATCGAGGTCTACTGAGATCATCTAAATAGAAGCTTAGACGCAAATCCGGGCTGCTTCCATCATGAGAAACTCAGAAACTAGGTATTTGTTTTCTTGATCCCATACTTAGAAGATTACTCAGTAAAGCAGGAGTCATCATAATATGAAAGTTTAACCCATAAACTGAGCTTATGAAACCAGCGCCTGCTCAAGCATCATTCCCCATCTGCCACCAGGTCTGGACCATAAGCAGTCAAAACCCATGCAGGTTGATTTGATGTTTGAGATCTGACTAAGCAGTGGAAGTACGGTGTATATCACTAGTACTCAAAGAGTCAGAGTTTCACAAAATTGCAGAAAGTGACACTGAAGAACTACTCAAATCACATCCAAGGAGAGAGATGGTTAACAGTTAAGGAGGCAAAGCCACCACAGTAAGATGAGGTAACAGGTCCTTAAAAAGGGAAGGATTTCAGTGACATTAAAGGGTTAAAAGATGCTAGTAGGAAAACTGGGTGGTCCCTTCTAATATTTTGCAAAGGAAAAAGCCTTCCCTTGTGAGCTGGTGAAAAGTCAAATGAGGAGAGCTGTCAGGTTTGGCTCTTGTGTCAAAATAATTATGAAATAAATAAACATTACCTTCTTTCACACTCATAGTCAGGGCATAGCTGCAACTGTCAGTTCAGTTCTGTTAAATGTAGTCATGTACCATGTAAGAACACTATGGTCCATGAAGGACTCAACCCATGAGATGAAGCACTGCTACACAGGTGGGCTTGTAGCCACCGTACATAGCAGTGTACCACACTCCTCGGAGGTCAGTGGGGTACAATATTTGATCATGGCAATAAGCGACTATTACTGGTTTATGAAATGACTGCACTATAGTTTTGATACTGTAGAGTGTGTATGTATTCTACTTTTTGGATGAGAAACTTTACTGTAAAACAGCAGGGCACGTCACAAAGGCAGCCGCCACATCTAACTCTTTACCACATCTCTTGGACACAAGAGACTATGTCAAGTGACTGACTGCCTTGGACTATGGATAGCATACCTGTGGCATTCATGCAGTGATGAAATTGCCTTACAGCACATTTCTCAGAAAGAATCTCACCACAAGGAGATATGTACACAGACATGTACACAATGCAAAGTACATACCTGTATTCAAAATAATGGACAAATCAACTCTTTCACTCGAAGATTTGCTTTAAACATTGACTTTAGTTGTTTCTCTTCTTGGTTTTTACTGAGGAACACATCTGCTATGGCTTGGGCAAAATCTCTTGCACTTGACGCTCAGAGCTCCCCTCTTTGGTGGACTTTCACCCACCATGTTAATAGATGTCTCCATTCCCAGAGGTGAGAACACTGTGCCACATACGGTCTCCCGCATGAGCATCCCACAGGCACTCTCATGATGCCTGCTATGTCACCCTGACCCATAGGCCAATTCTGCAGGGCAAAAGTCACCCTCACAATTTACAGATGAAAGAACTGAGGTTCAGATAAAAGTAGCCCATCAAGACCTCTTCACTCAATGCTGAGAGCTTTAAGGAGAGAACCTAGACCCCCTCCGTCCTCCTGCTACAATTTTATTTAGGGTTTTATCTGACACATAGTAATTGCACAGACTTACTGAGTGCCATGTGCCATCAATGCAAGTATAGGACACGTAAATAGCACAATGAGATCAGGGTGACTGGTATGTCTTCTGCTTCATGTATAGTCTTCTTTGTTGAACCCAGGCTTTGTTGTTTGTTTAGACACAAGGTCTTGGTAGTGAAGCCCAGGCTGGCCTTGAACTCAAGATCTTCCTACCTCAGCTGGAATGCTAGCTATTATACGCAGCTTCGATCCAGTTTTAGCCAATCATTCTTCCCCTTGGGATGCCCACCTCTCTCAAGCTTAGGGAAGATGACTCGAAGTTTTGTAGACTAGTGTATTCTAGTCTTCTATTCTAAAAAAACTATGTGTTCTTTTAAAAAGCTAGATGCGAAGCTACCTTAAATACTTACCCTATCTCCTTTGCTGTCACAGAAAAGGCCCAAGAATGTGAGAATGAGTACTTTGCCAGCACTGCCCTATTGTGGCCAATCTATGTGGAAACTGAGTCTCAGAGGAGCTCTGTCTAAAGGAGCAGAAGGACAGGCCTCACAAGCCTCTTTTTGCTGTGCTGTGTAAGAGCCAGGTATTAGTTACAGGGGTTAGGAGAGACCAGACTGAGCAGGGTTCTTTAATGCCTAACTGGGCAAGGAAGCAGAGCATGAATTATTTAGAAATTCCATCCATGAATGACTGGGGTGGGGGTGGGGGAGCTCTAAGAGGACTAAGCCCCTGAGAACCAGGAAGTAATACCTGTGGAAGTGAGTGTTCAACCCTTGACGTGTAAGTCAGAAATTCCTCTGCCGTGTATGCTGCCTCTGGCAAGTGGTGGAGGACGGTGAAGGCAGGGGTACTCTAGAGTCGAGAAGGCCTGAGCTCTGTGACCCTGCAAAGTTACTCCCCTCTGTGAGGCTTTTCCTCATCTGTGAAATGGGTGATAGCTGTGCTTGCTATGAAAGTATGCAGAAAAATGAAGACACGGCACAGAGCCTGCTTCAAGGTCAACACCTGAATCAGCAAAGCTGTCATGAATCTTCAAGTGCGGGCACCTGGTGACATCCAGTCAAGATGAGGTCCCTTCATTCAGTCCCTGAAACATGGGACCTCATGACTGTCAAAACTGTGACTGTCGTACATGCAAATTGGGAAAGGGAAGGAAACCTGGGTGAGTTCTGGGTGGGGGTTCAGTAGATGCAGTGGAAATAAATGCGGACCCCTGGGATCTTAGGGCTTGGGAGTGATAACCCCAGGATAAGAAAGTGGAGCTTTGGGGAGCCTAAGTGTTCTCGGAAGGCAATCACAGGAAGAACTCACTTAGCCCTAGAATCAGACTGCCTCCTGCTCACTGCCTGGTGCTGACACTGGCACTGGCATTGGACACGTGGTCAAGCCCTCCTGCCCCAAGGATGGGAATGCTTAGAGGCCCTACCTTGGGCCCTCAGTCATGCCCAGTGTGAACCCTCAGCACTTTCAAACTCAAATTTATTCAAAAATCTGTGAGGTGGGGGTGGAGAGATGGCTCAGAGGTTTAGAGGGCTTGTTACTCTTGCAGAAGATCCAGGTTGTATTCCTAGTACACACATGATGGTTCACAATCATCTATAGCTCCAGTCCTGGGGGACTGACGGTGTCTTCTCACGTCTAAGGGTACTGTGAACATGTGTGGTGCACATACATACACTCAGACAAACATTCATACGTATAGAATAAAAATAAATAAATCTTTCTAAAGGAAGAAAGAACCTGGTTCTTTCTTTTGGGGCCTCTAAGGCTCCTCTTCATTTTCCCTTTGGAGATTTCCTCTCTCCGCGAACCTCATCTGCCATGTAGCCTGTTCCATCTAGACACTGTGTCCCTCTATGCCTTGATGTCTCTGAAAAGCCTTTGGCCCACTCCGAATTAGTTCATTTTGCCATTCTTGGTCCCACAAACCTTCCAGGGACTCTTCCAAATCTACAGGACTCTCTCTGCTTGTCTCTGGCCAGTGTGCATTCAACCTACACCCAACGCCACGGCCCACAGCTCCCGGGGTGCTTCCCTGAGTGAACTCCTCGACGGGGCTTGTGTCCCATACTTCCTTGACTCATCCACAGCACGCAACACGTAAGTAACCTGGATCTGGCCAAGCTCCTGAGCAGCTGCTGGGGGCCTGCTGTCGGCCCAGTGGTTGGATCTTCTATCAGCCCTCCCCTGTTCCACTCCATCCGCTTCCAGGTCCCACCTACCCTCCAGGTCCCACCTACCCTCCAGGTCCCACCTACCCGGGGTTCTGTGTCTGTACTCTCCCTTCCTCTGCAGCACACCACTCAGAATCAAAGCTGCCAGCTACTCAGGAGCTTTGGTGAACCTCCTCCACACCTGGAAGCCATTCCAGAAGTCCCAGCATGCTCCATTCCAAATTCTCCAGCACTGGGGTTGCCCACCCTGAGGTGATACCTTCCTGTCTGCTGAAGCACTCTTAAGCCAGTGTCCTACAGCACCACACCTCATATATTGGCATGTGACAGGCTGTATTCTGGACCTGGAGCCGGTATAGATCAGCAGCGTGGCTCTAAAGGGACAAGCGACTACCGAACTCTGTGCCTGTGGCGGACCTATGCAGCAGATGAGGATGGGTTTTATGTGGCTGGTAGCAAGGGCTTCCTTCTGCTGAGTTTCAATGAACCACCAGGCCTTCTGCATGGCTGGGCAGGGATGAGGAAGGACCATTTGCCCAAACACCTGGCAGGTTTGCACCTGGTGACTGAAACCTTTACTCTTTCCTAAATCCATTTTTTTTTTTTTTTAAATAAACCAGCAAAAGACACCAGCAATCCCTGTGAAGTGGAGCGAATCTTCTTCAGCATTTGAAAGGCCAAGTGCCCAGGGGGCAGGAGATGAAAAGAGCCAGTCCGGTTCTGATCAGAAGCACACCAGCCTTTTGATGTTAAAGATGAGAGGAGGGATCAAAACCTGCATTTTCTGACAGAAAGTGGTAATGCCTGACAGATATGTTCCTGCCTGGAGCCTGGGCTGAAGAGACTTTTCTCAGTCAGTGTGCCCAAGATGGGAACTAAGTGCTTGGCTTCTCAGAGGGCATCCGCCATCCAGCCTTTCTCCCAAGGGCTTGAGCCCCGCCTCCCTCCCATGGCCTATCTCCTTCCCTTCATTTCTGCCTGGGTAACATTAGGAATCCTACATATCTTAGACCAAGCATCTCCTCTCCCGGAAGCCTCCATTCCTTGTCTTATCTGATGACAAGCCTCAGGATCCACCTACTCAATCTTGGAACTCTCCACTGTCAACCTCAATACAGTTGTCTTTGATTACTGCATGTGGTCACCCTAGAAGCTTGGCCAGGCAGGAATATGTCTGCTCTGACTTCCCTGGTCTGTCTGGCTCCTGACATAATAGCAGATGAGTAAAAAGAACTCAAGAGAGGCACTCAGAAGAAGAAAGAGCACAGACATTGAGCCAGAATGCCTGAGTCCTAATTACAGTTGTCATTTATGAGTTGTGTGGCTCAGGACAATAACTTAACCTTTCTTTTCTTTCTTTTTCTTTTCTTTTCTTTTTTTGGATGGTGTTGGTGGTGATGGTGGTGGTGGTGGTGGTTCTGAGACAAAGTTTCTCTGTTATAACACTGACTGTCTTGGAACTCATTCTGTAGACCAGGATGGCCTCGAACTCAGAGATCAGCCTGCCTCTACCTGGGATTAAAGGCCACCACCGCCCAGCAACTTAACCTTTCTGAGTCTTAGTGTCATAACGATAAAATAGGATGTGGTTGGACATACATGTAATCCCAACATTTACAAGGCTGAGGCGGGAGGACTACCATGAGTTCAAGATTATCTGGAGACTATTGTGGGGGTGAGGAACAGGAGGGGGAGAACCTACAAAATATCCAGGGAACAAAAACATATGAGCTTACAGAAGTGTTATTTCACATCCAAAGGGGAAACCAAGTAGCTGCAAACTTGTAATTGGTTAAATAGTGCCATAGTCATACAATAAAATATTATTTGGCAATAAAAAGTATGCTACATGATAAAAATTATGCTACAGTATGAATACAGTTTAAGTCATTTTGCTAAGTAAAAAAGACAAAAGTCACATTTTGAATGATTCCACACATGTAAAATATCCAAAGCAGGTGTGGTGGCTCACACTTGTAATCCCAGTACTTGGGGGGCCTGAGGCAGAATTGCCATGAACTTGAAGCCAGACTAGGTTACGTAATGAGTACCAGAATATCCTGTCACACAGCAAGACCCTGGCTCAAAAAACAGAGGTCTGGGGAGATGGCTCGGTAGGTAAAGTGCTGGCTGTGTAACTGAAGACTTCTGTTGGGACCCCCAGGATTCAAGATGAAAGCCAAGAGCTGGGTGAGGCAGTGTGTCCCCATAATCCTGTAAGGGGAGGTGGAATATGGAAGGATCCTGGGCTCTTGATGGGCAGCTAGTCTAACCAATTGGTGAGCTCTAGGTCAGTGAAAAACCCTGTCTCAAAATGTAATGTCCGCTGGGCCTGGAGAGATGTTTCAGTGGTTAAGAGCACAGCTGCTCTTGCAAAGGAACCCAGGTCCAGTTCCCAACACCTATACAATGATTCACAATGATCTGTAACTCCAGTTCTAAGGAAATCCAGTGTCTTCTTCTGACAGTCACAGGCACCAGGCCTACATGCAGGCAAAACATTCATACACATAAAACACATAAATATATTTTTAAAAGGTCAAGGTAGCTTAGAATGTAAAAGTGCTTACTACATAAACCCATTACCTAAATGTAGTCCTTAGAGGCTACACAGAAAGAGAAGTGGCTCCAAAAATTTAATTTGTTCTGACTTCTACATGTGTGCCATGATACGTACATTCCTACACACACACACACACACACACACACACACACAAAGATTAAAAATTTTTTAGTCAGAGAGTGATAAAGGAAGACCTTCTAGCCTCTACATGCACACACATAAACACACACGTGTGTACACACACACTACCCATACATCAAAATAAGAAACACATACAAATGCGCTTTTAAAAGGAAGAAAAGGGGGAAAAAGTTCAGAATAGGAAATGTGTAGTGACAGATAGTAGGTAATCACTTGCCCAGGGCTGGGCAGGACATGGATCTGGGAATGAAAACTAAGGGATGCAGGCTTCAAAAGGTGATGAAAATATTCTAAAACATAATTCTGAAGATGGTTGTAGAACTCTAGGAACATGCTAAAAATCACTTAACTGAGAGTTAAGTGAATTAACTGTGAGTTAATGGTTGAATTAACAATAAAAATGTCTAAAAACAAAGAGAATCCAGGGTAGAGATACAGGCCTATGACAGAGCACTGGCCCAGTGTGCAAGGCTCTGGGTCCCAGGCCCAGCATAGGAAAAAAAAGAAAGCTCTTCACAGGGCTGTTTAAGAATTCAGTGAAATGCACCAGTGTCTGCAAATGTGTCTGCTACCAGGCTAACTACCCAATGAGGTACTCCTGACTGGTAACCCGGAATAGCACCTCCAACATGAAAATGGGATTCTATTTTTCCCACTCTACAGGAGAAGCTGAGGAGACATACCTTACCTCAAGTGACACTGATAAGTAGCACCTTGCCCTGAGCCTTCACCTCTACAGAACAAGGTCTCCAAAACAAGAGACCCCTAGGCTTGAAGCAGGAACTACTTAGCAAAACCACAAAACAAACAACATTCTCTTGAACCTCAAATGACCCCCCGCCCCAGGTCCTCCAAGCTGTCTGCCTGCTTGCTCTTTTCCTGTGCAACTGGCAGTGCAGCTGCTCCCTCTCCCCCCTCCTCAGGACACTCCCACTGTGTGTGTGTGTATGTGTGCGTGTCTGTCTGTCTGTCTGTGTCTGAGTGTCTGTGTGTGTGTGTATATGAGAATCTCTGTGTACTTGTCTGTGTCTGTGTGTGTGTGTGTGTGTGTGTGTGTGTGTGTGTGTGTGTTTATCTGTTTTCCATTTGGAGCCCAGTTGACAAGCTCTTAGTTATCTCATTCTACCTGTACCCACACCTAAGGAACCAGTGACTTCCTGGTGTCTACAGTGTCTAGGTCTGGTTTCCCAGCACCTCTTGGCATCCCCTTTCCCTCTCCCTTTTTGGTGGTTGTTTGAGGCAGAGTCTCACTACATAGCTATGAGTGACCTGGAACTTGCTATGTAGTCCAGGCTGGCCTCAAACTCATAGAGACCTACTTGTCTCTGCCTCCCAATGTCTGGCTTCATCCCAGTATTTTTAATATTGTAAAATCTTTTCCAATTCATAATCTGTGTGTCTCTGCCCCAGCCTCCATGTGTGTGTATGTGTGTCCTCTATTTTTCTTTGAGATTGAGTCTTACTGTGTAGCCCAGGCTGGTCTCAAACTCAACATCATCCTGCCTTGTCTCTGAAGTGCTGAGATTAGAAGCATACACCACACACCCTTCCTCTTTCTGTCTAGCCTGGTTAACTCCAAGGCTCTCAGGTCCCAGGTTAAGGGTCACCTTCTTATCTGAATGAGCCATCTTAATTGGTCCCTAGTCCCTTCCCACTATGGCATCATTTACTTCCTTCATGAACTTGCAACAATTGGCAATTGTTACTTCTTTGTTTCACTGACTGTGTCATTCACTTACGTCTTTCATCACACCCTCTAGGCACAGAAGAGCCACACGGGCAGGAGCCAAGTCTACTGTTCATCCCTGGGTCTGCAGAGGGTGCTTAGCATGTATCTCAGGGTTTTTCCACCTTGGCCTTCATCATGAGACATTATTGGCCGTAGGGCTGGGTCCTTCTTTGTTGTGGAAGGCTGCCTGTGCACAGTAGGGTGTTAATCATCATTCCTTGCCTTTAATCACCAAGGATAACCATGGTATGTGGGAAACCACAGGTTTTCCACAATCAAGATTAATACAAGGATTCTTATCTGAAATTCTTGAGGCTAAAAGTGTTTCAGATTTCAGAACTATCTCAGGGAATGGACCCAAGCCTAAGAATAAAATTAATTTTATGCTTCACAGAAAACAAGCAAAGAAAGAAAGAAACAACAACCACCACCACCTCTTATTCAGTCAGTGATATGGCTCAACAGGTAAGCGCATTTGTGGTACAAACCTGGTTTCTTGAGTTTGGTCCCCAGAACCCAAATAAAGGTAGAGGGAGAAAACTAATTCCACAAGGCTATCTTCTGACCGCTACATGTGCGCCAGCTACGCCATGCACACACAGATACTAATAAATAAACAACTCTAAGTTTCATGTATCCTTTATATATGTAGCTGGCAGTTAATTTTATGTAATATCATTAGGGTCCTTGTTTTCTAACTATTACCAACTATGTCACATGAGGGCACCTATGGAATTTTCTCTTGTGGCCATGTATTGGTGTTTAAAAAAAAAATTCTTGGATCTTGAATTTCAGATGCTATTAATACCTGTAATAGCTTTTTCTTTTTTGAACAGCTCTCTCTATATACCCCAGGTTGACCCCAAATTTGGTATTTTTCTGCCTCGGCCTTCCAAGTACTGGGATTACTGGTATGTGCCTTAACGAAGCTGGTGAAATGAGTGCAATAGCTAGCTAGTATTTAGGGGCTGGAGAAACACTCAGCAAAGGACCCTTGTCAGACAGTCCAGAACCGCCTGTAACTCCAGCTGCAGGGCACCGGACACTCTCTTCTGACCCCCTTTCGGACTATACGCACATGTGCACATACATGCACTCAGATGAACACATACATATAGATAAATAATAGAACGCTTTAAACAGCCAGTCCTACACATGCGGGAAATGGAAGCAATACCAATCTGGGTATCTTGCCCAGCCACAGGCTCCAGAGCCAAGGCACAGAGATGAAAACAACCCGTCAACTCCATCCAAAGGGAGGCACTCTGGAACCAAGCCTCTATGCTTCTGTCAGAGTCCTGAGGAGGCTAGAGTTCACCAGACACTGTGCTTTGTTTTTTGTTATTTGGTGATGTGTGTGTGGGGAGAGTTCTGTTGAAATAAGCCCCCATTTCCCTCCTCTCTTTGGTCCAGGCTGGCCTGTAACTTACTACGTTACCTAGGCTTGCCTTAACCTCCTACTGCCCCAGGTATACTTGGATTACAGGCGTGAGACACCATACATGGTAGATCTGTGTTCAAAAGTAAGAACACACTTTTTGGCCCTTTTACTCAACTGAGAAATCACAAAAATAAAGATAGCAGCTTCAATGGCTAATCTTCCTTGTCAATGTGATTGAATTTAAAATCACCACAGAAACACACCTTTTCCCATGGTATCATGGTTATGATGGCATTTCCTGAAAGATTTTACTTAGGTGGTCAGACCCACCCTGGGTGTGAGTGCTGTCCGTTCTGTGGGCTGGGGTCTTAGACTGAATAAAAAGGACAGGACAACAGTACCCATGTCTGTCTGCCTGTCTGTCTGATTCTCTCTGCTTCTTGAATGCAGATGCAATGTGACCAGATACCATATGCTCCCACCACCATGCGTCCATCACCTTCCATGAGTTCCACCGTGAGTCAAATAAGCCTTTCCTTCCTTAAATTGCTTTTGTCATAATCATGAGAAAAGTCACTGATACAGCGGCTCACACTAGACAGGCTTTGGGAGGTTACACACAGCTAAGACACACAAATGGGATCCTAGGCACCCACACACCCAGATGGACTGAGGCAGCAGGGACCAGGAATCAGAAGAGGGATTGGCATGCCAAGCTCAATGCAGATTCCATTTGAAGACAGCTAGCTCTGAAACCATCTGAAGTCAAAGCCTTCGCTTAACAGATCAGGAAACAGAGGACCAGAGAAGGAAGTGATCTGTCCTGTGCAACACAGACTTCCCTTTCCCCAGAGGAAGGAAAGCTTATAGGGAGGTAAGGTGGGGGAAGGATGGACCTGTGGCTGAACTCAGTCCTGCTATTAGATTAGTTTCTCTAAACATCAGTTATTAATCAGTCAAAATCAGACTAACCCTATCTTCCTCAACAAGCTTTATACACAGAAGTGAGTTGATGAGCTTGAGGCCCAGAAACACAAAAGCAACTGCATGTTTCCTGGCCAGGTAGGCTGTAAAGGCAGCTGTGGGTGGCCCAGTGGTTAGAGCTGAGACTTGAGAGTTGTAAGAGAGGTCCATGTTCAAACACCAGCACCTCCACCCCTAGCCATGTGACAGCAATTCTTTGAGCTCTAATTCCTCCTTTGTCTAACTGGCATAATATTTCCTTGCATACAAGTGTGCTGGGAGGTCCAGAATATTTTCAACGAGTGAAGTGGACAGTCGATGCTTACTGCCATCTTCTAACCATCTCATATATAGGACCTGAGAGTGTTCTTATATGCCTAGGGAGTGTCCACCAGGAACCTCAGCATTTCCTCAGAGGGCAGAGATAAAGAATCTTGAGGCTTCTGCCCCTGAATTAGCAAGAAGAAGACAGATGACAGCAGAGTGTGACTTAGACCCAACTTCTAGGCCCCCACAGAAAGAATGTGTTGCACGATTGTAGCCTTTATCTTGATTTTTATTTTCAAGTGGGTGGAGAATAAAGGCAAGAACTTCAAGGTCAGGTTCACTTCCCTTCAGGCTCCTTCAAGGCTACAGTGAAATGTCAAGAATGCAGCCTCCAGGCAGGCTTACATTCCCACCCTCTTGGTATCCAGGATACCAGAGGGACCTGCAGCATTCCATCTTGCCAAGCAGCCTCCTTGCCGGTTCAGTGGCCTAGGTCTCAGCAGCTTTCAACTCCATCCTAAGCTGCCCTCAACCCAGGGTGGGGCCTGCCCCTGGTTCATGGGAAAAACATCATTGCTTACCAGGAGTGTCATTCATTCATTCACTGGCCCAACACACATGCCCAGGGCTCCCTGATGCTAGGCATTCTGGTAGTCAGCTGGAACTCCCAGTACACAGGAGGAAACTGTCACAGAAATAAGCAGAGCAATTCTGCAAAGTGGCAGCACACAGTGGTATGATGTGGGGGTGATTCTGTTCAAGATCAAGGAAGGCTTCCCCAGGAAGTCAGTATTAAGCTCAGAATTGAAGAGTGGGTAGGCAGATGTCGGTGGAGAGAAGAGAGAAGAAAATCTAGATAGAGAGACCAGCATTTGCAAGGCTCTATTGCAAAGGTTGACATGCTGATGGCCATTGAAGACCTGTGGGCCGCCTGTAGTAGAGACCAGAGACAAGAGCAGAGTCAGACTTACACAAGAATCTTGTGCACATGGGTAATGGCTGTCATTATGCTAAGACCCATGGCAGATGATTAAATGCATTTTATGCAAAGGGACTATTTCTGCAAGAATTTTCTAATCATGGGACTGGAGAGATGGCCCAGTGGTTAAGAGTGCTTGCTCCATTTACAGAGGATCCAGATTCTGTTCCTAGCACCCACATCAGGTAGCTCATAACTGCCTGTAACTTCAGTTCCAGGGGATCTAATGCTGTCTTCTGGACTCTTGAAGCACCTGCACACTTGTGTTATGCACAAACACACACATACATATACATGCACATACAATCAAATACACATTTGCAGTCATTAAGAAAACGCCACATGCACAAAATACTATTATATGTCTAACTAAGAAAGTACTGCAGCACTCTATGCTTTAAAAAACCAACCTTTCACATTTTTATTTCGTGTGTGTGTGTGTGTGTGTGTGTGTGTCAGGGCGTATGTGTGGAGTTCAGAGAACAACTTGCGGGACTCAATTCTCTCCTTCCATTAAACTCAAGTCGGTATGGCAGCAGCAAAAACTTTTCCCACTGATCCATCCTGCCACCCTCCCCATGCTTTCTCTACTTTATGATACTGTATTTATATGTACTCAAAAAACAAAGACACACAATAATTCGGCTAAAGGACTGATCTCTGAGTCACAGCTGTGTGGTGCTGGTCTAGCGCCCGCAAAGCCCTGGGTTCCATCCACGGCACTGGACAAAGTCCCTAGCGGCTGGACCGCTCGCTTCCGTGTCAGTCTTGTGCCACTAAATAAATGTCGAAGCGTTTCTTCTTCTTTTTCTCCTTTTTTTATTTTGTCTTGATATGGGGGTCTCTAAGGCTAGAGAGATGGCTCAGTGGTGAGTGTGCATACTGCTCTTGCAGAGAACCTGAGTTCGATTCCTTACACCTACGTCAGGCAGCTCAGCCTGTGACTCCAGCTCCCAAGGATCTGAGACAAGATCTCTAGCTCATATTCATCCAAGCCACTGGAAACTACTTTGAATTTTGATGCAGGAGTTTGATTTTACTGGGAAATACAGAAGGAAGTTTCTCTTACCCCACCTTCACCCCAGCCCAATCCTCCTGCACTAGTGGGGATTGCCTAATACATGTACATAAGCCTTTCACCACTGACTTATATCCCTACCCCTCCTTCTCCCCCACCTGCCACTTTGTATTTTCAAGATTGAGGTTCTCTGTGTAGCCCTGGCTAATCTAGAACTCACTCATAGACCAGGCTGGCCTTGAAATCAGAGATCCACCTGCCTCTGCCTCTTGAATACTGGAATTAAAGGTGTGCGCCACCACTGCCCAGCATCCCTTGCCCCTTTTTAAAATGTTTGGACAAAGTCTCATTAAATTGTTCATGCTGGCCTTTAACTTGTAATCCTCCTACCTCAGCCTCTTGGGGAGCTGAGATTATGGGGCTATCAGGCCCAGCAGAAAGTCTTTTTAACAAGAGATTTGTTTGCAATGGTCTTGAAGGGATTTTCACTGAAAATAGAGACAGGCTACAGCTCTCTGGATTCATCACCAGTATAGCATAATTCATTCATGTGAAGGGAATAACAAATGGCCAATGGCATTTATAAGACTCACCTTGATATGGAGATGTTCTTAGGCTAAAAGCAAAGTTAATCTTGAAACTGATGGACTGCATTACAGTACATATATAATCTCCTTGGTACCAATGTCAACCGGTAGAGTGCCTGCCTAACATTAAACAGAGCCCTGGGTTCAATCAGAAATTGAAGGTCATCCTTGGCTACATACTTGTTTGAGGCCAGCCTGAGATACATGAAACTTTGTCTCCAAAGAAACATAAAACTCCAGAGTTTCAGCTGACTTGGGTTGCAAATTCAAATCCCAGCATGACCCAAGGAAGCAGGGTGCAGTAGTAAAGCAGGGCTGTGCTAACAGGACTTTTTCACTGTGTGGTGTCGGGCCAGCAGCTATGTAGGCCAAGAGTTCCTGTGAGTTTAGAATTTTAGCGGCTGTGGGTGTGTGAGCATTTTTAATGCCTTTTCTTTAACATGCAGCATAGTATTCTCAGTCCTGCAAGATCTTGGAATTCTTACTGTTTCACCTCTTGTAGCTCTGACTCAACGGTCACTTGTGTTTGAGAACCCAGGCTAGCCTTGACTTATAGCCATGGGCCTCCATGGCACAGTGGCTCATCTCGATGGTGCAGCCTAGGTGAGAGAGGTGTAGGCTAGCTGATGGTTTTCCCGCACTCGACTGCATGGCTGATATAGCAAGAAAGCTGTAGCTCTGACTCAACTCCTGTGGAGGGGCAAGGTGTACACTGTGTGCATTCTCCCCAAACTGGAGAATGGCTCTGTGAGTCACCCAGCTCCTCCTTGGCACTCTGTCTCGTGAGGGAGGCCTCAGGAAAGGTGAGGAGCGGAGTGATGGCGTGAACTCCAATGGCATTAGCTGCTGCTCATTGTAGAGAATGGCAGTGAGGGGGACCAACCCCTCTCCAGCCTCCTATAGAGCCCTGGAACCCACTTTTCTCTGTGCGGCATCCCTTTCCCTCTCTGCCATCCCCAGTAACTTCCAGGTGAACAGAGGGAGGAGAAAGGCCAGAGACTTCTGTGAATGAGCGAATGTGGAGGGGAGTGGGGCACACAGGAAGGTCCTAGTTCATTGTCCCAGGGTCACTTCCTACCATCCCTTCCTCTAGCACATTCCATGCACCCATGGTGAGTGACACGGGGTGGGAATAACAACACTCACCTCGTAAACAACCCCCGAACACTGTGCTGAGTAAACACAATAATTAATACTAATCCTGAAGGTGCCTGGTGTTCAGTTTATTAATGAGAAACCTGAGCCCTGGAGAAGGTCAAGGGTACAGCCTGTCATGGCCTCCCTCCAAAGAATGTCTCATTTGCTCATGGATTTCTTCCAAGGTGGTGTTTTTTCAGGCCCTCTTCTGAGATTCACCATATTTCTTCCTTGAAAGCATAGGCCGTGCATGGTCTCAAAGTCCCCCGGCCCCCAACTCCCTGGGCTGTCTGGGACCATACTGAGAGTGATGAGGTACCCCAAATGTTTCTTTCACTCATCCTTCATAGAATTTACATTTTCGCCAGAGCCAGGACTTGGAATCAGGATCCAGTTGCATCATTTCACTTTCCCTCTGTTTATCTTTCCACCCTTTTAATGACTGGCTCGCTCTGCTCCTCCCACTCGCATGGACTGACTTCCCTACAGTAAGGGAGGAATCAAAAGGGGGCTTCCTAAGCTTGCTTTTCCAGGGACCCACGAACCTGTAGACCATACTGGGAAGACCCAATTCCAGGTTCATTAGCTTAGTTATAAACACTCTGCTCTCCTTCTCCCAACCCTCTCCCCAAACACCTAAAACAGCAGATTAAGTTTTAACTCTGGCTGGCAGGACACCTGCTTTTGAAATCTCTCCTTCCCACCCCCACCTCAGTGGATTTACAACACACAGGTAAACATTGACACTAGTTAAGATTTACTGAAAGGAAGTAGAGCCTGGAATGCGGTCTTTGAAGTCCTGCCCCCAAAGAGGAGAGAGTGCTTTCCAAACACAGAAAATAAGAAAACAAAGGCTGGAGAGGTAGCTTGGTGGTTAAGAGTACTTGCTGCTCTTGCAGAGGACCAGAGTTCGAGTCCCAGCACTCATGTCAGGTTCCAGGGGATCTAAAGCCTTCTTCTGGCCTATACAGGGCACACATACACATATACACATATGCACATACATACACACAGGCACATAAATAATAAAATAAAATATTCTTTTTAAAAAGAAAAGAAAGTAAGGGTGGAAGAGAAGACCATTCAGGTTTCTTGGCGATGTTAAACCAGACCCTGCACAATCAAGGCTTTTAGACCCGAGGTCATGAAATCCTAAGCAGAAAACTGAAGGTCTCTGCCCCAGGTAAATAGGGTTATCATTCAACAGTGCATTCAAGCGGCCTCCTGGAAACTCTTGCAGAGAACATCCTTCTTGGTTGAGACCCTAACAAGGGAGGGAGGCAGGAGCATGTTACAAAGGGGAACCAAAGTGTCAGACCAACTCACTAGCAGTAAAAAGCATGGCGTCTGCCCTCTGGTTGTGCCAGACAAAGCTGGTCTTCTCAACAGGACATGAATGTCTTAGTAGCAGTGGAATGGTGGGGCACAGCCAGCCCTAGGTGCATGCTGGCTGACAGGACAGGGTAGCAGATGCTATGGCAAATGGAGTCACCAGACTAAGCGAGGGGAGGATGAAAGGTGGGATAGTGACTCTGTTAGCAAGCTCAAGATGCACTGAAAGTCTTGATCAAGTGGGGTGAGTGGAGGGTAAATTCAGAGAACTGGGTTCAGTTCTCCGTCCCTGCTGACTGCTGTGTGGATAGTAACAACTGCTCTGGATGGTCAGTACTGAGGAGGTGGGTGAGGAGGACTAACCTGGCCAAGGTTGCTAGGCTCCCAAAGCTAATGCTTTTTCCGCCATCCTTTGGAGATGGAAGATGCACTGTCAGAGCAGCCTGCAGTACACTACTCAAAACCCGGAACATGGGCCCTCTTACAGTGAGGCCCAGCTCAGTCTTGAGAACTGAGTCACACTGAGCAAATTACTTCACCCTCTTCAGAGGCTCTGAGCTACTTCTCTCTTCAACAGCTGCACCTTAAGAGTTACCACTGTGAGAAGGAGTCCACATCCATCCACTCGTTCTGACTTCTCAAGGACAGCCAAGTATCCTGAGCCCATCAGCACCGATGCAGCATGTTTTCATTGGGGTGTCTCTGCTTCCTGGGTTCTTTAGAAAGTGGCAGGCATGTTACCTTCTCCATAACCTGACAGAATCATTACAGGCTCTCCTGGAGCTGGAGAAACTGTCAACTAAAGGCTAGCCTGGCACCATTTTATACATTACAGGCCGATTTTCTTTATACAAATATCTATAAGCTCTGGCTATTCATTCTTCAATCAGGCCCAGGCTCACAAGCACTACCCTTCATTGATAGAAAGCAGAACCAGCCCTGGGCATTGATTCCTGCCACCTCCAGCTCCCTATGATCTCATAAAGCTACAGGCCTCAGAGGAACTGCTTCTGAAGCCAACAGAAGGACCAAAATTACAAACCCATTTCTCTGAACTTCTGAAGCTCAGTGACCTAGCTTGTCAATTGGGGATGAAAGGATTTCCCCCGCTTGATTTTGAGAAGCACTGAGGAGACCCTATATGGAGAAATCATGATTGATCCTCTGGGCCCTGTAACACAGAGCCCATATCAAACACACATATCAGAGTGGATTCAAACACATAGGGTAAGTGGAAACAAATGACCCAATCGCTGAGTGAAAAGAATGGATTGAAGGGACAGGGAGGGGTCTGGAAGGCCAATGTCCACAATGAGTGATGTGACCATCTATTATGACACTGGAGAATCAGGAGGTATTTCTGAGAAGGGCAGCAATTTGACCTTGAATTTCTGGAAGAAAATTCTAAAAGCAGGGCTGAGGACGAAGCTCAGTTGGTAGAATGCTTCCTAACATGCTCAAAGCCCTGCACTGGATCCCCAGCACTGCATAAACCAGGTGTGGTGGAACCCACCTGCAATCCCAGTTCTTGGAGGGTGGAAGCAACATAGTAAACTCCATCAGCTTTGGGTTAGGTGGTAAGACAATCTCAAAGAAGAAAATTCCAGAAGTAAGTAAGTAAGCTGGCTGCTTACCCTGCCAGCTAATTATCACAGTAGCTTAAACAATAAGTGACATCTCAGCTCAGGCAGTGACCATGCCAGAAAGTGAACTGGGTCAACCATTCCAAGTGTCTGTCGGTTCATATCCTCAGAACTGCAGGCGCACGAGGGTGAACTTGACCAGTTCATTGTTTTTGTCTCAAAAGAAGGTGGCATAAAACTGTCACAGCCCAGCAACCCAAACACTAATTCCCACCTCACTATCCTAAAAAAGAAAGAAAAAAGAAAAAGACAAAAAAAGCAAAAAGAAAGAAAATTATCAGCCCATATCATGTTTAAAGTATCATACCAGCACTGTTTGCAATAGCCAAAATGTGGAAGTAACCCAAGTGTCCATCAATAGATGAATGGAAAACCACAATGGAATCTGACTGCACAGAGGAACAACAGCCTTAAAATGGAAGGAAATTCTGCCACAGGCTGAACTCTGAGGACACTGGGTGAAGTGCAGTAAGACAGTCACAAAAGGGATGGATGTGTTGCAGTTCCAGTTACACTGGGTACCTACAGCCCTCAGGTTTGTGGGGCTGAAAAGCAGAGTGGCGGTTATTAGAAGCTAGGAGGGGGTGAAGCGTGGGGAATTGACGATCTGGTGGGTACAGCCTTTCAGCTTTGCAGGAAGAATAGAGAGAGATGGCAGGTGGTGGTAAGAGTTGGACATTGTGAAGGTACTTGATGCCCCTGGGATAACTAAAAATGGTTAAAATTTTAAAATCCCACTATTATATATAATTAAATAAAAACACTTAAAATACTGTTTAAATGGTAAATTATAAAGAAAGTCATAATTAAGATGGTAAATTGTGTGCTGTTCTGGTTCCATTCTGTTGCTGTGACGAAACACTTTGACAAAAAGCAACCTAAGGACAGGAAAGGGTTTATTTGGCTTATACTTTCCCAGTCCATTGTAGAGGGAAGTCAAGCCAGGAACTTGAAGCATAAACCACAAAGGAAAGCTGCTGACCGTATCACTTGTAGGCTCATGATTAGTTTGTTTTCTTATACAGCCAAAGGGAATAGTGCCTCCCAAGGTGGGCTTGACCCTGCTATATCAATTAACAATCAAGACAACCCCAAAGATGTCCTACAGGTCAATCTGATGCCCGCAATTCCTCAATTGAGACTCCCTTCTCAGACAACTCTGGGCTATGCCAAGTTGACAGCTATAGCTAACTAGGGCTAGCACTATGCGTATCTGCCATTAATTTTGTTTTTTAAGGAAGGAAAGGAGAGAAGAAAGAGAGGAAAGACAGGAAGAAGAGGTAACAAGGAGGGAAGGAAGGGAGGCAGGCACACAGCTCACATAGCATTGCTCACATGGCCTCTTAGCACATAGGGCTGCACAGTGCTGAGCCAGGCGCAACCCCCCTCCCCCACAAGCTTCTCTTTCTCTTCCAGCAATTTTGCACTATTACTGAAAAATCCCCCTTACCTGTTCCTGTTCTATGGAGGCTCCTTTCAAAATCTAAATATCAAGAACCAAGGGTGGACATCACTACCTTCTCCAGTATTCTAAGACACCTAGAGTTCCTGATGATCAACAATGATCCCATATGCTATACCAGCCCCTCATCTAGCTTTCCTAACACCAACAGCATGGTCCCACATCCTGGCTGGCATCCCATGTGAGCTTAGAAGTCTCCAGAAAACTCTTCATGAAAGACAAGCTGGGGTTGGAATATCCTTTGGCTGTTGTTAACGTGGGCCTCCTATCCTAGAGGCCTATTTGTATGAAACAGTCGGTCTTACTGCTCAGTACAGAGTGAAGCCTCTGAGTTCAGCTCTTCTGACCACATCTGTCCTTGTCAGTGATTCATAGAAGTCTGGGACAGGAACGAGGAAGTGGATTCATGAGTCCACCCCCTGCTGAGAGCTGCTGAGCTTGTTCTACTGGATTTTGTCATTTCTTCATGCAATTTAACTCAGCCATCAGGTATTTGCACAAGTGGACCTGTCCTGTGTTCTAGATGACTCTGTCTGCAATTATTAAAACTCCTTTCGTGGCACTCGGTGGCCATTGCAATTCTTGTTTCATAACTGTATGGTATAACTTTCCCATCCTTTGACTTTTAACCAGCCACTGAATTGAGTTACAGCAAATCTCTCTTAGGCCACCTTATATATATTTGAGTTATGCTTTTTCTCCCAAAAGTTATTTTCCTTTGTTTTCTTTCGTTTTATTACAGTGCTGGAGATAGAATTCAGGGCCTTTATGAATGTTAAGCAAGTTCTCTAATGCTGAGCTACATCCCCAACCCAATATCCATCTTTAAATTGGAGTGTTCTGTCTATCTATTAATTGATTGATTGATTCAGACAGGGCCTTACTATGTAGGCCAAGTTGATCTTGAACTCAAGAGATCCACCTGCCTCTCCCTCTGAGTGCTGGGATTAACATGCACATCACTCCGACTGGCCAGTCCATTTGTTTTTAAGGAATTACTGACGTGGTTATCTTTAAGTCAACCTTCTTCCCCTTTGTTTTTGATCTGTCTCATCTCTGTCTTGATTCCTGGGTCCACTCTTCAGCCTTTAAAGAATTGACCCACAATGCATCACTATTATGTTTGCTTTCGTTTTAATAAGTCAAATCTCGTTTAATGAAATGAAGAAAAAATTAAGTCTTTTATAGCTGGGCAAGCTGGTTGCCAACTAAAGAGACTGAGGCAGGAGGTGGGAAGACTGCAAGTTCAAGGCCAGCCTAGACTGCATTGAGACTTGACTCAAAAACAAAACAGCCCTCCTTGTGTTTCCAGTGCCCTTAACTTCTTGTGTAAAGTTAAGCTTATTAGCCAGGAATTTCTTTAACATTTTTTGCTGTGTAGCTTTACTGGTGATAATTTCTCTCATCTTTACACTTCTTTTGAAAATGCCTGCATTTTTACCTCATTTTTCAAAAGGTCATTGTTTTATAGGTCACAGAATTATAGGTTGGCATTCCTTTCCTCCCCTTCCAGCATCCTCAGAACTTCACCCCGCCACTCTTTGACTGGCACTGCGCCCATCTAGAAGCCATCAGCATTTCTTACCGCTCTCCACTGGGCAACCCTTGTTTTCCTGCGTCTTATTCTCTGGAATCTATCAGATTTTCACCGTCTTCCCAGTCTTCATCAGTTTGAACTGGTGTGTCTAGGTGTGGTACCCTGCATGACAGTCTGTTCTTCTTGGGTTCTGCTATGATTCTTGGGTTTGTGTGTTGGTATTTCCATCCATTTTGGAAGTTTTTAGTCTTTATGCCTCAATATCTACATGTTGCCCCACATCAAATTTCTTCTGCATTCTCTTTACGAATCCTAATACACATTTCTTTTTTAAAGATTTATTTTATTTTTACTTATATGTATATATGTGTGTGGTGTGTGTGTGTGTATGTGTGCGGTGGGGGATGTACCCACTGAGGCCAGAAGAAGGTGTCAGATCCCCCAGAGCTGGAGTTACAAGCAGCTGTGAGCTGCCAGGCTTGGATGCTGGGAACCAGACTCTAGTCCTTTGAAAGAAGAGAAGAGTGGTCTTAATCACTGAACCATCTCTCCAACCTCTGAATGCACACTCTCTTTTCTTTCCCTTTCTTTTTTTTTTTTTTTTTTCTTTTCTTAGACAGGGTCTATGTAGCCTTGGCTGGCCATGCCCAGCAGATACACATTTCTTCAACTGCTTTATAAAGTCCCACAGACCACTAAGGATCTGATCTCCCCGCCACCATTTCTCCTTATTCTTTTCTAGTCTGACACCTTCCCAGTGTTCATTCATGCTCCCTGTTTTTTCTCCTACAATATCCAGTTTAGCACAATTAAAGTCATCTAGCACATTTTCCACTTTGGATATGGTAGTTTTCATCTGAGACTTGCATTCGATTTCATCTCTCTTGACGTCTTGTCCTCTGAATCTTCAAGCCTACCAATAATAATAGTTTTCAAGTCATTTCCAGCTAACTCTACCATGTCTGGCTTCTCTGTTTCCATTGCTGTTCTTGCAAACCAATTACCTTCCTATTATACATTGCACACGAGGAACACTAAGTTGATGGATTAAAAAAATGCTAAACTTTGTTCTGGTAGCTGGTTAATTTACTAACTAGTCGTCAGAGTAATCTCAGTGAGGCTTGTTTCTAAGCTGTCAGACTAAGAATTGAGTGTAAGGATTTAAAAGAATGACAATATAGGCTGGCATAGGGAACTTGGTTCCCTGATGACAACACTGGGCTAGTACCCAGCCCTAATTGGCTGAGGATAATGGGGAAGGAGGGAGATTACAAAAAGGTGCCATTATGTAGTTCCAGCTGCCCTTCATCTCCAGATCCCCCTGCTGTAATATGCTGCAATTACAGGTATATTCTACCATCTTAGTCTTTAGTATATATATAACAAGAAAGCCAATATCCATCTTGGTGGTGAGCCACTACTATTTGACCTACACTTTGAGCAGCTAAACATTGTTTCTACTGAAATCATCAGCATTCACTAAGTAGCAGGCAGACCCTGTGCAAGGTGCTGGGGGGTAAAACTATTTATACGACTAACAGAGCTCATGCTCCCTCCAGGCTTATTAACTCGGAAGACGGGTGGCAAAGCATCGCCTGCAGGCCGAATCTGACATTATCCACTCCCCAGAACTTTCACTGAGACACAGCCCTGTCTCTTTATTCACATACTGCCTTCATCAGCTGCTCTGATGCTCCAGAACTAAGTTTTTAAGACAAAGCTGGTGTTGAGCACAAAGTGTAAAAGATTTACAGACCGGGCCTTTATTGAAAGACTCCTCTGAACCCTCAGTGACTATGATAGTTCTCAGACCTTCTGGCTTCAGGGCCTCTCTATACTCTTTATCAAAGGCCCCAAGAATTGTTGCTCGTGAAGATTTTTTACTGACAAGAGTTATCATATCTGAAATGAAAACTGAAGCCACTAGAAGGATGGCTGCACAGTTAAAGAGCATTCCCTGCTCTTCCAGAGCACACGACTTTGGTTCCCAGCACCCACAATGGGCGGCTCATAACCCACCTATCATTCCAGCTCCGGGGGATCTGACACTCCTCCGGCATCTGCACATGTCACTCACACACACATACACACAAAGATAAATGAATAAATCTTAAAACAAAACAAGACTGAGACCATTTAAATATATTCCCTGGGTTGCATGATGGTGTAGTGGAAAAAGACTCTTGCAGTCAAAGCTAACACCCTGAGTTCAATCCCTGGGACCCAAATCCTGGAAGGAGAGAACAGACTGCTGAAGGCCATTCTTTGCTACATGCATGCTCATGCAAACATGCACACACTAAATAAATAAATGTCATAAAAAAAAAACCAGAAAATTTTTAGCCTGACACGACAAAGAAACAGCATGAACCATCAGCCAGTTGCTACTGAATACTTACTTGATCTAGAGGGAAAAACATGTCTCTCTGACCTTGCCCTATTCAGAAGCTCCTGAACTAGTGACTTTTTAAAAAATTAATTATTTTTATTTTACATGCATTGGTGTGAGGGTGTCGGATCCCCTGGAACAGGAGTTACAGACATTGTAAGCTGCCATGTGGGTACTGGGAGTTGAAATTGGGTCCTCTGAATGAGCAGCCAGTGCTCTTATCCACTGAGCCATCTATCTGGCCCCAGCAACTGACTGTTAAACTAGGCTATGAGAACAAGCGTCATCAGGCTAAGATGGGAGAGCAGAAGTTCTCCCTTTAGTACAGCACTTCTCAACCTGTGGGTTGTAGCCCCTTTGGGGGTCAAACAACCCTTTCACAGGGGTCGCCTAAACCATCTGTATCTCAGATATTGATATTATGATTCATAACAGTAGAAATTACAGTTCTGAAATAGCAACAAAATTTTATGGCTGGGAGTCATCACAACATGAGGAACTGTATTAAAGGGTTGCAGCATTAGGAAGGTTGAGAACCACCACTTTAGTACATTTGTTCTCTGGGCCTTGCTAAGGACACTGAATTTGACTTTAAAGAAGAGATGGAGGATTGCTTTCACCCAAGGCATCTTCCCCAAGGGAGAGGGATCAGGTTGGACAGCTGCCCTAGGACCCAGGTGAAGCTCTAACCAGTGTCCTTCTGATGCTCTGATAAGTAGCCCCAGTGGTGGATACCAGATGGGCACTATGAGGAGAGACTCAGGAGATGTGGCTTATGGACAGGGACACAGTACCCTATGGAAGCATGGTGCTTTTCATATCTCTCTAGATGGTCATTTTTGTTTTAATAGCTCTGGGCTGAAAGGATGCTGCAGCTGGTTTTCCACTCCACTCACAGAAGTTCCCAGTAGCTGCTAGCTCAGGCACCTCAAGAGGGAGCGAAGGCCTTCAGGATTCTCCTTTGATGTGCTCACCCTACCAGGTTCCAGCTATCATCTCACATCTTCCAAGCACAGCCTTTGCCACCCTTGACAAAAGACACAGCAGAGAAGAAAACAGGACCAGGTGATGGAGGACAGCAATGTATGCTCTGTTCAGGCCCAGCACTCAGACAACACACGTGCTGCTCTTACGGCAGACTTCCTTAAACTTCCATTTGCTGGACTGTGAGGATGACTTAGCAGTTAAAAATGCATCCTGCTCCTGCAGAGGATCCGAGTTCAATTCCCAGCAGCTATGTCCCATAATTCACAGCTACCTTAATTCCAGCTCCAGGGAGATCTGATGCACCCCGCCCATGCACATGTGCATACCCACATACAGATATACACACCTACACATAACAAAAATAAATCTTAAAAACAACTTTTTCCCACTTCCAGTGCCTTTTTGCTCTATAAAGTTTTACAAGACCCTAGCCGTAGAAGTAATTGGCATTAAAGACAAATGCTTTTTGACAATAAATCATAAAAATTTATTATAGGGGTTGGAGAGATGGCTTCAGCAGTTAATGATGCTTGCTGTTTCTTGCAGAGGACCGGGATTCAGTTCTCAGCATTCATACGGCAGTTCATAACTGTAACTCCAGTACCAAGGGATAGAACGATTCTGGCCTCCACAGGCACCAGACATCCATGTAGAACACACAAATACACACACACACACACATACAGAGACATACACATACACATATACATATATACATCATACATACATATATACACACACATGCAAACACACACATTCATATACACACACATATACACACAGGCAAATACTCATATACATTTTAAAAAATCAAATATTTAAAAGAAGAAATTATTTTAAAACAAGCCTTTGGTATACATATGATTTTACCATTTACTAAAGATAAAACATATTTTCATACTAATGAGATGGATGTGTTTTTTAAAGAATCAAATTTTGGCTGAATATTTGATACTGCAGGATGTAGAATATTTTAAATATTTTACAGAGTTGGTTGATATTTTAGTTTTATAACTGAGAACAACTCTTAGTGTAGCTATCTAGCACAAAGCCACAAGAGTATGTTTAGGGCCATTTCAGAAATTTTGGAAAGTCTATCCTAAACCCTGATCCAAAATTCATTTAACAATTCTTTTATGAAGTTCAAGTCAGCAACTCAAACAAGAATTTGAGGCAAACGACTCAAAGAACAAGGCAAGGAATTCCAGACATCATCTCTTTCATCAGTATAGAAGAGTACAAATCAAACTCACAAGGAGATACCACTTCACACTCATTAGGATGGCTACTAAAACGGCAGAAGTGTTGGCTGGGACCTGAAGAAACAGGAGCGCTTGGTGACTGCTGGTGGGAACATGCTTTCATGCAGATCCAGTGAGAAAGCCTCAGAAAAGTGAACATTAAATGAGCACAGGGTTTTTTCTGCTTCCGAGTTTATACCCACAGGAACCAAAAGCACGGTCACAAGCGGGTATTTGAACACCATGTCTGCAGCAGTGTTAGAATTACTAGAAGGTTAACGTAACCCAGTGACTGTAAATGAGGAGACAGACACAGTGTGGTATGCAGGTGCAAGGGATATGATTTAGTCTTTAAAAGAAGGGAAACTGTGGCACAGCCTACGACCTGGATGGATTTTGAGAGCAGTATGCTAAGTGAAACTGCCAGGCCCAGAGACACATGCTGTGTGAGCCCACTTACACGGCATCCACAGAGAACTCAAGCTCACAGAGGCAGAAGGTGGCTGCCATGGGCTGCGGGGAGGGAAGAACAGGAAGCTGCCATTTAATGGGTGCATGGCTTTGGAGCTTGGCGGGGGGGGGGGGGGGGGGGGTTAATCCTAGAGCCTCCCAAGTGTTAAGTGGACACTCTGTCTCTGACCACGCCCACCTTCCAGCCCCAGAGTGGTACTTTGGCAAGATGAAGAATGCTCTGGAGATGGATAGTGGAGACCAGTGTGCGACATTGAGAATGTCTTCATGCTTCTCAACTGTGTGGTTTAAAATGGGAGCTGGAGAGATGGCTCTGTGCTTACAAGCACTTCCTGTTCCCGCAGAGGATAGAAGTATAGTTCTCAGCACCCATATCAGGTGGCTAACAGCTGCCTGTAACTCTGGACTCCAGGGGCTCCAACGCCCTCTGCTGGCCTCTAAAGGCACATGCACACACATGTGCGCGCACACACACAATTTTAAAATCATAAAAATTGTCAAAATGACAACCTTTCTATTATGTCTGTCTTTAAAATGAAAAAATAATTTAGTTTGAAGGCTGGGGCTGTAGCTCAGTTGGTAGAGTGCTGCCTAGAAGCACCACATACATCAAGCATGGAAGTACAAGCCTGAGATCCCAGCACTTAGGACCCTCATAGAGGCGGGAGGGTGAGAAGTGCAAGGTCACCCTTGGCTATGTGGTTAAGTCTGGGGTCAGCCAGTGAACCATGAAACACGGTTTTGTTTTCAGTGTAATAATAACCAAGTTTTGCTTCATGTAAACTATAAAAGCTTCTGTGTAATAAGGCTGAGGACCTTCATCTGCAATACAGTCAGGATCACCCTGAGTATCAATCTAATAAAGAATGAAACAGGGCTGATCCCACTTCGGAACTTTGGAGACTGAGAAAACACTGCAAATAGATTAAGTACTGTGGACTTCCCCTGGTCCACCTGCAAATCCGAAGCAATAAGAAGCAGCCTCAGACTACTGACTCGTTGGCTCATTCACATTTATTCATTCATTTTCTCATTCATTTCCTTTTTTAAAAAAAATCTTTTTTGGACAGGTCCTCAAGGCCGGCCTCCACAGAGGCCACAGGGCTTCCACAGAGCACAGAGCCCGTGGTGTTCTCATGAGTCGGGAGTTTTCTCATGTCACCTAGTCGCTGCTTTACAGGATGGCCTCTGTGTGAAGAAGGGGGCGTCTGAGAGGACCTCTTCTCTGAGCTATTAGCAAAGCATCTGAGCTGTCAGTAGCACTGGTTTCTCTGTCTCCCCAGATCTCCAGGGAGCCCAGACAGTAGGAACACAGAGCAGAAGGCTCTCTCTGCAAGCTCGCTCATTCCCACACAGCTAAAGTCTCAAAGGGCAGGAAGCAGGGGGTGGGGGGCGGGCATGGGAGGTGGACTGAACAGAGGACCCCTAGGGTGTGTCTTTGCCAGCTACACTGCTCACCTCTGGGCCCCTCTTGTCCTCAGAGCAGGATCTGTGGGATCCAGGAATGAGGCGAGAGCTTCCTCCAAGACCCACATTCCAGCCACTGCACCCTGGAGAGTGTGAGAGTTTAACTAATTCTCTAGTCAGAACACACAGAGGAAGGTTCTGTGAAACGGCAGCAAACTCGGCAGCAAACTCGTGTGCCAACAACCTTGAGGAGACAATGCAGGGTGGGCAGGGGCAGAAACCCCAGCACTCTTGCCAACTTGCTGTGTGACTTTCAAAAGTTCCTACACCTCTCTGGGATTCAGCTGCCAGGTTGGCCTGGACTGAAAGATGAGGACAAGAGAAAAATAAAGGCACATGACCCCCATGAATGGTGCTACCACCAGAAGATGGGCACCATAGGAGTCACCATCAGTACCAGCTTCATTCTCAAAGCATTCACTGCTGGGGCCACCCTCAGCAGCACCGAGGCTCTTCGGCCTTTTCATGGCAATTCAAATCCTTCTAATCCTCAACCGCTGTGTGGTCACAGCAGTATGTAGAGCCTCCTTAGGTCAGGCCTGCCTTTACCCAAGTCTCACTGCCTACTGTAAGTCAGCTCAGAGGAGGCACCAGGACTGGTAAGGCAGGTTTAGGGGAGGTGGGGGTCAAGCAGCAAAGAACAAGGAGAGAACTTTTGTTTTCAGGGCTGGGTGATAGCTACCAATCTTGGATTCCAGGAACCCGGCTCTCCCCTCTATCAACACAACAGAGACAGCTTGTCTAGGGCACTGGCAGCTTAGTCTGGTGTGTTGATTGGGTCAACAGTTATTGGGTTGGGCCAATAGTAATGGTGAACCTCTGGGCAGATCATGCCAGTGAGCTCTGAGGAAGCTGTGGGAAGCCCTCTGAGATTCACCGTCAGGCAGCTAGCTCCCTTCCATACCTCCTGCCTACAGGAGGGCAGGGTGGCCCGAGGAAGGCAGCCACCCAGGGTTCGGCTCGATGCTGGAAAAGTGTCAGGTCTTTTTTATTTTCTCAAACCATAACATCTTCCCTAAATACAGACAGAAGAGCCAGGTGTGATGGCACATTCCTATCATCTCATTCTGGAGACGAAGCAGGAAGATCAGGAGTTCAAGACCAGCCTCAATGCACAATGTGACAGAAATTCAAAGCAGCTAGAGATGTAGCTCACTTGTTAAGAGTGCTTACTGGTGGCATGAAGCCTTGGGTTGGATCCCCTTGCACTGTATAAGCCCAGCACTCAAGGAGGAGAGGCAGAAGAAGCAGGAGTTTAAAGTCATCTTCAGCTACTCACTACAAAGTAAGTTTGTGGCCCTTCTGAACTATATGAGAGTCTGTCACAAACACACACACACACACACACACACAAACACACACACACACACACACACACACACACACACACACACACACACACTGCTGTGCTTCCTCGAGGACACCTCAGTCCCTTCAGTTTCCCAACAGGTAAGCAATGCCTCTGCTTAGATCCTCCTTGGCTCTAGTGCTCACCCTTTGGCAGGAGGCACAGGAAGGCAGTCTGTTGTTAGGAAGCAGTGATCCCCAGCCCTTCACAGGTATCCCCCACTGATGCGTGCCAAACCTTAAGCAAGCCTGGGGAGACCCTATAGGACATTTCACCACTGAGAGGTGCAGTCACCAGAAAGTGAAAGCTTTGGGCAAGGTTCTCAACAGAAGAATGCAGATAGGCCCCACACAAGCAGGTCAAACGGAGCACCTTCTAGGGAAAGACAGCCACACTGCACATCAAAGTGATGTCTCAAGGAAGCCATACCTGAAGCAACCAGTAAGCATATTGAAAATGCAGATTCCCAGGAGCCCTGAGACTCACCACCTGAGTTGGTGGAGGCTAACAAAGGAGGTCTGGGTACCACACACTGAGAAAGCCTGTTTTGAAGGGATGGAAAGGGGAAAGCTATTTGTGGCCTTGACAGAATACTGGTTTATTTTCCCCTCCAGAGGATTTTGGGCAGATCACCAATGACTTGGTCTTTGGTGGCTTTATACAGATAAACACCAATGTGAAACACAGCAGAAACCAACCTAGGAAGGGTGTCAGCCTCTCTCCTGCAGACTGTCAGGGATTTCTAGGGAGGATGGGTGAGGGGAAGGTAAAGGCAGGGCCTGGGCATTTTATCTCAGGAATGTGTGGGGCAAGGTCCTTGCTTACACCGAAATGCAGGTCACAGGTGAGCACTACCAGGAAGGGCAGGGTCCCAATCTGGAATGGAGAGGCCTCTGGGATCTGGTCACACTTTCTTACCACACACATGCTAGGAGAAGTCAGCGGTCACTTTCTGCTGCCCGTGGCTAGCTCCCTACCCTGTGGTTGCCAGCCCCAGAGTAGGAGCCACCCTGTGGAATCTGAGGCTCAGGTCAGGGCTTACATGCAGGGCCCTGGCTTAGTCAGCCCAAGCCTCGCTGACCTTGATACCTCATTCCTGTTAGTCCCTTGTTCCTGGAAACCGGCACACGCGTTCCTGCCTGAGAAGCTCGCCGTGAACCTCAGTGCCTCCTCATCTTGCTCCCGTCCACGGTCTCAGAAGGCTGCAGTCCCAACCCTCTGGTGTGTTGGGTGCCTTGCCATCTCCTCATTATATCCAACAGCCAATAAACACAACCACTCCAGAGAGGGGTCCATCACTGGCCCTGCATTCCCCGGATAACAAGTTCTATAGCTTAGTCTGAGTCCACTCTAACCTTTGGCATCCAGCCCTGCTGGTCACCATGATGTGGCCTCATAACCTTGCATTTTCTCAGCAGGTGTGAACCCCTAACCAGGGGAGCCCCGTCGCCCTGCCCAACCCAGCTTCAATACCTCACCCCACAATGGGCTTTGAGAATGAGCTAAGAAGCTCCTTTCTGATAGTGTTTATAGCTGGCTGTAAAAGAGTACTGCTTATGACACCACAACCATGCAGTATATCTCAGACCAGAGCTCACAAGAGCCTCGGGCTGCACCAAGAAAAGAGGCCACACAACTGGAGTGCTCTACACTCAGGCCAGGGTTCTCATCCTACGCACTGCTGGGATTTGCTGAAAACGCAGACTGTGTTATACAGCGCATATTCATCACCGAAACATCTCACCTCAGCAGTAAGTAATGTACGATGAATGTGCCAGTTAAACGTTTTAAAAAATTAATACAGACGTTGATTCAGTGGGCACCTCTAAAAAGCTCTACAGCAGCAGCGATCATGAGCTCACACTCTGAGGAAGAAGAGAAGACGGGGTTCGTATGAAAAGATAAGAGCTTGCCACTGGGGATGCTCTGGAACAAAACAAACGCTTAGATTCACCAGTAGCCACCAGCGCCTGTGCGTTGTCATGAGCTTTAGAACAGTTACTCTTCTGGTTCTGGGAAGGATGCCCTACAGATGCCCACTGCTGGTGAAAACGCCCTATGAACAGCTGCTATGCTCAGCACATGACTACTATACCATGAGAATCCACTTCAAGGCCAATCCCACATCTTCTCAGTCAGCATCTCTTGTTGCTGGTGTCTGGACTGAAGGGTTTAAAGTTGACTGGGGCCTTACACACCAATTATGTCAGCAGCACAAGAACTCTATAGCAGTACACTAACTTCTGGTATTTCTAAGTACTTAAGGATTCACCCAAAGTTGCAGGTTAGTAAAAGGAAGGTTCACACATGGGGATTATGGGAGGAGAAGAGAAGGAAGAATAGGGAGACTACGGTACCTCAGTTGTTCCTAGCCTCTTGCTGAGGCTTCCATCTGATCTAGGTGGGCCTGGGCTGTTAAGTTTGGCTTCCTAAGGCTCTCCCCCGACCCTCCCCATGCAGCTTCTCTTTTCTAGGCCCAGCCTTCATAGGCCATGGTGGCTTTGGACCAGAATGGACCTTTTTTGATTTTTGTGTTTGAGACAGGGTCCCGTATGGCCTGGCTGGTCTGAAACTTATTATATATATGAAGATGGACTTTGAACTTCTGCTCCTTCTGCCTCAACATCTGAATGCTGAAATTACAGGAATATCAACTATATGTTCAACCCAGGGCTTCCTGCATGCTAGACAAACACTATCCTAAATGAGCTACAGCCTCCCTGACTAGAACATACCTTCTTAACTCAGGCATTCTCCAACCAGTGAAAGGGACAGGGGGGTAAGAAAGGCTGGTCTCAAGGAACCAGTGTCCTGAAAAGAGTTAGGGTTCCAGTGGTTATAATGGGGGGATGGGGGCATGCAAAAGGAACAGCAGAATGCGGGGCAGGCTTTAGAACTGCCCTGACCCACATAGGTTAGAAGCAGAGGACTAGTGCCAAGAATTTGATAACTCCATCTTCTGAGTACTGGCCTTGTAAGGGTGGGAGTCATGTTATAAAACTAAAAAAAAAAAAAAAAAAAAAAAAAAAAAAAGCCTCTAACTTAAATAAGATAGTTTTCTGGATACTGAAAGCTGAACATTCCTGGCCCCCAAATCTGAACTGCTCTGAAATCTAAAAATCTTGAGCATCGACATAATGTGCAAATGGAAAGTTCTACCCCACAGATTCATGTCACATGAACAAAATTACTGAAAATGTATAAAGTAACCTTCAGCCTGTGCACACAGGGAGTCCATACCAGTGAATGCTGTGCTTTGACTTGGTCCCCATCTCCAATATGCTGTATGGTATGCATGCAAACATACCCAAGCTGGAAGAGATTGGAAATCCTTCTGGTTCTCTGGTAGCAAGCATTTGCATTTCATACAGAACCTTTAAGCTGCAAGCAGACATGTGAAGCAGTAAATCAAGGTAAAGGAGGCACGGGCACTTTGCATAGTAGTTTTACAACTTGGCTGTCTTTCTGAAATCATTCCAAATACAAGGTGTCTTAAGTATGCATGAGAAAGCTGAGGGGTTGTGTGTGATTTTTATTTTTGTGGTGCCAGGGATAAAATCCAAGGCCTCCTGAATGCTAAGCAAGTGCTCCACCACTGAGCTATACACCTAGCCCAGAAAGGGCTATTTTTTTTTTATTCATTTGCTGCATGTATTTTACAGGTATGAATGTGTATGTATATGTATATGTGTGTATGTGTAGGTGTGGGCACACTATGTGTGTGTGGGGAGGCCAAAGGTCGATATTAAGCATGGTCCTTAATCACTTTCCACCTCCTATTTTGAGAGAGTCTCTCAAACCCAGAGACCCTCCTGTTTCCAGTTATCCACACCTGGCTTTTTGGTTGGGTACTGAGGCTCGAACTCACTTCCTCACTCTTAACATTTCAAGTAACTTACCAGCTGAGCCATCTCCCCAGCCCAAAAGAGCTTTGAAAACACTCTTTTTAAAAGTGATGGTTCATCGCTGGGCATGGTGGTCCCAGCACATGAGAGGCAGAAGCAGCGGCAGAGGCAGAGGCAGAGGCAGAGGCAGAGGCAGAGGCAGAGGCAGAGGCAGAGGGCAGACTTATCTCTGTGAGTTTGAGGCCAGCCTGGTCTATCTAATGAGTTCCAGGACAGCCAAAGCAATATAGTAAAATGCTGTCTCAAAAAACAAACAAACAAACAAACAAAAAGTGATAGTCCATATTTTAGTCCTAGCACTTGGGAGGCTGAGGCAGGAGGATTGCTAGGAGTTTAAGGTCAGCCTCAGTTTCAGAGGAAGACCTGGTTTCAAAACACCATCAAAATAACATCAACAGTAATGCCAGCACTGGTATTATTCCTGTCTCATTATTGAGGAGGGAAATGGGGCTTCAAAAGTGGCACAGGCTGGCTTCTAAGGGGATGGCCAGCACTGGGTTATGGTGTGAGAACTACAAGCTGAGCACAGGTTGGCCAACAGGAGAGGCCATTTGGTCTCTATTGTGACCTCAGCCTCTGTAGGAACACAGGAAAAGGAATGAGGCATTGAAGCCTGGAACAGAAAAGAGAACAGAATTTGGCAGCTTGGTGGAGGGAGGGAAGGCTCAAGATGGATGCTTCTGGAAGAAGCAATTGCCTATGGGCAAGGGTGATGGGAACCAGGCAGGAGGAAGGCCCGCACTGCACTGTGTCCCATGTTGACCTTTAGAACTGTAACACCCACATACTTCAAAACCTTTGAGACCAGGATGTGACCCGTGTGTAACTCTGCAGCAGTCTGCAGGGTTGCTGAAACTCACACATGATGCCTAGCAGGTACTCGGAAAGGGGCGCCCGAGAGCAGGCGACTAAAAGCTGGGAGACACTGCTAGGCAAGAGCAGAGAGGAGAACGCAAAACGCCTCACATTCTGCTGCAAGAATGACCATCAGTGAGCATTGATGGTGCTGAGGCTAACTGTAGGCAGAGGACGGGGCCCTCTTGTTCTTCAGAAAAGGGGTAGCAGGGCAAGGTACACAGGCCGAAGACCTATTCTGGGGTAGAATCTGAGCAGACAGAAGAAAAGCCTATGGAAGCCCACGAGAGAACAAAGAGCCTTTAGTGAAAGAGCCAAGAAGGGGTGGCCAGCAGGGCTGTGGAGGAGCCTGAGGGGACGACTCTCTTTGGATGTCTCTCATGATTTGTTCAGATCTGTCCCTTGAGCAGTAGTTATCCAACCTAAGATTGCATCCTAAGCACTTGGGAGGTCTTTTCCCCAGCACTGAGTCTGGATCTCACCTCTAGAGATTTGGACTGTGTTGAATAGCACAGGGAATCTGAACTTGAGTCACTCTTGAGAGTGAGGAGAGGTCAGCAGAGCACACAGCCTCGGGGGAGAGCAAGCTGCCTGGCTACAGTCAGGAATACCACTTGTTGCCAGTATTGTGCCATGGACTCATATCTGTGATGAAGAAAGGCTACTGAAAACGGTGACGAGATGATCAGTATAGATGAGTCTTATTTAAACTAAAGAAACAACTCACTTCCCCACATACAAATCTTTCCAACTTTGCACCTTGGCCTTGGGTGCCATTGGCATGGTATGTTATTTTTTAATTCACTCTAATGTTCTTATAGTCTGTCATCATTTTGTTTGTGTTTTGCCACTGTCTGTGAGCGCCGGTGGAATGTCAGTCTCTGTGTACTGCTGTACCTGTTTCTTGCACAGTTTCCATAAGGAACTACATATACAAAACTCATGAATTCTCTCTCCTTCCTTCCTTCTTTTCTTTTCTTTACTTTTCTTTTGTCAAGGCAAGGTTTCATGAGATAGCTCAGATGGCCTCAAACTTGTGATCCTCCTGTCTCAGCCTCCCAAGTGCTGGGATTATATGCGTGTATCACCACACTTGGCTTAGGATTTTTAGCTTCAATTCTACTCAACGTGTGCAAGAGGAAGGTAATCCAAGTATGAGCAGAACCACTTCCTGTTCAGATGTCCGAGATGACCCTCTTGACTTCTAGTGAATTCAAAACAAACATCCTAAAGGATGTTCCACTGGCTGAGCAAAAACGCTCCAGACCAAGTCCATAGGCTATCTAGGCCACCACCAAAACCACACGGAGACTTGGTTCTTGCTAAGTCTTTAGCCAAATCACCTGATTGGGATCCATTAAACAGAACAGGGTCTCTAAGGAGGAAGTCTGGACCATGGATAGGGCCTTTGGCCAAGGAAACCATTATAATCAGGAGGGATGATGACAAACCAAGTGGACTCAGAAGAACTCACCAACCCTGCATCCTGAGAGGCATGGCTGCTAAAACAGGCAGAGAGCAAGCAGAAAGCCCTACACGACTTCAAGTGTCCATGGAAGGATCACAGTAAGTGAAGGCAGTTGTGATTGAAATGACCTGGCAAACTCAGTATTGCTCTCCTTAACAGCTAGCCTGGCCTGACCTGCGGAACGGTGAAGAATGTGAAGGGGGTGAGGTGGTTCACATGATAATTTTGCCACTTATTAGCTCTGCCACCACAGGCAAGTTTTCAACTCCCTATACCTCAGTTTCCCCATCAGCAGGATGGAAATAGCAAGAGTTCTCAGCATGGTTACTTGAAGGAAACTGGATGATAAAGTCAAAGCACACAGCCCAGAGACTGACACAATGCAAAGTCTTAATAAGCATCAGAAGTATCAGTTCTGGTCAACAAGCTGTGATGCAGGAGGGGAAACACCAGCTCCCACGCTTTAAGAGACTGATGGGTACAGGTGCATGGGTGGAATCCAGAGCTAGTCCTGCAGGTGGGAAGGAAGCTGAGCCAGGCTGACAACGCTAAACAGCTCAGACCACTTTATTTAAAAGCATCTCAAATGCAACGGGAGTGGAAGATTTTCACACCCAGGCAAGAAGGAGCCTTTGATATTTTATACATCAGGAAAGCAATACCAGACTAGTTAGAGAAGAGGGAAAATTACCAAAAGCAAATTACTTGACATTCCCTAGATACCTAATTCGCTATCTCTTGCAACTTCCTAAGTCACCTCAATCTGTCCAGGTAGAACTGTATAATGATAAGTTTTTGAGATGATGTTCACATGGGTACCCTCTGTGTGGTACTTTCACACAATCTCATTCAAACCCAACTGGAAAGCAGATATTTAACTACAGCTATGATTCTCCATTCAAGCTGCACCCCAGAACCAACTAGGGATTTTCTATTCTCCTTTTCTTTTTTGAGGTAGGGTCTTGCCAGGCACCATAGGTTGAACTGGCACTCACTATGTAGCCCAGAATGGCCTTAAACTCTCCACCCTCCTTTCTCTACTTCCTGAGTGCTGAGGTTACAAATGTACACCTCTTTACCCTTTTCTCAATGGAGAATTTTCTAAAAATCCCACTCAGGCTGTACCCTGGACCAGCTAACCCATAATCTCCAGGAGTGGGCTGTGTGTGCAGATCTTGAACATTCCCCACCAGTGAAGGGTAGTTCCAATGTGTAACATTAGCTGGAGACTACTGTTTTTTTTATTGTTCCCCAGCTCCAACAACATCGCCTCATTCTCTGTTATGCAAAGAAATCAAAGACACTTGTTTCCCTGTAGGGGAGCTATGGAGATCCAGGCACAAGAAGAGCAACAGACTTGCTCCTAAAAACATGGATCAGAAATGGAAGCCAAGACCTGAAGCATGCACCCACCGACTGACTCGAATATTCCTGCCACACCCCAATAACTGAACTGTCCAATAACTAGAACTGAGAAGACCCAGGTGACCCTACTCTTCTGATGTAGCTCATAAGGTGTTGCAAAGCCAAAGAAGGTGGGGGGAGACTTTTCAACACATCTGAGAGCTAAAGCAAAATGCAAAGATGTCAAGTGATAGTGGAGCATCTAAAGAAGGGTTCGAGCAGTCAGTGCAGGGAGATGCTACTAAAATGCTCATAAGTTGATAAAGATCAGTTCAACTGGCCACATAGAACCACTCCAGAGGCTGTGCAGTAGGCCAGTGCAATTCGGGTAAGGTCTCCTAGAGGACTGTTGTGAGGACTCCAAAGCAGGAGGCCTTGGCCTTTCCCCTACACCATCCTCCCTGTACTTTCTGGAGTAAAAGTGTTGGGATTTCCCCGGAGTCAAGGAGCTTTGAATTCCTCAGTGCGCAACTTAGCCAGGAGGGCAGTCATGGATGGGTAAATTCTATACATTCTAGCAAAAAAGAATATACTTTCAGGCTTCTGGAACCTTTTCAGGTTATGTGCTTTACTTCAACGTGGACAAGTGAAAGGTCTAGGTATGGTGGTGCATGCCCACAATTCCAGTACTCAGTAGGTGGAAGCAGGAGGATCAGAGGTTCAAAGCTAGCCTAGGCTACATAATTAAAAGAAGAAAAAAAAGGTAAGCACATAATTTGGTTAGCAAAACCAGAACAACAATGCTCCAAACAATCACAGAAGTGTGATGATACTATTCCGTTAGGCCCCCTCGTGTAGGGAGGAGCACCACATGACCCCACCTATACTCACTTCATACCCGTACCCACTCTTAGCTTATTGCCATGATTATATGAGTCAAGGTATCAGTTCTCAAGGTGTGGGGTACAAACCAGCACCCTGACCAGGAGACCAGTTGAACACAAACATTCTCGGGCCAGAACCAGACTCCACTTCCAAGGCTTTTTAGTACCCTACAGGGCAGCAGTTCTCAACCTGTGGAACCCTTTCACAGGGGCCACCTAAGACTGTCTGCATATCAGATATTTACATTACGATTCAATAACCGTAGCAAAGTTACAGTTATGAAGTAGAAACAAAAATAATTTTATGGTTGGGGGTCACCACAACATGAGGAACTGTGTTAAGGGGTGGCAGCATTAGGAATTTTGAGAATCACTGCTCTAAGGCCTTAGATGAAGGCTGGCAATTGTGCTCTAGAAGGTAAACCTCATGAGGACAACAACTTTTGTAGTCATACTCCCTGCTGAATCATCAGTGTGGAATGCAGGCTGGCATATTCCAGACACTTCACCCAATAAATATTTGTTAAATGACTGGATGTGTGGAGGTGAGACGGGGAGGAAGGAAGGACATGGGCTCAGAGGGCCTGGCACCTCTAGCTGTGTTTGCACAGTTCCGAGACTGCTCTGCCTCTCACCAATCTGTAGTAAATTCGGTGAATCAGAGACTTTGTATTTCACAACTTGCCTTCCCAGCACTTAAACCAGCTCACCACAGCTAGCTCTCAGGAACACCTTATGGCGGGCACAAAGGTCTCCAGTTTCTACGTCCCGATTCATACCGCCAGCATGACCCACGTATTTTCCTCTCATGGGTAAAGGAATTCGAGAGAACCAAGTCCTGGGTCATAATGCAGCTATCTGTTTAACCATTGGCTAGTGTTTCTCAACTAAGCTTCCATCCCACTGTGGGATGGGACTTTGCTCTGGCCCCTAGCATCACAGGTACTCCATAAATACCTGTGGGGTGAATGGCTAACACCTGGCTGGGTGGGACTGATAAACCTCAGGGCCCTTTTGCACCTCCCGGCACGCCAAAATCCCCAGATTCTCCAGCAGCTAAAGGGAAAGATACGGGGGAACGTGACCCGCTAACAAAGCAGTTACAAGAGAATGCTCCTACATAAGCCTTCTTAGCTCTGCCTCGGCAGCCACAATTCATTACTCCCGCTTCATACACACAGCCCTGGTGCCAGCTCACCCGCAAGTCACTCCACTCAAGAAATTCCAACAAAGGGCTTGCCTCTGATAAGACCAAGGAGGAAAGTTTATTGATTTATTTATATAATGAGTGCTGCCAAGATGGTTGGCAAGTACTAGTGTCAGCGTGGCTTAGGTGAGCTGTGGCCATCAGGAGAGGTTAGTTAGAAAAGAGGAAGCAATGGGGTTAAGTGCCTCTACTGAAGCACTGCTGGGTAAGTTAGTCTAACTAGTTGCGGCTTGACTTGCAAAGCATGATATTAGGCAGTGTGCTGTGATCTTACACATTGGTATCGTTTCATCCTTGTTGTCTGGGGTAGGCATGGCCTAGTCATCTCCCTATTTTACAGTTGAGGAGGAGGAGTTGGTTCAGTGTCATTTGCTAATGGCAAGGGTGCCAGACGACTTGTGTCCTCCAGTGATCTTTATGAAGTGCAGGGAATAGTGGGATGGAACAAACCCATGGTGAGCTACAACCATGCATGCATTTTTCTCTGTAGTGACAAAGTATATGCACTGGCAGCTATGCCTGTTTCTTTTGTTGCAGTTACTAAGGCCTCTTCTCTTTGGTTTCCCTTTCTCTCAGAACTCAAAGGAAGAGGCTGCAGGGGTGGAAGGAGTAAGGCTTTGAAATCCTAATCCCCTTGCACCTGCATGACCTTGGATTTGTCCCTTGATGGCTTTCTACCTTACTTTCCCTACTTGCAAAATGCCAGAACTATGGTGTGCAATAGTGAACAGTACAGGACAGATACTGGATAAACACCATTAAGAATAACCATTTTTCTTGGACATTACTATCATTCCATGCCAGTTACAGCACTCAGTATTGATATCTTGACACAAAGGCAAGCCACATACTTGCAAGCAATTCCTGGAGTACACAGAGAAACGCTAGAGCTTGATAAAGTGACCATAGAGGCAGGATGGGAAGGCTGTCCCAATCATTGGAGCAGACACCTGATGCCTGTATCCTGATATTTTATCCCTCTGAGTCAGTTGACAGCCGAATCCCAGGGACACCTCAATGATGGCTCAGGGACAGGAGAAGCCAAGGTGTTGCGGGGAGGCATGGGGAGAATGCCACCAAACTAGAGCTGGACGACAGCAGGCAGCCGACTGGTGAAAGTCAGCAGCTGCTGCCGGCCTGGTGTCTCTGCTGCCAGCAAGTGATGAATGGAGGACTAAGGAAAAGAAAAAGCCAACAAAGGTGTCCCTAATCTTGATGCAGCTTCATTTCCCCCCCTCCCTGGCTGACCATTGAGTGAGAATTTAAGCCTCAGTCCCTTTTCTTTGGCAGACATTTGAAACTGAAAGATCCCGTTTCTTCCCAACCGGGGAGATGTCACGGGTAGAAGCATCTAGGAGGCACTGGGGGTGGGGGTAGCATCTAGGAGGCACTCGGGGTGGGGGTGGTAAGGGACACGTGACCCCACACACTTGTCCTTTTTGTTCCCTCCTCCTCGTTCTCTCTACTCATCTACTCTCTCCAGACCAGCATTTTTACAGAATGTTCTCCTTGTCCAGCCACAGTGAATGCTCATCCCATCCTCCCATCCCATCAATATTATTCCGGCAAGAGGTTTTCAGGCTAGGAGCTAGAGTCTTAAACAGCTTATATGTGGAGGTTAATTAATAAAATGCTGCTATATCCATGCTCTTCATTTTCTCTCCCACTATCACATTCTGAAATGGGGATTCAAGACTGGAAGAGGCGTAGCACGGCCTTCCCAGATGGACTCAGTGCAGGTCCAGCCCTTGGTCCCATCCAGGTAAAAGTAAGTGCTCCCTCATCAAAGAGAGAGCCCTTCACTGGTGACAGACGCTACTGAAGCCACTTCTTTAAGTGACGTTGATTCCACTTATATAGGCTCCTTGCTGAGAGAAGGGACTAGGGGGAACCAAGAAGCTGTCACTGAGAGCTCCTGACACTCTACGTGGGCAGCCAACAGCCACTATGTTAGCATTCCCTAAAACTGCCATCGAATCCTGACCATGGATTCTCCCTGAAGCAACATGCTGGCCATCTCCTTCTCTCACACAGTCAAGACTGTCTCTCCTTACGCGCACCTGCGCTTGACATGCCAGCCTTCCTGGTAACTAAGGCAACTTGATTCTCTCCTTTCAAAAGGGCAGTGTTTCTCTCACGGCTACCTGGGACCTAGGGGATTGGAAAATCAGGTCAGTTTGGCTACTGACTCTAGAAGGGGGAGGGATGGGGGTAGAGAGGAGCTGCCTCCTCCGGCCAAGAGATTTGCCCAAGCGACTTGGAATGACCCTGACCTGCTCCACAACTTTGCATCTTTGCATCTGCCTCCTTCTGTGGTCTCTCATTCTCTATTGTTTCTGTGCCCAGAAGAGAGAATAGATACTAAACAGTCTCCTAAGCGGCCATGGGGGCCTACTGGCTTTTCCAATCTAAAGACCTTAGTGACATGTTCCCCTGAGATCAATGTCAATTGCTCATTCTGAGGGTAGGCAGTAACTCCAGCCTGGTCCAAAGGGCTTGTTGTAGCCCTGGCATGGGTGGACAAACTGGAGCAGGCTACTTCTAATCGATAGGGTCCTGATTGAGTGGTCTCACTTGCTGAGTGTTAGTCACTACTTAACTTTTCTACGTCTCAGTTTCCCCATCTGAAGATGGAAGTGTAATACGATTGACTTCATGTAGCTGTAAAAGGATGAAACGAGATCATAACACAAACGCTAAACCCACAGCGCAGCTCTGAGTGAAAATTCCACACACGACATCACTTATTGCTTTACGTATTTGTGGGCTTCCAAACCTCTTGTTTCTCCTTGTGTGTCTCAAGTAGTGCTTTATAACCTAACTATTTCTTACAACTCATACAAGTTGTTCCCTTGCATGTAGATGTTCATGGCATATGTAGGGGTGTCATGCTATTATACAGCCCAGGCTAGCCCAAACTCATTATTCTTTTGTCTCAGCTTCCTGAGTGCTGGGATTACAGGGATATTCCATTATGTCTGTCTAACCTCAAGCTTGGATCTTAGTAGAAAAACTCTCAAATTGCTCACACACAGGTATTAGTGTTACAAGTGTGTATGTAATGGGACATCAGGAGTATCATCATGGAGCACACAGCTTTGGGCAAATTCCCCAGCAGGCCTGTGACACTCCTACCTAAGCAGGCAGGTCACAATGTAAACTTGGGGAGTGACAACAGTCAGTGTCCCTAAATTCATTTTAACTAATAAAAACTGCCTTTCACATGTGATCACTGGCATTCCACATATCATAAATTCCTGTGACACAACACACAAATAGCTTCACACAAATGAAACTCGCTTGTCCAGCACAGCCAAAAATGATTATGAAGGACAGCTCACCAAATCACCACAGGTTAGGAGAACCTGGAACTGGTATTTAGGGAAAAGTTTCCACCAGAAAAAGAAGAGAGATGACCTTTACTTGAGGCTAAAATTGATTTGCGGCGTGACCTTGGGTAAGTCACTAATCTGAGTTTCATCAGTGAAATCAGAAGCCTGGATTACATCATCAGAAAGGCCCATTCCAACAGCACAGCTGGGTGGAGACTCAGCTCTGGTTGATTTAGGTGTTTCACAGGTATTTTTCCTAGTACAAACTGAAGAACTGACATTCTCCAGTGCCTCCTGCACATCAGGCTCCATGCTGGCTTGCTACCCTACCTGCTTCTGCTTATTCAAAGATCATGGCCTCCTTTGATGGTTTATGTGTAACTTCTCATCCAAAAACAAGCAAGCAAGCAAACAAGCACACAAGCAAACAAACAACAAACAGGCAAAACCGAGGGGCAGAGAAGATATGTAACTTGTCAAGGTCACTAGAAGGTAGGTGGCAAACTAAAAATTCCAGCATCCAAAGGCTCCCCTTTTTCCAGTATCCATACTTGTCCCATGGTTGACTAAGGCCACACCGGAATGGTCACAGGTAAGTGAAACCATGCCTGGCTCAGTTCCATTTCCCAAGGCCGAATTCCTGATGCTGTGGAGCAGAGGTCTTGAGTCAGCAACTCAGTGGGATGGAGGCTGAGGGGAGCAGTGGTTAGAAGTGTGAGTGCCACCTCAACACCACTAAATAAATAAGTAAATAATAAATAAATAAATAAAACAGGAAATGCGGGTTCAATCTAGACTCAGCCTGCCAAGCATTCATATAGTTTTGCAAGAGCTGGGTGGCTCCAACTGGGGCTGTACCTCAGTGGTAGAGCATTTGCTTAGTAAGCATGAGGCCTGAGGATCAATTCCCAATCTGTTAAAATTAATAAGTAAATAAAGTTGTGTGGCTTCACTGCATTTAGTCTCCCAGAACCTCACTCAGATAATTCAAGTCCCAGGGCTGGTAGGAGGATTTACAGAACTAACAACCCATGTAAAAGCTCTCAGCAGACCTCCTTAACAGTAAACGCTCACTCTGCTATCTGTTCTCTGCCAAGCAGAGGGCTGGGGTTGGGGGGGAGGAGAGGGTGGAGGGTGGGAGGGGTGGTCGGGGGAGGGACAAGCAGTTTTCAAGTTCGTCTATTGCAGCCTATCGAACCTGGAGTTCACTGGTCTCAGAAATCATGTGTAGAAAACCTCTCGTGCACTTGGGAAAGAGTCTTGCTCTTCCATCAGACTAACAGGGCCTAGAAGGTGAAGGCCTTTAACTACTGTAAACTCAAGTTCCTACAACAAAAAGTATTCCTGAAGTAATGGGCTGACAAAAGTTGGCTGTTCGATGGTGGGAGAGATTGCTGAATTCTGAGGTACATGGGTCTCTGGGACTTGTTACAGGAACCCAGAAAATGCTCAGAGTTCCCAGAGAGTTCCTGCAAGGTCTGAACACAAAGCCAGGGAGCAGGCTTCAGGAATCTTCTCTGTAGAAGCCAATCCCCATGATCCATTCTTCCTCAGGGAACAATTGGTACATTTGTTTTTACATACCATGGAGCTGAACACAGGCAGGAGGCTGGTCCTTTGCTGGCAGCTTCCAGAAGCACCTATGTTCATCTGCAAAAGGCACTGGGCTCTACGGGGTGTTCAGGTCTGACCTGCAGCACCTGATTCTCTAGGGACCTCACCCCTCCCCCACTGGCCTTGACTTGGGTAAAGCCTGTGTACTACTGCAGCCTTTGGCCCAGTGGGCAGGGTCCAAGCTGCCCACTGGACCCTCTCTCGTTGTTGGGACAACCGTCCCCAGGAATTCCAGCCTCCCAGTCTTTGCTGGGTGAAAAGGGGAGAGAGTTGGCAACGCAGGCTGCTTGGCTGCTCTTCCACCACCCTGGTGAAAGGGGGAGCTGAAAACTGGATTCTCTACCCCCAGCAGCTCCATGGACAGCACACAAAACAGCTTAGTCCCAGAGGGCGGAATGTGCCAAGACATTCTTTAGGGTTGGTAACCGGAGACACTATTTTGTCCTCAGTGGCTGAGAAATCCCTTTTTTCAACTGAAGGACCATTTGACTTACTTCTTTGAAATTCAGGGGAATGGGCGGGCATGGCTGCGATGTGTGCTCAGATACGCACACTCTTAAGGAGTGGAATTTTCGTAAGTGTGATTTTTCATTTGTGTGTTTCACACCATTAACTAGTTATAGAGACGTAACTAACTACGCTGGGAGAATACCCAGCCTCCTATGGAAAAAGAAGTTCAGCTCTTTGCAGCTTGGTTAAATCACCCCCTGCTTATGCTCCTAGACCATTCCTGTCATAGCCCCTCCTCCCTCATAATCAGTAAGGAGAGACGGGAAGGCCGAAATTAGCGCTGGAAGCCCTGTGGAGAACACTTAGCAAAACTCATTCATCACCCACGGAGCACTAAAACCTCACAGAGGTTAAGTAAAGGGTCCATGCCTACACAGGCAGGGTTTAAAGGCAGAACCCCTAATCAGGTATACAAGAAATTCCAAGGCAGAAGCCAGCATCCTCTGCACAAGCTCTATTCCGAAACTCTCAAAGCTGGCCATAAGAGTGATCCTCAGTCCTGACTCCAAGCTCAGGGGCCCTTAGAAACCCAGTGTTTGATGGGTGGGATGAGCAGGAGGTAATTAAATTCTTTAAGAATGTGAGCAGCTCCATCAAGCACCGATTTTGGTTGTGACTTCTCATCCAACCAATCTGCCTAAAAACAGAGATTGCTGGACCTGGCCTGGTGTGGAAGGTAAGACATAGTATCTAATCAAAGTAGAATTTTATAGTTTTAAAGATTCTTTTCTATTAATGGCAACAGATGTTAATAGTTTTCCATTTGTGAAAAGTGATACAAAAAAAAAATTGAAGGGAGTTGATGTAAAGCCAAGTATTAAGCAATAGTTCAGGTAGATATTCCAAAAAGTCATAATGTGGTACATAACTCTTTAACCTGGGAAATTATTTTCCAGCCAAGTCAGTTTCCGGGAAGTTATCCCACCTGCCCTCTGCCAAGGAGAAAGGCTTACTGGTATTTTCGAGAGGTTTTCTACACTGTATCATTCCCTCAGATACATGATCATCACGGCTGGCAGGGCAGTCCTCACCCACGAGTGTGACATCCTACTGCTAAAAGCACCCCAGGCTCAGCTGCAGGGACTTAAGAGGTAGAACACACAAGCTTGAAGTTGTCTGTTCTAAGGAGAAGACAAGGAGGAGAGGCTGCCAAGCTCACCAATATGGTTATAGATCCCCTTGGGGTACATGTCCTGAGAGGCATGGGGAAGAATGAGAGGTTACAAAGTCAGAGCAGAATGACAACTTAGTAAGTGGAAACAACAGAGCAAATCACATTCCTGGGTGTCAGATTTTCTCTTATGTTTAAAAATGGGAAAATGGTGGATCTCTGTGAGTTCGAGGCCAGCCTGGTCTACAGAGTGAGTTCCAGGACAGCCAGAGTTACAACAGAGAAACTCTGTCTTGGGAAAAAAAAAGGGGGGGGCGGCAGGAATGGGCTGGGCACAGTGGCATCCACTTTCCATTCCAGCCCTTTGGAGGCAGAGGCAAGCTGTTCTCCTTGAGCTCCAGGACAGCCAAGATTACAAAGCAAGACCTTATCTCAAAAACTAACTAAATAACTAACTGCATAACTAAATAACTAGATAGATAGATAGATAAGTAAATGAATGAATGAATGGATAAATAAATAAATAAATAAAGAGAGTTGGGAGTTGGTGAGAGGGCTCAGTGGTAAAGACGTTTGCCACCAAGCCTGACTCCTGAGTTTGACTGCTGGATGCTGCAAGGGGGAAGGAATAACTGACTCTTTCGAGCTCCCTCTGACCTCCACGTGCACACACATACATGCATACATACACACCATTATTAAGCATTGAGAGAGAGGTATTAAGGGGGGGCAGGTGGGGGAGGAACTTGGCTTGTCTTTTCTATATTCTTTCCAACTTTGTTTTTTGAGACAGGGTCTCACTACATAGTCTGGGCTGGCCTGTCTTTCTATCTTTTGAGTTCTCACTATTACTCTTTCCCTTCCAAGCAAACCATTAAGGTACATCAGACACAAAGAGAAACTGAGGCCAAAAGACTAAAGCCACCACCCTAAACACTCTGTAGCATTAAATTTTCCTCTTCCAAATTACATGAAGACCAGTGCTGAGCAAAGAGTAAGCACTTACGAAATGATGAATGAATGTACTCAAGTGAAATTGAACTTATTTGCTTTCTGCTTTTTTTTTTGTTTTCCTTCTTCTTTTAACTCTCATCTTGCTATATACCCTAACCTGGACTTCTCAAATCTTCTCATCTGAACACCATAAAATGAAAGGTTCAGCAAATTCACCTGGGTTGCTTCACTGGCTCCTAACCCCCAAGGTCACAGACCAGGTGAAAATTCCACATTCCTGAGACACTCTGACCACACACTGTGTCAGCAAAGGACAGTCTCTCTCCTCCCAGGGCAGATGTGGGCCAGGTGTACGCAGCTGAAAGTGGAAAAGAGTCTGGATTGATAAGACTCTACCGGCCTCAGCCAAAGCTCGTGCTACACTCACCAAGGTCGGAACTGGCTGAGGAGCCTCTGGCCCCAGAAGAAAGAAAGGGAAAAATGGAAGCTATGGGTAGGGCTCTGCCAGAGGACTCTCACCTCCATCTCCATCCTAACAGCTTCCAACTTGCTGTGAGATTCCTGGAGAACCAGTCCCTCTTTTGCCCTCCCCCTCTCCCTCCTTCCCCTCCCACCTCCGGCTTCCCCAGACTTGCTCCAAAGCTTTTCTCAGCAGCCAACCAGGCACCTGTCAAAAAGCTGCTTTCTCTTCGCCAAGCTGAATGTCCTTCCTCCAGTACTCTCCCAGCGACCCTTGGGCTCCACACCACTCCTCCAGGCCAGACCCTTCCCACCCCACCCAAGCCCGGGGAGTCCCCAGGGAAGATTATTTTCATTTAGCTTGGTCTTTGCCTTCACCCTGGCCAGATCTCTTTTTAAAGAGGTTAGGGACCCCGTTGGAGCTTAAGGTCAAAACTCTGGGCAGGTGCCACTGGGGCCTAAGTCTTCCACCTGGGGCTTCTTGTGGGCGGCCCGCTTGGCGTCCGCCGCTCTCTGCAGCTCTTAGGGCAGGAGTGTAGCCCAAGAACCCGTGAGGGTGTGTGGTGGGGGGGGGGGGAGAGAAGGGGGACTAAGACCTGCCAAGAGGCACGAAGAGTTCCCCAGCACACCAAGGGCAGGTGCGGCCCAGGCGCGGTGCCTCTGCCCGGTTCGGGTTGTAGCTCCCCGGGTCCTACCTGTCCCGCGGGTCGATCCAGCTGGTGGTGCGATTCCTGTGGTCTATGTAGTAGACCTTGCCGTCGAAGTCGCGCGCCTCCTCCCAGCCCTCCGGCAGGGGCAACTCCGGCCGGGGCATCTTCCCGAGCGCGGCCCGCGCTCCCCCATGCAGCTCTCGGCCGCCGCGGGGCTCAGCGGCTCCGGCTGGCCGCTTTGGGTCCAGGCGGCCGCAGAGGCAGCATGATCGGGGGGTGGCGCCCGCTGATCAGGGGCCCTAACGGGGGCCGGCCGGAGTGGTGCCGCTGTCCATGCGGCCCTGCGGCCCCGGCCCCGCGCCGCCCGCCTCTCACGCTGCCATGTGCGCCCGCCGCGGCGCCCAGCCGGCTCCGAGCGTGCGGCCAGCCGGCCGGGAGAGCGGCCCGAGCCGCCGCTTGCTGCCTGCCTCCGCCGCTGCGCGCCGCGCGCCGCGCTCCACACCGCCGCCTCCCGCTGCCGCTGCCGGCGCCCCTCAGCGCGCCACGAGACTTCTGCCTCCACCAGGTGTGGCTCCGCCGGTGCAGGTAACTGCGCTGCCCCGGAAACGGGAGGCGGAGCGCCGGGCTCCGGGGTTCCCGGGTCTCCTCCCCGCGCCTAGCGCCGCGAGGGCGGGTCCTAGAGCCCGAGACGCGCCCCCTCGTGGGACAGTCCCAACCTCCCACCACCCCTCCGCTGCCCCGGGTGGCTAGGCTCTCTTCACAACGAGTGTCCAGCTTCTTGGCACAGGTGGCCCCAAATCTCGACACACCCTGTTTTTTGTGATATAGAATCCGGAGTCAGGCAAGAAGTGGTTAAGTGAAAACATTCTTGCAAATCGGGGAACATAAGTTTTCCAGGATCTCGCGTCCCTTCCCCCAGCACTCACACCATCTGTCTCCCTCCTATTCAATTCTCCCCGCGTTGTTTCAACCCTCCCCTCCGTAATTTGCAAATGTAGCTGGCTTTCCTTAGGGTCCCTAAAATTAGGAATGCTGTGGATCTGCTTCCCTGAGAGGACTTCTAGCGGGTGGCAAGGGAGAAGAAAGGATGTATCTTGCCAGTCATGGTGAAGTGCACCTGTCTCTCAGCTACTCAAGAGGCTGAGGCAGGAGAAATGCTTGAATCCAAAAGTTTGCTGAGTCAAAATAGCAAACCTAGGAGGAAAAAAAAAAAAAGATAAAAGAAAAAAGGAAAAGGAAAAGAGAAAAAGAAAAAAAGGAAAGGAAAACAAAACAAAAGCCAAAATAGCGAACACCTATGGCAAGAATAAATAAATGTCTTGAGAAACTAAAAATATTGAATTAAATACAAAAAGAAGATGGAGTCATCCAGCCAAGTATCCTCTGGCTTTGCCCTTGTCCTATCTCTCGTAGGTCTGGTGTTCCCTAGTGTGAGTTTAACTATGCAGGAAGCAGGAACCTGCACTGGAAGAATGAAATCCAGTGCCTGCGGATCCCCTTGCCAGAATCCCTTGATTTGGGAGTCAACTCCCTGTACTGTGTGGGAATCTAGAGACTGTTTGAGCTTCAGCTCCTTTTGATAGGCAAGGCCTTTCAGGGTGGGCTCCTCACTTTTAAATGCCCTGAGGTCTTACCTATGGGGTTAGTGTAGCCCTTCCTTCTCTTCTTCATTTCATAAATACTAACCCTCAAAGTCGGGATGGCAGGCCTCAGAGAGGTAGGTCCTCACAACCCAAAGGCTGGAGTTCTCCCTTCCCCTATGATTCGTCTGATGGACCAAGCCCTCACTGTTATAAATACTTCTATTTTTTCCTGTGGTGTCAATCAAACCTAAGGCATCACACTTGCCAGGCAAGTGTCCTGTCACTGAACTGTTCCCTCAGCAAAACCATCCGGTTTGTTTTTTGTCTGTTCTTTGAGACAGGGTCTCACTACACACCTCTGGCTGTTCTGGAACTCACTATGTAGATCACGCTGGTCTTGAACTGTGGTTAGCTTCTGTATCTGACTTCTGAGTGCTGGGATTTCAAGTATGAGCCACCACTTCCAACACTCTCCAATTATTGATTAGGGCAATAGCCCCAAAGTAGAGCTGGCACGGGGCTGGAGGTGTTTCCATGCATGTTCTCTGCTAATTTTCACGATGTGTGTGTTTATACTTATTCTACAGATAAGGAAACTGAGACTTCAAGATGACCATGGATAGAGCTAAGAAGAAACACAAGCATGTCTCATTTTAGCACCAGTGAAACTACCATTCAACCATTAATCATACATTGTTTGTTTGGGTTTGGAGTATTTTTTTAGAGTCATGCTATGCAGCCTAGGGTAGCCTCAAACTCACCATCCTCCTGCTTCTCTCTCTGAGAAAAATATAATAACTTAGACTCTTTCTATCTGGCTAGAAAAAGCAAAATGAAGTGAGAAAAATAAGGGCTTAAGCATCACCCCAGGAGTCTCACAAGGGTCCATTTGGAACACCCTAGCTGATGACCAGCACACATCAATAAAGTGTGGGTCAACTGAACTCTTTTCTGCTCAAAACCCCATGTCCTTCCTTTCCTGAAATGTATGCATGGCTGCTTATAACAAGTCTAATTGATGTGTATGTGCTTTATTTTCCAAGCTTCCTCACTGGATGTTGTACCCCAGATGTCCACAACCTGGTATTTTCCAGGTGGCTTGTTCCTCTGCACCTTTAGACCAGGCCTCGGGAGCAGGAATTGGTTCCTTAAAGCCTAGGCCTTCCTTTCCTCTAACAATAGGATCACAGACTATCTCTCCCAGAAGCTGCAAGCAGGGTGATGTCACCTACAGATGGTGACCTACCCCCCTGCAAAGCCTGGTGAATCATCTCCAGGCATTCAGAGGTCCAGGGCAAGCATGCAAGAGATTAAAGGTAAAACCCACTGAGCCTTGTGATAGGTTGAATTGGTTATTATTCTACAGGTGACTGAACCGCAGGAATCTAAACTGAAGACAAGCAGTCCCAGCGCTCCCAGCCTTCCTCTTAGGACTGTCTGACTATAGTGTGCTGAGTTCAAGAGTATGAGCATTGTTGGGACTGAGCAAAAGGACTACCAGCCACACCAAGTCTGCATTTGCTTTCCCAGTTAGGTGGTTCATAGGAGACCACACAAGTTGTCTTGGTTTTAAAGTGTTCACTTAAATCAAGTCCTCCAATGCAACAACAAAGAAAAGTCATTTTCCACACTCATCTTAAGAGACATGAGAATGAGGAGGGGGAATTAATGTGAAAAGAAGAAAGAGGGAAAGGGAGAGAGGGAGGGAGGCTGGAGAGGTGCACACTGGGTAAGAGCAGGCCCTACTTTCTAACTGGACAGGGGTTCTATTTCCAGCACCCACATCTGGCAGCTTAAAACTGTCTGTAACGACTGTTCCAGGGGATCTGATACCTCTGCCCTGAAGGCACCAGCAATCACATGCACATATACACATAATATAAAAAAAAATAATAACGCAAATCTTAGACGGGGAGAGAGACTGAGAGGCAGAGAGAGAGACAGAGAGAATGGCTATATCACAAGTACCTTCTGGCTGGTACTGCATAAGGGGCCAGAGGCATGGTGAACCTCTCATGGGATTTGCCTTCCCACTCAGTGACTGTACCTCCCTACCTCACGCTGTCCAACCCACGTGTCCTGGAGAATGCACACTGTTATACTCTGTGGCTGAGCCAGTAATATCCCCTTTCTTCAGTCATGCATTGCTTGAGGTTCATAATTGTGCCCTGGGTTGGTGGTTTCAACGATGAGAAAATACATCCCAAGCCAGACAGAGAGAAAGTCTGGGTAGAGGAAACCTTGGCAACAGCAGAGTCTGGGTAGAAGACATTTCTAATTTACCTCTGGGTCCCCAGTGCTTAAAACAGTGCTGCAAAAGAAATTGGACCAAGTCTAAGGCAGCTTTTTCATTTTCCAGATGAGAAATGGTTCCTGTGCCTAATGAATCTATCCTTCATTCTTACTAGTTCCAGTCTATAGAACGAAACTGAGACTCTGAAAGGCAAAACTACTCTCCTATAATAATAGAGTCCAGATTCCAAAAGAATGCTTCCAGTGGGCTTTTTTTTTTAAAGATGGGATCTCATGTAGCCCAGGCTGGCTTCAAACTCACTTTGTAAGTGAGGAAGACCCTGAACTTCTGGTCCTTTTGCCTCTACCACCTGAATGATGGGATTACACTATCATACCCAGTGTATGCAGTGCCCCCCATCCTAGGATTTCAATGCTTGCTAGGTAATCACTCTCTCAACTGAGATGCATCCCAAACTCTCTAGTGAGCTTTTAGTCTTGGGTTCCCAACAAAGCCAGAAACCTAGAAAGGAGAAGAAACTTCAGGGCCACAGTCTGGTTGGAAGAGTATTATAGTATTTCCATAGACCACTCTTGAACTCCTGCTTTTATTTGGTTGTGGATCAATTTGGAGTTTGGAGAAAGCTCTGGAGATTTAGGAAGGGCAGGTGAAGTCAGACCATAGCAGAGCCTATGAGAGCCTATGAGGGCTCTGAATTCCACGCAGAGGTTACACACACCTCCTCTGCCACGGGCCCAGAACTGCCATCAAGACCCACTTTGGGGGCCAAAGGGGCTGAGAGCAGGATTTAAGAAGCAGAGAAGCAGGGCATTTTCTATGGTGCCCACCTCCCTTCCCAGCTTCTCTTACTGCTTACTGCGTTACTCATTTACCGAACTGGATTCTCCCACACTAGTGGCTATCCTGGAGCTGGCAGGACAGGTTGCAGCATCCTATTTCTAACTCTCTCATCAAAGAGTCCTCTGGGACCCGGGAGCTGTTGTGTCTTTCACCGAGGAGGAAATGAATTATGCACTGTAGGAGGTGGAGATGAAATCGCGGTTTCAAGGGTGGGGGTGTGCTAGGAGAAAGCAAGCCTGCGAGCAGAGGGCGGGAGCTGGCGCACAGAGCGCAGGCGTGCTCTCTTCCACTCCTACCCTAGCAGCACCAGCGGAGCCCTGGTGGGAAATGGGGGTGGCGAGAGCGCAATAACTAGCGGGCTGGCTGCAAGTCCCCAGGGTATTTATAGCACTCCATCGCCATGGTACCCAAAAGCTTAAATTAAACTCTGGTCCAACCACTAGAGATGCTGGGGTGGGATGCTCTTTACCTGTATACTGTGCAGGTCTGACCCTGAATCCTCAGATATTGAACCACTGTGAAGATGAGCAAATCACATGAATTTTACAAACCACCTAGCAAGAAGGATGTAGGGGCGTGGTTTAAACCCAGATAACCTGCCTCCACTAGGTGGGGAGGAAACAAACAACAAACCATATCTGAAAGTTGGATGTGTGATTTGGTGTGTAATTAGCGCTGTGCCTCTCTGAGCTTTAGTTTGCTGAGAGCAATTATGCCCACCTGGTTGGGTTTTTGTTTTTTGTTTTTATTTTTGTTTTTTTTTGAGACAGAGTCTCGTCATACAGCTCTGACAGTCCTAGAAAACTCGTTAAGTAGACCAAGCAAGACTCGACCTCATAGAGATGTTACTGCCTCTGCCTCCCCGGTACTGAGATTAAAAGTGTGGGCCTGGCTTGCCTATGATCTGTAAGAACTAAGTGAAATAATGTGATGACTGATTTTAATTGCCCTCAACGAGGCATTGTCTAGATCAGGTTGACCTGTAAATATGTCTTTGAAGGGTTTGTACTGATCGTCTTGGTTGATGTGGGAAGATCTGCCTGTTGTAGGCAGCACCATTCCTCAGGTTCCTGTCCTGGAGTAGGTAAGTGTAGAGAGTGCTAACAAATAGGCACGCAATGGTTTCCCTCCACTCTTGACTGTGGATGTGATTAGCTACTTCAGGTTCCTGCTTTGACTTCCCAGTAGTGATGGACTGTCATTGGGACTTTTAAGCAGAAGAATAAATCCTTTCCTTCTTTAAAGTTTTTGTCAGGGCATTTGTCATAGCAACAGTAATGAAACCAGAAATAATGGGCTTGGTTCACCCCTGGTACATGAAGTTCCTTTAAGGGCAGGTGTGATGGTTTAGATATAAAGTGTTCTAGCCAGGTGTGATGGCACACACCTTTAATCCCAGCATTTGGCAGGCAGAGGCTGGTGGATGCCTGTGAGTTCAAGGGTAGTCTGGTCTATGTAGTGAATTCCAGAGCAGCCAGGGTCACACAGTGAGATCCAGTCTCAAGAGTAAATAAATAAATTAGGCATTCCCACCAAGGCTTGGTGCAGCAGACCTGGGGGTTCTGTTGAAGGTCACTGAAGCAAGACGGTGATAACTTCATTCATACTCATTGTTGAATTTATACCAAATGGGGTTGGTTGGAGGAAGTGGGTCACTGGGGGATTTGCCTTCAAAGGGTCTATCTATCCTATAGTGTCCTAACTCCCTTTTGTGTCTTCCTGCCTTCCTTCCTGCTGTCTTTCCGCCCTCCTTCTTTCCTTCCCTCCCTTCCTTCCCTCCCTTCCTTCCCTTCTTCCTTCCCTTCTTCCTTCCCTTTCTTTCCCCTTCCTCCCTCCCTTCCTTCCTTCCTTCCTTCCTTCCTCCCTTCTTCCCTTCCTCCCTTCCTCCCTTCCTCCCTTCCTCCCTTCCTTCCTTCCTATGCTATGTTTCTGCCTCAGTGCAGCCCTAAAAGCAACAAAGCCAGTACCCATGCACTGAACTGTCTGAATTCATGAGCCAAAATAAGTCTTTTCTCCCTGTCTTTCTCAGACATTTTGTCCGTGATGAGAAACCGTCGAGCACAATTGGTTTCTTTGCTTTTTTCAGTTCTATGACTTATTTACTCAACAAAACCTTTTTGCTTGCTCCCTGTGCGCCAGACAAGATGTTGTGACATGCAGCTGCTTTCTAGACTGGTCCTGTGAGCGCACAGCTTAGTGGGGGTGGGGCACATAATCAAGTCAATAAGCACTAGTTAATGGTTTTCAATAGCATGAAGGAAGCAGAGGGCTCTGAAGGTTTTTGTAGGGTAGGGATTGACTGAAAATGGGCAGTAGAAGGGACCAGAGGCGGACGACATGATGAGGAGGTGACACTGAAGCAGACACCAGCGAGGTAGAAGCCCAGGAGCTTCTAGGGAAAGGGAACAGAGGTGCTAAGGAGCCAAAGATGTAGAGTGACCAGTGTGGCAAAAGAGCCCTGTATGCATTGCTCTGGGAACAGCTGCAGCATGTTCTCCATGAGATGGGGGCTCTTGCGTCTCTAAAGGCTATGATTCCAAGCACATGGCTTCCTACACTGTCTTATCTACCCTCACTCTGACAATCAGAGTTCTGCTTCCTAGCCCTGTTTATTCAGCTGCTGCAACCTCAAAGGTCCAATATAGCCTAGAAATCTTAGGTACTTTGCTTATTCTGATTTTTTAGTTTTCAAAAATCCAATCACATGTCTTGGTGTAGATTTCTGTTTCTCCTGCCTGTGATTCACTTAGATTTCTAAAACTTTGATTTTATGCTTCCCTTTCAAGCCATTATTTGAGTCTTTGTTCAGTCCCCTTCTCTTTTTTAGTATAGAACCAGGGGTTCCCTCCCTCCCTTCTTCAAGGTCTCACTATGTGACCCTGTCTGGCCTTGAACTTGCAATCCTTCTCATCTCAAGTGCTAGGATTCCAGATATGAATCACCACACCCAGTTTCGTGTTAAACAAAGCAAAACGAAACAATATTGTTTCCTTCTGTTGTTCCTATTTGGCAATTTCTACGGTTCTGTCTTCAAATGAATTCTCTCCTTTGCCCTATCTTCTGGTTCTGGGCTAGAGAACATAGGCTTCTGTTGGTGCTTTGGGGAGGACCATTGGTGTTTGCAGGTTGACTGCCCATCCAATGCTCAGCCTGGGGCATGTGGAAAGGAAGCAAGACTGGGAGAACTTGCCCATTTCCCAGATTGAGAGGTCACCCTAATGTTTCCTCAGTACCTTCTAGAGTCTCCTCATATTTGTTTTAGACATAATGTCCCAAGTTTTTATTTACGTAGTGAGAGGGATAGAGGATACATCTACTCTGTTTCCTTGGAAGTAGAGGGCCACTGCTTACTGGGAACCAACAAAACTTAGTGTTCCTGAGTTAGTGCTTCCCTACCCCACCAGTTTATGCTCCTCATAGTTATTTAGACAGGAAGTATCAGCATCCTGGCTTTGTGGCCTCCTTGTGTCTCTTCCTCCTCTTTGACCTGAGTGCTAGCTCAAGCTCCTTCATCTGGCTTCTGGCAGTTTTGATGCTGCTTCACTGACCAATGATGTCCTCACAAATCTTTATCCTTCAGTGAACCACATTTTAAAAAAATATTTTTTAAAGACATGGTGGTGGACTACGCCTTTAATCCCAGAATTTGGGGGGCAGAGGCAGGTGGATCTTAGAGTTCAAGGGCAGCCTGATCTACAAAGTGAGTTTCAGGGCAACCAGGGCTATACAGAGAAACTCTGTCTTGAAAAAAAAAAACAAGTTTTATTTTTTATTCATGTATATGTATATTTGTGTGAATGTATGCCACATATATGCAGATGTCTATAGAGGCCAGCAGAGAGCAAGAAGAGGACCTAGAGTTGTAGAAGGTTATAAGCTGCCCAGTGTATGTGTGTGCTGGGAACTGAGCTTGGGTCTCCTGATAGAGCAGCAAGTGCTCCAATCTCTCAGTTCCAGGCCCGGTCCTTACACCTCCGAGAGCCTTGCAGCTGAGAATCATCAGCAGTGCTGAGACGCCACTCTAAAGCGGCCATCACCTAACATAGGTCAAATGGGCTGGCCCTGGCCTCCCTCCCCATCCTAACCTATGCCTCCTTCCCTCACGCTGTACAATGGGGCTGTGTGTCCTTCATGCAGAGAAGTCTCCAGCTTAGATGTGGCTTCTTCCTCTGCCATTCAAGGTTGTTCTGTAAGCTCTCCTATCTTCAAGAAACAAGTCCCTTCCTACACACTTTCTCTCCTGGACCACAAACCTCAGTAAGGACAGGTTTCTTGGCTTTTCAGTTTTCCCTTCCTTCTTCCCACATCTCAGATACCCAAATTAGCCCCACCCCAGATTAGCCTCTGAGAACATGGTTATGGTTATTCGGGGAGGGCACAGACTGTAACTTGGTCAGGGCCTAGGGCCTATTGTCACTACTTTTTGGCCATTTCTCCTGCTTGTAGGGAGCAGATGGCTTTAGTCTGCTGGAATAATTAGGAGTCCATATGCCCTTCAAAGAAATACTTTGCCCATCTGTAGTGAGGAATGAGAATTATGCAGTATCTAAGGGTCCTGCATGAAAGGGGTTTTCCTTTTGAGTTTGAGTCTGAAATGTCTCTGACAGTTCTTTATCTTTCTTTCTAGAGCTTTCTATCTATGAAAATACTGTATCGTATTTGCTTCTTTCTAACATTACTTGACAAACAAACATATATACACTACAGAGAATGTTCTAGAGATTACTGGGGAAATGGGGGTGTGGACTGCATTTCAGGCAGCAGTTACCATGTCAGCGTTAAGCATATTGGGATTTATGGTGGTATGGTAGTTATGCAGGAGAATAATTCTTGTACATAGGAGCTCTCTGATGACACATTTAGGAGTGCTATGCTGTCTGTAATGTACCTTCAGATGCTCCAGTAACCACTGGACCATTTCAGAGGGAAGGAGAGAGTGTAATTGTGGCCAAAATGTTAACAGCTAGTAAATAGAAACAAAAGATATCGTAGTCAATATTTTATTAAACTTCTGTCTAGTTTCTCACAGTGTCTCATGTGGAATATTTCTCCATCAATACTGGCTGAACCACAGTAATAATTACTAGGTTGTCTAAAAATGTACACTGACTTGCTTAAGATGATCTATTGACTTCCTATCTATTAACTTTTGATTTGAAGCCTGGAGCAGCTTTCTAAACAATGAATCCAGCGAATAGCTCCTGCACTCCTAGTGAGCCATATGGCCTGAGTTCAAAATATATTTCACAGAGCTTTCATTTCACAGAGCTTAATATTTTATAGTAAATGCATTGATGAAGAAAAGGAAGGGTGGGGAGAAACTTGGTGTAGCCCAAGAAAAGCAAATTAATTCTGTGTGGGTGTGACTACAAGTCCTGGCCTGACACTTGGAGGATCGAGCCCTCCCCCGTCCACCTTCCTGAACAGATCCTTCTGTGTCCCTAGAGCTCAGTTGCAGGTGGCTGATATCCACTCCACCATCTAGCCCAAGGGCCAAGACTTCCCTGAAGGTTGAAGGTGCACATTTTCAGAAAATTGGTGACGTGTGAGCCAGCAGAGTCTTGGAGTTTATATTTCATCAAGGCCACAGTAAATATAAGTTTGGCCTAGATACAGAAGCTCTCCTATCTTACAGCCATTGAAATAGAGGGTTAGGCCTTCAGAGAAGAGCCTACGACATCGGCTAGGGGCCAGGGCATAGGACACGATAGAGCAGGCACTTGGTGGTCTTCAGCCTCTGTTAGGCAGGGACTTCCTTGAGGAATAGCACTGACCATAACAATAATGAAAGGGCCTGTTGGATCTATCACCAAACCCTCCTAATGTGCTTGATCTCCTCTGATCTTAGAAACTAAGCAGAATGGCTTAGCACACATTCAACTCTGTACCAGATGTGGGTCTGGCACTTCCCATATCCAAAGCTCATTCTAGCCTCCCAAACCTGGGGCTCCAGATTCAGGCCTGCTTAGCATAAACATCCAGGCTGCTAAGTAGCTGGTGTAATTTAACCCTGGGCATGTAGAAGATTGCACCAGCCTGTGAGAGCTTGCGTCTGAGAACTTGGTACAGTTCTAGATTAATCTAAGCAAGGATCTTACGGCTATTTTGAGAGTATAAGCACTCCTCTTCGGGTTCTCATGCTTGGCTCTAGCTCTTCTCCGAAGAGAAACTCATTTCCAGTCAGCAGGCTGACAGGTAATGAGGTTGTCCCAGGGGAGGGGTACTTGCATTAGTGCAGGTGAGAGTCTAGATCAGCAGGGAATTGCTTCTGGGAAGCACATTCCACCTCTCCTTGGCACGACCTGGCAAGGACACAGTCACTGCCTGGAGAGTGTGCAGTAAAGTCCTCTTAACATGGGTCTGGGAACTCCCTTCCTCCAGGTGGTGGGAAGTTGCCATCTGTGCAGCATCCTCTGGTGGTGAGGGAGCCAGGCTGGGTTCCCCTAATGGAGCCAGAAAGCTGGCAAAGGGAAGGCTGGTGTTTGTCTGGGGTGGAAGCCTACAAGGTCTTCCATCTAGGGTCCCCAGCTCGTCTCTTCAGAACCCATTACAAGGTTGTGTAATAATTACAAGGTTGTGTGAAGATAGGCTGCTTGGAGTCTGACTTAGCACAATGAATGCATACGCTGGTTCCCACAGTAACCCTTCAATAAATGAATGGATGTAGCTTGTGTACTCTGAAGTACTGGACTTAGGGGAGTGGCAGAAACCAGAGACTGAGCTTTGGCTCTGACACCAGAAGGCTGACTGATTCATCAGTATCTCTCCTTTCACCAAAGCTGAGCAAGATTCTTCCCACTGTAAGGTTCTTTACAGTAGTGGGCATCGGTAGTCCCATCCATTCAGGTGCTGAGGCAGGAGGATTTCTTGACCCTTGGAGCTTCAGGCCAGCATGAGAAGCATAGTGAGAGACTCTCATCTCAAAAAACAACCAGTCAAACAAACAAACGAACCATTAATGTGGGCTGTGTGTTTGTGGTAGTGTGTCCTGTGCTTGTCTGGTTTTGTTGCTGTTATTGTTTATTACATTTTAATTAATTAAGGTAGTCATCATGTGTGTGTATGCACATGCCTTGACACGTATGTGGAGGTCAGAAATGACTTGTGGGAATCAATTATTGCCCGCCCCCATGTGGGTCCCAGGGATCAAACTCAAGTTGTCAAGCTTAGTGGCAGGCATCTCATCCACTGCTCACTGGCCCAGATGTTACTCAATTTTTCGGGAGACAAATCCTCACTGTTCAGCCCAGGTTGGCCTTGCAGTCATGATCCTCCTGCCAGTCCCCTAAATACTGGGATCACACGAGTGAATCACCATGATCAGGACAGAGAGCATCTCTGTGTGGTGCACAAAGCAGAATCCTGCCCACCACACAGGTCCTACATAGAGCTAAATCCTGCAAGCAGGTGACATTCTTTTGTCTATTTCCCCTTGCTGTGTCCTTCTACAGGGGTGACAGTTTGGAGCGTAAACACCAGCTTACACGGTCATGCACTTTACTATATTTCTCTGTGCTCACCATCTCTAGCCCAGTTTGAACTCTCTACAGTAATGTTTATAGCTGCCCCTGCTCTGAAACGATGCCCTGCAGTGGCTGCCTGAAGATCCACAGCATGTCACAAACCCACTTCCATGCCCCCACTGGTGGGGTGGGCAGAGGGGAATAGCACTTTCTGGACAGTGGTTCCTGTAGTGCAGTTTCCAGCCTTTCTAATCTTTCCTCTTTAAGGAATGATGCTTTTAGCTTCCTAGGAGAGGGACTGTGGGCTCATTTGTGCACAGGACAGTTCTCTGATCTGAGAGCAATGCTTGAGAGGGCAAGAAGATGGGCCCAGGACGGGAAGACGGAGACTTCTCTCGTGCTTACTGAAGCAACTATGACCTGGCTGATCCTACTGGGAGCTGGAACTTGGGTAACTCTTCAGAGGCACCCCCACTGCTCACTGAGGTAGGCAGCCAGGCCTGGTACCCCCGTACTGACCAAGCAGGGCTTCCTCACTGTGACTGTCCTCATAAGCAGCACCTGGCCAGCTACCAGGTAACTGAGTACCCAGGTTCTGAACTGGGATCTGGACTACACCATACCATGTCCTGAACAGTTCTACCTGTTTTTTCCTGAGAAGGTAAAAACTCTCCATTTGTGGAAGACCTTCTCTTTCCCATGGGTGTGTATGTGTGTGGGTATACAAGAGCATGTGGGTGGGTACATGTGCACATGTATGCAGATACTCATGGAAGCCAGAGGTCAACCTCGGTGTGTCATTCCTTAGATACTGTTGACCTTTCTTTTTTGGCCAGCCAACCTCAGGATCTGCCTGTGTCTGTATCCCCAGTGCTGAGATTATAAGCACTGTTTTTTGGGTTTTTTTTTTTTAAGTAGGGAACTGGGAGTCAAACTCAGGCCCTTATTCTTATGGATAATACGTTACCTGAGGTGCCTCCCAGACCTTCATTTTCTGTGTTCATCTTTGGTTAAGTGGTGCCGGATCTTTCTTGACCCTTTAGTGTCAAGGTGCCTGCATCCCTGAGGTCAACAGAGAGAGCTTTCACTCACCATCATCCTTTCTCTTCTCATCTGGCAATGGGATGTCTTAAATTATTCATTACTGTATCTCTGCCTGCCTCAGGGGAATATGCCAAGTTCTGTAGCATCCCATCACTGAGTTCAAGGTGTTAGTGTGATGTAGGTGATAAGAAGCATATATACTCTTTTAAGCAGGTTCCAATACACTGGAGTGCAGGCAGGGGTGAACATCAGCAGGGATGATGACAGGCTGCATAAACAGTCCCCATCTATGAAGACTACACCCTTTCCCAAGCCATCTTGCATCTGGACCTGACTGGCTGGGACCTGACAGATTGACGTATGGAGATCCTGACTGAGTGGGGTTATAGCTTTACTATCACAGTTGTGCAGGAAATTGTGTGCCACATTATGGAGAAACCATGCTATGTTGCCCTGGATGTTGAGCAAGAAATGGCCACTGCTGCATCCTCCTCCTTGGAGAAGAGCTAGGAATTTGCCTGATGGGCAGGTGACCACCATCAGCAATGAGCAATTACAGTGTCAGAGGCACTCTTCCAGCCTTCCTTCCTGGGCATGGAGTCCTGTGGCATCTATGAAACCACCTTTAACTCCATCATGAAGGATGATATGGACATCCCTTGAACCTGTATGCCAATACAGAGCTGTCTGGTGGTACCACCATGGATCCTGGCATTGCTAACAGGGTGCAGAAGGAGATCATGGCCCTGGCACCCAGCACAGTGAGCGTAAATACTCAGTCTAGATTGGTGGCTCCATCCTGGCCCCACTGTCCACCTTCCAGCAGTTGTGGATCAACAAGGTGGAGTATGATGAGTCAGGCCCCTCCATTGTCTACCGCAAATGCTCCAAGATGGAGTGTGCCGGTGGCAGGCACCTGATTTACTAGCTGATTCTGAAGTATCAGTTTGCCCTGGCAAATGTACACTTCACGCTAGCCTCCTGAAACTAGAATAAGCCACTGAAAAGAAATTTGTCCTTGAAGCCTGTATCTGGTATTAGCACTCGATTATAGAACTTGCTGCTGATTTCTGACCTTATGTTCAAGTTAACTGTTCCCTTGGTATACATTTAACACCCTGTGCATACTTTTTGTTGATTTAATCCTTAGTCCATGTGCATGGTCACTTGGTGGCTGAAGAGAGCAGGCTGCATAAGAGAAATTCCCAGCCTGGTGGATCTGTGTGAGCACTGTGCATTGATCTGTGCAGGGTACTAACCGACAGCTGACTGTCCCAGGGTTTCTGGCAAGGGACCCTGAAGCAGTTACCACCTCTATCTTGCTGTCTAACAGGGTGAGAGCCTTAGGACCCAGTTTCTGTTTTGGTGTTTGTCCTTCTGACAGCTGTGAGTTGTTACTTGCCTTAAAGTGGGAATGTTTGCATTGACACCTGTGAATTTATGCCATCCTTTAAATTTACTTGTTTTTTTTTTTTACTCAATTCTTTAAGAAGTGACAAATTTTTGGTTTTCGCTTCTTTTTCTTTTCTCTTGTCCTTTTTTTTTTCCCCCTTCGTTTTTTGAGACAGGGTTTTTCTGTGTAACCCCGGCTGTTCTGAAACTCACTCTGTGACCAAGCTGGGCTCAAACTCAGATCCCTTCTGCCTCTTCTTCCTGAGTGCTGGGATTAAAGGTGTGCACCACCACCACTTGGCTCAAATTGTGGTTCTCTACAGTTCAGTGAGAATGTTAGGGCCCAGCAACATGTCATGGTGTAAAGAAAAATAAAAGTGGTACAGTAATTGAAAAAATAAAATAAAATAAAAAATAAAGGGAAAGCAGTTTAAAAAATCGTTGATTCTAAGACTTATTTCATCAGACTTTCACGGGGAACAGAACTGACCTTACCTGAAGGCAGGTCGGAGGAAAGAGCTGCCCTTCGTATTCCCTTTATTCTTGTGTGCATAGTATACATCAGATGCCTAGTGCCACCCTACTCTAACTCCTTGTCTGTCCTTAGTGCAGACAGACATGTGTCTGACCATCAGAGAGCAGACAGAAACCCCCACGCCTCTCCTGGTGTGTGCTGTGCCTCCTGCACACCTTTGGGGCACACATTCCATTAGTTACACAGCACGAGCATTCTCCTACCTCAGTGTGTCTCTCCTCCTCACACTTTCACTCACATCTGGGGGCTTTGTGCCTGCGTACATCTCCTGAAGCTGGTGCTACACATTGCCCTGAGTTGTTTGCTATGTGTCACACAAACACACACAGGTGTTCTTCCTCCATGCAGCCCAAACTTTGAGTCCTGTGTGGGCATACACAGAGACACAGATGCAAAGTGGAGCTCCTTGGGTATTCAGCAAATGCTGTCTTGCACATGAGCAAGCACACCATTGTATGCTGCAATTCCCTGATCTAGAAGGATGTTTTTCTTGCTGCAGGGTCCATGTGGCAGGTACATGCTTCCTTGTATGATAAAGTCTGCAGTCCTTTCCTGGGTCCATTCACCAGGCCAGACCTTCTACTGGCCTGTCCTCTCAGAAACATTGAAATCAGATGGTTACCTCATCCCACTGAGTTTTGCTTGCTGTCTCTGCTTCTACAGTGTTTCTGTTTGAGGGATTAAAGGCATGGGCCACCACTGCCTGCTGAATACTGGGATTGAAGATGTTTACCAACATTCCTAACATTCTTTTTACATTCCATCGAGTCCACACAGGCCTCTGAATGTGATTCATTCACATAGATCCCTGGAATATAGACTCTTCTTAGCTTTCACACAGGCCTATTACTCTACATTGCTTTAGAATATAGGTTGGACCAACGAGCAGAACAACCTCCACTGACAGTCATCTACAGTGACAGGAGAGCCTGTCCCTCAAGAGTGGGAAGAAGAGCAAGATCCAGAGCAAAAGAATGGAGGACTTCTTGTCCCACCAGGATGACATGGTCTTGTCCAGGACTGGCTATCCTGGCTAGTGTTGAGTGTGGACTCTCTGCCTTCCCAGAGCACAGGGAGGAAGGGCCTTGGTGATTTAAGGGTGTGTGGGTTGAACTTTGGTGGGAAGCTTTGCCAGGTGTCTTTTGGGCTATTCCAATTTGGTGCAGCTTGTGGCCTCGACCCTCTTTTTCCTCCCTCTATGCCCAGCAAGGCAGATCCAGTGTCCTGCCTTTTTCTCTTATTACCATTTTTCCCCTTATTGTGTTATCCTGCTGGCAGTGCCCCATTCCTGAATGGCTGGTTTATTTGTTGTCCTCCCCAGAGTACCCAGTACATACCCAAAATGTGCCCTGCCCTATCAGGGACAGGATGGACAAAGGTGTGTGTCAGCAGTCCCTCTGCTGTTACCTGGATGGTGGGGTTCTCCCATTGCTCACCGTTTACAACCCTGGAATTGTTTGGGTAAAGATCTTCTGAGCAACAAAGGGAGGGGTGGGGTCTCAATGCTGTTGCCATGGGAGCTACAAGGAAGCAGGCTTGGGCTTAGGCCTCCCCAAGAGACAGGCTACATCCCAGAACTGAGTGTTGGAATTAAGACAGCACAAATCTCTTGGTTAAGACTGTGGTGCCCTCTGGGGCCAGGAGCTGGTCTGTTCCTCTCCTCCACCCTCTCTCCACAGCCTTCTGCATCACAGATGTTCTGTTAACATCCCTATCACTGTCAACAGGACAGATTCCTTCAGGTCAAGGGCTCTCACGGCAGAATAAAACTGCAGCATTTGATGGAGATAAGGGCTTGTGGAGGGAGTGACTGATCCTGAGAGCAAAGATAGCTACTGGTGGCAAGCATAGACATTTCCAGCCATTGGGGGTGGGGGGGGGAGGGCGGCTCTGCGGTGGGACTTGATCTGATAGGTAGCCTCCTTGGGCCTGTTTCTTCCAGTCTGTGGGAGGTTTGAATGAGGTGAAGTCATTTGAGTGACAGTGTCTGTGAGTTCATGAAATCACTTTAGAGGGAAGATATGAGCAAGAGGAGACAGAGGAGGGAAGGGGAGAGGTTGGAGAGAACGTCTCACAAACTCTAAGGTGGGTGGAGGCCAGGGAACTCACTCACAGTTTTTTTTGTTTTTTGTTTTCCCTGCAGGTTGAAAATAGCCTACTATGAAGTCAGTAGCCTGCTCTGTGCGTTATTATAACAGCTGGGGGGCAGTGGGGTGTCCTGCCCATTTCCAGAGAAGAGGTTAGGAAAAGACTTAGAGAGGGGGTGCTGTTGGCATTTCAACTGGAGTTTTCTTTTGAGACAGTTCCGGGTTGGCCTCCCTGTCTCTTGACCCTCCACCTCTAAGTGCCGGGACTACAACAGTGGCTTTATCCTGATTTTAGGAATGAGAAAAAGGGAGGTGAGGACCAGGGACGCGAAGGACGCGGGGTTGTTCATGAGAAGCTGCTCCGGTCTCTCTCCAAGGCCAAGTCCTCGCAAAGCCTCCTCACAGCAGAGAGCCTAGCAAGATTTAGTGGGAAAGGCTGCCACCTGGTGGCCAGAGAGCACGCTCTATGCTTCTGGGAGGAAAACAAGGCTTGGAAAAGTGGGGGGCTTCGGAGAATAGGTGTAGAACGCAGGGAAAGGCTATACAGCTTTACTTTTTAAAGGGCGCCGCACAGAGTGTCCCACAGAGTGGGGTGCTGGCGGGACGGAACTAGGCTGCCTAGCCGTCCCAGGCCCCAGCGCGTGCACGGGGCGGATCAGAACTGTCCTTGTTAATAGCCCCCAACCTTGTTAATAGCCCTTTCACCTGAGTGCTGGAGGAGGTGAAGCGCCTGGAGCAAGCCCCCCATCCCCCCACCCCCGAATGCCTTGGCCGGATTCCTGCTTTAGTTCAATCCCTGCAGCACTGTCACCAACTCCAAGAAGTTACGGACTCTTCCCTCACTCCTTGACCAGGTGGGGGCCCCAGAAGGCCAGTAGTCTAGTAGTCTCCAGCCCTTTCTGCCCCCTTTCCCCCTCTCCTCTGATAGTACCCCTGTGCTCTCATTTCTACGCATTTACAAGAACCCCACTCATGTACCTCAACCGTGAGCAGAGAAGATTCAGCTCCCAATCTGAGTTTCACACCTGTCCCTTCTGCCCGCGGAGCGGGGAGGGGCTCATCTCAGGCCCCGCCCCTCCCTTCTACCCGCCGATCGGGGAGGGGCTCATCTCAGGCCCCGCCCCTCCCCTCTACCCGCCTTAAGTTGCTTCCAGGTGCTGCCTGCACGTGAAGACGCCCAGGGGCCTCAACACCAGTCTCCTAATTTGGCTCACACTCTAGAAGAGATCCTGATTGAATGGGTCTGGGGCTTCTCCCAGGTGATTTCTCCCCTCTTGTCCTTGGTGCTGGGGTGAAACGCAGGGCTTTAGGCTCTTCAGGCAAGCCTCCATTCCCCGGTGATGTTACCCGCAGCCCGCTGCTGCCTTCTTACCTTCTGGCCGGTCTATTTGCGTAAGGACTCTGGCTCCATTTAGCATCAGCCCATTCTCTGGCTTTCTAGCCTGCTGGTTGGTACCGGTTCAGGTGTTCATGGAGACAACAGGGTCTTCTCCCTGCTCCCTGCTCTAGTTTATCAACTTCCCCACCAGCTCTGACCCTACTGCATCCTGCGACCACACCTGATGGAGAGGTTTCTGAGCAGGTTTTATTCATCTTTGACTAGCCCATTTCTGACAGTGCCAGGGACGAACTGTGCCCGGTGACTGGGAAAGTCGATAAATGGATAAACGCTTGAACGGATGTCTCCCGTTCAGACAGCCAGACTTCATGCTGCTGAGACCCTCCACCTTCTAAATGTCACTCTTCCTGACAATCCCTCAAATCCGTGAACAAGGGTCAGATGCTGAGAGCACTTGCTGGAGCCCCCTGGGCCTGGAAGGGTGGGAGGTGCTCATGACAAGGTGACAACACAGTGTGTATGGGTGAAGAGTCAACGCCCTAATCCTGTCTACCTGCCTACCTGCTGCATGAGAATCTGCTCCTGCCCCCCACTCCCCATGCACAATGACACTCTTAAAAAAAAACCCTCTGCTTGGGATATGTGCTTTTAAACATGATAAAAAAAAACAAGTGATTGCTTACTTACTGTGTCTCATTTAACCATCACCAAGCTCACCCCTGAGGCACAACGAAATGGGCTTTTTGAGAGGGCGTGGTTTTGTATTGAGCCTCCCCCCCCCTCTGTGCTCGGTCTGCATGTACACCTGTGTGTGAGAAGAGGCCATCTGATCCCCATTAGAGGTGGTTGTGAGTCACCACGTGGTTGCTGGGAATTTAACTCAGAACCTCTGGAAGAGCAGCCAGTGTTCGTAATGGCTGAGCCATCTCTCCAGCCCCTGGTCTATCTTTTTAAGCACCTAATAATTTTTAATTATAAAAATAATTTCTTATCTAAATATTAAGTATTTTTTAATCTAATTGATGCATGTAAGTTTTTCTAGTTTCCACAGTTTTAAATTTTAGTTTAGCATATATGGGTGTTTTGACTGTGTATTTGTTTGTGCACCATATGCATGCAGTCCCTGCAGAGGCCAGAAGAGATCATTATATCCTCTGGAATTAAAATTACAGCAGGTTGTGAGTTGCCCTGTGGCTAGGAATTGAACCAGGGTTCTTTGGAAGAGAAGTGTGGTTTTTAAAGACTTAGTCTCAACATGTAGCCCTGGCTGACCTAGACCTTGCTGTATAGACCAGGCAGGCCTTGAACTCAAAGGACTGTCTCTGCTTCCAGAATGCTGGGATTAAAGATGTGAACTACCATTCTTGGCCACTTTCCACAGTTTTATTTCTTTTTGCAATGCTGGGGATGAAGCCCAGGGTCTTACATAGGTTAGGCAGGTGTTTGCTGGACCATGGCACCACATCTCCAGCCTCATCCCTGCATTTAGTGTATAGCTGAGTCAGAACTGGTTCTTAGGCATACTGATGTTAGAGCGTACAGTCTTAAACAACCACTGGGCTCTCCATCAGCCATTGTCTTGGCTTGAGGAGAGGTAAGGTGCTTTTCAGCCAAAGTCATTTCTTTCTCCTGGAGATGTGTCTGTGGTGTACAATATGGGGTTGGATCAGCTGGGATAGAAGGGAACACTAAGGGATGTATTTCAAAGGTGCTGGGCCCCGAAGAAGAGATGGCCTCCTGCTTGTGAAATTCTTCTGTCATGTGGCTCTCAGAAGTACTCAAGAGGCTGCAAGGGTAGAGAAGTCTTGAACTGAATGAGTGTCCTCTGGCCCCTGGCCAAGGGCCAACACTCTGTACCAATTCCCCAGGTGCAATTCCCTGGGGAGACAGCATGCTATCTCATCCCACTGAAGCTTCTAATGCTAGCATCTCAGGCTGTTCTGTGACATTGTCTCCAGGTTCCAAAGCCCACAGAAAGAGTCTCTCTCCCTCCCTCCTGAGGATGACAGTCTCTCCTCACCACAGCACATCTGGGGAAGCTGGCTGCTTACACTGAGTCTGAGAGGGTACTCCTGGGGCCATGTTCTTTTTCGGGCTTGCCTTATTAAACACAGCTTGCTCTGCTGCTGATTCTGAAAGGGCTCCTGAGGCCTGGTTTAGGTCTGGTTAACCCTGCATTCCTTTCTTCCTGCTTGTGAAGGTGACTTGAAAACTGACTGGGATGACCAGGACGGCAGAGGGTTGCAGATCTCAGGAGATTCTCAGGGTAACAGGCCAATTAGCCAGATTCCCAGGAGAAGTTATGGACACAGGGTCTTTGAGTCTGATTCCTCCTCATACCGGAGGGGTGCTGTTCCTTAACATTCCCCACCTGCAGAGTGAATGACAACAAGAGAGCAGTCTTGGACTCCATCTGCTCAACTTACCTCCATGTTCTCCTATGAAGTGATGCATCACTTGTACCGTAGGTTGATGGTCCCCTCAGCCTCCTCCTAATTTCACAAATGAGATGATATCAGCTGCCTCTACCTGTTCTGTACACCATCTCCATGACACTTGCTTATGACATTGAAATGAATGGATTCCTGTTGCTATCAGTGTATAAAGAATCCAGGCTTCCACATGTGCATCTTCTGAATCCAACCAGCTCCTCAATGTTCCTGACCCACAGCCAACATGACCTTGACTGACCTTGTTCTCTCAACCACAGTTACTCTGGTCTTTGCCTTGGGAGTGGGTTCCTTTCTGTTCACCTGGCTAACTCCTGATGAACTTTCAGACTGTGCTGTTGCTTCACAAATCTTCATCCTCGGCACTGAACACGTCTGCTGCTTTCGTTTCTAGAGTCATTCTTGGTCTACTGTCCCCTCCCTGTTCATCTGCCTGGAAGTTTCACGAGATCTGAACTCCTGTTTTTGTCAACTTCTCTTCCACATCCCAGACCTTAGCCTGGCCTCTGTGGTGAGTTCACAATAAGATGCTGCTCAGTGAAGGAAAGGTGAGGATTCAATGGAATACTGCATTGCAGGGCTTCAGTCTTGAGATTAGCAACTCAGAAATTGCAGATTCATAGTGGCTGGTGATGCTAATTTAGCTGCAGAAGTGGTATAAAACAAAAATAAATCCCCCAAAGGCTCTTGTTACTTGATTTGTTCAAAGTGTTTAAGTTTGGGGGTAAGTTGATCTAGGTGGGAGAAGAATATATGAACACACAGCCAAACAAACAGTGTGCAAGCTTCCTAAGGGGCTGAGTGTGGCCAGTTGGGGTTTCGGCTATCGACTTTCATAACTAGAAAGTGGTGACAGAGAGAAGTCCAAGTGTCCCAGGAAGGCTGGAGGGATCTACCCATGTACAAGTACGCCTGAGGGTCCTCACAGCCCCCCACACCAAGGCCCCGGATTCTCCTGTCCCAAAGGAGCTGTGAATGCAGGTGAAGACTCAGAGTCATTGGAGCATTTTGGGGCAGACTAGGATGCTTCACTCAAAGATGCTCCAGAGCTGGGTGTGGTGCCACACACACGCCATCCTGGCACTCTTGTGATGGAGGCAGGAGGATCAGATATGAAACGTCAACGTCAATGACATAGCTAGTTTGAGGTGAGCTCAGACTACATGGGACCCTGTCTCAATATCCCCTACCCCTCACCATAAAGCAAAATACAAACACAAACAAAAGAAGGTCTTCCTTCTAAACAAAACTCTAAACCAAAATAAAACAAAAGGCTTTTTTCAGATGGCCCAAGAATAGGCTGAGCATCCCTAATCTGAAAATCTCAAAGCTCAAGTTTTTGAATACAGATAAAAGACCACAACTAGAAAATTCCAAACTATGAAACTCTGTTATAGGCACAAAATTATTAAAAAACAAAACAAACAAAACCAAAACACCGTGTTGCCAGTGGTACATTCTTTTAATCCCAACACTTGGGAGAAAAGGCAGGCAGATCTCTACAAATCTGAGCTTGGTCTCCAAGTTCCACCAGGACAGCCTGGGCTACATAGAGATACCTTGTCTCGAAATAAAACAGAATATACACTGTTGAGTGATCTGCAGTGTATAGGCTCTGTGTATAATGTATACAAACCATAAGGGACTTTCATGTATAAATTTCTTACTGTGTTTGTGCTCTTGCTCTAAGATTTGAACACAGCAAAAGAAAACAAACAAACAAAAAAACAGACAAAACCCCCCTAGCTTTCCTGGTTCCAAGCTTTTGGGATAAGGGACTCTTGACCGGACCAGCTTGGGCTCTGTGCATCCCAGTAGCTGCCTCTCCTCCAGCCTCTATTGTATTATAAAGCATTTCCACAGAAGACCAGTGTCCACAGGAGTTTTAGAGACTTTATTTATGTATAAACAATTTAAACACTTTGCCATAAATTATCTTTGCCTGTCCCTAGTCTTTGCTTAGCAGCAAATTAAAATTAATATAAAAACTCGATGAACAATTCATACATGTATATTACAAAAAAGTTCCTGTACCAAAGTTCTTATTAGACTTTTTTTTGTTTTTTTTTTTTATACTTTTTAAAATTTTTTTGTTTTTATTTATTTATTTTTTTTAATTTTCTCTCCTCGTGGTGACTGTCATGTGATTGTCTCAGTTTCTGGACCAAACAAACACACTAATAATTTTAAGTCTGAAACAGTGATTGTGCCTTGCGGCATATGTATGTACAGGGCGATCGGAAGTGGTACCGTTAGCAACAGAGTCACAAATGTCGCACCTCTACCGCAACTGATACCCACAAACTACGGAATCTAAACAGACTACACCCTGTAACTGCGTATTACTGTCCACAATGGAATCTCCAAAGACAAAAAGAGTATGAGATTTATGTGTAGTGAGTATAGCCACCATTTTGAATTAAATTTTACACTCTGCGCTCAAATAAATTAGCTCAGGCCTGACTAAGTGGAGACCTGAGAGTTAAGTGCTGGACGGTATTATTTCGCTTTGACTTCTGATATTAATTTTTTTCTTGTGTTTTTCTTTTTTCTTTAAAAAGTATTTCCAGTGCTCGCTCCTCCACTTTTGTGCCCCCCCTCCCCAGGCGCTACACACAAATCACCCCCAAAGTCGTGTTTTTAAATGCACCTGTATTTGCTTAAACGAAAAAACGTCGGAAGTGTTTGTCCAACAATCAGTCTGAGTCGCCCTCAGCTGGTCTGGTGACACCGGCCCTTGTGAATGTCTCTGTGTTGCTCACGTGTGAATGAGTGAGGTATTAGAATGTGAGGCCTTCCCGTCTTCATTTCTTCGTTTGTACGGTCAGTGTGTTTGTCTTTTCGCTTGCTTTATTTTTTTGTTGTTGGTTTTGTCTTCTGTTCCTTTCCTTTTGGCTATTCTGCGTCTCTTTTCTGCGTTAGACCCGGAACAAGTGGGTCATATTTTAGGGGAACTTGAAACATTTTTTTTGTGTGTTTGTTCATTCATTCATTCATCCTTTTGTTTTGTTTTCCTCAGAATTTGTGGCCGAGCTCTAGTCTACTTCAGGATGAGGGACTTTGCGCTTGGACAGTAGCATTTGAACTCAAAAAATGTGAGCCTTCTTGCCACTTGGGATCCTAAAGCAGCCCGGCCTCAGTGCCCCTGTTAGGTCTTCGTCTCCTTAGGAGAGGAGGTCACAGTTGCTCCTGCTGAGCCACCCAGAGAAGAGGTGGCAGCAGATTAATTTGTTACCTCTTTCCCATCTCATTCTGTCTTAAGAACTGGATGTTGCTGCTACTGTCTGCCAGCTCTGGGTACTGTTCCACCGGAAGTACGTAATAGCCTTCATAGCCTTGCACCCGTCCGGTGCTCAGGAGTTGCTGCTTCTCGCCCTCCGTCCACAGGCGGCTGCCCTCTCTCCCGTCCCTGGCTTTCTGCTGCTCTTTGGCCCAGGCAGTGCCCAGGGCCCTCTGTCGCGCTTGGTCCAGGACGCGGGCCTTCTCTTCATCCAGTGTGTCAGGGGTGAGGCCATAGCGGATGCTGAGCAGCAGGGTGGAGTACTGGAACTCAATGTTGGTGAACCTTCGAGTCCTGCCATTTACCAGCAGCGTGGGCTGTGACACGGTCACATTCACCCCACTTTCCAGCACCTTGCGCCCAATGGTGGTGCCCAGCGTGACCAGGTCACCGTCTGCTGCGCCGATCTTCACAAAGTAGTGCGTGTCCTTGCCCTCGATGCTGTAGTGCATCTTGTCTAAGTAGTAGGCATTGTTCAACACAGATGCCACTTTGCGACTGTCCTCGCTGGCAATGCTGGACACACCTGTGGTCACTCGCCCTTCTTTGATGGCAAACATGATACCCTTGCCGATGATGGGTGTGGTGGTTGCAAACCAGTGGCCTGCTTTCTCTCGGATGCTAGCATGAAGCTTTTTAGAGATGACCTGTCCTTCCAGAGCCAGGAAAGCCTGATTATGCCTCTCTGTTGTCTGCTGGACACCTGTAATGAGCTGTGGGCACAAGACAAAAGGGAAAGCTCAGAAGGAAGCCTAGGCAGTATGGGAAGCAAGAACTGGAGAGAAAGATGTTGAGCGCTCCTCTGGCAGAAGGATATGCTGTGCTGCTACCTGCTGATACAACCCTGCTTGTAACTAGAACAGGCTGGCTGGTTCCCAGTCCCCTAATAGGGCGCTCTGTCCATCTTGTCACTGTGCCACTCACTGAAGAATGGTGAAAGAGGTCCTCTGCCTTGCCTGAGATTGCACCCAGGCTGTGCACCCCCTGTTGGAGCCAAGAGATATTCTGCACTTGTGATACAGCAGCTGTTCTGCACACTCAGACCCAGGGATGTCCTGATATGGGAACCAGGTGTCTGAGCAGCTGGCAGTCAGTCACACTGCTGTAACCTGCCCTGCTCCATAACCAGTAGTTCAGATATTCCATGCCTTTACTCAAAGTGAGGCCAGCTGCGGACTGGTCACTGGGACTGCCCTGTTAGCAAAGCAGCTCTCAGGCCACCCAGCCTAGGCTGCTGAGTTCTAGCCAGGTACTCTAGGTGATTTATGTGCATATTCATATGTGAGAGCTCTAGGATAAGAGATCCAGGCTGGGAGGGCCACAGGGAATTATCTCCCCCTGCCCCCCCACATACACTTTGAGTCTGTTGTTTTGCCAAGGGCCTGGTTCTGCAGAGGAATGAAATCACCATTATCTCCTTGGCCTTGAGTTCTTCACTCACAAATGACAACTTGTCTCAATTGGTGGTTGGGGGACAGGCTGGGATAATGGAAGAGGCTGTGTTTGGGAGGTAGCAGCACTTAGATAAATGAGAGAAATGATGGCTATTCATCCACTGAGTGGTCCCCGAGGGGCAGGATGGAGAGAATGCCGTTCTCAATTACCCAGCAGCTCCTCCTTGCCTCTCTATAGTCACACAATCTGGATGACTATTCAGAGCAGCTGAGACCTTCCAGACGCCCATAGAGCAGAGCCCTGGTCCTGTATCTGGGGGGCCAGCTCAATGTAGTTCCCGTGCTGCCCATCTGCTTGTGGCCGAGGTCTCAGCTGCACCCAAATTGAAACTGACCACCCTTCAGTCATCAGAGAAAGACCCAGGCACAAATTATGTTCTAAAAACTCAATCTGTATGCATTTGGGCCATAAAGTGCTGAGGTTTTATGTAGGACATAAAAATGTTCTTTAATGGGACAGAAACTGCAAACCACAGTTTTATTACATCCCATAAAAGCTGAAAGGGTTATGATCTTACAGCAGCGCAGATGGCAGGATGCCACTGGATTTCTCTGGGCTATTGTTAATCAAGGAGTGACCGGAGGGTAGATACTGAACAGATAATGATACCACAATTAAGGTAATCATTGAGGTTGGGAAGAAATATGAGCCACACTAGAAGGGATGGTGGTGGCATTCTTTCTGCCCGGGAAGACTTTGTTCCTGCGTTAACTTTTATACCCAGCCTCAGTGTTCCTTTCCCAACAGGCCCCTGGCTCCCGAGTGACACTGTCTATGGATGGGAATGAAGACTGTTTGGATTCTTGTCAAGAACCCTACCTGACCCTGCCACTTACCTGTCCATTCTCGCTTGCTTGACTTTCCGACAATTCATAGGGAGGAGGCACAAAATACATTTTGGCTCTTGGGAATCCAGGAATAATGTTGCTGAGCTGAAACCCAAACATCACGAGCCAGCTTTTCACATCTATGATGGAAGCAAAAGTAAAGACTCCTGAAATCACAAGGATGGGAAGCTGCAACGGATCTTGCAAAGAGAACAAAATAAAATGGGTGGTTGGGTGTGAGATCCAAGAGAAGAGGGTGGCAATACTTGGTGACTGTCTCTGGGTACAGGAGCCAGAGGTTCTTTAAAATATATTTATTTTTGTTTTACGTGTATTAGTGTTTTGCCTAATGCACAGCTCCCACAGAAGCCAGAGGAGGGTGTCAAATTCCCTAGAACTGGAGTTTTAGATGGTTGTGAGCTATCGCATGAGTGCTGGGAACCAAACCTGGGTCCTCTGCAGGAGCAGCAAGTACTATTAACTGCTGAGCCAGCTCTTTAGTCCAGCCAAGGGATTCCTTATCAAGGAAGCAGCTATTCCTCCCAACATGGCCATTGATAACCACCATGATGTGACTACAAAGATTAGTTGTAGAGTTGACGGACTTGACTTCAAGTCCCCTGGGTGTGCCACCTTGGCTAGGTTTCTGTCCCTCCGTTAACCTCAGGTCCTTTTGATTTAAGACAATAATTGTTGCCATCTCATTGGATTGAGAACCAAAGAGAAAATACATATAAAAACTCACTCTTGAGTCTGGTACACAGACAACTCAACTAAAATGAATTTCACTTGAAGTAGTTCATAGAAACTATTTTTTGAAAAAAGACTTATTTATACACTTTATGTATATGGATATTTTGTCTGCATGTACATCCATATGCCAGAAGAGGGCATTGGTTCCCATGGGACTACAGTTATAGATGGTTGTGAGCCACAGCATGGATGCTGGGAATTGAACTCAGGACCTTTGGTAATCACTGAGCCATCTCTCCAGCCCCTCGTACAAACTATTATAGGCTATGCAGTGTATTAGCAGCTGGAGGCAATGACCCAGCCAGGGATAATTGATAGCTGTGTTCATGGTGCAGGACATTTGGGCTGGGGCTCTGCACTAGCTCACCAGGTAAAGTCTTCAGGGATGGATATGAACAGACTTAGTTCTTGAACCTATTTTTCTAGGCCTCTTGTCCTGCAAAGAGAGTGCAAGAGACCTGCCCTATGACAGCTGAACATCCCAGCCATTGCATTTGGACTTAAACCATGTGTCCCTTACATCCTGTAGAAGGTTCGGGTTTTCTCAGTAAGGCATTTTCCCTTCAGGCCTCCTGACCTCCTTTCCACCATGATCCAGGGAGCCCTGTACTCATCCCTCACTGCATTTCCATCTTCACCAGAACCATCTGGCCTGAGTCCAGAAGGACTAAGCTCATAATGCCCCTCATTTCTATTACAAAGGCACCCTGAAATCCAGTGTCACACCCTGGGCTTGCCTCTTTCCTGCTCCTTCTCCACCTCTCCCAAGTTCTGAAACATCCCACCCAGCCCCTGGAGTTCAAATCTGCTTGCCATGTTTTCAGATTTTAATAGCCCCCTTTCCTTCTAACTGTCTCTTCCCTTAGAGCGCTAGTCTCCTCGCTCTTGCCTACAGCCTCGGACCTCGGCTGACCTTGGGCTACTCACCTGAATTCTGTGAAGTGTTTAGCTTCAGCACCACAGCCACTGCCTTCATCTCTGACTCTGAATTAATTCTTAATGATTTTGTTAGAAAAGTAGTTGCTCCTTCTAACACCTTGGCCCCTTGGCTCCATTATGTCAGTTTCATACACACCACCCTCTGGCCACAGCCTGAGCACTCTGGCTTGTTATCCAACACACAGGGCCATCCATCCATCCATCCATCCATCCATCCATCCATCCATCCCAAACTCCCTTTCCCTGTCTCTCAACTTCCTGTTCCTTTTTTTCTCCCAACCTAGCACACATTTCCTGGACTCATTCCTTGGGGTGTATTTGAAGATCTGGTATTCCCTTTCACTGTATCATGCCTGCTGAGTACTGGTTAAGTCTAAGTCTCCATCTATTCCACTTTTGCATTTGTGCAATTGAATGATGTTAGAGAAAATAGCATCATCATGCTCACAGGTGTCATTGAAAATTCCTGATCATGAATCTCCAGGGCACTTTCCTACTGCCAGCAATCCTCCTGCCTTCCTATAATCCTCTCAGTTATCTGGTCACCTCCTGCATTATCTCTCTCTCTATCTATCTATCATCCATCTCCATATTTCTCTAATCTATCATCTATCATCCATCCATCCTCTTATCTATCTACCTCCATATCTATCTATCTATCTATCTATCTATCTATCTATCATCAATCAATCTAAGTTTTGAGACTGGAAAAAAAAAGCTCTGCTTTTTCCCTATTCCACTACATGAGCTGTGCATGCTGAGCCCCCCACTGTGCACCTGGTCACACAACTCCTCTCCCCAACTGAAGGCCACCATTCATCAATCTTTTCTCATCCCACAGAAGTGACTCACCCCCAATTCTAATGGTTCTGCCCTACCAGCATACCTTAATGTCCCACCCGAAACTGTCTTGGTTGTCCTGGATCTCACTCCGTAGACCAGCGTGGCCTCAAACTCACAGAGACCCTCCTGTCTCTGCTTCCTGAATGCTGGGATTAATCCCACCATGCCCAGCTCTTAAAAATTCATTGTATTTTCTGCCGTCTCCCCTACAATGATGCCTGATACAAAACAGATACTCAGTAAGTACCCATGGAATGAATGAATCAACTAGAACATTCCTGGTAAAAGCAACCCTGTCCAGCACAAGTGTAACAGGATCCGTCCATACCTGCCTGAGAAACATGTTCGTTGGGGGTCAGGTATGGCTTCTTCCTGTCCCAGGACTGTTGTGTTTAGTGGTGCTGTAGACACTAAATAAAAGCATAGGATTTCTAAACAAAGGCACAGAGAGTTCTCTCTGAGAAGCGATCTGACATCTATGGTTTACCTGTCTTCTGTGGGAATATATATGGTCTTTGAATGCTTGGCAACGACACATATGAGTGAAAGCTCAGTTCAGGATCCTGTGCGGGACTATGGCTCAGTGGCAGAGTACTTGCTATTGTGCATGAGGCTCTGAGTTCCATTCCCAACACCACAGGACAAAACAACATGAAAGTCATTTAAGAATGTTATTTTCTGCCTGGTGTGGTGGTGCACCACTTTAATCCCAGCATTAGAGAGCTGAGGCAGGTGGTTTTCTGTGACTCAGCCTGGTATACACAGTGAGTTCCCGGCCACACAGGGCTGCTATTTAGTGAGATCTTGAAAAAAGTGCCATGCACAATAGCTCAGAAATGGGACCAGCCTAGATGCCCATTAACAAAGGAATGGATAAAGAAAAGGTTGTACTTGTACACAAAGGATTGTACTTAGTTGTAAAGAAAAGTGAAATCATGAAACTTGGAGGAAAATGGATAGGAATTCTTATGTTAAGTGAAATAAGCTAGAGTCTGACAAATGCCATGTTTTCTATCATATGGGGATCCTAGATTTTAATCTCTCTCTCTTTTGGGTTTTTGAGACAGGGTTTCTCTGTGTAGCCCTGGCTGTTCTGGGACTCACTCTGTAGACCAGGCTGGTCACAAACTCAGAGATCCACCTGCCTCTGTCAGCCAAGTGCTGGATTAAGGTGTGTGCCACCAAACCCAGCTCATTTTAATTCTTATACATGCATATGTGTGTGTTGCTAGTAGAAACTATGACACTCATATTGCTTCTCAGAGAAGGTTCTTCCTCACCTCTGAGTCTACTACTGTTACAGTCAAGATTAACCATGAGAAGGAAGAAAGAAATTGTATGCATGTATGTGTGTGATAAAATAGAATAGATATAACATAAAACCAGGAGGGGTGCTGGTTGGGGAAAGGGAGGGACAATGTGGGTGGGTGTGGAGTATAGTATAGTTGGTGGGCATAAAAGAACAAGTATGTATGGAAATGCCATAATGAGACCCACTACCTTGTATACTGATTTTAAATTAGTATACTTTGTATACTAATTTTAAAACACCCCCAGAAGGAATACAGGTTTGAAATTGCCTTGAAAAGCACACTTGGGGGGGGGGAGGGCGTGCTGAGAAGACAGTATCGTCAGTAGGTGCTTTCTTCATAAGCATGAAGACCTGAGTCAGATTCCCCAGTACCACAGAGAGTCCTGTGGGTGGCAGACATGCCTGTAATCCTGGAGCTGAGGAGGCAGAGCTTGCTACAGGCTCACCAAGAGACTGTCTCAGAACACAAGGTGGATAGAGCTAGGGGAAGATATATTGATCTTTGGCCTCCACACACATGTCCATATACATGCATACAACACACACACACACACACCCCACATTGCACATTGATATCAAGCAGAGAAGCCTGACTTTATTCTAGCAGCAACATGCACAGCACACCCACCATGGCTAGGCAAGTGCTTGGTGCTCCAGGACACTGGTTTCCAACTTTGGATATTTATGGCCACACCCAGGGATCACCTGTGCTATTATTTATGTACTCATATAAAAACAAGAATGCTTTATTATTATTTATTTATTTATTTGGAGACAAGATTTCTCTGTTGTAACTCTAGCTGTCCTGGAACTCACTCTGTAGACCAGGCTGGCCTCGAACTCACAGAAATCCGCCTGCCTTTGCCTCCTGAATGCTGGGATTAAAGGTGAACCACCACCGCCTGGCTTGTGCCTTTTTTTTTTCAAACTGGAGAAATCTATTTAGAAAAGGAACTCCTCATCATCACCACACAGGGCAGCAGAAGGACTTGCAAACCAAAAACCTAATTGTAAAACTTAAAGAGAGGAGACAAAGGCACGCACTTCCCTACAAACACCATTTAGGTCTCTGCTACAGAATGAGTTTAGATCTGCTCTCTTGGCTGAAATTGAGATGTGTTAAAGGGGGGTTGCTACATGTCAGCATTCGGTACAAGGGTGCAGAGACCATGAGAAGTGACTATATGGCACTGAATCCCTCACCTGAGTACCATACACACCCGCCCAACTTCCCCAGAGACGGACAGGGGCTTGTGGGGAATATCAAGAAGAGCATGTGAAGTCCCTGTCCCCACTGTCATCTCTCTCCTTTGAGGAACTCCCTCCCTCGCCTGTGTTCTCCTCAGTGAGGACAGCAGTCTTAACACTCTCTGCCTCTGAGCAGAGAGCTGTTGTTTTAAATCAGACTTATTTGGGGAGGGGAGTGCATGCCATAGCCCAGTGTATGTCACAGTACAACTTGAGGGGGTTGAGTCTCTCCATTTATGTGGGTTCTGGGGATTGAACTCAGGTTGTCAGGCTTGTCAGCAAGTGCCTTTACCCATTGAACCATCTCACCTGCCAAGACCAAGGATTTTAAAGAGTACTTCTGTGAACAGGAACTGTTAGGTTGGCTCCTTTCTTCTGTTTCTCCTTTCCTTGTCACCTTCCTTCCTTCTCCTCTTCCTCTCCTTCCTCCCTCTTCCTTTTGCCCCCCTCCCTCCCTCCTTCCCTCTCTCCCTCCCTTCCTCACTCCTATGTTGGGATTACAGGTGTGCACCACCACACGGGCTCTGCTCTGAAGTTCCTGACATGGCTTTGCTTCTCTGTGTAAACCCGTGAAACCTCTATTCAAGACACACATCATGTCTGGGTTCCACTGGGGACAGTACAGGTACCTGAGTCCCTTTTGAGCGGCAAGTGTTTGGGGAGGCAAGTCCCCTAAACAAACGGTATGTCCAGAGACAGATGGTGAAGCAGGGGTTAGCAACACAGCCCCTCCTAACAGCTATCCTTCCCTTCTCCCATTCTCCGCAGCGGGGGACCACACCACTGCTGCTGCTGGTGGTGCTGCCACCGCCTCCGCTGCCACTGCACACTCTGGAAACTGTCACGCAGCACCTTCAGTGTTAAGTGTAAATATGAAAAGAAGGTGACATGAGATGGGTGTGGCTCTCCTTGGAGAAATTAAATACACAATCCTACTCAGCTATAGCATGCTTTCGGCTAACACATCCAAGACTCTTCAGGGAGAAACGGCAAGAGGGAACGTGGCTCATTCTAGAAGGTTCACTTAACTCCAATGTCTGGGGCTTATCCCTTACTAAAGTGATATATCAGTTCAGTCTGAATTTACTTCAAGGCACATCTGGAAGTTTCTCCCATATTCCCAGAACAGAATGCCAGTGCGTCTCCACTCCGCTGCCACTCTCATTAATGAACGTGTGATTAGCCCTTACGGTGTGCCTGGCTGATTCATTGTTTTTCACAATTCCATCAGGTGAGTGTAATTATTACCATCATTTTGCAGTTGAGAAGACTAAGGCTCAGAATGCTCAAGACAGTCATATAAGTCACGCAGCAAGGGAGTGTGCGGCCAGAGTTGGTATTGATTATACTCGGATTCTGACATCAGCACAATGAACTGGAGGACCAGGTGGTGTTTGGGCTGGGCGCGGGTCCATTGTGTCCGAATTGAGAAGTTTCCTCTGCGGATTTTCTTTGCCCCACCGTTCTTGGGTGAACACGGAGCCTTTTCCTGCATAGCTGCTTCCAAACAACATGGATTCTCCTGGATTCTGGAGGTGGTGGTTGGGGGGGTGTCTGTTCTTTGCGTTCCTCCTGACTACATCTTAATTACCTCTCCCTCTTAAGTTGTGAATAGCAGGTCCAACCACTCTGGTAGTCTCCTAAGTGGCAAATTAAGGCTGATTTAGACAGGGCTTGCAGGTGAGCCAGCGTTAGAACAGTGGAGAATGAGCCGGTGTTCTCTGCTGAGCTTCTCCGAGGGTCAGCTGGTGGGAGCAGGTGGTGCAGGTGTGGTCCTGCCTGGCCTGGCTGCTCTCCCGCCTCCTCTTCTCAGCCTGCCACTGCAGCTTCTGTGAATCTGCCCTTTATTTTAGACTCTCTCTAATGGTTTCTGGATTCAATTAGGCTGGACTTCGTTCAAATTGATTTGATTCCCACTTATCCAGTCTCCATGAAGCCCCGAGAATAGGAAAGCTATCTTGCTATTCGGAAAACCCTGATAAACCTCATTTTTCTTTTTCTTTTTTCCAGGGAAGCAGGAACTTAGCAGAGGGTCTGGATGAATCTGTGAATGCTTTCACTTGGCCCTTGGCAGCAGCAGGTATCTATGCTGCTCCTTGTGTGGGCTTCTCTTTATTCACCTCTGGGTGATTAATTTCCCAGATCTCCAGCACTAAGCAAGGCTGTATGAAATGTATTTGTGTGGGACAGGATTCACTCCTTCATTCCCCAAGCTAAGACAGATGTACTCTGCCTCCACCTTCCTGGGTTTCTTCTTCTCAAACATGTTTATCCTCTCTCCTCCAGTTCATAAAGGTCTCTGCACAAATGTCACCTGCTCAGCAAGGCCTCGGTGAGCTCTCTAAATAAAGGGGCACTTCCTATCTGGCTAACCTCTTGGCCTGTTTTAGTGTGTGTGTGTGTGTGTGTGTGTGTGTGTGTGTGTGTCTGTGTGTCTGTGTGTGTGCGCGTTCGCGCGGGAGACTTCCTGAGAAGCACTTTAATTTGAAGTGGCAGTGAGTTGGGACAAAGTCCTGCCAAGTAACGGGGAAGAAAGGAAGGTTTGGCAGAGTGTCAGAGCAGGCAGAGGCTCCTGGTGAGACATAGGGAGGCACCAGCTTAGCCACAGCTCCTGGTCAAAAGGTTTCAGCTACTTTGCTTGAATATAGACACTGGTTTCAGTTCCTAAAGGTGTGAAACTTGTCAGTGAGGTACTGCATGGCCGCAGTTGATCCTGTAAGTCAAAAGCTGCCATGTGAGACCCAAGCCTGTACTCCGGGCAGCTGTGGTTTCTTTTCCATTTTGGGGGATGGACAAGTGATCACCTGAGAGTGGGTGCCTCTAAGGTCATGGCTAAGAGCTGTGGGTCTCTTGGAACTTGGGGAGCCCTGGTCTTGGGTTTCCTTTATTCTTCTATAGAATGCACTGCCAGGTGGGATCGCCCTGGCTGCTTGCTGGAAGTTGGCCCCATTGGACCTGATCCCTCTGTATCTGTCCATACATCTGGATTTTTTTGTCCCTTTCTTGAGGACAAACATTTTGCCTTGCTCTTGTCTTATATTTACTACACCTGAGATACTCCAACATCTTTTCTGGGTAGATGGACGGACGAATGTATGGATGGATGGATGGAGGAGTAAGTAGGCAGGGAAACACATTTCACCAGTTTCTTCTTACTCACTTTCCCTGAGAGTGCCTCCTTGTACACCGATCTGCAGGCTTCCATGTTGTGCCATATCTTTGAAATATAAATCAACCCACACACGCACACACAGAGACTCGCTCACATGCACAGTGTACACATTTACTTGAGAGAAAAGTGTTTAGCTTATCCCCCCCAACACACACCATATACACACTTACTTGAGAGAAAAGTGGTTTATCTACTGTTTCTGTCTCTCTGTCTGTCTCTGTCTCTGTCTCACAAACACATACAGTATACACACTTAAAAGTGTTTGGTTCTCTCTCTCTCTCTCTCTCTCTCTCCCCTCCCTCTCCCTCTTCCTTCCTCTCTCGCTCTCACACACACATAGTATATACACTTACTTAAGAGAAAAGCATTTGGTTTATCTACCACTGTATCCTAAGACTCGCACATGGTGCTACTATATGAATGCTTTTTGAATAAGTAACTGAGCAGCCATCTCTGTGGGAGCTCAGACTTCTTTCTATCTGCACCACTGCTGGCTCTCTGTATATGTATTTCACCAGAGAAACTTCTGGAAGTCAGGAACAAGGGCTTAGGCATTCGGTACCTGTGCTAACCCATTGCTTTCCTAGTACTGATAATGTTAATGACACAGGGAGAAGTGACGCGAGGGCTTTACCTAGAAGGAAGCTCACTTACTTCTCACTATCCCTCCATGGGGTGCCCCTCACAGAGAAGGAGACTCCCCAGAGAGACTGGGCCACTGAGGCCACAAAGTCCTCGGCCTTTTGGCTTATTAACTGGACAGAGAGAACTTGAACTATACATTTCTGATACAAGTCTTCTGTCAGTGGGCTTCTTCTGCTGCAGTAGGAAGGGTACCCAGGAAAGTTACTTCAATGGAATATATGTGAAGTGGTCAGGAGATGCCTCAGAATGCCTGCTTCACTGCCCCTCTACTTTCCTGTACATGACCCTGCCATTCCTGGGATGCTAGCACTAGAGCTCTTCCATCAAGTGTAAGAGCCTCCCCCAGACACCCAGCAGTCTCCAAGGACAGCCACTTCACAGGAAGCTACTGCCCCACCCAGGCAGCCACGTCTCACCTGTCACATAGTTCTTCAAATCTAGCTCATTGCTGAGTGGATTGTTGTTCTTGAACATGTACAGGTTGAAGGGGGCCGGCTCCTTGCCCACATTTCTCCACATGGTGTAGTCAGGGGATGTCCACCGTCCTGCCAGGACGTCGTAGTCACGCTGAGTGAAGTGAACAAGCTTGGTGAGGGGGTCATAGAGGCCTCCATGGAAGCCAATGACCATCTGAAAGTCCGGGTTGGAGTCGTAGTAAATCTCCCCATAGGCTGTGTACTGCAGTTGCTTGATCATGAGGCCATTTATGCTGAACACAGCCAGAGGGGTCCCAGTGTTATCTGAGGCAACATAGTACTCCTCCCCACTGCTGCTCTCCATGGCAAAAAGGTGGCCCTGGAGGTCATAGTAGAGGGAGGTGATCTCAGAGTTGGAGTGGTTGTAGACATGGGTGATGCGTGTGGGGTTGTGGAGGTCAGAGTAGAAATACTGCAGGTGGTGGCCCAGGTTGGTCTTGTAGGAAGCCCGGCGGCCCACGCCATCATAGCGGTACTGCACACTCCACCCGCTGGCTTTATTGTATGCTCTTGTTAGAAGGCCCTTGGAGTTATATTCGAAGATGTCAGACCCTCGTTGGCACAAGTAGCCATCGTCATCGATTTTGTACTGCACATCTCCCAGCCTGGTTATCCGGTCTCGGAGGTCATAGCGTAAGGGCATGAGGCGAGCGCTGTTCCCTGGGTTCAGCAGGTGCAGGTTCCCATTGAGGTCATAGCTGTAGCGCCAGGTAGGCCGGTCATTGACCGCCACACTTTGGAGCTGGCCGTCTCCATCGTAGTCATAGGTGTACTTTGTGGTGTTGGCGTAGGGCCCCAGTTTCAGTTCCCTCTTGATGACCCTGCCCATGCTGTCATACTGCACGGTCATCCAGTACATGAGGGACCGGAACATCTCATACTGCACTTCCTTGATGCGCCCGTGGGTGTCGAAGTGCTTGCTGAGTGTCATGACGGCGGTGGTGATGATCTGGTTGATGTCGTAGTAGATGACCCCAAACTTGCCGAAGTGTTCCACCTTGCCGGAGATCTCGTCGTAGCGGTAGAGGTCCACAGGAAGGGGCGTCTCACTGATGACAGGTTTGATGCTGGCGATGCGGAAGCTGTTGTCATGATAAGTGTAGTCAAACCTGGCGTTGATCATGCCTTCCTCGGAGAACCTATAAATCTGCTTGTCCACAAGGGGTCCGACCTTTCTGTACCTAATGGTACAGGAGAAACCCCCGCTTTGGAGGTTGACCATCTTCAGAACGCCAGTGGTCTCATCATACCCGAAGGTGACTGCAGTGCTGTCGTAGACGATCTCTGATAGCTTGGACAGTTTTCCATACTTGTAGAACACCTGGCGCCCGGTGCCCAAGAAGGATGTCTTCAGGATGCGGCCATCATCGCTGTAGTCAAAGATGACAGATGCATTGCTTTCCGGTGGGTTGTAAATGTTTCGGATGTAGCCGATGGAGGTGTGCGTGGACATGCTGTGCCGGGCGACGCTGGGCATAGTGACTGCGTGGAGGCGGTCAGAGGAGTCATACTCAAATATGTACTGACGTTGGCTCTGCAGCAGGAGGACCATGGACTGGGAAGGAAATAAAAACAGATGAGCTGACTCTTTTTACCAAGTACCCAAATGGTAGAATTAATCCCATTTCCCTACGTGTCAGTTCAAAAGCCATGGTGGGTGGGAAAAAATTCCCCCTCTTTTTCCTTTCCTTTTCTTTCCCTTCCTCCACTCCTTCCTTTCTTCCTTCCTTTTTACCCTCCCTCCCATCTTCCTTATTCCCTCAACTCCTTCCCTCCCCCTCTCCCTTTCTTTCGTTCTTTTGAGACAGAATCTTACCATGTAGCTCTGACTGGCTTGGAACTCACTATGTAGATCAGGCTGGCCTGCAATCCACAGAGATCCACCTGCATCCATCTGCCAGCCAAGCACTGGGACTTAAGGTGTTTACCACCACATGTGGATGTGTGTTCTGACCAAAGATTAAATAGGCTTATATGGTACTGATGGTTCATGGTGGTAGCTCAGAGCAGATCTTACTATACTTTTGTAGGGGATCTTGTGAAAAGGCATATTGACTCAGTGGGCCCAGGCAGGATCTGAGAGCCTACATTTGTGTCCCACCCCATGATATAACTTTGCTTGTAGTGAGTGTGGAAGGCCTGGAGGATTGGTCAAAAGCATGGGGTTTGTCCCCAGGTTCAATGATAATAACTGCTTAGAGCTGACCTGCCAATGGACACACTGGAGAGGTGTGCTTGCTGTTTTTATTGCCTTTGATAAAATCTGGAAGCACATCTTCCTTTGAAAAACCACTGGAAGGTGAAATGCCCCAGAATCAGTGACTCTTTGGAAAGCAACGAACGACCTCAGCAGAAGGCAGCTCAAAGATTCTTGCCTCCCTGACAGCCATTGCAGGACACTGTGACAGAGTGAGAACAGCGGTAGGTAAGGGCCCTTTCTGTAGCACTAACTACTCTGTATGTGAGTTATACATGTGTGTATGTGCACATGTATGTGCATGTGTATGCATTTCACCTGTGCATGCCCATGGAGGCCAGAGATTGATGGTGACTGGCAATCTATCTATCTATCTATCTATCTATCTATCTATCTATCTATCTATCTACCTACCTACCTACCTTTGAGACAGAGTCTTACCATGTAGCTCTGGCTGGCCTGGAACTTGCTGTGTAGATCAGGGTGGCTTTACAGATCTCTGTAAGTTACAGGCATCTGCCTTGCAGGGGATGGGATTAAAGGCATGTACCACCTCACATGGCACCACTTTAGTTTTTGAAATAGGGTCTCTCACTGAACCTAAACTTACCATTCTGTCTAGGCTGGCTGGCCAGCAAGCTTCCAAGAGTTTCCCGTCTCCATCCTGATTCCCCCAGCACTGGGATTACAAGTGAACACCACTATGCCTGATTCTGGGGATTTACATAGAATCGGCAAGCACTTTATCCACTGAGATATCTCCCCAGCATCTGTGAGTTATTTACGTAATGTTTTGGTGAGAAAGGAAGACCCCAGCCTGTACCAAGGGCAGACCAGACAAAAGGATCTGTCCAGTGATGGCCAGGGAAGCCTTCCAAGGTCTCAGCAAGTGCTCTTAAGGGCCATTTTCATTCTGTTCTTCCACTAGACCTTTCTCCAGTAAGGATCCCCAAGTCGGTAGTGACCGACACAGGGGACTATGCAGAGAGAATCTCCTGGCTGCTTTGACCGAAGTGGGAAGGTGTAGCTGTGTGTACTCGAGTATCCAGCAGTCTTCTCTCCTCTAGTGGCTTAATTTAGGGCAAGCAGAAGTGACTCACTGAGTTTCTAATTCATAAGTAATGCTTTGTCTTGCTGTCAGTGGATGGTTCTGTTCTATTCAACATCACTACCCTTTTCGTTTTCATTTTTGTTTTCTTAATTAAATAAAACAATCCATCCTTTTTGCCATTACTGGCTGTCTAGTATCTTTTTTTCTTCTTTTAATGGTAGTGTGGAGCTATGAATAACAGCTTCCTGTGGACTATTTCTCCCTCCCAGTGCTAGGGAAACACGTGGGGAGCCTTGTGGAGTTAGTAAAAACGTTAAGATGACTTATGGCTAGGTATCTCAGGCTGGCTGAGAAAGGGCAGCGATGGAGGTGGTGATAAAGGGGAGCAAAAGCCCTGTTGATGGGCAGTGCGACACGGTCACCCACCTTGTCAAGATAGGAATAGCTCCAGACTTTCCCATCGGCGAACATGCGAGACACAATCCGGCCCTGCTTGTCAATGTCTGTCCTTTCGCTCATGGCTCCACGCTGGAGGCCAGCCAAGCGCCCGTTGAAGAAGTAGGACACGTTGACGGCTGCCAACCCACTGCTTGGGAGCCACAGAAAGGGGCGGCCCACCTGGTCGTAAATGATCCTCAGGGTGAATTTCCGGTGGTCATCATAGATTTTCTCTGTCCGGATATTCCGGTCATAATCGATGGACAACAGATTCCTTCCATGGACCTGGGGAAACACAAGGGTCCTGGTTTGAAAGGCATATATACCAAGCTTCCCTGGAGGATTCAGCTGTGGTGATCAAGGGGTGAGTGTGCAGGGAAAAAAAAGGAAGAAACATGACATCCCATTTCCTTCCTAAGCATCAGCGTTTCTGTACACATTGGGAACAGCAAGGTTTGTGTGGTGCACTGGGATGAAATGAGGCTGCTCTTGGTCAGATGTGGCTGCCATGAGCAGCTCGGTAGCCTGTGTACTGCAACATTACAGAGGCTGCCATTATGTTCTGGAAACTGTGCATGGTGAAATTGTGCAGTGTGCAAAGCACACACGGCTGTATATCACAGCCCCGACTCAAGGGTTTTGAGTGCCTTTCCTGTCTACCCTCAGAGTAAGACAATTTATATTTTTTCCACAACATAATCCTTTTTTTTTCCTTGGCATCTCTTCAGTCACCAAATCTAATAATCTAGAGCAGGTGCTGTGATTTCTTATGAAATATTGTGTGAAGGTGGCTAAAAGGGGAGTGCAGAGCTCAGAAACCCACATTTTATAAAGATCTGGTAGTATAAATATAAAAAATATAACTATAAAATTCCAATAGGAAGTCTTTTATTTTAAATATCTAGAGGAAAATCTTGCCGTTGCGAGGGATGGAAGACACTGGCGAGACCTCGGCAGGGCTGTGAATTCCAACAAAGGGAAAAAGTGATTTACTTAGATTTGAAAGGAACAGGGGAACACGTCCAGACATAATTTAATATTTATTTAGAAGTTGATCTGATCAGAGGAGAAAGGCTGTCTCAAAAGGCAGAGCTGGGAGACTAGACTCTGGTTAGGGGCAAAGGAGAGGGACTCCTGGGACCCTGCGAGCCCCAAGTGCATGGCTGCAAGTGAATGAAATGAAGCTGGCTCAGCCCAGACTCTTACAACATAATTTACTGCAACTCCAGAAGTCCCTGGGGTGGCTGCTGAGAGCTGGGGAGACATAAACACGCACAAGAAGAGTCGGTAGTTGTCTGCTGCTTCCTCGCCCGATCCTCCTAATGCAGCTGCACTTAATGCAGATGGCGGTGATGACGGTAATGCCAAAGAGATGCATGTGTGCTGAGCGCTAATGCAGACAGGGGTCAGGTCAGAGGCTTCACATCCATCTCTCAGCTCTTGTCATGAGAGGAAGCCCAGAGACCACACAATGTGTTCAGAGTCACACAGAAGGGGTTGTGAGATAGTTCTGTAGGTGAGAGTTCTTGCTGTGCAAGTATGAGGATCTGAGTTCACATCCCTGCACCCGTGAAAAAAGCTGGGGATGACTGTGTGCACCTGGTACTGTACTAAGGGATGGGGGGGGTGAAGGGAGCTGACTGGGGATTGGTGGATGCCAGCTAAGCTTCAGCTTCAGTGACAGACCCTGTTTGAAGAAAATAAAGTGGAGAGTGACAGAACAGGTTGTCCTCCTGTGGTCTTCGTGCTTGGGCACAGGTGAACGCAATACACACACACACACACACACACACACACACACACACACCTACACACACATGCACACACACTCACACACATGTACACATGCACACACATACATGCACATGTACACACACACACACACACACACACACAGAGTCACGCAGCAGTGAAGCTGCAGTATTGGTCTGAACTTAGGCTTGACTTGGCTAGTCAGCTACTTCGCCTTCGCCATATGAGCAGCTCCACTGCTTCTGAGTCCACTTCCACCAAGCGCCTGGTGAGGTGTAAAGGGCTGAGGGGCCAGCAAAACATTGGCTCGGGCCTGGAGGGCTCTGCTCTGCAACTTTTGGGGAGATTGAGAAATTGAGAATAATGTTAGCACTATAAAGACCTGCTGTGTGCTAGGCAAAGAACTTTATTTTCCAGCTTCCTTGGGGGATAGGAGCAGCCTGCAAAGAGTTAGTGGTAATTGCTGGCTGTATATTTGGGGAACTATCCTTGAAAGGAAGCTGGCCCATCTGAGAAGTGATGGCTTTTGCTCTTCCTACATTACACTTTTTCCTAGGTGAAATGTGGATGCAATGACTGGTACCTAAGCATTTACCTTATGAATATATTTTGTTTTGAGACAGTCCAGGCTGGTCCAGAATTCACTCATATAGCTCATTCTGGCCTCAGACTTGTAGCATACTTCTGCCTCAGTCCCCCAAATGTTGGAATCATGGATATAAACCACCATGAGGTGACTTTTGAGGATGGAACCTCTAAGATGATGGCTCAAACAGGAAAAATTAGTCTAGACCTTTGCTGACCTAGGATCTTCAGCAGTCATCCACACATATATGAATGGACTACTTCTAAGCCTTATTACCATATAAAAGCACCAACTTATATCTTATATACGCCCCTGTTACTTCTTTTAGCTTCCGTTTCATCTTATTTTATATATATGGGTGTTTTGTCTGCACGCATATCTGTGCGCCATGTGTGTGCAATGCCTGTGAAGGCCAGAAGTGGGTGCTGGATCTTCTGGGATGGGAGTTATGAGCTGCCATGTGGGTGCTGGGAATTGAGTCCTCTGGAAGAGCAGCCAGTGCTCTTAACCACCGAGTCATCTCTCCAGCCTCAAGCCTGTGTTACTTCTAATTTCTATTACTAGCACTTGAAAGTAATGTACGATTACTAATACTTTATTTGGTACTGTGTTGTACTTTATGTACATCATTTCAACCTTCACAATTTCTATAGAATCCCCCCACCATGTGTGTGTGTGTGTGTGTGTGTGTGTGTGTCTGTCTGTCTGTCTGTCTGTCTGTTTGTAGAAACACATGTATGGAGGCCAGATGTCAATATTGGCAGGGTCTCTCAGGGTCTCACCAATTTGGCTAGACTTGCTGGAGGGTCCTACTGCCTCCCTTTTCCCAGCACTGGGGTCACAGGTGTGTAGCGACACACCCAGCTTGGATGTGGGTGCTGGGGATCAAACTTGGGTACTCATACTTGACTGGCTATCTCTGCAGGCCCTAAAAACATGGTGGTGACTGAGCTTGGAGCTGTACATGAGGATTTAAACTCAGGCTCCGCAGCTTCCCTAGGCCCTTACTGTTTTCATGGACTCCTTCCTGAGAAGAGAGTACTAGATACATGAGCTGGCCTGTAGAGTAGACAGTGAAGCCAGGGATGGAGATGGGAGCAAGGTGGGAAGGTCTGGCACTTTGGAGGAGACTCAACAATTTACAGGAAATTCTGACTTGCAGTGCCTGGGGAGAGGGTCTGGGAGCCGAAGCGCGAAGGAGGGAGGCTTTCTTATTGTTAAAACATCCAGATCTTAATGCTGTCAGAATTCTCGGGAACCTTGTTAGGAATCAGTCATCATCTCAGAGAAAGCTCTCAGGAGGATATGATGGACTAGCCCACCCAGCACCTAGGAAAGACATTTTCGAAAATCACTGGTTGGTGTTAACTTTGCAAATGTGAAGTTTCTATTAAAAGCCCAACCCTTCTCATAATTAAATGTAATAAATTCAATGAAAGTCCCACCAAAGAGTTCAGGCCAGTTGTGTAATCTAATCAAAAATATTTAATTCTAAGGGCAGCATGTGTGAGGAGGGTGCCAGGGCTGTGGGGTGTGAGGCGGTGGAGGGTCCACCAGGAGTGCTCGGCTTTCTGTGGGTGCCTGCCCCCCAGTTTAGAGCATGCAGGGGCTTTAATTTAGCTACACTGTTCTCTTATTCCAAATTAAATTACCCGACTCGCAATATTTAAATTAACCTTGAGGCTTCCTGGAGAACATAAAAGTTATTTTGAATTATTTTCACTGCCAGGATCAGCACAATTCCCTTCTCAGCCGGCTCGGCAGGCATTCAGCGATAGAGAAACCAATTTTTAAATTAATACAATTTTGTGTTTGTAAGGAAGCCATTATTTTTAATTATCGGGCGTTTTCCTCAGCCTAGCTTCCCCAGTTAATAAAACTCAGCTATTTAGCATGGTTTTTATTTTTGCAGAGGGCAGATTTTGGGAAATAGTTTCCCCTCTGGGATTTCCCCCCAGCGTGTTTTGATCTTACCAAACGCATGCCTGTCACAGGAAGACTCATAAAAAACCCCAAGAAAAGGAAACATTGTCCTCAAAATGGTCCTGCTGGGCCCATCATGGGTGGCTCTAACGCAGCTCTAGGGGCAACAGGAGTTCCTGATCTGAGAAGCACGAAGGAGGAAATTACACGGTGCTAGCCCCCTCCTTGGAAATGGAACTGTAACACAGCAGGGCAGATTTCAGCTAGACACACAGAAGAACCCTTTGCTCATTCAGCTCCCAGGATGGGAAACCCAAGGAGATGAACAAGGGAGGTTGTGAGAGTCTCCAATGTATAAAAGCAGACATGCCTGCCTTCGAGTTTAGCTTTCACTCACCCACTGGAAAAGCCTGGCTAGGTGACATTCTCATTCCCTTTCTGGGTCAGTCCTTGGGGACTTAAGAGCATCTATCCCCAGATGCCACTGAATAAGACTGAACACCATACGGGGATCAGCATTTGTACAGACGAAACAACTTGGTATAAATTTAATATTAGCTTAAATAATGCATCATTAGAGGGGAGAGCCTCTGTAAACACATTAAATAATGGATTCCCCGAGCAAACATTATTTTTGGATGACTAGCTCTTTTGGGTGGTGATGGGGAAGGGAGAAGGGGAAAGATCCAAATCTTGAGTGATGGTTCGACACTGATTAACTGTGTCATTCCGAAGCCACATCTTCACTGACAGTGCCTCAGTTTCCCATCTGTGACAACCTGCAAGGTCCTGGTGACGAGGTACTTTCTCTTAGGAGTCTATGTCCCTGGAGCCAGGTGTGAGTATGGAGGTTGAAATGGAATGGGTGTATGAGCTCTGTCAGCTCTGACCAGCTAACACACCGCTGTGAAAGATCAAGACTAGAAATGTGACTTAGGTCATTGGTAATCATCAAACATCTGACAGGCTTTGCTCCAAAGAACAGTCAGAGTCATTCTGGAAGGCTCTCCCAGCCTAGGACTAAGGCAGAGATAGATGGGAGTGACTTTTTCATGACACTGACTCAAAATTCCATTCATTCATTCATTCAATATTTGCTGAGTACCCACTGTGTGCTTGCTACTGTGACACTGAGCCAGAGCCAGGCAGCTTCCAGGTGAGATGATAATAGGGATGGGTGATCTCTGAACGAGACTCAGTGCAGCAATGAGAGCGAGCATCAGCAAGCAGGTGCAGAGCAGGGCTGGGAACTGGAGTCCGCACAGGAGTTGATTGGAAGGCTGCCTCTCAGTAGTCCCCTGCCACACTACTAGTTACACCTGTGGAGGCTGGCAGGTCTCGAAGGTCCTGCCCGTAGCCAAGGAGGCTATGGCCCCTCCAGCTCCCCTCAGTTAGTCCACTCCACGCACACAGCTTTTCTTGCTACTCAGGATTCAGGGAACCTCCCTGCTTCAGGACCTTTGAACGTGCAAGGGCCCTAGTACAGAAGGCTTTTTGTCTGCCCTAGGGCCAGAAAATTCCCACGTATTCAGTTTTCAGCTCAAATGTCATTTTTTTCAGAGTTGCCTTAACTTATCTCATGTATTTCCCTTACTTCCTTTCTTTCTTTCCTTCCTCCCCACCCCTTTCCCCTCTTCCTTCCTTTCTTAATGTATTTTATGTATGTTCTATGCTCTATCTGCATATACGCCTATGGGCCAGAAGAGGGCATCGGATCCCTTTATAGATGGTTGTGAGCCACCATGTGGTTGCTGGGAATTGAACTCGGGATCTCTGAAGGAGTAGCCAGTGCTCCTAACCACTGAGCCATCTCTTCAGCCTGTATTCCCCATTCTTAACCTAGGCTTTTCTTTAGAGCACCACCACAGTTTCCTCATTTGTCATTTATTTTATCGTTCCTTGTGTTGCTTGGCTAACACTTATGATTTTTTTTCTTTTTAAAAAATATTTCTCCCCACACCATCCTCAATAATAAACTCTTGCTTGTGTGTGTGTGTGTATATGTGTGTGTGTGTGTGTGTGTGTGTGTGTGTGTGTGTGCACGATTGTCATCCTAGCACTTGGGAGGCTGAGACAATAGGATAGCAAGACTTTGTCTTAAAAAACAATAAAACTGCAAGAAATGCCCCACCCCCACACTGGCTTGGTCTGCACACTCTGGGGTTCAGGGCTACACCACAGTCACCAATCTTGGTCTAGAATGTATACAATGCTAGTTGCCCCTTCCTACCCTGGGCACCCCAAGTCTACCTCCCTGCCCCCACCCCATTCTCCCTTCTATGCTTTCTGACCTGTATTTTTACTCTATTAGGACCTAACCCCCCCTCCCCCCCTGCACTTCACTCAGCTCTGTCCCCTCAACCCATTAAAGAAGAGGAACAGAGACAAAGTAACAGTTTGGGGACTGCAGTCTGAGATTGGGGGTGGGTACCCTTCTCTCCTTCCCCAGGAGAGAACTTGAAGGTTCTGAAACAAACAAACAAACAACCCACCAACAAGGGTGCTAGAGAAATGGCTCAGTGGTTAACAGCATGTTTTACTTTTGCAGAGGACCTGGGTTGAGTTCTCAGCACCCTGTTGGGCAGCTCACAATTGCCTGTAACTCTAGCTCCGGGGTATCCACCACCTTCTTCTGGACTCTGAGGGTACTGCACTGACACATACACACACTCCCCCTCATATACATACATAATTGAAGAAAAATGAAACAAATCTTTAAAACAACAAAAACAACAACAAAAGACTTTATAATTCAGTAAGTTGTCCAAAAGTAAAATACGGTTTGCTTAGGGAATTCATGGTTTAATGTGAATGCAGAGGCTTGCCCTTCTAATTATATATAATTTAAGCTAATATCCAAATTCAAGGTGCTGTAAACTGCTCTGGATGCATCAGCCACGCTCTCAAGGTCACACAGATTCTTGTCTGTTTTGGTCACAAATTCACAGAGTGGTTAGTAACTGTGTCAAGACTATGGTGGGTATTGGAAAAAAGAAAACACTAGACAGGTGAAGAATGAATGCATCTTGGTATGAAGGACAGAATCCAGGCTTTCAAGACGATAGATGTATGTTAATGGACCTGCCTGGGCAGGCCCTACACAGCACTGAGTTCAGGATGACATGGTCATGTGCACACATGTACGCCTACCCCCACATTGCTCCTGACACACTGTGATTTGCTATGTAAGTAAAAGTAATGCACACCAGTGTGTAATCGCAGTATCATATTAATTACATGGAAACCAAAACAAAATTACTAACTCCCACTTCATATCGGAATTCTGATAATACTGATACCAGCAGATGGAAGATTAACTTGGAAGCAATTTTTCTTTTGTTCTGATATCTACCCAACGTAGCTGTTTCTTGCATTTGCAAGCTCTATGTAAATCACAATCAAGAAGAAATACCCTAGTGTCATATGCCCTCGTTTTTGGAGAGAATCAGGCGCAAATCCATATTAGGAAAGAGAGAGGTTTTAAATCTTAATAGAAGGGTTCATTTTCAGTCCCCTCTCCCAGAAGCTAGGAGAAAGACTTACTCGGTGGGGGAGGTGGGCTTCTGGTTTGCCTTGTGGCCAGGCTCTGGAGAGATGGAGGCCACAGGATAGATTTGCTTTTTCATTTTTTCCCCCTAGCTTAGTTAGCATCCTTTTTCCAAATGTTCTAGAATCAGGTTTGGGCATGTGATCCAAGCCTGGCCAATCACAGGTCTCTAACCCCTACTGGTGACTGGAGCTGGGATGTGACCTCCACCCATTCCAAGCCAATCACAGGTCCTCCTTGGGACTTTTTTTTTTTTTTAAACAACAACAACAGCAACAACAATGACAATAACAACAACACAGAGTCTGTCCTTTGGTTTCAGAAAGCTAAGATGATATAAAGACTTTGGACAAGTCTTCTTGACCCTCGGTGTGAAGAGAGCACCAGCCTACCGTACAAGAAAAATTAGTCTCAATGCCAAAATAAATACCCGTGGGAGGGGGAAGGGAGCTCTGAGAAGAGAAGAGAGCAATGTTAACCTGATGATATCTTGGAATCTCCAGGCTCAGCTCTTCCCTCGTGGTGGCCCTCGGTGTGAGACAATACATGCTCCTTTTTTAGCATGCTGTCTTTTATTTTTTAACATGGCTTCAGATTATTAAAATTTATTTATTTTTATGTGCATTGGTGTTTTGCCTGCATGTATGTCTGTGTGAGAGTATTAGATTCCCCTGGAATTAGAATTACAGACAGTCGTGAACTGCCATATGGTTGCTGGGAATTGAACCCCAGTCCTATAGAAGTGCTCTTTAACCACTGAGCCGTCTCTCCAGCCCCGATCATGCTATCCTGAATATGTTTTGCAGAGAAAGATTCTGAACAGATATGGGGGCATGTGCTTCGAACTTCTACCTTCTTGGGGTAGGGGAGAATTTACTTGGTGAACATCTTCAAGGTGGAGCCTAAAGAGGGCACATTCATCACATCTTCCCACAGGACACTTGTCACCGGTGTGGGAATGTGACATGCTTCCCTGTATTCATGGAACTGAGAGATGCTGTGAAGCAGCTGTTTTCTGAATTGCCAGGGGAGGTAGTGAGAGGTGTGAGGAAAGCAACGGGAGGTAGTCTTTTAAGAGACGAGTCTTTGGGGGACGTGATGAAAGTCTTGCCTCGCTTGACCCTGGGCAGGGAACATGGGACCAATCCATCAGATTCTGTCTACAGCACTGTCATCTTACATGTTCACAGTCTAAAAGGAAGAGTGTTTGGTGGTCTCACTGGCTAATACATGTCTCTGATTGGAGGACTGTGACAAGACATGATCCCAGGATGGGTCAGGACTTCGCTGGCTATTTTGTTATAGGAAAGTTCTTTGCTGGGAATTGTGGACCTCTCTCAACATTGGACCATTCAGAGCCCAGCTCTGCAACCCCAAGTGGTCAGACTTGTAGGAGTTGGCTGGTGCTGGGGAGATGCCAGACCATCTGGTTTAGCGTTTGTCAGTTGCTACCATAGCTCCCTAGACTCACTCCAAATGCTGCCCCTGGGGAACAGCTATGCCATGGCTGTGACCAGCTACATCTTCAACTTCCTTCCCAGTCTCCTTATTCTAGAAGGCAGGGCTGGGGTCACCATGCCTCCCACACCTATTTTGGGTTTCAATGTCTGGCCCCTCTCCATCGTCTAGCTCAGAGTCTGGCACAGCCTCACTGGTCTGCATGATCACGTGGAAGGCCTCTTGGAAGTGAGCACTGCACGGCAGCCAGGCTTGCTGCCAAATCCTATTAATCATGTGTGTTGCAATCCTCTCAGGCCTCTCCCTCTTCTCTCTCTTTTTCCCCTGCTGGAGACCAGTTTTTAGTTTGCATTACTGTAACAGCTCTGAGCAGTCCCTCTCCTCCTGTCTGGTCTCCTCCTCGTCTGTCTTCCTCTGCACCCTGGGAAGCTGGAGAGATCTTTCTAATCCACGCATCCCCACACATCACTCTGCTAATTAAGCCCTGGGACAACTCTCCATGGCTCTCAGGATAAATACCGGCCTAGCAAAATGTTCCCTTCCATGTGGCCCTGGCTACGTTCTCTCAGGCCTCATGACTTTTGGAGGTTTTCTGAACTGCTCCCCCATCCTGGTATAATGGCCTTCTTGAGGGTGTCTCTCTCTCTCGGTCTGGAAACGTCTTTCTTGTATCTTTGCTGGGTAATTCCTGCTGCTCTCCAGAACCCACTCCTACTTCCCTGAAGCCCTCTCTGGTCTCTTCTCAACCCTGTGATCTGATTTGGGTTTCCCAAATCTTTTTTTGGTTTCTCGCTGGCAATGAGAAAAGTCATTTTCCAAGCTTCCTCAGGGTTAACTCGATCGTCCTATCCTGGATGTGTAGAACGGGTGCATGTCACATTCCAGCCAGCACCAAGCTCCCTGGAAGTGTTTAAATGCTCTTCCTCTTCTATAGCAGCCTCGGGAGCCACGTATGTTTGGTGTGGTGGGATCCCAACACAGAGTGGTCTAGTCATCACTAAGAATTGCCGTGCGGCTCATTTGGACTGTGATGGGTTAAGCTTCTGAAACTTCAGGGCCACGGATGACGTGCTCCTGGCCGGTACAGTATGTGCCCGTTTCCTCATGGTACTGGCTTACGCTGTGCCACTTGCAACATCTTATCTTGTTCACTGGGCCTCAAGCTCCCTTGGTAGAAGGACTCTGTTTTTTTTTTTTTTTTTTCTCTAACCTGCACACTCCACAGTGCTTGACAGAGACTGGGCGGGCACTCAGTGAACTCTTCCCTGAATGGATGAAAGATGCTTGGTCCCATGAGACGATAGGAAAGGAGTCAAAAGAGATGGCAAGGCTGGCCATAGGGAGAGAAGGCCGGATCACCAGGGACTGAAGCAGCCTGCTTGTCACGGGGGCCGACAGATGTTGCTCGTCTAGGGATTACAAAGTTCCTACAAGGAACTCATGAAGCACAGGGAGGAAAGCCACACCTAAGTCTCTGAACCCACACTGCGCTCAGCACCTTCCCCCCACCTTTCCCCGCAGTTTCCAGGAGTTTCTTTTATTTCATTCACTAAACACTTTATGAACTGAATTAAAATAAATGAGATGCAAATAAATTCCAGGCTTTCTCCCTCATTTTCAAATTACATTTTCAGTCCACTCAACCTGTTATAATCTCATAGTGATTTTCATTTAAGAGAGCTAAATGGATATGTGATTATTGTTACAGGAACGAACACCAGACAATTAAATGTTGAGGTGTTGATAGATAAAACTGTGTTTTGATTTGCATAAACATGATGCCAGCAAGTCTAACCCTGGCAGAAATTCAGTTATAAGACTTGCGTGCCTAACTTCTGCTAATTACCACAAGTACCATTATTAAGAATTTTAATATTCAGAGTTGGGATTATTGCCATTTTAGTTTAGGGCCACATTTATCTTTATTTTGAAAACTTAGTCAAAATGCATAACTAATTTATCAAGGAAAAGGCACGATTACTACTTATAATCAACTTCTACAGTGCAGCATATCAAAAATCAATTACACAGCCCTGAATCCAGTCATTAAGGATTTAGCCACTAATCTCATTCCATTTTTGTCTTTAGGAAGATACTGCAGCTTGCAACATTGCAGATATCAGCAGTGGAAGAAAAACATGGGCGTCTGCTGATAACCTAATGTGGAGAATTAAACTCCAGCCAGACAAAGGCAGAATCTTAATACGGGGTGGCCTGGCTCTGCAGAGAGGTCACCCGGCTGGTTTCAGAAGTTATGACCCAAGTTTGGCAGGTACTCAGTCGTCTATTCCCAGGGATTCTAAAGCGTTGTTTTGACTTTGCCTTGCTCCGCGGCTGCCTGTCTTCCCAGGGCCTGCCTTGACCTGCAATTATTTTAGGTCTCTATTAGTGTACTTCTTGGCTGTCTCCCCTTTCATGCCCCTTGCCCCTGGATGGAAGTGACAGGAAGGTCTGAGCTCTGCTTGTGTGACATCTACCTTAAGTGTCCAGCACAGGGCCCTGCCCCTAGTGCTCAGTAAACACGCCTTGGATATGGTAGAGACTGAGGTTTCTGGCCCTCATCTCCTCACCCTGCGGTAAAAGTTGTCAACCATGGTAGGAGTAGGTCCCGCTGTGTGACAAGAGCTGACGGGAGCAGGATCCACAGTGCTCTGTTCATCTACACGGGAAGCTGTGTGGAACTGTGGCTAAGAATTCTGCCCAGTGAACAAGAGAGAAGGATGGACCTGGGGTCAAGTCCTGGTTCAGCCCTATCTTTTAATGAGTATGGCCTGACATCTAACCAGCTTCCTTGAATCTCTGTTTCTCATTTGAGAACTGGGAGTGATAGAAATGATCCCAACAAGCTCCGGAAAAGATGACAGTAACACACATTAAGCATTTAACTTAGTGCCCACAGCATGGACACCCTTAGTAAGTGGATTTCCGTTAGCTTTTGCATGGATGTCCTCAGTAAGTGGGTTTTTGTTAGCTTTTCAAAGATGTAAGTTAGGACTGTTCAAATTTCCTGCTGTGCTTTTGATGTTGTTGTTCTTACACCCTCTTGGGATACCTCCCTGATTCCCCAGGCTAGTTGACATCTTCTTTTGTGACCATACAGTATCCCCAAAGCACCTGCATTCACATACCCTGTGATCATCCTGTGTCTGCATTTTCCAAAAGAACATCACTCCTTGGCTGTAACGAACGCAGTTTAGACTTTTGTTCTTTCAGTATTTAGCAAATTACCAAGTGCATGGTAGGCACCAGTCCTGACTCATGTGTTGTATTGTCCAGATAGTGAAAGCAGAAGGAGACAGCAGGTGCAAAAAGAAGACCAATACCTTTTCCAGCTGAGGCACCCTGTATGTCTGCCACAAGGGCTGCTGCCCATCCGTCTCAGGACATGGAAGGATTTTCCTTAAACCCAGAGGAATGCATCTTCCACCTTCTCAAAGTGGAAAGGCATTCTGAAGGCCTAACATTCCCCTCTGCTGTGTGAGGAAGGGGCCTTTCCCCTCAGAGTCTGTGACAGGGCAAGAATGGACCCACTTACCCGAAGCTTCCTCCCAAAGATGGTGACTTTGCCTTTAATCTGTTCCTTCCTCAGGCGCCACTCGATGGAGTTCAGGCCGTTCTCCATGGGCAGTGAGATGTTGCAGCGCCCAATGGTGGGGGTGATGGTGCCTGCGAGGACGTGGGGCTCACTGTGGAAGCTGACACCCATGCCGTTGGCATACATCACCCGCAGGGTTCCATTATTGCAGAGCTGGTAGCTGTTTCGCACTTGATCTGGAAGAATGTTAGTGGGGGTGGGGGTGGGGAGAGAAATTATCCACTCGATTAGTCAGGAGAGAATAGAACCCCTATTTTTACAGGTTTCCATGGTGCTTTGCAGCTGCCAGTCTAAGGCTGCCTTCAATTAGCACACACACAATGGGAAGGTGAGTAGCAGAGATGCTACTGATCCACGGGTAGGAAAACATTATTAATATGTGGCACTCCAGAAATAATTATGCCGTGATATTTTTCTTTTACTCACTGAAGACTATTAATAGCACATTTAAACATTTAAAGATGTCTATTGCCTACACAATTTGTGTCAATCAAATCCCTGAACTTTAACATATATATTTTAGATTATATGGAAAAAAAAAAAAAGAAATGAAAGGCAAACTACTTCAAGTTTTCCTCCCCTCTGGCCTATCGTCTAACCCAAGGTGGACGGTCTAGCCACAGGTCAGATGCACTGCAAAGCAAGTCCAGGGTTTGTCAGCACAGTGAAGAGAAAAAGCTACCACCTCTCTCTTTATGGCTTCATTGCTGCTTGGACTACTATGCTGCCAAAGAATGTGGGAAACACGCATACAGTGTGAGGTAGATGAAGACGGTGGGGGCTGATAATCTGTGCTTATCCTCCCGAATAGAATCTACACTAGTCAATCAGACTTCTGACCTTTTCCTGTATCAAAGAATCACATGCAGGAGCCTGCTTTTATAGACACACTGCTTTCTCATCATCTGGGTGAAGGAGCCAGGAAGGGCTGGCCTCTGAGACGGCAGCTTTGGGGGAGTGAGCAAGGGTGTACCTGTCACTCAGTGACTCCGGCCATCATCCAGAAGGACAGAATCTACATCATTAATCATCTGACGGAGCAGAAATAGAGTCATTGAAACAGGCTTTGCTGAGGGATAATAGTCTAGAAATGTCATCATTTATCTACCGAGAGGACACTTTTATCCTCTGACAACTGGCTAGCCCACCGAAATTATATCTTAATTAAAAGAAAAAAATTAATCTGCAAAATGCTGTTTCTTGCCAGCCCCTGTGCTTGCCCTGGACGGCATACAACAAAAACAACGGGTGGTCAGAGACCTTGGGGATCCCAGTCCTGGCAAGAGATTGCTCAAGAGCTTGGATCCCAGGCCAACCAACTAATAAAAACATGTTTGCAAGAGAGAGTCAGAACGGAATGATGAAACCAAAATCCAGTGGTAGCCCCGGAGAATAAACAGGACTTGAGAAGCTAACGACGCGGGTTGGTTTTTTTAGAGGGTGGGGGAAATAGAAAAGTAAGAAATAGGAGGAAAGTAGTTGGGGGGAAAAAATCAGATGTTTTTAGATATGCACATTTCTCCACATAACTGAGGTTTGGTGAGAGGGTTTGACATTTCCCTGTATCTGACAGATTTATTTTTATTTTATTTTTTTTCCCCCAAGACTGTTTTTCTAGTAGAGTGGGTTTGCTGTAGACATTTGAGAAAGACAGAAAGCTGAGGAATGTTCTGGATGTTTAGAAGGTCTCTCAGGTAAGGGATTGCTGGCTCTGGAGAAGAGATGAGCTCTGGTCAGAGGTGTGTTGGGCGGGGGGGGCCTTACCTTGCACCACTGTGTAGGAGGCCTCCACCGAAGAGAGGTTGGTAATCACAGTGACATCGTCATCACGGTTGGAGTTCTCAATGTCTATGGTAATGGATTTCTCCATTTCCCGGTGCAGACTGGTCACCACTCCCGTGGGGCGTGTCACATTGGTAAGACGGCCCTCGTGGTCATAGCTGGAGGGAAGAAATACTAGTTGGATGCACAGTCTGTGGAGCCAGAAGTTTCTGTGACATTCAGAGCCCCAGGAAGGCCAGATCCACGTGGGTTGGGAGGTGGGCAGAGAAAGAGAGATGGGAAGGTGGGGGGTCACTGGATGTTATTCCACAATGAAGCCCTGCTGTAACCCAAACCTCAAGCCACCTTGAGGAACAATGCTGTGGCTTTCTCATGCCTGTTGACATCATTGGCTCAGAGGAAACCTGTCTCCTGGCTTCGAGCAGGGTATGCTTTACTACGCCTTCTTGAGCTGGTGGGAACAGCTACGTGTAAGCATCCTTTTCTCTGTATGTGTCCACGAGGCTACCAAGACAATGCTTCCCGAGTATCTACTCCATGTCTTTCCTGTGTTGAGCAAACCACACTAAAACCAAGAAGAGAACATATGATCCTCCAGAACTGGAGTTACAAGCAGTTGTGAGCTGCCCAGTGTGAACTGGACTTGAGTTCTCTGGAAGAGAAGTGATTGCTCTTAATCATTGAGCCGCTTCTTCAGCCCCTAAACCACACTCTTTTTCCCCACTGGCTGTTCATCCGATCCGATCAGAATCTGGCCTTTGAGACCATCCAAGCCTTTGTCTTTTGTAGGGGCTACCACCTAACTCCACACATCACTTTGTAGACCTCTCAAAAATCAGCCTGGGCCAATGCCACCTCCCTGTCCTGGCTCAAGAACTACCAACCTAGCTTTGTCACGTAGTCCCAAACCAACAGAACTCCGTTACCCTAGCCTGTTATGAGACTCTCTGGACCTCTGTTGTCCTCAGCATCCATGTCTGGGCATACCATGATCACGCTCGTTTCTTTGTGGATATGTGTTGTTCAATGTTTCTCAGCAGATGGATCTGGTTTCGCTACTTCTGGGTGGAGAGCATTTCCTCTCGCTAGAGGACCACTGACCTCTGTACTGTTAGAGGCTCCTTAGACATGTGAGGAGGATGGTTCTTCCCATGGTCCACACATAGAAGCCTCTGAATTCTCCCATATGGAAGCCTTTGAGCTCTCCCATATGGAAGCCTCTGGGCTCTCCTGCATGGACCCTCACACCCAGGAGAGATGGGGAAGAGGATGGAGCCATGAGGCCTTTGCTTAGAGAATGAAAAAGGACACACAGTTAGATTTCTAGCTGGAGGAGGGTCTCCTTCTGGACTGGAGAGAGGGACCCAGTTGGCAGGTTCTAAGTGATGGTTCCTGGAGTTGGTATATATGTTGGAAGGAGGTTCTCCATGGAGGACCCTATAGGAAAGCAGTGCATAAAATAACTGATAAAACACGGAAGGAGCTGGGAAATTTGTGATGGAGACCTGAATCAGCCTTGGAACAAACCTGGGAACTGTTATCTTTAGCATCCATGGATGCTAAGCTTCATGGCCAATGGGGTACAGGTGGTGAGAGTAACAGGAAGCTTCATGAGCTGGAGGTCCAGCCTCTTGTCTCTATCCCATTCCTTGAGAGGGGGACCCAGGCCTTCTAAGACAAAGGGGATCCCTCTGTTTTTCTTTTCCTACTAAAGCAACAGTTTCTCAGATCAGGATCTGAAGATTCTATTTACAATAGTGACAAATTAGAACTATACTGCAGGATCAGTGATTAAAGATTATTAAATAATTACCTATACATAAGACAGAAGCCTAGGTAGCTGTCAAAATGAACAGTGTGGATTCCTATTTATTTGCACGTACACACACACACACACACACACACACATACACACACACACGTTCATGAGTAGAAACACAGAAACAGAACTGAGTAGAAAAGGGAAGAACAAAACATATGCCCTTTCTAGCACATGAGCTTTTACATGTAGAACAGCATCTCTGCAAATACAGACATATAAATATTAATGGTGTTTTTCTGTGTGGGATTTTGACTAAGTTTTGTTTTTGCCTTTGAATATCCCCGTGTTTTAGGAACTGTAGCTTCCTCTCATATTTTAGAAGCATAAAAATATTTTAAAACAAGAAAGTGACACAATGATAATGTTTGAGCTTTGGGTGTCTTGAACAGTACTTAGCAGATGCTAAGTACCCCATGCAGGTACTGTGCTGAGAGTGTGTCCTCTGGGACCTGAGCAGGATTTGAAGTCCAGTGCTCTGTAGCTCTAGGACACCTGCAATGGGCAGGCTTCTGTCCCTCCTGAGAGGAGGAAATAGGGCTTCCGTTCTGGGGAAGCAGCAGGACAGGGCAGGGACAGGGCATCTCACAGGCTCTGGGGAGAAAGCACGCTTTCTGACTTGCAGACTGACTTTCATAGGGTTGCAGCTGCCCATTGCTTTTCGTGCTTCCCCGGGGAACTGAGCTGCAGATTCAGCTCTCTGTGCAGAAACCTCTCTGCACTCAGGAGTGAGAGCAATGACCACCAGTAATGGGTCTCAGTGTTAACCCAACAGACTTGGTAGGACCTTGGTGGCCATGGGGCCTTTGACTTGTCAGTAGACATTCACCAGACACCTCTTATATGTAAGTCCCTGGTGAAAGCATTAGATATTTGGCTGGGAACCAAATAGATAAAATTCTATGCCTCATGCTGGATGAAGAGGCAGAGATAAACTGAGGCTGCTCTTTACTACTCTGGGAGCATGGGAGGATTCCAAATTCCAATTCCTACATCTCCATTTGACTGGCTCTCTAAAAGCCACATTCTAAGACAGAGAAATGTAACTGCGTCCAGAGGGGCTCATTCTGGCTTGGGAGACTGCAGAACCTGCTCTTTCTGTAACATGACTGCTGAACTTCATTCCACCGGAAGTCGGCACCTAGACTGTGTGACACCTGCTGTTTTTCCACTGGCTGCATTTAACCACAGCTGCAGAGCACACATCATTGCTCTTCTCTTCTGGTGTCCCTGACCTTAAGGGGAGTTAACTGAACCCTGGTTTGCTAAGGTAGGCTTGGCTCCTACAGTTTGGGACCCATAGAACTGGGAACGAGAGCAGGATACAAAGTAAAGCACCGAGATGACTCAATGTGCAAACTGCATCCTCTGTTTCGCTGTTTAAATTAAGTCCTTGCCTGACTCCTGCACCCTCCTTTATGCAGGAGGGGCTGGAGACAGACTTTACCACTTCCCGTGAGTGAGTCCTGTTAGCATTGTCGAGCTTCTGAATGCCAGAGTCTTTGCTGATTTCTAAAGCTATGCTAGTTCAACGAATGATCAGAACGCCCGCGCAGCTATTACCATCTGATAGATGTGAACACTGAGGCTCAGAGGGGTTGAGAAACTTATATATGTCATAGCTGGCATCCATACTGTGGTCTTTCTGATGCCAAGGCTAAGGAGCTTCCCAGGAAGCCATACTTTCTCTTGTGGAATGCCATCAAATCAACCACTCTCTCTATGGTGGACCTTGCCAGGGTACTTCTGTCAAGACTCAATGGCCTGCAACTCTGGAAATTGTAATTCCAAGACTGGGGCTTCCTGGAACTTTCTGGAACTGAGAGGATGCTCTCACAGAAGCACAGGACATCTGTGTGGTTTTCTTCATTTCTGTTAACTCCCCTCTCTAGACTTTTGCAATCACTGCTTGGTGTTTACCTGGGCCTTACATCTCTTACAGGAAGTGTGGCTTGTTGTCTGAGTTTTAAACTGGCCATCTTCTGACCATATGGAACAAAAGCTAAAACAAACAAACAAACAAACAAACAAACAAACAAACAAACAAACCAGCCAACCAAAAGAATGCCCATCTTTTTAGGAAGCCCAATGAAACCTTATCTACCTGAATTTCCACATTGGAGAGTGTGGATCCTTGGATCTATTCACATTCTGAAGCTTATCAAATTGAAAGAACATGTGATTCAGTTTCACTGTAACTCCTGAACAAACACTTAAAAAAAAAAAATCGAGAATCACATGTACATTTTCATTCAGCTGAGGACCTCCAATCAAGGATTCATGTCTGTGGGATCCCTACCCCTGAACTTTGGAACTGGACACCAACTTCAGTTTAATTCAGAAGATGTTGTCCTTGACCCCAGACTTTGCTCATCATTCAGGAGACTTAACAACTACTATCTAAGTACATTGGGTCATTTGGTAAAACTGCCAGAAGGAAAAATCCAGGAGGTTTGTGGGTTAAAACCTTAACCTGATTGTGCCAAGAACTAGAGGTGACACATAGATGGTACCCACAGAGGAAAAGAGCGCTGGCTGGTACAATACGATCAAGACCCAGCACCTTAGAGGATTCGAGGTTGCTCAGAAGTCTGAGATGGAGAGCTTTGCCCAAAGAGGGAAGTTAGTACCAGGGGAGCAATTCTGCAATGCAATAAAACTCCAGCAGGTGGCGACAGCTTCCTTTGAATTCTCCCAAAACCACTGGCACACAAAACAGGAAGCAAACATTGTTGATTTAAGAATGATCAACAATGAAGTCTTCTTTTTCTTGTCTAACCCCCCCCCCCAACAAATCTCTCTGTGGCATCTCCTCCTAACTTACTAAATTCTCAGCTAGTAGCAACACCGAGACAGAAAGCAAGCCAGGGCTAACACATACTGTTCATTCACTGCTGTGGAGAGCGCCCAGAGGCTGGTAATTTCCATTCAGTCTCCAGCAGGTCACTGGGGACTCAGGCTTAGCAGCTTTTTCCAGCCAGCAACTCCTAGGTTAATACTTGCAGCAGCAGGCTTGCTTGACCAAAGCTGCTTTAGGAGCTTGGGAAAACAGCTTTTTGGCAAAACAAACGGTAGAACTATTAAGTATGAGATAATTGTTAGGGGAAATATGACCAGCCTTCACATCTTTTAATATACCTAGCACTTTATCTGTATTGATCTGCTTCTGCTAAGGAGGAAATTCAGAGTTTATCTACCTGTCTGTGCAATCAAGTGTGTTGCTGGACCTATTGTTAAATCACAGAAGCCCCTCTGGGACCCTGCCTCTTAGTTTCTAATTTCCGCACCCATGGCAAACATGAATAATCAGTGGGGTTAATCAGCACTTTATCTCCCAGGTGCTGTGCGTGTCCAATATCCTGAAGTTTGAACGGCAAGCAGACAACAGGAATTCCCAATGCTGGCTGCCAGGATGCTCAATATCAGAGGCCTGATAGAGCAAATCATTTAGGAGTCAGGAGAAGGGACATGAATATCCTGAGGCTATAAGAAGTCATTAAAGTTAGGAAGACGTGACTAAGCAATTTTAAAAGCAATGTGAATGGTCCATCCAGATGCCAGCCAGAGCAGGGGGAGGGCTCTATAGAGATTGGTCCAAAGCCTACTTACTCATAGAAAGTTGTCCATCCAGTTTCATCACTCTTTGTGGCTAGGAGTCCAGTGTTCCCGTCATAGGTCATGAGGCCCAGCTCCAGGTTCTGTGTGGACACAGCTTTGAGGCCTCCATTGGTGCCCACGGTCAGGGTGATGATCTGATTATCCGGCATGAGCAGGTGGCGGGGCATGCCACTGCTGTCCCTGCGGATCTTTAGGGAATTTCCATTGTTGTCAATCAACTCAGTGACATCATTGTCAGCGCTGTACGTGAAGTTGTACAAGTACTCCCCGGTCACCAGACTCACAGTGTACTGATGGATACCATCAGCGTTGAACACGTACAATTCCTGCTCTCCCGGAGATGCAGCTTCGTACTGGTTGAATGCATTAAGAACAGGTTTATTTTTGCTGACCGCCCTGATTCGAATATTCCCAAGGTCTGCAATGTAGATGGTGCCATCAGGAGCCACAGCTAAGGAGGATGGCGAGTTCAAGATGGCATCGGTGGCATAAGCATCATCTCCTGAATAGCAGATGCAATTGACATCATTTTTACAGTCGCAGTCCGAGGCTGCCCCGGCTAAGAGACAGATCTCCCCATTGGTGGTGACCTGGCGTAGGCGGTTGATCTTCTTCTCGTCTGTCTCAGTGATGTAGAGCACCCCAGTGTGAGAAATGGCGATGGCGCTGGCTGACTCCAGAGCAGAGTGGATGGCAAGTTTACTGAGTGAGTAGTCAATGCCAGGAACCTGGCAATGCATAGGCCGTCCTGCGATGATGCTGACCTGGTGATTCTCAGTGATTCTCAGGATGACATTGTTCTCTAGAACGTATAGGGAATTGTCCATGGGGTTGACGGCAAGGTCTGTCGGCCACTCCAGACGAACCTGTACATAACACAGCATTTCAAGAACAGCCTCTAATATATTGATTTTATGCATCTAGGAGAAAAGACTTAGTTTATAAACGCTTACTTTATTTTATATGTGTTAACACTGTCCCTGTGCGTATGATGGTACCATGTGTGTGCCTGATCAGAAGAGGACGAGGGCATTGGATTCCCTGGACTGGAGTTTATGGATGGTTATGGTTATAAGCCACCGTGTAGGTGCTGGGATTCGAACCCAAGTCTTCCACAAGAGCAATAAGTTCCCTTAACTGCTAAGACATTTCCCCAGCACCCACTTAGCACACTGTACTAGGAGTGATCATCATTTGCCTCAGTTGCCTGAGCCAGCTGCTTGAGCTGGCTGTTTATGATGGAGAAGAGGGGAGCATGTGACAAACTCTTCCTTCCACTTCAATGGTCCTGCCAGCTCTCTCCACTGTTTCTCAGGCTCAAATGACTAACCAGGGTCGCAGCCACCAAATGCGGTTGTACAGGTAGATAAGTGCGTAAGGGACCAAGACAATTCAGCTCATGCTCGGCTCCCCATGCCATGGATCAGAGAAGGCTGTGTTCACTTAGAAGAGACACATTTGTCTAAATTGCAAAAAGCAGCCATGTGGCTTAGAAGGTGGCCCTAGCCCAAGAACAGACAAAGAACAGGCTGGCTACGAAGCTACAACTTGAGTCTTTGAAAAGAGAAACGAACAGAGCCAAGTCAAATACATTCTCCCTCTGCAGAATTTGAAATAAAAATCTCAGTAGCAAGTTGTCAGTTTGTTGGGGAATTTAAGCGAAGACTTATGAAGGTTGACCAAGGGTTGAAAAAGACTCTTACAGTCACGTGGACACACGTGCAGGCTTCCTTGAATAAACGCTGCGCATTCAAGGAGCCTGCGCTCTCTGGCACTGGAAGAGACCTGATGAAACACACACTTTGGGGGATGATTGAAGAAGGCTTTGCTCTAGTAACTACTACACAAAGTGGAGGTTTAGATAGTGAAGATGCAATCATTCCAGATTAACAGGGAAGCTCTGATTGACATGTAACACTAAACCACACAGTCTCAAATCTCTGAGAATGATGGAGACGAGAGATAATTATACAGCAGCCCCTACCCTATAATCTGCCACTGCTGGAGTGTGCCAGTAGCTCTGCTTCTCAACAGAATCACCCTCTCTGCGAGCTCTCTTTCTCTCTCTCTCTCCCTCCCTCTTTCTATCACAAGTCTATTTCCCCTTTATCGGTCCTCTCTCCTCTTTCTTGCCCCATTCCCATTCCCATCCCATTCCCATCCCATTCCCTGCATTTCTTATCTTGATGTCTAGTTTACCTTGATTCTTCTCCAAACTAACTGAGATCAACATCTGCAGTTCATACTTCCAACTCACATAGGAACACGTGGGAACTGCAGGCCAAGATCTAGGAGTTGGTTAAGAATAAGAAATAAAGACTCCCACCTGAGCTACATCCATGCTGGAGTCACAGCTCAGTGGCCGGACAGCTGTGAGGTCATTGGAGCCCAGCAGGGTGGAGATGATTCCATTTTGGTCGACCTTCCGGATCATGGTGGCATCAACAAAGTACATGAGCCCATTCTTGTCCACTGCAATACCTGAGGAGGGAAGCATGGGGATGTATCTTTTTGGCAGGAGGATGGTTTGTGGAGGAGAGGGACATGTCCTACTTTGGACATGATGTGTTTGGACCAGGGACCTTACTGGGATGGGTGAGTACCCACAGAACAGTAGCTCTCAATCCTTTAGAGGCAAACATTTCTCAAATGCACTGTGCTGTGATGTGCACTATTCCCAGGGTGCTGGCTGTTTTCCTTCCAACCAATGACATCACCTTGAGCTGCGGGGGAATAAGCGCTGCAAGTGAATATGAATGCAGCCCTGACTCTGCTCTCTCCACCAAACAAGTTATTACCAAAGTTCATTACTCTAAAAAATTATTGGTTGTATATTACTCAAATACCCTTCACAACTAATTGTGACAATGAGGCTGAGAAACAACGAAGCTTTCAGCCACAAACTCCCAATCCAAAAATGTATCCTCCAGGAAGAATTCCCAATTAAGACTTGACTCCAATCAGCACTCCAGTGCCCCCAGGGGACTCTGAGCCCTAGCATTTCCCTGTCGCAGCAGGACTGATAAGACACAGACTGCAGCTTCTGTTTCTCTTGCGTTTTCATTTCAGTGCCCAAGTACAAGGCTTGGCATCCTTAATCCATGCTGCAGGCTGCTTGCACAGTAGCTAAAAATGCTAACAAGAATTAGACCCTGATATGACTGCTCCTTAACCCCAAGCATCTTTAGTCCTTTCAAATAGACACTTATCAATTCCAAGAACTCCCCAGGCCTAGAATCATGGAAATAATACCCTTTTTTTAAAAAGGGTATTATATGTTTGTATGTGTTCACATGTATGTGGACTTTAGAGGTTAGTGTTGGTGCTTTTTGCTTTAGTTTTTGAGATGTACCTGGTACCTGCCTATTTGGGGTAACCAGAGTTCCCTCTGTCTCTATCTCTCCAGAGTAGGGGTGACAGGCACATACCACTGCACCTGATTTTTTTTTTTTCTTTTTTATGTAAGTGCGGGGAACCTGAACTCTCATGCTTGTGCTATGTGAACTCTACTAAGTGAGACATCTATCCCGCCTGCCCCCAATTTAAAAAAAAAAAATCTCTGAAGCTCAAGGACTATTGATTAGAGTTGAGAAGAAAAACACCCATGGCAGGCAAGTTGTAAATCTCCGCAGCTGTCTGGAGGACGAAGATGGAGAAGAACAAGAGGAAGCTATTTGAGTTAAGTCAGCATTGGAGGTCAGCCACATGGTAGATAGGCAGGCACATGGCAGGTGGGGAGCTGTAGAAAAACAGTGAAAAATCCCAAAGTCTCAAATGGCCACTTGGGCTCTGGCCAGCCTCTGGAAGAAAAAAATCAGAATAAAAGAGAAAGGTAGTTACATCTTTCTGAGTTGGGGCTCAGAAAGGCTGGCAGACTCAACAGAACCTCATGGCAACTTGAAGCGACCACACTAGGGGCTTGGAATTCTGGGAAGGAAAAGTACATTATCTCATCAAAGGGCTAATTATTCCTCCTGTCCCCTTTAGCGTGGCTTACAGTGAACCCACCTTCCTGAGGAAAAGTCTCTTGGTCAGAAGATCAGATGGACCAACTGGAGACACTTAAAGAAGCAGACAAAGGCATGTGTTCTCAACCTGTGAGTGGAGACCCCTCTGGGGGTTGAATGACCCTTTCACAGGGGTCACCCGAGAGCATTTGCATATAAAATATTTACATTTTGATTCATAATAGTAGCATAATTATGGCTATAAAATAGCAATGAAAATAATTTTATAGTTGGGGTCACCACAACATGAGGAACTGTATTTAAAGGGTGGCAGCATTAGGAAGGTTGGGAACCACTGCTCTAGAGATAGACTGTATTCTTTCAGTTAAGAGAAAAAGCTTTCCCTCGCTGAGCACCCCTCTAATTCTTAATTGCTACAATTTTCATGGGTATCCACAACATGACAGACATCTCAGGTGCCTCAGACTTTGTATACACTGTTATCTAACATCAAAGTCTGGAACAGCGGAAGCCCCTGGTGGGCTTTGTGTCTTCAGCTCCTATAGCAGGCACTCTGACTGGTTGAGCTCATCTTCTGGCTCTCTGCAGCAATCAGAGGTCTCCAGGTACAGACTACTATTTTTCCATAAGTAGTATCTGTGGGTGGTAAAGTTTACTTTAATAAATAAATTTAAAAGCATCCACATATACCCAGAAGCCTCAGCCATAGATGATCTTAGAAAAAAAAAAAAACGATGTTTTAGATTATAAGGGTTTGCTCAGCTTGCAGTAGGCTCCATGTGAGGTTGAGGGGTGTCCTTCTGTGGTCTTTACCTCGAGGGCTCATCAGGGTCGCATCCACAGCCTTCCCTCCATCTCCACAGCGGGCTTCATCAAAGGGCAAACACTGTTCACCAGTCCCTGCCACAACTTCTGAATTCCCAGCCAGGTCTTTGGCTCCACTCAGAGACTTGACACGATAGATTCTGCGACTATTGGTGTCAGAGACGTAGAGCGAGCCAGTCACGGGGTCCACAGCCAAGTAGTACTTGTGTCCTGGACTGTTGCTTTAGGAGAAGCACAAAGAGAAAAGAAGGGACTATGCAGCTGGCCTCTTGGGTTGGAGGTGACAAAAATCCTAACAAGGCTCTTACCTTCTCTAGTGTTTTTCCATTTTAGTGAATTAGTGACACCCTGAGTTTGTATTTCATGACACCCAGGTACTTATGATTAGGCTTAAGCTTCTCATGTTATTTTGAGCTTCGAGGATTCCCATCAAACTAACAGACTGTAGCTTCATTTAACTGGTACAAAAGACCCCACTCCAGTCTCACTTTGGTGAGCAAAGTAGTCACTCAAAGCCAGCTTTTTATATTTCCCATGGGCTTAGCGTATTGTCTCATGGGATTTAGGAACCTAATCACCCTGTAACAATGTTTTCTTTTTCATCTATGCCTCCATAAGACCTCTAAGGTCCTGAACACTGGAGCAACCTGGAGTTTACTAGACTTGAGAAGACCAGCTCCCTAGAGCCATCCCCAACCCTTGGCCTTAAAGCTGATTGTTCCCTAATGTCTATGCAAATGAAATTGGCATTTAGTGCAAAGTATAATTATCTCGCCATCATGTCGAACATTTGCACTTGATTCTGGCCAAACCACTGTCTCACATCTGAATTATCAATAGGGGAAATGCAGCTTCCAAGTGCTGGGTTAACATCGAGACCACACGTGTGAGTCCTGAGACTCCCTACATGTTAACCCCTCATGTGTGTGAGGTAGATCAGGAAGCTGTGGGACCCCCCCATATTTCTTTCACCATGCCTCTCAGTGTCCTTCATGAGGCTGGTCAGAATGGAGCAAGACTCAGAGAACTGGCTCAGGATTAAGACACAGGAAGCGCATGACTGACACAAGCCCAGCTGTGGGTATTCCTTACTTGGGAAATGACAAAATCAAATCTAATCTTTGCTAATGGTCCTCCTGGCTCAGAAGTCTACAGCTCTCCCCGTTGTAGTGTCTGTTCCTCATGGTGGCTGGGACCAGAATGAGTGTTCACACCACTTCAATGCTGATTATTCAAATCCCCCCTTTACGGGGAGTAGTGGTGGGTGATGTGTTCTGGCCCAGTGGGTGGTACCCAGTGGGTACCTAGAATGAGTGCAGGCTCTTTTTGTCCTGATATGTTTTGATTATATTCTGGAATGATGGAAGGAGAGAGGTTAGGAGAGGTGAGCGGAAGGTGAGCATGTTGACAGTCAGTGTCAGGTATATTTGTCCTGTGGGCATTAGCTGGTAAATTACTAATTAAAATGCGATCATTTGGGTTCTTGCCTGATTTGAAAAAGAAAAAAAGTTAGGAAGCTATTTTTAGGAACTATTTGTGCATCGAGGCCATCTTTAATTCCTGCTTCACTTCAGGTTACTATTAAGACTGATAATTGAGCTGGAAGTCAAGGTCTTTTGAAAGAATGGGCTAGTTTGGGTTCTCTTCCTTCCCTCCCCTCTTCCTTTGTTTTCTGCCCTCCTCTCTTTTTGGCCAAGTAATTAGAGAATATCCATATATGCAAAACAAATTAGGGCAGAAAGGGAAAAATCCATGCTATTTTTTAATTAGATGCTGTACCCTCTTACTAAACGAACAGTAGCTGGCATGATCCTCAGGAAGATCAAGGCACTGCACATCTGTGCCTATGTATGAGCAAGATAATTAATTCTAGACTTTCTAGGGAACACGATCTGACGAGGCTTTTCCATATCTCTGGCATAGGAGCTGACAGGTGGGGATGAGGGGTTAGCTGTTGCTTGGGGAGACCATTCTTCAGATAGCCTGTCCTCTTTCTAACCATGATTCTCAGAGAGAAGTTCAGGAACAATGGAAAGCCATGCTCCATATTGGTGGCTGTGGCAAGGAACAATCATGGTTGGTCTATCAGTTTCCAGGAAGTGGGGGAGGCTTTAGAAGGGTACTTCTACTCTCTTAAAAATCTTGGCTGCATTGGGGTATCTATAACTAGTCAATTTTGGGGTTCCCAAGGTTACAAAGGCAGAGATTTTTTTCTTTTCTACAAATAGCCTTTCCTTTGAGCATGATGATACCAGATAATTTGATTCTATTCTTTATTCAATTCTGACTCATTTTCATAAAGAAGTCTTGTTGGTATTTTATGGGATGGAGACAGCATTCATTCTATGGATGAGATAAGTTGCCCCTCTTCTTCTTAAAAAAAAGTAAGAGCATCTTTATCAGAATACTCATGCTGCATCCAATTCACTGCAGTGCATATGTGTATGCACATACACAAGAGTTGTGCATTTGACATTTGAATTCTACCAATGTGATTTCAAACAACCTTGGATTACCCAGGTGAGAGAGATTCTTTAGACAAAAAGTACTTGGTCTGTACCCTTCACACTACTCAAGGGTGATTTCATAATAATTTTCAATGTATCTAACTGTTGGATTCATTCTGATCAGCAGATTGGCAATTAACTCTCTCTCTCTCTCTCTTTCTCTCTCTTTCTGTGTATGTGTGTGTGTTTAAATGACCACATATCTAGGGGAAAATCATTAATGAGTTGAAAATGAGTTTTTGACCCGTTTCCAGTTCATTAAAGCTTTTGTGAACCCAGTCCAGCATTTACAAAAGCCCGAAGTTTGCCTCAACTGTTTAGCCCAATTATGGACCACACTGAGCAGCCGGGACAGAGGTTCACTGAGGGTTCGTTATCTTGCTCTCACATCTCCCAGAAATTCTAATTACTGTCAGCTTATTTGGTTGCTTTTTGACTGCATTTCATAATTGCAAGAGCTTATCATATCCACAACACACAATTAGCACATAAAAAAGTTACTGTATTTGGTACATAAAAATATACAACATTACACAAAAAGCACAAAACAAGAAAGCAAACACAAGGAGCAAACGAACCATAGCAAATTATATGGGAAAGAGTTCTTCATCTTACCTATGTTTAAACTCTTTATTTCTTTATAGAAAGAAAACAGAAGGAAAAAAGAACAAACAGTTAGCTGAGGAATTGATGATAACGCAAACATAACATTTTTTTGTTTGTTTCTTGTATAAAGGGCCCCCCAAAGACAATCTTTTTCATTTTTTCCTTTCTAACTGACAGTTCCTGGCTCAATTACTTGAGAAGAATCCCCGAGTTTAGACTCCTCCTGGCCACTGGGGAATGTGCACAAGAATGCTTGGATTCTCTGACAGGCAAGGTGGCTGTCATGGGACATAGGTGGCAACAGGTGAGACAGGACTTCTGGCTGATGAAGTGATGGCAGATGGGTTGCATCTCAGGGGACAACACCTGTTGACTAGTAATGTCTGTGAGTATGGCAGTAGAAGGATTCTGAAGCCAAATTTAAACTCAAGTGTCAAGAACTCTGTGATTGATTTGTAATGTCTGTCCTGGGTGTGGAAGGAGTATAGTTACATTTGTGCAGCTGATTGCTATTAGTGTATTAAGGGCAGAGTCAGGACCACACAAAAGAAAGAACCCTGGCTTACACCAACTGCAGCACGGCAAAGGCTTTGCCATCTTCTGACTTTCCAAACTACTTCCTGCCCCTGCTCCATGCCTCTTTGCCCCTCCCCTGGTCACTTGAATGAGCAACATTCCCTTCTAACACATACTCATTCTTTCTTACTGTAGCAGCCAGTACTATGCCCATTCATAAATTCATAGGCAATACTATCCTCTTGTAATTGGAACTGGAGACTCTAGTTAGCACACCACTTAGAAGAGTTGGAAAAAAGGCTTGTTGCTTTTTCTGTTAAAGAACAAAAAGACATTTCAACTTTAGCAGGAAAGTGGTTGAAATGTAGCATTAGGGAAGAAGAGATGTAAGTGCCTCAAGTACGGAAATCCACTCCCAATTCCTGATGCTTCTAGGTCAACGTAGAAGGAGCCCTGGATTCTCTTTCCTTCCAGCTGAGAGAGGAGGCTTGGGGACAGGACAAAGAGAGTTGAGCGCCCTGATTCCTGAGGTGCAGCTCAAGCCTCTGCCGGGGGGCCATCATTAGCGGGAGGTTTGCACAAAGATTACATTTTTATATTTTATTCTAACGTGTTAGTTTTTGCAAAAAAAAAAAAAGTTAATTAAATGATGCTGATAACTCCTGAGCTCTGACTGACATAGTGCAATTTAAGATTCAGTCTGTAAAGCCTAGTGTGTCAGGGTGGCAGCCGGGAATTCTCGCGTCTATTTTATATTGCTTAATGAAAGTGAAATGCTATCTGCCACCAGTGGCAGACATATTTGCCTCTTAATTATTGCAATATCAATTCCATTTTTTTTTAACTCAATATTTTGTGAGAAGACTGGATGGGATTTGGGTCTGCAGTTCTGACCTACTTCTTTTCTAAGACCATCTGCTTTACGTTGATTACTATAATATCAATGTTGGGGGAAGAGGACAGGAGGGGAGGGGGGATCAATGCTTAGAAAGGTGTGGAGTTTGAAAGATCGTACGGATAAGAGTTTCGGATAAAGGATGAGGTCACTGTTCTTCCAGTTCAGGGCAGGCAACAAGCCAAATAACATCATCCTCTAGTCAGTCTGTACAAATGTGTATAGATGCCCCATTTCTGAGGGACAGGCTTAGACTGTGCCCATCCTCAAGAACACAGACCCTTCAGGTATACCCTTGGAGGGAAAAAACGCTGTCTCCAGTTTAAGCAGCTGAGATGGATTAGCATTTCACACTGCAGAGTCTCAGAGTCCTCTGCAAAGGCTTCAGGGTCTCTCCCAGCCTCCTCAGCCTGTCTCCCAGAGCTGTCATCACCCTGTCTTGTGATTTATGTGTGTGTGCTTGTCTTTTTCACTTCTTTGAGAATAGGATGAGACTTACACAGTCTCTGCATTGATGATACTTCAGAGAGTGCAAGGGCTGGGAAAATAAGTGTTTGAGTGAAGGGGGCATGGAAAAAGGTTGCTTCCCTTTGTCATGGACTAGCTGAATTCTCATGTTTTGTTCAGAAGTTTGAAGCTATGGACAGTTGGGAGCACTGTGGGCCTTTCCATTCCCACACCCTCTTTGTCCTCTGCTTTTCCTTTCAATAGAGTGGAGTTGGGATGTTCTAAGTATAGAGGCATTAATTTGGGGTACATTTAGTTTGGGCTTAGAGGGATATGCTTAGGTGGTTTGTAGTACCTTCAGCATCTAGCTAAATTATTGCAAGCCCTTCTGTGCTAAGAATGGCTTTTGGGATTGCTTCTGCCCTACTGTGCTGATGCATGTAGCATCTTGGTGGGCTATGTGTGAGCCACTGCAGAATCCATCCTTCATGGCTATGTGTACATCAGTGACAAAATGATTAATGAGTATCAGTTCAAAGAGCATTGCAAGAAAATGTGAAATGGCCAGAAATATTACAAAGGAAACTTGTAATATTAGAGTAGTTAGAGGTTTCTCTAAGTTTTGTACTTCTTACAACTAACATGTTATTAACAACCAATTGTGATCATGAAAGCAAGCTTTCTTTACTTTATCAATAATCTGAAGACAATTTTGATTGGTTATACAGGAGGAAAGACTTAACATGTCTGTTGTTTATATAGATAACAAAATCAGAAAAAATTCAAGTAAAAAAAAAAAAGAATTAAAGAGCTGGGTGTGTGGTGGCACTTGGGAGTTGGAGATGGAAGGATCAGGAACTCATGGCTGTCCTTGGCTAAATAGCAGCAAGTTCAAGGCCAGCCTGGGCTACGAGATACTGTTTCAAAACCCCCCAAACAACAACAAAAATCCCAAGACAAAACAAAACAAAAAGAAAAAACCAACAAAACAACCCAAAGGTAATCAAAGGGGTATTGGAATAAAAACAACAAAACAACCCAAACATCACAGGAGTGTAATGGGAGTCAGTTAATACAAAGCATTTGCATTTTGTGACATCATCTGTGCTTTGTGACACCTGTGTTTCCCGTGGCTTTCAAACAACTCGCCCTTTTGTTTTCTTTTTCTCATCCTAAATAATATTATCTCATCTTTTATGTTAGTACTCTCATCCAAGAACTAACCTGAGCTTCCTGAGCTCCCAAGTCCAGATGAGATCCAGGTTGGCCAAGGTAGTACAGTGGGAGACTGTCCTTCTCTTAACTAAATTTATTATTGGTATTAATTATTATCATTATTACCGTGTGTGTCTGTGTGTATGATGTGTGTGAGCGTAGGCGTGCACATGCCATAGAATGTTTGTGGAGAGGTAAAAGGGCAGCTTTCGGAGTTGATTCTATCCTTCCATGGTGGGTTCTGGGAAATGAACTTAGGTCGTTGTGCAGGAAGCACTTCTATCCACTGACCCATCTCACTGACACTTAGTTTTCATGTTCAATTCATAACTTGCTTATCTTCTTTTTAAAATTGCATTAGCTTCCAGCCTTATGAGCCTAGAACTGTCCTTGGTCACAAAGGGCTTTGAAGACAGAGCCAAGGGTTAGCCCAAATGGTTTGGAGACAGTGTGGTCACTACTATTCTGGGTAGGGGGTTTTGCTGGCTTTCCTTCCCTGACATCTTCACTGCTGACAGGAGGGATAACTAACTGGCACCTTCTCTAGCTGCAGTCACACTGTCTGTCCTCACACTTAGTGGGACCAACCCTTGTTGAACTGTCAGGTCAAGCTTGGCTTTGGAGATTCTGACTCCCAGCATCTGTTGCTCTTGCCCTCCTCCCCAGGCTCCTACTTTGTCCACACTGCCACCTCCTCTAGCACCGACACATCTAAGTTGGACAATTCCTCACCCTGAAGATGCCCCCTAGTGCGATTCTGCCGTGGGCCTCCCCAAAAGCACAGGAAGGTTGTCTACATGGAGAGTGACCTCTTCAGAACAAAAGCACACGCAACATCACCACTCTTGTTTGGAAAATGAAGAAGAATTTCAAACATTAGAGGATGTATGATGGTCTTATATCTATCAAAAGGGGCCACAAAGAGAGCTATTATAGCAGCGGTTCTCACCCTTCCTAACGCTGTAACTCTTTAATACCGCTCCTCATGTGGTGGTGACCCCCAAGAACAAGATTATTTTTGTTGCTACTTCATAACTGTAACTTTGCTACTGTTATGAGTCACAATGTAAATATCTGATACGCATATGGTCTTAGGAGACCCCTGTGAAAACCTCCAAAGGGGTCTTGACCCACAGGTTGAGAACCACTGCTTTAGGGAGCTACTGTCCCAGGACTCACTGTTATGCTGTGGGGTCTAGTTCTTAGGATGTTTTCAAACTGGGGAGCGAAGGATTTGTCTTTGAGAGAAATTTACTCTAAGATGTTAGTGACTGATGAATTTACTCTGCTCCAGAGGGTTTAGGTTGTCCATGGAACGGGTGGAAAGGGTGATAATTACAGGAAGGAAAAGCATCTCCTAAAGGTGGGTTATTAGGTTTCTCAGGGAAGTAAGTGTTGAGAAAGTATTGTTAAATCAAAGCACACAGGTAATAACCATTGTACTTGTCCCAGCATTAGAAGTTGCTGGAATGCAGGGACCTCTGGCTTGCATTTTTTTATAGGCAAAAGTGGAAGAACGCCTAGGGAGGACCACAGTAATACTTCAATAGCGTCTTGATTGGGAGGTGGGGCTCTGGGGTGGGTGAGCAAGGTAGGGATGGGTACCTACTCCAAAACGGAATCAGAATCGCTCAGCTGCCAAGTCACAATGGAGAAAAGACACAAGCAAGACAGGTCCTCCCTCCTCCCTCCCCACCTCTGCGGGTGGCTGTTTTGAAGAGAGGGGATTGACAGCCCTTTGTTTTCAGGGGTGTAGTAGGAAGAAAAGAAGAATCAAGCCACTGTTCTTGTAAAAGCTTAACTTCTAATCGGCTCTGGGTTGCTGACTGATGAAAGCAAGAACAAGTTTGAAGACAGTTAAAGAAAACGGGAGTGGAGGGGGGCGTGATGATAGCCCTCAAGCTGCCTGCAGTGTTACCATATAGGCATTCAGTGATTCTGGGCCGTTAGCTACCACCATGGGTATTGTGGGCTCTACAGTTTGAGAGCTATGGAATCAAAGGTCAAGTCCAACAAGACGGGAGAGACCTGTTCTTGAATGACAGGGTAAAGATGAACAAGGTGTCTGCTGTGCAGAACTACACACAAGCCTAAAGAGCCACACAGAAATACCAGAACCAGATAGTTCATGGCTCCAACGGGGAAACCAGAATGGTGCACTTTCAGAGGAGGAGGAGAAGTTTCTTCTAGGAAGAGGGGACGTCAGAGCAGAACTAACAGGTAGATGGGAAGAGACTGCCTAGAGTAAATGACTATGTCAAGTTGAGCCAACAGCATGAATTACGATTGGAGGTGGGGATGTATCAGGTCAGCACTGATCCAGCCTTGAGCAGGAAAAGCCCTGACAGAGGACAAAGTCCATACATGGAGGGTAACAGATGGCACAATAAATAATCCAGTCACGGAAAGCACAATGCTACCACCATCATCTTCATAGCCTCCTCCACGGCTCTCCAGTGCCTACAGCATCCCCGAGAAGAGGATGGCTGTCCTGGACTAACACAACACCAACAACAACACCAACAACAATGAATCAGTCTCAGGAAGGAGGCTTCCCTGGGGAGGTCTGGAGAAAGAGCTGTCGAGTGTTGGCTTACCTTCTCTTCACTGTGTCTCCTTCTTGCTCTCTCTCTGCTCATCTACTAGATACTTCTGCCTCTTCTCGCACTTCATGGCCTTGTGCTCTAATTCTGTAATGGTTTCTTTTGTTCTTCAGCTCAGCCTCAAGTGCATTTTTTTTTTCTCCAGGTGCACCCCTACCCTCAGCGGAGTTACTTCTTGAACCCACATTTTATCTCTCCTGTTGTCACAGAGGTACATGTGTGCCTAACACTAACACTCAGTAAACACCCTCCAGAGGAGGGAGCTGCAGTTATCCCAAGGTGGAGCTGCTGTGTCTCTCCCCACCCCTTACATTTTTAAAAAAATTTTTTTTTATTTTTTTATTTTTAGCCCTTACAGTGCCTGGCAGAGTTTTGACTCCTAAGAATATTTAGCAATAGCTGCTGGTGGCCAGGTCACTGATGTCTTTCCCAGCAGGGTCCATGAGGACACTGATCGTCAAATTGATTGGACTGAGAAGTATCTAAGAGATTAGTGAAGCACACCACTCGGTGTGTCATGAAGGTGTTTCCAGAGATGTTTAGGTTATGAGGATTCTGACCTAATGAACTGCTTAATCCATGGATGGATTAAAAACCTGGACAGACTACAGGAAGGTGAAGGCACTGTGGAAGGTGGGGCTTGGTTGGAGGAAGCAGGTTACTGGGGCATGTGCTTGAAGGCTCGCTTGCCCTGACCCCTCCTGTTGCAGTTCTGCTTGGCTTCCTGGTCTGTCATGGTGTGAACTGCTCTGCCACACCCTCCTGCCAAGATAGGCCGAGTGCTCTGAAGCCTTGAGCCAACGTTCTTCCCATTGAGTTGTTCTACTGGCTCTTATGCTCACGTTGATGCAAACGTGATGGACACAGACATTCCATGCAAGCATGACCTGTGGTATCTGCAATCTTTCACCAGACAGCTGAGGGTACTTCAGAAGCACCATCAGTCACTGGGTGGCTCAGACCCAAATCCTAGGGCTCTCTGTGTCTCTCTGTCTCTGTCTCTCTTCCTCTTATTCTTCTTCTCTCCCTCTCTTCATTCCTTACATGTCTGGTTTAACTGGAAGATACATCTCTACTGGAACTTGTCCACATCCCTTCAGCACTGCCAAACCACCATGACCCAAATCCTGGACCACTGACCGAAACAGCCTCCCTATGAAGTTTCTTGCCTGCATCCCCACATTCCTACAGTTCATTTTTCACACACTAGACAGAGCCATCTTTTTAAAAAAGACCACTCAGATCATATATCAATTACATCTCCCCTCTACTTCAACCTCCTGTGGCTGTCCATTGCAAAAGGAATGCAATTTACACTTGTCTACATGCAAGCAGACACCTGTCACTCGAAAGCACCTCCTTACCTCTCCGGTTCCTGTGAAGATGCTCTTCTGAGCTCACCAGCCCCCAGCCACACTGGACTTCTATGGGTTACTCTAATTAGCCAGGTTACTGGCTGGAAATTGATCCTTTGCATAACTTTTCTGTGCCTAGAATGCCTTTCCCCAGATGTCTTATGGCTGATATCATCATTCAGGGCCCAGTGCAAGTACCATCAGCAGGAGAGGTTCCTCTGACTATTTTGTGTGGCCTTCTTATTCTCCCTGTTCACCATGGTCCCTATGTCTCCCTCTGATAGATTTTTCCTTAAAGTAGTCGTGTCTATTTGAAATCATTTCTTCATTTTTTTTCACATGATTTAATTGGAAGGTCCCTATTGGATCACAAACACAACCTGGGGGTATAGTGTACATTCACCAGATAGTTGTTAAATAATCCCCTCTCCGTTATTTACGTCGTTCCCCCCTCTCTGTATACATCCTCCTCTGGTTAAGGAAGGTCTGGAATCAACTCTCTTTGCAAAGGCATTTTAAAGAGCATTTAGGCATCTCTGGTTTCCCAACACAGAGGAATCTGGTCTTCAGACTTCGTAGCAAGTAATGGCCAGGAGGAATCTTCTAGGATGGTAAGAAATGACCTAGTTAGGCCTGGTGCCATTGTGCTACATTGCATCTTAGTAAGTATATAGAGATCCAGAGGGTTTACTAAGGGGCAACACGCAGGGGTGCTTGACAAAACCTTGTGAATTAGGAAATGAGCACCAGTTGTCCTCATACTTTGATGTGTGTCTAAGACTGCTACTGAGCTTTAAAAGAATGAAAGACACTTGGTTCATTTCTCGATTAGGGACTATTTGTTACCTTTGTAGGTGAATTGCTGACAACTGCGTCAAATATGTGGATGGCATTTTATAGATAGGCAAAACATTTTTTCCCATCGAGAACCTCAAATTCAGCCATCCTCCACCCAGAGAAACTCAGGAGCAAGGGAGATCTAGAGAGCAGAAGTTTTCCTGGGTGGCCATTTACCGTAACTCCAAGATACTGGTCACATTTCGAGAGGGGAAGATGCGCCGGATATAATTGAAGTCGCCAACAAAGAGGCTCCCGTCGATGCCCACAGCCAGGGCCACAGGGGCCAACAGTTTGTTGCCTTCGGCAAGGCCGTTACAGCTGGGACAGGAGATGCTCCTGCGGCGACCATTGCCCATGATGCTTGTGATGATGGCAGGCTGTTGGGTTAGGAACTGGTTCTCCCCTGTGCCTTTGTGCAGTATTCCTGGGGGAGGGAAGGAGAATGGAGGGTCACACAACCTGGTGACAAGGCACTTCGATTGGTCTACTGAATGGATGGGAAGTGATAGGGAGAAAATAAAAAAATAAAGAAAAAGGAAACTTCTCCTTTGGGAGCATTCCCAATTCCTCATGATGCAGACAGACCAGCAATGGGAGGCCCACTCCCAAAGCTGTGATGTGGGTGGAATACAATCTGGAGGGATAACAGAAAAGGAATGATGTGGCACAATAAGGCTGATACACTGAGATTTTTTTTTTTTTTAAGGAGAAACCTATGAATTTGGGGGACATTTGATTTAAAAAAAAAAAAGCCAGAGGAAAGGGCTACCACTGAAATGTCAATACTAGAGAGACTAAACCAATCAATCAATTTATTCACGAATATTTCATTGTGCCAGGGGTGGAACCCAGGACTCCATGCATTTTAGGCAAACACTGCCCACCAAGCAACTTCCCTAGGCCCTAACATACCGCTTTTCACATTGAGGATGTGATGCTTGTCCAGGGACCAGCCGCCAAGGTTGGAAGGGTCCAGCTCAAACCCCTGAAGTAGGGCTGTCCTTTTCTCCCACAGGATGAGACTGGGGCAGGTCTCATATTCAAACCCAACGGACACTGTAAGACAAAGGGTTCGGGACAGAGTGAGAGAAAAGAGGTGATTGAGTACTCCAGAGCTCCTTAGCAAGAATGAGAACCCCATGTTTGCAGTTCCCCAAACTCCGAGAGGTGGCTGACTGCTTTGCCCCTGGGATTCCATCCTACGAAATACAGATTTTTGAGCAGAACTCAGCTTTGAAACTTTATGCAGTGGTTATGGGAAAACTTTCCTGATGAACTCCTGACTTTCAAAATGACCACAGAGACACGGAGGCAGGAGAAGAGTTATTTCAAAACCTAATATTGTACAAGTCTCTTCAGATGTGAATGGGAGGACGGGAGGTGGTTTCTGCCAGCCTGCTGTTCCCAGAATGCGTTTGTTATGTCTCATTATTTATTTGTCACTCATTAAGTGAAAGGCTATTGGAAACTTAGTTGCTCCTTAATAATGAGATTTTTGAGGGGTACAGCTTGTGTAAGGAAGAGTATTTTGCACTGCTGGTCTTCAGTGTCTGCAGGTTCTGTTTCTAGGAATTCAACTAACCTCATAAGGACCGAAAAAATTTAGGGGAAAAATAGTGCATCTGTACTGAACACATACAATCATTTTTCTGTGTTATCATTCCTTAAAGAATATACATTGTAAAACCTATCCAGAATTGATTAAAAGAATGTCGGAGGATGCATGCAGGTTATATACAAAATGCTATGCCATTCCAAACAAGGAACTCGAGCATCCACAGAGATTGGGTTGTGGAAACAATTCCCTTTGGATACCAAGGGATGACTGTGCACTCAGGATTCTCGAAGGTAATCAAGAGAGGCTGGCACCCATAGAGAGCAACTTGCATTGGGAACCAATGAGCGTCAGGCCCTAAAACCTTGTTGGTAAAAATCTTGTATTTGTCACATGCACAAATGGGAGAAGGAAACGAAATGAGAGAAAGGTTCATCGACCTCTGATTTCAGCCTGGTGCTTCATGTATTTCCCTCATGTGTACACGCTGTAAGTGAAGTCGAGGTTTCATGGAGAAATGTGGTGGGAGAGGCCAAATGCTGAGGTGCCATACATCTTTAATTGGAAGGCTGCTCTGGAAACCTGAGACATTGTTATAGAGCTGTCCTTAGTACATTAAACTCTTAACTATGTGTGTAACCTTTGGGGATTCTCTGCAGCTTCTGAAAAATCCTGAGATACGCAAGTGTCAATATGAAGGAAGGATACATTTTTTATCTTAAAATAACAACAAACAAAGCCACACTTTCATCCCTATGCACTTCAAAGCTTGTCCTCCCATACTGCCAATCATGACTAACCCAGTAGTCAGAGATTGCAGGTGCCCATTTTATGGCCTTGATACACTGTTTCTCACTGCAAAGAATTAGGGCTTGTTGAAGAAATGGGAGCAAGAAATGAACATGATGAGATTAGGCCACATAAGGATGCTAGATAGCAAATAAATAAGGAATCGCCCTCTATGAGGGTCATGTCAGAGAAGTCAGCTTGAAGAGACTCCTGATGACCACAGTCTGGACTTTCTGACCATTAACAAGCATAATGACTTCAATGGGTTGAAATATACGAGATATATTTCAGTGTATGAGTTCATAGTGTTATTTAAGAAAACATCCATTTGCCACCCTGGGAGGATAAGCCAACTCATTATACTGAAAACCAGGAAATAAGAGAAAGAATCACGTATCTGTCCTTTCTTGTGTGAACTGTAGCTCAAATAGCCAAATAGTTAATGAGAAGCCACTCCTGTATGAAAGTATTCCAGCTAATAGTGGAAGACGTAGTGACAGACTTAAAATATCATTCTGTAATCCTTGGTGACCTCATATACATAGAAACTGAGCACCCATGTCTGCCAAAATCTTAAGAGACACTTGCCCCACCAGGTTCCTCTTAGTTGAACAGCACAGGGCAGGTTGTCCTGCCCAAACCAAACACCAAATCCTGGCCAGAGAAAGACTCAAGATCCAACCATCCATCTACGGGAGTTAGACAACAGCAACACACAACCAACCAGTAGACCAGACTAGAGATTCTATGGGCAGACAACTCTATTTCTTCAATGACTGAATTATACACACAGGGAAAATCAGATTAATTTAGAGAGAGACATAGAAAGTGAGATTAACTAAAATTCTTCTTGCATTTAAAAATTTATTAGTTTGTGTGTCTATGAGTATGTGTGTGCATGTTTTATGCTAATGTGCTAATGTGGAGGGCAGGAAACAATTGGTGGGAGTTGGCATTCTCCTTTCACCCTGTGGGTTTCGAGACTTAAACTCAAGAGCCCTTATTGCTGACCCATCTTGCTGACCCCAATTAAAAATTTCTTTTTACAAAATTTAAGAGAAAACAGCCATTATTTGGATATTGTTTCAAGCAATTGAAGTATTAATATTTTATGATATTAAGGTGACAATTGAAATTTCTTTCTTTCTCTTTCCTTCCTTCCTTCTTTCTTTTGAGACAGGAACTTGCCCAGTGTTGCATAGGCTAGCCTCAAGCTAGTGATCCTCCTGTCTCAGAGACCCAAGTGCTGGGATCACAGCTGTGTACCACCACAGCTGGCCACCAACTGAAATAATGAACAGTTATGGGTTGTTTGGTGATAAGAAACTGTGGTTTTGTGATAATTATATTGTTGGTATGATTTCAATGTGTTTTTAGACACATATGTTTATATCTCCCAGATGAAATGATGTGATTTCTGGAATTTTAGAAAAATATATGATGCAACAGAATGAATTTGAGGATGGAGAAACACAATTCAGCATGATCTGACTGCTGGAGCCAGGGAGCACAAGAGTGGGTTAGCATGTTATACTTTGTGATATTGGCTATTGATTCACGATAGGCTAAACCAGATATAATACTCCTTATGAGCCAATGTTTTAGATTAAAAGCACTAGGGACTCCAGTAACTCTACTGCTTGAGTTACTGACATCTCTGATTGATGAAGCCGACTAGTAGGGCATATCCTGGATATCTGTAACCTGCTGGTTGCATTGTTTTTTGGAAACTTTAATCTATGCCCCCCCTACCCAGCTGTACATGAAGCTTGTGATAAGGTCTACTTGGGCCATTGAGTGGTTACCGAAGGATTTGTCACAATGCTCTCTGCACAAAGAGATTGCCTGATCAGCACTGTCACTCTTAGTGAACATCTGTGAGTTTTCTGGTCTCTTACTTTGGCCATGTTGCTCACGGTCTTTGAGAATCACTAATCTGGGGATGGAAAGATTATAAGATACTTGATCTAAACCACCAGCCAGCTTTCTACAAGTAGGAAGAAGTGTAGTACACCACTGTGGTGGCTCAGCAAGGAAGAGATGGGGAGGCATTTTCATATGTGGAAACCCTGCCGGACCTCAGCAGAGGGAATCACTGCCATGGCAAGTACCAGCCTGGACAGTCAAACCTCGAGTGTCTCAGCTCGGGTGTTTTATTGATTCCAAACTCCTTAGGTGTTCTATTGATACCAGGAGCAGATCATAAGCAATTAACAAGCCCCACAGAAATCTAAAACCTGCAGACAATACAAAAGGCCAAGGCCTGTGAATCCCTTTTTCCAACGGTGCACACAAAACAATTATTTTAAACACAACTACAAATAAACTTCCACAACAAAGAAGCTAGGCAGATGCCAGCCTGTAGCTCAATGCTTCATACCTAGAGAACCTTAATCTGAGGTCCATCTTTCCCAAGGGTAAGCAGCCCAAAAGGCAAAGCCTGGAAACACACAGTGAGGCTCTCAGATCTCCCCAAGCCCCAATTTCTTGTTCTCAAGGTACGTGCAGTAGCATTTGCAAGTGTGCTCTCTGGATCACGAATCAGTCCTGCCCATCTCTCGACATTCGTCTCCTTTGACCACTACATCCCAGACGTTGTCTCCCCCGAGTCTTCTCTCTGTCTGGAGTTCCCTTTTTATGATTTTTCACATTGTTCCTGTTGGCCAAGTCTTCAATGAAGCACTACTTTACCAAAGAGCTTCCCCGGACTGTTTATCCACAGCTGCCCCTCCTCTCAGTATGTACTATTTGTATTTATTTTATTTATTACTCGCACTTATAATGGCTTATCAGTCAGTCTTTTTTAATCTTGGTCCTCCACTGGAATGTAAGGCACCTGGAAGAGAGATCTTGTCTGTCTTACTGACCACTGTGTTTTTATTTACTTAGAAGAGTGCTTGGAATATATAGAAACACACCCAAAGCCATGAATGAAAAGTGGTTGAAACCAACACATACCAACAGCGTCTGAAAGCCCGTATACCCTTTGGCCATAAGCATCTGTCTTGTCCCAGATGAATGTGTAGGCCAGGTTGGGAGATGCCTGGAATGATTTCTGGAAGAGATGCCCCTCTACAGCAACCATCAAGTGAACCCTGATGAGGTTCAAGGGCACTGTGGACTGGGTCATGGTGATCTTCAGCAGTGACTTGTACCCTGCAGTTCTGGAGCTTAGATAACGGAGCTTCACATTGGAACCAGGGAGCTCAATTTCTTCATGAAGAACCTGGAGGGGAAACACATGGCTGATCTGCTACATCAAACACACCCCGGCAGGTGAGCTGTGTGCAAGTCAGCTCTGCTGTGAGCTGCCTCCCTCACCGAAGCATCGTGTTTTATGTGGGTGCATGAACAACTACTCATGGCTGAGAGAGAAGCAGAGAAAACCAACCCAAACTTCATCCTATGCCATAGAGTGAAGGGACTGAGGTTATGATTTTTGGACTAATAATTATTCTTGGTCACTGTTGCGTTTCTCTAAAAAAAAAACAAAAAACCCACACTGTTGGCAAAAGATGTAAATAAGAACAGCAGGCTTTATTGCTAGCTGCATGCGAGGAGGCCACGAGAGGCTGTAATTATATGAACCTGCAACTTTCACTGACAATTGGTATAAAGCAACAGGGAAGCAGTAATGTAATATGCCCTCTGTCGTAACACCGATGTAGATCATTAAAGCGCCTCTTATCATGTATCTCCATGACTTAACAGGAATAAAACCCAATTTGTAGGTGTGTTGCACATATGTATGTTGTTTTTATTTTATTAAAAGCTCCCACGACTGCCAAAGTCTTGAGCTACTATCTGAAAACATTTGGAATGTCCAGGAGAGATCCAAACCACCCCCCTGCAGCAGCTATAAATTCTACATTTTGTTTCTCCGCTTTAGTATTAATTTCTAGCCTACTTGGGGAGATAGAGGTGATGGGAGGAAGTTGGCAAGTCAGGTTTGGTTAGGGGAATATGGAGAGCATTTCCCATGCTCTGGCACCTGTCCCTACCTGGGTCTCAGGCACAATGGGGTTCGCTGCAGGGGAAGCACTGAAGAAGGTAGACAGAGGGGAGGAGATGATGATCGGATCAGGCCGGACAAAGCCGCTGAGGTCACAGCTGGGAATGGAGTTCTCCTCAGTCTTCATTACCAGGGTGTCCATGGCATAGAAGCTATTCCATGGCAGCCACACTGTGCGTTCCTGGCTCATGAAAGGGGCTCTCTCAAAGTGCAGAGTCAGGGCGGCACCCCCATTGGCAATCAGGTCAAACCTGGGGAGGGGTCAACAGGGTCATTGAGAAAGGGAGATTCACCTTCAACCTCCTTGCCTAAGAGCTGTGGGAGGGACAGAGCTTGACAGGTAGACCAGCTAGGCTGCAGCTTGCTAGTTATGCAGCTCAAGGTAAGTAAGTTACTAACCCACTCTGAGCCTATCAAATTCACCTACCACTTACCTATCAAGTGGGAATGATGGTTTTGACCAGGACAGTGTAACAGATAATGAGAGATGCTGGTGAGTAAGTATAGAGTAGGGTAAGCTAAATCCAGCCTTCCGTCTGTTTTGGGAACTGGTAATTATTTTGTGATTGGCACACTTTTGCTTATGTGTCGTCCTCCATGGCTGTGTTCCTGCCACAAGGAGAGTGCTGAATCATGGCAACAAAAGACACATGGCAGCAGAGTCTAAATGATTCACTCTCTGGCACTTTGCCGAAAATGCTACCTGGTCCTGGAATAAAGCATTCAGTGCTAAGGCCGAGAGACATTCAGCAGTAGTGCGATCAGAGTCATAGGTGGTAGGCAGGGCTCATGAAGACATGGTGCCATTCTCTGCTATTCTAGCAGAAATGTAGGCAGTGCTTCAAACACGTTCCTGTTGGCTCCTCAAGAGCTAGACAGACATGAGCTGCCTATAACGTAAAGCTCTCCTCAGTTAACAGAAAGGGAGGATGTGTATAGAGAGACCACCCCATCTTTAAGATGCACCCAACTGGACTCTCAGGTGTGTTGGGGCAATACTGTTTCTGTCTTGCTCACCCCAGAATCTCTACTGCTTTGTGTCACAGTAACATCTCAGTAAGGATGTACCGAATGTAAATACATGTGTCACATGTTTCACCCTATTTTGGTTCCATGTCTGGTGATTTTTAATGAATATACAATGAGTGAATATGGTGCACAGGAACATTAAGGTACATATCAGAGCATACAAAGAACAGCAGTTTATCCTGGAGTTAATTTGTTTATGCATTTGCCGGCTATTCATGATACTAGAGACAGTTTTACATTTGATACACAAGGGTGTCAAAAGTTGTGAATCATACCTGCAATCTTGGAACTTGGCAGGTTGGGGTGGTAGCATTCCTAGTTATAGGCAAGCTTGGGCTACACAGTGAGATCCTGTCTGAAACAACACCAAAATGCCAACAGGCTCAAAACTTTACTGATCCTAGCTGTTCCTGTTGCTGTGAAAGAATCAGCACAAAAATTTGTGGTCCACACCACATTCTCTAAGGCTGTGTAATTTCTAGGGGTATTACAGATGCATCTTGACACTGGCATGGCTTTGCACCCTGAGGAAAGCTGAGGAGCTGGGATCTCAGAGCTGGAAAGATGATGTGGGAGGTAGATTTGAGCTGTAATTAGTCAGGAAGCACTTGAGAGGGATGGAAGAGGAGAAGGAAGGGAGAGACAGGGACCAAGAGACTCAGGAATGATTTTGTAAATCCTCTAAAAGCTTTTTAATAAAGTGGCTCAACTATGTTAACTCTTCCAGAATTCTGGCCCACACCTATAATTCTAGCACCAGGGAGGCAGAGGCAGAAGGAGTGCTGCAAGTTCGAGACCAGCCTGGGCCATCGAGCAAGACCCTGCCTCAGAAATAAAAACATACAGGAATACAGACAACCAAAGTGGCTAGAGATACAGTCCAGTGGCAAAACGCTTGCCTAGCACATTTGAAGCCTGGAATTGGATCTCCAGTACAATGTGAGCCCACTTCCAAAATAAGCAAGCAAGCAAGCAAGCAAGCAATCAAAAGCCCCTCAAATAAAAATGCAAAAACTAAAGAAGAATGCTGTTTTCAAGCCAGGCATGGTAGTACATGACTAATCCTAGGCCTCTAAGACCGAGGAAGGAGAATCACCACAAATTTGAGGCAGCCTGGGCTATTTGGTAAGACCAAAAAATAAAGCTGGCCTCTAAGGGTGAAAAAGGACCAAATGCCCTCTGCCTGGGGCATATTTGCTATTCCAGTGCTTCTAAGAATTTGGCCACAAAGTGCATGTGTGAGACACCAGACTTCTAATGAATGCACATGGCCTCACACTGATAACGATTTGACTTACTATTTTGCAAATTTTCAATGGCACAGAAGCAGGACACATTTAGTAGCCAGTGGCTTTTGAATTGTAATCATTTCCTGGACGGTACAACACACTATTACAATTCAGGGCAGCAATAGCAGTGAGCCCCAATTCCCAGCGGGCCATGCCACCGCCAGGGTCATGCTACAGAACTCTGTGCTGCTCAGTTTTGGGGTATCACACAGTGGGCTTATTAGGATGATGAGGGCCATCTGCACTGAGGGTTTGAGAGTCACTGGGCTCTTGGAGCTTCAGTGTAGGTGACATGAGGGTGGGTTGCTGTGGGATGTTAATTTTTTTTTTTTTAACTGACTGCATGACTCCCCTAAAACATCGAAAAGAAGGCTAGACTCTTTATCAGAAAAACAGAAGAAACAGTTCTTTCTCAAGGAAGCAGCCATGATTTCCCAGAGTTGATTTTTTACAGAAAAAGCTTGCCTTAGATTTACAGTGACATTTTCTATCTCTCTTTGGAAGAGAACATGTGTGTGTGTGTGTGTGTGTGTGCATGTTCAGACCAGAGTGGGCGTTTCCCCCTTCCTATGGACATCTTTTCTCTCTTATCTTTTTCTGTATCTTTTGACTCTATGCCCAATGGATTAAGGAAGCCACGGTGCTTTCATCTTGGTGGGGGCTGAATGGGTGTATGTTCCCAATCAGAAGATAATAGGGGAAGGTCGCCTCCTTCACACAGCAGGGTGACTGCTAAATGTACTTAATTAGACTTCTCTGATTACAGCCCACCCCCTCAAAACTGTATCGAAAATAACACAACTCCTAAAGCCGCAGATGAAAGCAGAAGGGAAGCGCCGCGGGACACTGTCGTGTGGATTCCAGTCACCCTGCGCCGCCTTTGATTCAAAATAGGAGTTAGCTTCTAAAAGCCACCTTCTCTTCCTTTTTCTAGAATTCTACCCACCCCTGGCACACAAGGAGCAGCGGTTACCTGACACGGGGAAAGGAGGATGATGGCTGCCGGCCACCTTGGAGCACTGGCCTGTTTGTTTTCTGGTTAGAAAGTCACACCCACAGTTATGACATGTCTTTGGGGGAACCCTCCCTAAAGGTCCGGGCAGGTGGCCATTCCAGTGTACAAAAAGAAACTACTTGTTTCGAAGACAATGATGCCATCATTTCTTTTGTGTGGACACCAGGGGACTGAGTAGGTACTGCTCTCACAGAGCTACTTACGTGCCATCCTGGCGAGTGATGGTGTAGCCATATTTTGGGTACTTGACAAAAGACACATTCACACCAACCAAAGGAGTCCCATCTGTGGTTACTACTTGGCCTCGGATCAGAGAAACCAGGCTGAGAGAGAAAAAACACGGGTGCGTGAGGCACAGGCAAGGAAACAGAGACTCGAGGCTTGCTGGGTTCCCCTTCCCTACAGTGGCTGCTTCCTTACTCTTGCCTGGTACCCAGACTGGGAGAAGACCTTCGACAGTAGGTGCTGCCTACACACAGGTGTACCTGTGTGAAGTATGGGCAAAAGGGTGTATCTCAGTGCTTTGTTTTGCCTAAGCACAAGAACACAGGCATTCTGGGATGAAATCCCTGGATAGTGCTGCCTAGTCCCCGGGCTGAGCAGTGGAGTCTCCTGGGCACATTCCTTTAGCCTTGGCCTTGCTCCATTGCTTGGTGTCATTTGGCTCTGTTTTGGCTTGAGCTTCAGGCTGTTCCTCATCATTCACGTGTGAGCCTTGGCCTGGCACAGAGAGTATTATGCCTGGATGAGAGCTTCCCCATCTGGCTGCTCATTTCCTAATTTGGCTTTGGAGCAAGGCCATGCTACTCTTCTCTTGGAGGCTGGGATGTCAGGGAGTACAGAGGAACACACAGAGGTTTGCTAGGAGCCCCCCCTACCCCCATACACACCATGCTTTGCTATCCTCAAAGATCAAAATTTCTTACATTCCACAAGAACCTTAGGAAAAGAGAATATCGCAGGTTTTGGGGGGTGCGGTGGGGTGGAGATATTTTAGAATCTGGATTGCATACAATTACAAATTTCTCTCCTATCATAATCCTGCTGTCTTGGGAGAAGAGTGGCTAAAATGCCCCCACCCAGGTGTTATATAATACTCTTCTCTCTCCAGACAACAGTAACTAGAATTTTCCCAAGCATCACAATTTCTAGCTCTCTGGGAAATCCTATGAAGCCAAGGAGCAGCTACAACCTGGGTTGATTTTCCTTCCCTGAGACGTTGAGGCCCAGGAGTCCCTCTGTTTTCCTATTCTGGAATATCTGCATATCCATAATGAGATATCTTGGGGATAAGACCCAAGTCTAAACATTCAATTCATGTATGTTTCATATACATCTTATAAACCTGCCCTGAAGGTAATTGGATACGGTATTTTTAATAACTTTGTGCATGAGACAGTTTCACAGGATGGGATTCTGTGCTTGGAGAGTCATGCTGGTGTGTGACAAGGGCTGGATTTTGGAGTATTTTGGATTTTTTTTCACATTAGGGATGTTCAACCTTTGCTGTAAACAAAGCCCAAAGCTGGAAAAATATGTGTCTCCTGTCCCAGAATTCTTTCCTTCATGAAATAACAGGACAATCAGAAGCTCCATATTTGCTCTCAGCTCTGAGCTGACCACTCTAGTTTTTCAGCTGTCCCATTGGCATTGGAGATAGGGTGCTATATGGTGAGAGCAGACAGCTCTTGAGGCTCCCAGGTTCCTGGGCACACTCCCAATTTCTGGACTAGGTAATGGAGCTGACCTGCTCTTTGCCAGAATCTTGTCAAAGACTTTTTGGAACAAGCTTCCCTCACCATCCCAGGTGTCCTGAAAACTGGAGAGCTGCTGTCTCTAAGCATCTCTTTCTATTAGCAATACCCCCCACTGCTTAACTCCAACCCTTTGATGATCTGGGGGTGTTTAGACTGTTCCATTGACAGCTCTAATTGTCTGCCACTGGCTGCCTAACAAATGAATCCCACTTTTAGCTGGTTCCAACCATAGTGCTAGAGTCTTTTGAAAGTGGAAAACTAATTTATGAAAAGAATTCTTTTGTTCAATTCCATTTTCTTAGCTCCAACTAAGATTCCTTTAAGGCCTTACCAGACACTATTTTAAAATGGAGGGTGCGTGTTGATGTACCACAAGACACACGGTACTCGTAATGTGAAAACAAAATTGGGAATATGTCCCACCATGGCTGTTTCTCCCCCCACCCCTGAAACTATCATTTCTTTTAAACCCACCTTACAGCGTAAGGCTTTGCCTAGTGTTACAAGGAATGAAAGGGGTTCAACTCTCTGTGATCTCTCTTGCTTCTCCACGTCTCCATTGTTGCTGGCTTCCTATCGTTTCTAGGCAGCCAACTTGCAGAAAAGATTCAGCTAAGACATGCTATCGGTTCATTTCTATTTATGATTATTGATGTGTAACAATTATCACATTATCTAGATAGTGAGGTCTGCTCCACAAATTACAGTGGTGGAGCCAGAGCAGCTTGGTTATTTTTGTCTGCCATTATCTAGGGGAACGCCTTTGTAGAAGTCTTGAATTAAGTTCTTTTTTATTCCCAGCTCTGTCCTTCATTATTTGCCAGACACTAATGCTCCGAGCTTCACATGCTTACTGAACTTCACCCCATGTCTTGGAGAACTGTTTTGTCCTGAATCGTGTATCCACATAGAGATTTTGGAGAGTACTGCCTCATCAAGCTCACAAACTGTTTCCTCTACAGCAGTGGTTCTCAACCAGCCTAATGCTGTGACCCCTTGGAACAGTTCCTCATGTCGTGGTGACCCCCAACCGTAAGATTATTTTTGATGCTACTTCATTACTGTAACTTAGCTACTGTTATGAATAGTAATGTAAATATCTGACATTTGGATGGTCTTAGTTCACTCCTGTAGAAGGGTTGTTTGACCCCTAAAGGGGTCTTGACTCAAGTGACTTTTCTTCTCTCAGGTCTGTGCACTGCTTCAGACTACCACATACTTTTGGAGTTTCTGCCTATCTACGCCCTCCTTCAGGATATCTTGAGGAAGTGGTAGTTCCTCATGGGAAGATTAAGATGGTATCAGAAGGGCCAGGGAGAGAAAGAATATGAAAAAAGAGAGTATCAGTAAGCGACTGGCTGAGGACAGACACTGAAATGCTAAGTAGGAAGAGCATAGAAACAGACAGGTTATTAGCAGTGTTTACAGCCCAAGCAAGCTTCATGAAGTGAACCAAAATGCTACAGTGGAGAGCAAGTCGGTCAGAAGTCTTCAAAGAATGGTGTTCCCAATGGAAAGGAAGCGCTCGCAGACACTGTCTCACAGCAAAGACTTAACAAGCAGAAGAAACGCCTTCTCATTTTGGTCAGAGATTTGGATCTATCTCTCTCCCTGTCTTGTTTCTTCCCTCTTCCTCTCCCTTCCTTTCTTCCATCCTTCTCTTCCCTCCCCTTTCTTTTATTTTCTTCTTCTTCTTCTTTTTTTTGAGACAGCATCTCATTATGTAGCTCTGGCTACCATGGAATTTTCTATGTGAGCCGGGCTGGCCTTGAACTCACAGAGATCTGCCTGTCTTTCTTCTTGAATGCTGAGACTAAAAGACATGTTCCAACATGCTCAGCCTGCCTGCCTGCTCATTCTGTCTCTCTCTCTCTCTCTTTCTCTCTTTTTCTTTTAGTTGAGATGTTTCTCTTAAAATAAATAGTAGCATTGCTACGTGTTATATAGTAATATTATGTTAGTTTTTGCTAATCAAGAAGAAACTTATTGTGCCCAGTATGATACAGTTAGGAGCTCAGGGTGGAAACAGAAGACCAAGATCATAGTCTCTTCTGAATCATCATTTATTTTTCTAATTTCTGTTTAGTAAAATCAGGACCTAAGGTGACCTTGTGAAGAATCCTCATATTCAAAGGCACTGCCAAGGCAATGTGTCATGGTGAGTGCCTGTAATCCCAACGCTTGGGCAGTAGAGACAGGAGGATTTCTGTGAGTTTATGTCTAGTCTGGGCTGCAGTCATGGGCTTCCTTCTTTCTGGTCCAGTCAGGGTTATAGAATGAGAGTCACTCTTGATTAATTACAAATAAATACATAAATAAGCAGAGTTGCCAAACACTGGGGTTGTGTAGCTTTGCAGAAGGTTTCTGTGGGGCTACAGAACTGCTGCATTTCTGCCCAGCCTTTTCCATCCCAACCTTCTAGGCTCTCAAAGGAGGGATGAGAACATGACCCCAGCCGTATAATGTTTTCTCTCCAGAGTCCAGTGAGTCAATTTCCAATAGAATCACCTATGAACTCAGGGGCTTCTGACTTGTGCTGAAAGAGAAAGTGGGGTGAACAGCTCATTTCCCCAGACACTTTTGAGCCTAGCTCTGTCATAACAGAGTCTGGGAGAGCAGGGGGGAGGCAAAGGCTATCCCAGAGAGGGGAACATGTACTGTGTTCTAATGTACAGTTGGGTTGGGTGGCTATAGGAAACCAAAACACACTGCCTATTGCAAAGGGGTAAACAGATTTTTAAATATTTTCAGTACAAAGAAATAATAAATATTTAAGGTGACATATATTTGAATTACTCTGTTCTGATCTTCAGCCAATGTATACACAGATCAAAACATCATACTGCACCCCATAACTATGCACCATTAATATGTGCCAATCAAAAATAAAACAGGGGCTAGCTGAAATATCTCAGCAGGTAAAGGTGCTCAATATGGAAACTGATCACCTGAGTTTGATCCCAGGGTTAGAAGGAAGATGACATAGCGAGATGTTTGAAGGAGACATCACTGTCTTACTCATGATCCTAAATGTCTAGAGGCTGTATGGAGGAGGGACCAATGAGCAGTCTGCATTTCTTCATGTGAAAGAGCAGAGAGGTGGGTTAGGTGCCCCCAGGAGGACTATGCCACTCTTCCCCACAGTCGCATATACCTGGGCATCTGGATTTGGCCAGGGAGTCAATCACGTATGTTGGCCAAGGGTCCCCTGTCCTGCTGGCCCTCCTCTTACCCTAATAATCAACACAGTGTGGAGAGGCCAGAGGAGATGAGATGGGAGTGTGTCTCATGGCCAAACCTTCCCCTTGTTCTCTTCTCCAGGGAGCAGTTCTGACTTGCCCTGGCATTAATAGATGGTCAAGTTGACTACAAAATAAATCTAAAATTTGGCCCCTAAATATGCATAAACTCCAGATTACCATCTGAGAGTGAAAGTGAACTGGAGAGAATGATGTGACTTGGGATGAAATGCTTGAACTAAGCACCTTGAGCCCTCGAGGGCATTCTATATGGGGTTGTGTGAGCACCGGAGACAACATGCGTAACAGCTTCTTAGGTGCTCAGTAAATTCCTATAACTGGCATCACCTTGACTTTAAGATATCACGGATGATAGGTTATGTTATCAAGTTAATAACAGCTTTCAAAAACACTGCATTGAATCAACCATTTCAGTAACGTTCAAACAAAAGCCATTCTCAGAGGCATTAAAAAGGGGATTTAAACAATGACAAAGTGTCATAAAAGAAACGATCACAAAAATCATATCAAAACTCAGAATCAACAGGTATCGTTATCAGGTTCTAGGTGGAAGGTGGTCCAATCCTGCAGAGCAACCACAACTGTACTCTAGGCGCCCCTTTCAGAGTGAAGAAAGGATCTTCAGTGAGCTGTGGCAATATGTTGCCCCAATGGCAGTTTCCAGGAAATGAGTCCATGGAAAAACAGAGAACTTGCTGCTGCTCTACTAGAGAAAAGAGTAGGCACCTGACTAGCCCACAGAGGTAAAAAGGCACCTACCTGCTATTGAAGGGATTGTCTCCAGGAATGATGTGGGTGCTATCTTTGCCTGCCAAGAGCTTGATGCGATCATAGAAGGACTTCACTGCAGGCCAGTCTGTCTGGCCTTGCTGAATGATGTCCAAGGGGTCCCGAGACCCCCGACAGAGCAGGCTGTTCTGACAGGCTGACTGCAGGCAGCAGTCAGGGTCCAGGCAATCCACCAGGCCATCTGGAAGGGCAGAAGCAGAGCCAGGGTCAGAGCGCCACATGGCAACAAGCCACTTGGAGATGCTGAGATGCTAACACGTTTGTTACCATCAAACTTTCCCATGGGCCTTAGACTGGCAGGTTTCAAACAGCAAGCCTTGTATAATTGCACTTCCCCCACACAGAGAATAAACAGTGGAAGAAAACAGCTGAAAATATCAACAGTGGTTTCTCTGATGTGGTCCTCTTTCTTTGCTTTCATTACATTTTCCTAAAGTCCCATCGTTTCACTACCGCAAGCAGGTATTATTAAAGCGATTGGGAATAAAACCCTCAGGTTTGCTTTTAAATAGCACAGCATAAAAATCACCCAGAGACTGTTTCCAGGGCCTGTGTGGACTGCTATACACTAACCAGGTGTGGGATTCTGTCAATCTTCCTCCCTTGGAGAAAAGCATTCCAGTCCTCCACCCCCTAAACCTGGGAGGGAACTGTTGACGAGATGGAGAACTAGGTGCTGAGTGTCACTTCTTCAAGGAAATGTGGAAATGGCCCTGTGTGGCAACCAAAGAAGTCACTTCCATTCTGTCTTCTTGAGTAGGACACTCTGATTTATTTTCCTAGACTCCCACTCTTCCCCCCCTTTCTTGGGCTGATCCTATTCACTAACCTACCATGCTTCACACATTTGGAGTGCTGTCCACATGCATGCTGGGAATGGAACAGTGAGTCCAGGTGGTGGGGCCCTGTGGAAGGAGCTGATGGTGCAGCGGGAGAAACAGACAGGATGACTCACATTGTAAAGCTCAGCTTAGGGGAGGCCTCTTTACTCAGAAAACCTTTCTGATGGTGCCCCTGGCTAGGTAAGCGTTTTGCATCGTGGACCATACCCCCCCCCACCCCCCAAGTTATATGCTGACATTCTAAACCACAAGGAGAAGGGGCTTCAGGATGAAAACCTGGAAAGCTCTCACGGATGGTTCCAGTACCTTTATAATGGAGACCTTGGTGAGTTTCTCAACTCTCTTTCTGCCCTATGAGGACACTGAGAAGGAAACAGGCTGTCCTCAGACACCCAGTCCTCCAGGGCCTTGACCTTGAACTTCCCAGTCTCAACCATAAGAAGCAGATGCCTACTGTGTAAGCCACACCAACTGAGGTGTTTTGTTACAGTAGCACAAACTGATTGACTTTCCTAGGTGTTCCTGTATCTCGGGTCCTCAAAGAATGGCTTGCCTTAGACTGCCTCAGGCCTCCCCAGAGACAATTCCCAGAAGCAGGTTCTGGAATCTGCACTTCAATCACGATTCTTAGGTGATTCTACTGCACAATACATTTTAGAAGCTATTGTTGACACTAACTTCTTTATAAGGGAATTAATGACATCTCTATGCTTGCCTCCCTACCTGGAGAAGAACTCAGTGAAAGAAGGACAAGGCCTTATTAACTTCTACGTTTATACCTCATTTAGCATCCGGCACAGAACAGGACGTTCAACAAATGTTTGAACGACTGAATGAGTCAAATTCCTCACTGAGAAGGCTGAGGAGCAGTGTTTGCTCTTCAGAATTCCATATCGGAATGAACTTTTTGACTAAGCACATGGTAAAAGAGCTTGAGAATAACTTAGCTGATGCCTAGCAAGGCATTTTTTTGGGGGGAGGGGGGAAGGGGCAGGGGAAGGGGATATAATTAGCAACATAAAAGTATGCTCTCCAATCCTGGACTGCCATGACAAACACTTGTCCAGGACTGCTGAATCAGAGGGCTGGCTGTGGGCTTTAAATTTACAACAATGTAACTTTTTTTTTTTTTTTTGGCATTCCCCCTTTTCCTTTTGCTTTCACTAATGAAACTGAAATATGTAATTTTACCGAAGTTCCTCTACAATTTAGCAATTAATGTACAATTATTTTAATGCATTACTTTCTTTTTAACAAACAAACAAATTAGGAGGTTGCCTGTTTCACTCGGCTTTAAATTACCGAAAGCAGCTTCTCGCTTTCCATGTGGACAAATCCTGCTTGTGCGCCTCGTAACACATTTAGATTTACAATATTTTCCTCGAAAATGCAGGAGGGTGGGCAGGCAGGCACGGTGTAAATTTAGAGGCTTTGAAAATCAAGCCTCTGAACAGCTCAGCCCTGCGTGCTAGCTGAATGCGAGGCTCCCTAGAGCCAGGGAAAGCAGAGGCCCCAGAAACAGCGCTGGAGAACGAACAGCCTCTCGGCAGCAGGCTGATCTAGGAACATAGCCCTGGATCCATGGTCCGATTGTTCGATCTGGATTCAAGGGCCATTGACAGAACAAGGAGGGAAAGGGGAAAAAAATAATTGCATTGAATTCTGCCATGAACATCACGTCCGTGGACTGCCGCACTAGACAGAGGGAATCTACACAGAACGCCTGTTTCAGGTTTTAAAAATAACCCGCTGAGATCCGCACTTCTATTCAGCAGCCCAGAAGCTTCTCAGGTGAGAAGAAACCCACTGTTGTTAGTGCTATAGATTTCTTTTAAGGTCGCTGGCCTCTTCCCATTAGGAGCCCCATCCATCTCTGGTGGCCTTGCCCTCCAATAGCTGGGAAGGGCTTCTTCCTCCTCCAGCCCATTTGCCATCCACCCCACATTGCCAGCTCTAGGACGAGTATGCGGTCGGGCTCAAATAATACCAGGAAACAGTTTCCTTATTAAACACCTAGCATTCTGTCCCTCCCAACCCCCACTGGCTGGCTGTCACTCTTCCTGGGCTTGCCACTACCTTCAATGACCCTCCCTCTGCTTTGTTAATACTGGGTTTTTAATCTGAAGGCCCAGTCTGGCAAAAGATGGCCTATACACATCAGCAATAGCAGAAGACAAATACAGAAAAGAAAGAGAGAAAGAGAGAAAAAAGAAAACAGATAAAAATGATCTCCCCCCCCCCATTTACATTTCTCAGGGGCAGCATTTGGGGTGCCAGTGTTATTAGGGCAGCAGCATACACCATGCCTGTAATGACCTCCTCAAGCTATGTGATCACTGGCTGCAACCCCCAACACTTTCTGACGACACCGTGAACTTTAAATTGGCCTTCCAGTCTCCCAGTGGCCTGTCAGTCATGAGAATCGAGAATCGCATCTTTATGCTAGCAAGCCCCTTGGATGGAGTCTGACATTGCAATCTTCAGTAAATTACCCTGTCACTGACAATCTTGCAGTTATCTTGCAAACAATCAAGCAGGCAATCAAACCACTCTGAATTGCCGGTTCAGGACCCGAGAGGCCAGGACGTCTCCATCCAGCAGGGCAGGAAGCTGCAGGCCCTCTGATGACACTGTCCCATTTCTTTATTTATTTATACACCTACTTATTTGTTTGGCTGCATTTCTTTTTCCTGGGAAGGGAAGGGGTGGTGTTGGGAGAGGCTTGCAGAGACCCTCAACAGGAGCTTCATTCTGACTCAGCAAGTGAGGCTTCCCAGGCGGCCCATGGTGTTGACACATCCGCTCATGTGTCCTCATCTGCTTCAGTTCACTCTGTGAAATGTGGCCTCGGAGCCCCATTCTAGGTGCTTTCTGTCAGAAGTGAATCACAACTTTGGCTGATTTTTCTATGCACATATATCATACGGTAATCGGATTGGCATTTTCAGGGAAATGTGGATGTGAAGAATCTTTCTGGGAACAAGATTGGATGATTTATTTATTTATATTTTAATATTAATTTAGTTAGTTCCAGTTACACCAAGGCCCATAAAAATCACTTAAAAATCACTTTTCTCTTATTGTTGTTTTGATGTAGGGTCTCATATAACAAAGGCTAGCCTAGAATTCACTCTGTATGTAGCTGAGGATGACCTTGAATTCCTGATTTTCTTGCTTCCATCTTTCAAGTACCAGGCTGCAGTTGTGTACCACCATATTGAGCTTAATTCTTTTTTTTTTTTTTTAAAACATCACTTTTAATAAAGAAAATCAGAGAGACTCTTCCGTGACAATCTACTAATATGAAGTCTTTGGTTAGAAGTCCAAACAGAGCAAGCCACACACCCTGTACAGATCTGGAAGTAAAAACCTGCAGAATCAGATGGATTTGGAGATGTATTTCATTTTCCTTGGCTTCTTCCAAGTTGTGCAAGCTTGGGAAGACAAACAACTTTGAGGAGCCTTAGTTTGCTTGTCTCTGAAATTGAATTATCAGTCTGGGCATGGTGGCACATGCCTTAGTCTCAGCACTCGGGAGGCAGAGGTAGGCAGATCTCCGTGAGTTTGAGGCCAGCTGGGTCTACATAGCAAGTTTCAGATCCTCACTCAAAGATGAAGACAAAGAGGAAGTAGTAGTAGTAGTAGTAGAAGAAGAAGAAGAAGAAGAGAAGAAGAAGGAGAAGGAGAAGGAGAAGGAGAAGGAGAAGGAGAAGGAGAAGGAGAAGGAGAAGAAGAAGAAGAAGAAGGAGGGAATCAATAACAACAGCAACAACAACAACAGAGTTACTGTAGTGTATATGCTGCAAAGTTATGAGATAAGGAATAGCTAACTTGATATATAGAATACCCTTTTATTATATAGCACACATTTAGCAAATTCTAGGTATTACCATAAACAGAAGTTTACTGAAGTTTTATTAAAAACTGCTTATAAAAACTGGACAGGAAAAGTAATAAAAGTAACACTCCTTTCTACTTAGAGTCATTCATTAAGATGGGGCCTGGGCTGGTTAAATCTTGGTAAGCATGCTAAGTTCTAAATAGTGACAGGTTAGGAATGGCTAACAGTGAGAACAGATGCTACAGAGGAAGCCACGTTTTCATATCTATACAATTTGAATCTTCACAGCAACTTTGCAAAGAAGAGTAAATCAACCTTGGAACTTCAGACTGGGTACTTGAGTCTCAGATTGGCTTCTGTTCAGCTGCTGTGGACAACTAACTGCCTCGGGCCTTTCAATTCCCTCATGGGCCAAGTGGAGATCATGTGAGAGAGTGCTACTGGGAGAATTAAATCAGCTAATTCTCAGCTGGATCTGGTGTCCATATCTGTGCCTTAAACTAAACTCAATTAGAAATGAAACCAAGCCTACAGTGCTGACATCTGTACTGGGCACATATAGATGAGATCCTGTTCCCAGCTAATGTACCTCTACTCTTCATATAGCATTACGTTGTAGCAGAAGTCACCTAGAGATGGTTCTGGCAGACCTGTCTAACCACTGCTCTGTGAGTTGTATGCAGATGGGGACAGCTCTCAATGTGTTCAGTGTACACAAAATCATAAATTCACTTAAAATTGCTTGTGACTTGATTGCCAAACTATCAAAGATGAACTTTGTAAATTATGTTCCAGGACAACGTCAAAAGCTGGACACCCCTGAACAGGATTCAGATGTGAGGAGGTTACCATGGAAACATGACACTTTCCCCAAAACAGATCTGAGCATTGGGGACTTATTATCTGTGGGGTCCTGGAATAACCCCCCTGTGGATACTGAGGAATGACTTGTGGCATTTGGAACAGCCTGGTACCGTGAATACTTAGGGATTGAACTGTCAGCACCATTGGCATCCTACAGAGGAAGAAACTGAAGCTTGGAAGGCTGAGTCAGTCTTAGTCAACCAGCTAAGAAGCAGCAAAAGGCAACCAATGATAGCATCTCTATTACTGGAAAGAGACGCTTCCTCACTAAAGGAAGTCAGAAGACAAGGTACTTGGCTAGTCACCCAGGGAAATTAGAGACTTAATCACTTCTGAAGGCCTGTCTACTGCTCCAGCTGGGAAAGAATTGGGCTGGTTGACCCGAGCACCTGAAAAGGGGACAAACACGAGAAACAAAGTGCTTGGGAATTCATCCCTAGAACCAGGTTGCCGAGGACCACCCCTTCCACTCACCTGTGAGATGCAAACCATCACACTAAGTTGACATGTACCTTCTGCAATGGCTGCAGGCTTGTGTCAGCCATCTCCAGTCCCTATTTACTTTGCTCTGCTGGATTGTCAAAAGGGCACCTGCATGGTCTAGAGACTTCAGCTCAAACCCTTAATGAATGCTTACCGATAAAGATGAGCTCTGGTTGGTGACAGGAGGCCCCATGTATACAGGGGAGCAGTCAACATTTGGATAATGCAGAATTGGTAAAACATGTAGTGTATCTTTTTGCCCAAAAAAGGCTGCCTATATCTTTGACTTGTGCCTTTTAAGGTGAAAGACTCTAGGATGTGAGGATGTTTAATTTCATTTAATCTTCTTTTTGATCTTTGTAAACAGGGGCTTTGGGAGAATCTGGTTAGAAGCGTTTTCTCTAGTTTTGTGGCACCTTTTTGCTCCCTGTATGCTGGTATGTACATGACTTCTTCTTTGACCTGTATGAACCATGTGGCTTTCTTAAACATTAAAGGCTTTAGTAAACCTGCGTTTACTTGTCTCGGTTTTGTTTCGGCACAAGGTAGCACAAATTGACCTCAATGGCTCAGTGCAGGTGCCATGGATGCTCTGTGAATGTCTACATGCAGCCCTGGCTGGAGCCTGGTTGAAAGTTCAGATTCTGAATGGGCAAGGTTTCGTGGTTAAAGGCACGTGCTGCCATCCTGATGACTGAGTTTGATTCCCAGGACCCACACAGTCGAAGGAGTGAACCAACCTCCATATGTTGCCTTTTTCTCCACACATGTGCACACTCATACAGGATAAATAAATGTAAACTCTAAAAAAAGCTTAGATTTTACAGTGTAACCTACTTTTTCCAGACCACGGTTTGAAAGGATGTACTACTGCCCACTCATCAGTCTATCTACCCTATTCACTGGGTCAGGAGGCTATGTAGAGGATTGGTTAAAAACAGGGCTTTGAAGAGTACAGACTGATGCATTCACAGGGTGCTCAGGAACAGACACAATCAATTACAGTAGGTTAGAAATTATAGTCTCCTCTACTGGGAGGTATTGGCTGGGGAAAGGCCCCAGGGAACTTTCTGGGCACTCTACACATTTTTGCTTCTCATCTCGGCCAACTAGCTATACAGGCAATTTCAGAAAGTGGTGGTAACGATGGTACCTCGCAGCAATATGGGGTGATCAGCCAAGATGAGATGTTCAAGAGGCATAGGAGAGTGGGAACATCTGGTCACATCCTAAGGGCGTCGGAATCATTGCCATTTCCTTTTCTTTGTCTTTTTTATGTTTCTTCGGTTTTTCTAGGCAGTAATGGTTTGTTTACCCACACAGGGATTGGTATTTACCAATTTTTCATTACCCTTAAGACAAATACAGCTAGTTCGGGTGACAAGCACAGGAAGTCTTTGGGGCAATGATGGGGAGGTGATGGGAGTTAACGAAGCAGTGGGAAGAAGGCAAGAGGCACTCAACTGGGCCAAGAAGGAATTTGGTGCTTTATTCTATGATGGGAGCGAAGGAGGAAGTGGGTGGAGTGTCTCCTGAGTAAGGGCCTTGACAAAGACCAAAGGTCCCCTCGTGGAGTTTCAGGGAGATGGTAGCCAGGGAGTGGATTTTACCTTGGAAGATACTTACTTAAGTTGAGCTTTCATCCTAAAGTACATAGGACCTCCAACATATATATTTTGGCTGGTCCTCTGTCTATTGTAAGTAGAACTCAGCATTGCTATGGCTACCCAATCCCTATGAGACTGCAAGGGGAATACTGCTCCCACCAGCAGAAGCTGTCTGTGGCCGTTTGGAGCTGGGGCTGGCCACTCAGCGCTAGGATGATGCACTGAGGCTGTCTGTACAACAGGCAGTGAGAAACTTGCTAAGAAATATCAGTTCCTCACTGGAGCCCACAAAGTAAGCAAAGGCTGGACAGAAGCTTCCGTTAGGCATCTTGTCAGCTTTGGGCGTTCCTGCAGCCACGTTGGAAACCAGAAACAAGGTGACTGACAGAGGAACATCTGTGCCATGGGATGAGAATTTTGTGTGCACACTGATGAGCCAACAAACCCTCAAATGATGGCAGTTATCTAAGATGGTGATCACAAAGACAACTTCCTTTAATTACCCCTTAGGGCTAGAAGCGAAATGACAATCTCCCAGAACACACTTTGACCAAGACTGTGCGATTGTGTACAACACTCACCCCACCTCCGTTCTTCCTCTATCTAGGCCTAAGGCTCATGTGGGTGCCACAAAGGCAGACCTCTGGCTGTGGAACATCTTCATCTGTACTTTCCCTTATGCTATGTTGTTTGGCTCCTTTACTCATCGTTCACCACAAACTGCCTCCTTACTTGGTATGTTGAGCTGTGGGGCCTGGCCCAGCCTCCTGGGACTCCTGGAGTTGCTCCTGGAGTTGTGGCTAACACTGCTAAATCCCAGACTGACTCTTGGCACCTGATTGACTTTGCATGCATAAAGAGTGGGTAATAATGGTAGACATTTCAAAGGTATCTTGATGGGAGCTGGGAGCTTACACAGGGTGGTCCTAGACATGCTGACTCTGGATAATTCCTTAGAAATGCCCAGAAAGTCTCTGTAAAGCCACAAAGATATACAGTACCTCACCTTTCCCTGACTTGTTCATAGTGGCACTGGATCTTGGGCCAGTTAGAAAAAAAGCAAATAAGCATAGACTCTTGGAATTAGAACATTCTGGCTTTCGAAGCTGGTCTCTATTTACTGGGCTCTTTAATACTGGGCAAGTGAACTCACTTTCACAATCTATAGAATGGACTTAAGATAATATCATCCTCTACCTTGACATGCAGAGAGCTATAGGATGGGGCCCACATGAAGACCAACACACAGTTCTATGAATGACTCTTCTTAATGATATTTTCTGCTCTTCACCAGAGAAGGGCATTGTTCCATTTGCATTTTCCCCCTACATCTGCTGACAAGTTGGAAGTGAGGGATAATTGAAAGTTTTCTGGCTTGATGTAACTAAGAAGTGAAAGGTACGGGCAAGGCTGACTTGATTTAACCTGGCAATATGAGATTAGTTCTTCATTGCCTCTGTTAGGTCTCCCGCATTGCCAACCTTTGAAAGCAATAGATTGGCTGACAGGTTGCTCATTTGGAAGGTTTCGCCTGCCATTAATACCCTGGCTGCCTGATGGACCGTTGTTCCTCGGGCGGCCTGCTCTCCCTCCGTGGAGCACGGCCATTCTTAAATATTGCAAGGAGACAGTACTTGCGCTCCTGGAAAGCCTGTTGGAATTTTTCCTCATACTTCATGCCAATTCTTTGTGTCAGTCTCTGAGTTCCAGGGCCAAAGAGCCTTGCCCCAAAGCACCTTCAGCTTTTCTTATGACTTAGCAGTGGAAGATCAGTCAGGCTTGACCAGCGATCTGGCAGAGTGGAAGCCTCATTGCAGGCTGCTTTGCCAGCTTTCCCGTTCCAGAGGAGGGATGTGGGAAAGAGAGAGCAACGTCAGCTTAGAAGAGCTGCAAGGCTTGCAAGGATCGGCCAAGGCAAGGGTGTGACCCAGGCAGGACTTCACTTTGCCACGACTCTAGCTGTGCCTGGAGGCCACCTGGGGATGTTTCTCACCTCATTAAAGAGTTCATCCACTTTATTGACTTATTTTGGTGAAGATTCTTTATCAGACAGTAAACAAATCCCTCCCTCCAACAAAACACAGACACAAACAAATTCTGTTTGGGACTCTGAGTGGGGCTTGAGAACCTATACAACGTACAAGCTCTCTGGTGATGGGGACACTTATTCTGAGCACCAAGTTTCTAATATCTGTAATCTAAACCAGCCTTGCCCAAAGTATGGTCCGTGCCACCTGGCCCGGAGAACAGGCATTTGGACTCTTGCTGTTCCCTTGAACCTACAGAACTATTGAGATGGAGACCAGGGATCTGTGTTTTAAGGATGGTTTCTAGGTGATTCCTGTGCTCATTAAAGTTCAAGAGTCCCTTCCTTGAGTTACTGCAAAACCCTTTAGACATCTAAAGATGTACATGCAGTCCTGGGGGTCTATGCTATCTTTTCCAATCTGGGTCTCCTGTAGGGTATTCTCAGGGGTTCCCTGAAACACAGAAATGGAGGTGGTGGTGGTGGTGGGGCAATCTATGTTCAAGTACAATTTGGGAGACATTCATTAAACAATATGAAACTAAGTGCTCACCGCAGAACTTCTCAGAGCCCTTGATACGTAAGTACACACAACTCTTTAATACCACAGTGGAGTCGATAGCCTTTGGTGATGGAGGATTCCTTTGGTTCAGACATGGCTTTGCAACTGTGTCCAGTGTCACATAACCTAACAGCACCTGAAGGAATTCTGCAGGAAAGGGGGCCCTGTTCTTAGAAGGCCCAACCAAACCTCCCTGTCCTCTATGGTAACAAGTAGCATCTCTGTTCCCACTTGGCTTTGCAGAGGGTAGTGACAAGGTCCAACACAAATTACACTACTATGACAAGAATGACCCTTGAGGGGAACTGTCCTCTGCCCCTATTCTCTTCCTATCTTCTCTCTGCTTCCTGGACACACTGAGGTAACCCTGAGTGCAGGGGCCTAGTGCTAAGTGACAACATCCTGGGGGCCGCATGTTGATGAAGCATCACAAACTCTCTGATGCTGTGATACAGAACATTGTTATCTGTAAAGTTCATGCAGTTGAGTTACAAAGCAACTGCGAAAAAAATCATAATGTTCTATTTATGTTTATGACTTTGTGTTGAGCTGCACTCATTGCTTTCCTCGGCTGGATGAGAACCCATGGCTGTGGTTCATAGGCCTGCACAATGGGCAAGTATGTTCTGTGAGAGCTTATGGAGAGCTTACAAGGTGTCAGGCACTGTGCAAAGTAGTTTCCATATATTCCTGTGTGAGGGCCTAGGATCTTAGGCATCAGTGCTATCATTTCCAATAGCAGAGCAAGAGACCTAGAAACTAGTTAAATGACTTGCTGAAGGGTGAGGCTGGGTTTGAACAGGGTTTGTTGCTCTCTAATACCAAGTGTTACATGGAGCTGCTATTTGAGGCTGTGTTTCTCATCAAACACCCCTCCCTTCTTGGGAGTCACTGTGCCACTGAGCCATGCTTTGAGCTTGCTTCTAGTCCTTGTACCTAAGGCATGGCTAAGTCAACTGGAAGACCAGAGATTTGATTACACATTGTATTGGGCTATGGACTACTTAGTCAGTCTTCTACCTCAGGTCTTCACTTACAACCAGCTTACATTCTGACTTGGTAGGTAACCACTGGGGTGACGACTAGCTGTTCAAAATCCTCTATATTTTCCCACTCTACACCATGAATCTTCCATTCAGCCATGATCGCTCACTTACGTTCTTCATAGCTGGGCTTTATAGTCGCCATTTTAGCAGATGGAAAAACCGAGGCTCAGAGAGCAACCAGGTTCTGCTCGAGTGCACAAAACTGCTTAGTGGATGGTGAATGATCTCCACACTGGCCATGTGCTTCCACAGCCTTGTGACTTCTACTCTTGATTCTTAGAGGAGGCTGGGAGGGTCATAGCACAGCAGTGTTCCCTTTCAATGTTGAGGCTTCAGTAAACATCCTTAGTCTCTCATTCTTCCTTCTCTCCTCCCTTCTTTTTCTGTCCCTCCCTTCCTTATTCTACCCTTTCTTCTTTCCACTTTTGGCTAGCTGACTTCTTTCAACCCAGAAGCAGCTTCTAGAAATGATCTCATTTGATCAGTAGTTCAGCACCATGGACAAACCCCGACCCAGCGCATGCTCACCCCTGTTAGCCTGCAGCCATGTTTGCTGTACCACAGGGGCTTCCATCCCGGCTGCGGCTGTCTACCCCTTGACTGTTACAAAAGCCACTGGCCACAGAGAGCAGGGCCTCTGATCCTATCCTTCCATTTCCCCAAGTGCCCGCCCTCTGCCCTGCTGTGCCTGGCCTCTCCCAGCCACCCTCCTCCCAGCCCAGCTCCTCATCAGCCTGCGTTTCATAGAGCCTGTTGACAGGTCAGACAGACGGAGCCGATGGCCACGGAGCCTAAGTTCAGCAGGGGGTAGTAGCCTGGTGGGGTGCCAGACAGTGACCTGCTGGGTCCTTCAGAAAAAAAAGGGGCTGTCACAGTCAAGGCTATGGAGCAACAAACTGGAACAGCTACTTTCTGCCTGAGGGGAGACCTAGGGGTGTCTGTGTCCAGGATGGGCCTCAGAGTTGAGCCTACTGGGGCATGATGCTTATCCTCCCGTGGCATGAACACACTTTTGACTGCAGGCTGAGAGGAGGGACTGAAAGAACTAACTTAACTGCTCCCTTCCTATGGACACCCGGCACTGGACGCAGAACTCTTGGGATGAACTCATTTCATCCTCACGTCTTCTTTGTGAGGTGGGTGTCAGGAGCCAATACTGTACTGCCAGTTATGACTGTGGGATCTGGAGACAGGTGACATGCGTCCAACAAACTGACTGTGTGCAAACCATTAGCTCTGCGGCCTTGGGCTTTTTACCTTATTCCTCGAAGCCTCAGGTTTTTTTTTAATCTATAGAATGGTACTAACAATCATATAGTTTGGCAAGGCTGTCACAAAAGATTAAGCCTTTTATCAAAAGCATTTAGTATACAGCAACCAGTTGTCTCCACCTACTTTATAGCTGGAAAAAGCCAGACGCAGAGAGGTGAAGACTTGTGGGAAGCATGCAGGGATTGATACAGTGGATCCAGCCTCAACTTCCCACCATGCTGTGCCTTGCCCAATGAGATGAGCTTGGAGATCTCAGAGTCAAAGCTGTCCTAAGTACTTCTGCATTTTTTCCCCAACTTAATGGATAATTCTGGCATTCATTAATCATTTTTTTTTTTGTCACTGTAAAAAGTACCTGACAAACTTAAGGAGAAAGTATTTATCTTGGCTATGTTCTCAGACTATGATTGGCTTGCTCTTCCATTATGGGCCTGTGGTGAAGCAGGAGAGTGTGGCAGAACATAGTTTTTTACCTCAAGGTGTCTGGGAAGCAGCAAAGAAACAGAAAAGGGCTGGCAACAAAGTACAGTCCCTAAGAACATGTCCTATGTGGTCTACTTCCTTCAAGTAGGGCTCTACCCCTTGATAATGACAGCGTGTTATGAATCCATTATTGGACAGATCCATTGATGAAGGCCAAACCCTCATAACCCACTCACTTGTCAGTCAATGACTGGCTCCAGCAGCTGAAGACCATGCCTTTAGCATATAAACCTGTAGGGACCATTTTACATACAGACTGTATCAACCTTCACACCAGGCTCATGTCCCATAGGAAGTCAGAGTATATGATGAGGCAACATTGCTAAGAGCAATGAGAGCAATGAAGCACAGTACAGCCATGTACTGTGTCTCACTGAAAGGAAATAATGAATCTTATACTTGGATTTTCTTGCATTAGGAAAGTGGCTTCAGTGGTATATAGTGACATAGCTCTACTGTTTTTTGGTAATGATTTTTTTTTTTTGAGAATTTCATAATACACTGCGACAGTTTTTTTTTTTCCAACTTGATACAAACTAGGGAAACCCGAGAAGAGGGGACCTCAGCTAAAGAACTGCCTCCATCAGGCCCACTGTGGGCAAGTCTGTGGGAGCATTTTCTTGTTTGATTATTGCTATAGGAGTGTGGGGCCACCCTGGGGTAAGCAGTTCTAGGTTGTATAAGAGAGCAAGCTGAGCAAGCCACAGAGAGCAAACCAGTTCCTCCATGGCCTGTGCTTCAGTTCCTGCCTCCAGGTTCCTGTCTTGACTTTCTGTCTGACTTCCCTGGATGATGTGCTGTAACCTGTAAAGCAAAACAAACCCCTTCCCCTATATTTCACTTGGCCATGGTGTTTATCACAGCAACAGAAACATACCCAGGACATGCAAATGATGCATTTGGATCCTATGTACCCCAGCTCTTCCCCTAACACCTCTCAGATCCACCCCTTTCACCTTTGTGCCCTTGATATCTATTATTCATTTATTTATTTATATTTATTTATTTTATAGCCCACTGACTCCAATTTGTTCTGCCTATATACAAATGGGTGCGAAGCCACCCAGTGAAAACTCTCTCTCCTCTAGAAGCCTTCAACTGTCAATGTCTCTTCAGTGAGGAGTGGGGCTTAGGAAGGCAGCACTACTTAAAGCAGTGATTTCTCAAAAATCCTAACATATAATTTATTCATCCCTGAACAATCTACTAAGTGAAAGCAACTGCTTTGTGGGCTTCTCGTGGAGGCGAGTGTTCATCAGTTCATGTGGCAGAGTCTATGCTGACACACAAGGACCTGAGGGCATAAAGCTAGACTCCAGATGACAAGCAAAGGGATGTAGACTAAAATCAAGGGATTGAGAGGGCTCAGACACTGAGGGAGGCAAGGTGAACTAGCAGAGGACGGTGGTGGTGAGGACTGGCAAAGGGAAGGGAGCCAGGAATGGCTTCCAGGAAGACGTGATATTTAGGTAAAAACTTCGTGACGCAAGGACATAAGTCATGGAAACATCCGGAGGAAGAGCCTTCTAGGAAGAAGAGACGGCATGTTCAAAGACCCAGAGTGGGAAGGTATCTGAGACTTGTAGGATCAAGCAAGCAGGTGAGGGCAGAGTGGAGGGAGGAAGAGGAGGAGGAAAGGGAGCAGAGGTGAAACAGCAGCTTGCCTGTTCAGAGCAGGGACTGCCGCAGGAGGCTGCCTGCTATTGTATGGGGGATGAGGCAACTCGAGGAGCCTGTACAAAGACGTGCTGTGCTTTGGCTGTTAGTAGGAGTCTTCTTTTGGCTCTATGTGGACTGGGCCAGGAGCTGGAGGACTAACCACCAGGCTCGCCATGACTCCAGTGCTTAGCAATAGGGACTGGAGGGGCTGGGCCAGGGACCGTCCAAAGATGAGTCTGGCAACCTGCGTAACAGTCAGCATGTCAGAGATCAACGGCGTGGCCACCTCAGTAGACCGTGGCAGTTGGCAGGCGATGGCCTCAGTGCTGCTTGTCAAAGGGCCCCAGGGGGATGGCTTCTTCCCACACCTGCCTTTTATTTCAACCCTCTTGAAAAAGAAAGCTGAAACTCTGGAAGCTGAAGTCCCAAGTTATATCTGCCTCTGTAACTGTGTGCCATGGGCCTGAGGGAGCCCAGAGATACGACCAGGGTCTTGTGCCAGTCAAGTTACTATTACCTTAAGATGCAAAATTGTAGCCTGGTTGTGATGGTGCATGCCTTTAATTCCAGCACTTGGGAGGCACAGACAGGAGGATCTCAATGAGTTGGAGGCCAGCCTGGTCTGCAAAGTGAGTTCCGGGACAGCCAGAGTTACAACAGAGAAACCCTGTCTCGAAAAGCCAGAAAAAAAAAAAAAAGATGCAGAATTCCTTGGCCTCTTTTCCTCATTAGGTGACCCTGGGACTATCACGTAGAGTGGTACAGTTCTGCTAGCTTGAGTTTTCCCACAATGACACCTGAGAGGCTTTCAGTGTCAGTATCACATAGATGTTTATTAGAAACACACGCTTGTGGGCCCCACAAAAGACGCACTGAATCCAAACTCTAGGGATTGGGCCTCATGGTCTACACACGCAGCTTGTCAGATGGTTCCTACTCTGGCTCACGTTGCTGTGTGTCCTGCGTTACCCAACATGCCTACCCAAACCTTTTAAGGTAGTAGCTAGCCTTAGCCCCATTTTACAGGGGACAAAACTGAGGCTCAGAGAAACTGAGTTCACGCCGTTCACAGGGAATGCAGATATGACCGTAGAGTTCTCTGATTCCAACGCCATGGGGACAGAATGTCCACACAAGCAATGGGGGATTACAAAAAAGACTATAGTTTCTTCTTGGTCAAGGGTGTGTGTTTAGGAAGGACTGAAGGAGGTACATAATCTTCTGTCTAAGGGAAAAGCTCTGGCTGTGGTTTTAGAGAGCAAGGTGCTATGCGAAGGGAGGCAAAAGCTAAGACTTCAGCCATGACAGCACGAACACTCATCTGACTTCTTTGCAGCCCTTCCTCCACAGCCCCCTCCCTTATTCTCCACATGGACTCTATAGGAAGGACCCTGCCCCTTCAGAGGTGCTCAAGGATCGTTGCTATTTCCTCTTCCAGGTCTTTCCATTGCTAGTCCCTCTACCTACAACGCGTTTCCCTCCTTCCCTACCTAATTTTCCCGATATCTCTGACAAGGTAAGATTTATTTATTGATTTTGAGATGAGGTCTCATTCTAGCCCAGTCTGGTCTGGAACTCATACAGGATGACCCTGAACTTCTTATAATCCTCCTGCCTCAGTCTTTAATTTAAAAACTTTTTTTTTTTTTTTTGTGATACAAGGTCTCATGTACTCGGGCTAGCCTTGAACTATGTAGCCAAGCCTGGTTTTGAACACCTGAAATTTCTGCCTTTGTCTCCCCAGTGCTGGGATTACAGGCCTGCACTGCCATGTTTGAATAACCTACTTTGGAAGTCTTTGATGACCTTTGGCTGAGTACCCACAGCCCCTTGACCTTACTTCTGTCATGGACCCTCAATGCATCGTGATGTCAATGATGTGTTTAATAGAGATTTCACCACCTTCAACCCATGGACTCTGCAGACAGAGTCTGATTCTCATTCATTCATGTGCATAGGGATGGAATATGGGCAGTGTGGGTATGCACAAATGAATTTTGGGTCATTCTGACATGGGGTATGGCTGTATTGGGGATGTTGTTTGCTACTTGGCTTCATCAATGACAAGTGTTCTGAACGATGCTGTACCAAAGGTAAAATGAGAGATGGACTTGGGGACATAGCTGAAGATCATACTGACTACCAAGTGTGTTAGCCATGGTCACTCATCATCAGCCTCTGGGGCTGATGTGGATCACTGCTCAGACGTTAGTGGTAGATACCTATTCTCCCAAGGGCTACCAGATCCTTTTGCTGGTTGCACACCAAGAGAAAAAAAAAGACAGACTAGACTTTGAGCCAAAAAACTGAGACTCTGCCCTTGTCTGCCCTGCCTGCTATTTTTCCTCAAATAAATTAGTTTCTCTAGGTTTTGTAGCTGCTGTGGTCTATGAGACAGAGTATCATCAAGTAGCCTAGGCAGACCTTGAATTCAAGACCCCTCTGTCTTAGCCTCTCAAGTGCTGGGATTACAGGCCTGGGAATACTTTATATTTTAGCTTTTTTGGTACCTGATAGTCCCAGATACCCATGGAGGAAATATCCCACAACTCTATGAATGGATGTCCTTTAGTGTGTGTGACTTCAGAATGTCAGAAAGCTGTCCATGTGGGTGGGGTGGTGAGGAACAGATTTATAAGGACATTCCTTAGGGAGAGGGCAAAGTGAGAGAACTGTCCTGTACAGATTTGCTTTTTGCTGTAAGTAGGGAGAAAGGGAAGCTTGGAGCAGAGAGGGCTGGGGAACCTTGTCATTGTCTTTGGATTCACATTTGGCCACATGGTTCTGGCCTCTCTCCAATTCCCCAGAGCTCTTGGCTGAGAAGATGGAAAACCAAAGAAAAGAGCACAGGCCTTGGGCAGCTGCTCTTGCCGCGCTGCAGAGAACGCCTCGCTATTTAGAGTCCAACTGTTCCACTTTCCCCTGCTCGCCCCTGGCATTCCAGTGCATAAGCATTTTGTGGGGAAAAAAACACATTCTAAATCCCCAACTGGAGGAAAGAGCTAACGCCGATGGTCGTTTTCAGCACATTCAGAATGTGTGTTTCTGGGGGGCTGAGGCTGTGCCTCAGGTCTGCTCTGTTCTGATAATGGACATAGCACTCAGGTGCTGGAGGGGCCTTCAACCTGAGGAGGGCTCTCGACCTGTATTCTGGATCCTGGCAGGGGTACGCTGTGACCCTGGGACCTTGGGCAAGTTGACTCTTGTCTTTCAAAGTACAGTCATGACTAATTTGGGCCATGTCAGTGAAGTCTTAGCACATGCCTGGTCCAGGGAAGTGTCTAATGCCTCTCAGACCTTGGACATCATATCCTTTGACATCAAGGCAAAAGACATCCTATTTGTGGACTAAGTGGCTTTCTCATGCACCTGTGCTTCTAGAGAAAATGTTTCTCTGCTTCCCTCTTATTTCCACATTGGTTCTGGTTACTCTTTTTTTGTGTGTCATGAGAGGATGGCCAACAGCAAACTTGGCTTTGCTCAATAGCACTTCCCATCCACCATCACTTAAGAAATGCTTCCAGACATTATGAGAGATTTCCTAGAGAGCAAAGTCACCCCTGATAGGAAACTGCTGATCTGGGCCCAGATTGTGGGGCACACAGAACTAATAAAAATGTTGCCAAAGCTTCACACTGGGAATCACATGGTAGTCACAGGGAAAAGAGTGGGACTTACTATAACCCCGGAAGAGTTCCTGGCTGAGACAAAACTACTAGGAGCCAATTCAGTGACATAAACGCTACTCTCTGACCACTAGTTCAATCTGTGTTTTAATTCTTTAGTCCCCTAAGATAAATCTTCAGTGATTTAAATGACTAGCATTAAAAATATTTTTTAAAAAAAGTGTTCATGGAGAGGTGCACATGAGTGCAGGTGCCTGTGGAGGCCAGAAGAGGGCGTTGGATCCCCTGCAACTGGAGTTATGAGTGGCTGTGAGCCTCCCAACATGGATGCTGGGGCTATTGTAGGAGATACAAGCACTCTTAACCACCACTGAGCATCTGTCCAGCCCCTTGATTAGCATTTTACAGGTTAGGCATCTTCATTGCAATTTTATGATGAGTATTGGATTTGTCATCTAATCAGGTGGAAAAAAAACCCCTAATCTCTTAAGAGACACTTAATAACCATTTAAAGTACAGAAGACTTGATTAGGAACAACTGAAGGTGCTATGTTGGGTAAACGGATGAACTTTACATGCCTTAAAAAGATTGATGGTCAAATTCATTTTCCTAGGAAAAGGTTTTCAGTGGCGACGTTTTATCTTTGAAGTGTTTATTTTGTTTGAGTTCTATTACAAATTCTGCCCTTGCCTTGTTCCTCTCTGGAAACACCCATTGTCAGTGTTTTAGGAGGAATGAGAAAAGGGCTTTGAAGATGGAAAGTTGCACATTCTAGAAGTTGGCTCAAAGGTCTATTTTTGAGTCTTATTTTCTCCATTCCCCATATTTGTTTCTGTAAAATGGAAATACAGTTACTCCTCCCTTCCTTCGTGCTTCCCACTCATGCATTCAACCAAAAATGAATAAGACATATTCAGAGGAAATAATGTCCTCTGTATTGAACAGGTATACACTATTCTTTTATGTCATTCTGTAGAAAATACAGTACAACAATTATGTACCTAGAGTCGCATGATAATAGGCATTATTGGTAATCTAGAGATGATTTAAACATACAGGAAGATATATGCAGGTTATACGCAAACGCTACACTAATTTATGTGAAGGACTTAAGCATCCTCTTATTTTGATATCTACAGGCTGAGTAAAACTAGACCCTAGAAGGCATCGAAAGATGGATGTAATATGGTACAAGAGACTCAGAGAACCTAAGGCTGTAGGACAAAATAGCACAACTCCAAAGATCTACACAGGGAAAGTTAGGAGTGTAGTATGACATTCTGCGAGGGGAACATCAAATAAGGAGATGGTAGAGGAGGCCAAAAGGTGTCTGAACCAAGAATTGAATGGTGAGAGGAAGCCCATCCCAAGCAGATACTGGCTTGACACTTTGGGCCCAGAGCCAGCAAAGACCCTGGGGTAGACACAGCATAGCTGCCGTGGGGATCAGAAGGGTGACCAGTGAGGCTGAAGCCGAGCTTGTAGGGAAGGTAGGGGAAGGATGGTCAGAAGGCAAGCTGGAGACACAGAGGAGGCCCACTAGCCAGGAACAAGCAAGCAAACGTTTGCTTTTATTCTAATTGTGTGGGAAACCTCTGAGGGCATGATGCTGGATCTGACTTACAATAGAAGTGGCGCCTAGTTACTGGGCCAGATCAAGGATCATGAAATGGGACAAGAAACAGAGAGGGCCACCCACTCAGTGTCTGTTCTCATTATCCCAGTATATAGGAGGCCCAGCCCAGTGCTGGCACACTTAATGATTATCATTCTTATATGAATCAAAGAACAGCAACTCTCCATCTGCAGCTTCCCATCAGTCAATTATCTAGTCCAATATGCCCGTGCTTTCAGAGATCTTACTCCACTGGTAAGATGTGGAACGATCTCAGACACCTGTTGCCACGTCCTCCTCTACAATCTCAGCTGGGCTTGCTCTGCTTTCTCCTGAAGAAGAGAGGACCAGTGTCCAGCCAGCTGTTGGTGACTTGCAGGCCAAGTTCTCTTCCCAAGTATTAGGAGCATGTCTCTCCCCTCTGGGAGTAAACTGGGACCCTGCATATGGCTCCAGATACATTTACCGTAATGCCTTTGGAAATGGAGGAAAATCCTCACTCAGCCCAATTAATAGAACTAAGTTGCACTTTGGAACCACCTCCCACCTGACTGATTCATAAACACAGGCGCACACATTAACCAAGGCATTTTGCAATGGGTTCACCAGACATTGCCTCTCACTGGATGAAGAAACTGGACTTTTTAGACTTAAGAATTGTATCTTCCTGAGTCGCTCAAGTTCCTAGGTTGGCTCTGCTAAATGCACAGGCAACGTGAGGTATTAATTAACAAGTGAGATAAACGCCCAAATCACATCCTTGAATCAAGTCAAACCAATTTGGACGGTGAAGGGATGGGAAGGAGGGTGAAGGAGCAGTGGGCATGGGGCAGATTTCATCTGTTTTAAGCGCTCTGGGCACAGACCAGTGTTATGCCTCCTCATTTAGACCTGGCGAGAGAGCCTTGGATGGCATGGCCAGTGCTCAGGCCAGCATCGACATCTCTTAACCTAAGGCAGCCTCCTCTGGAGCAAAACAAGGAACCAAACCTTGCCAGTGGAGGCTGAATAGGAAACACCATCCTGAAGGGAAACTGGTGGTGTTTAATTTATAAAGAGACATGAAGACACTGTTGGTGGACTGAGGAACCATACCATGGCTCATTCTGCTCTGTGGCTTTGAGGATTTCCCTGGGGACAGGATGAAAGCTCTGGACTTAATTTTGAGACATACTTTCTTTCATCCTGTTAACGTCATGTTCCATGACAGTCCTTTCTCTTTGTTCTTACCGAGGTACTATCCCTTGGTCACCTCTCATGCACTGGATTATCAAAATAATAATAATAACATTTGTATATCCTATCTTTTCAGATAGAGAGTAATAAGCTCTTTGTGACACATGTCATGATGGCTCTAACATTCTATAAGCTAGTTTCTATTATTGAACATTTGCTAGAGTCTCAAAATATGTGTTAAGCCATTAGTGAATATGTTAGCAGAGGTTAGGTAGGTGAATGGATGGGTGACTGTACAGATGGATGGCTGGAGGGATGGACGAGTAGCTAGGTAGGTGGATGGATGGATTCTAAGGAGTATGGGTGGAAGGAAGGATGGATGCAGTCACTCTTTGTGACAGAGAGTTAAAGGCTTTTCCTATCAGGTATGTTTTTAAAATATTCTCCATACCTGATAGAATTGGTGGGTACGGGGTGTGTGTTTGGAACACAGGAAGGTGACAGGGAGGAAGATGGGTAAAGAGTATGATATACGCATAAGGAAATGTTGGCAATGAATCTGCTATAGTAAAAACAAGATGTGAAGACGCTAACCACACTCCAGGTACTCAGAAACTTAACCTAGAATCCTTTATGCTTTTCCTTCTAATTCTTTGTTTCTTCCTGAAATAATGTTCCTCTCTCCCCATTTCACTCCTCATGTATTCTGGGACTTGAAGTAGGTAGGGATCTGGGGTATAGGTACTATAATGTAGGGCTAGGCTGGCCAACCCAGGAAGAAGCACCATTTAAACATGTTTTCCCCAAATGTGGTTTGTGGAAGACTCTTGGGGATGCTTGATAAGCATGTAGACTGATGCACTGACTTAAGTGAGACTCAAAAGGCAGGGACCAAGAAATCCAACCTTCAAGGCCTCCATGGGGTGCTATAGCACTGAAGTTTAATGAGACAGGTTAGACTCTTCACAGTTTTACACACTGGGAAAGTCATTGGTTGGATTCTGTTTATATGATTGTCTCCATTCTAGAAAGTAACATTAATAGTAACACTGTTAAAGCTGGTACCAGCCAACTTGTCGGTGTGTTATACAAACCAAGCGACTGTAAAATATGTATCATGTACTTGCTCACTTACACTTCATGGAGTTGCCATAATCACACCCACTTTTACAGGCAACAAAATTGAGACTTTCAGAAGCGAAGTAACTTGATGCACAGGCTAATTCTGAAGAGCCAGAGGCTGCATTACTATGATGCCACTGTGTCCCCTATGCAGACACCACAGAAGCAAAGGAGAAAGGACAGAATGCCATCCCATGCTGTGTTGAAAAAGAGCAAAGGGGAGATGATGGTTCTGTGCAGTCATGAAGGCAGTGATGCAAGGTATAGGGATGAGTTTAGTTGAGGAAGGGCATCCTCCTGCCCCTCCAACCGCAGGCTAATGAGGTCATGACCTTGCCCCGTGAGGACTGCATTGTCACCCCCCATGCACCAACTGGAGAGGGAACTTGATCTCTCCAGCAGGAGCTTCAGACAGACTCCCACACAGGCTAGCAATAAGGGACTTTGGGCATTTAGCACAGGGAAGCTTGGCATCCTGCCTCTAGGTCCTGGGCGACAAAGGGGCCTCCAGGGAGTGAGTGCAGGCTTTCCAGGCCAGACGGTCTAACGATGCCTCCTCACCTTGCCGTTCCCACTTTGAGAGGAAATCTACACACTCTCTCTCCTACCCCTGGCTGTGATGAACTGGAGCTCGCACCTCTGTCTTGGTGGTGATAATTAAATATTATCCGCCTGTCACTTGGCACACATGTTGTGTGTATTCTCAGACTTTAATGAGCTGGTATTTGTCTCCTGTAAGCAAAAATATTTCTTTGAGTCTCTCCTTTTTCAAATTGGGGTGAGTGGTTCAAATGAAGTCCTCTCACTTTTAAAAAGACAGTCTTGGGCCAGCTTGTCTGTGAACTGTCTTCATTTTTCTTTCTTTCTTTTCTTATTTCAGGGACAATGACACACAAGCTTGTCCCTTCTGAATTGGCCATTGCCTTCCGAGGTTATTCGAGAAGCCACATGGCGGGTGGGTGTTGTAGAGAGTGATGAGAATTCACATGGCTTACCATGCACGTTTGTTGTGGGGACACCTTAACGTGGCCTTTCCCAACAGGGTTTCTCAGCTAAATATCACAGAATACAGCAAATATTTGCGTGAAATTTTCCTCAGATCTTCAAAAAAAAAAAAAAAAAAAAAAGCAATTTTATCTGATACCTTTCTAGATGCACAAAAAGATAATTTAAGGCATTATAAAAAATGGATGCTTTAGGATGGTGGATCTCAAAGGAAATCTACATCTGAGGCACCCTGACATTCAGTAGACATTCAAATTCTTGCACCCTACCAGAGATCTACAAGTTCGGAAACTCGGAGATGGGGTGAGACCTCAGCCACCAGGGTTTAATCAAATCCTTCAGGTCCTTTCAGAACTACCTCAGTTCAATCCAACCCCAGTGGATGAAGTCAGTAAAGAGCTTCAAAGTCTCTATCTGTGTTTCTGTTTATAACTATCTCGGTTTAGGATGATAATAATAATAACAGAAACCCCTATCACTTTAAATTGAGTTTTTTTTTTTTTTCTTTCTCTTAGATGTCTGGAGACAGGGAAGGACTGGCCTTTTCCAGTTCCTTTTGGAAGAATGCTCTATTATCTCTCCCATTCATGAGATTTATGACAAGTGTGTTTTTTGCAGCTGCTCCCCAGGCAGGCATTCATGTTCTGCTTGGACGCCTCTCTGACCCAATGCCAGGTTTCTAAAGCACACAGCCCTTTCAGAGGATTCCCAACACAGGACCGAAGCAGGTACTGCAGAGGTAGGGTAGCCAGGGGCAACCACCCCCCAAACACATGTAGATAGAGATACAGGAGCTTGGTGTTCCTGGGTCTGGGGTTGATGAGAAGAACTTTAATATTTATCAATAAACAGCAAAGTGCTTAGCACACCTCCTAGGGAAGTAATTAGCCATAGAAAGAATACCCTGTGCCGAGGCATCTCCACCAAAAAAAGAACTCACTTAATTGTGAATTGCTTACGCCAGGTGAGAGAGAACTGGTGTCTACCTCTCTCACCTGACATAAGCGACTCTGAACTAACTGGGAGTTTCTTTTTATAAACACATTGCAGAGACTTTCTTCTTGGTTAATTACTTCCTTGGGAGGTTGCTTTAATAGTTCCCATAAGAAGGCCATTATTGTCTTTAGCATAATCACGGCCTCATAAGCTTTTGTCCTAGCCTTTCGGCACTTGGGCTCTGCCTCTACAAGGGACCCTGGGTTGTGCCTATCAGGCCAGGCCTTCAGCTTGGGGAGCAGATACTTCAGGTTAGGAGCCAGGATCAGGGTGAAGCTGACTGAGAAAGAGAGAGAGCTGGCACATGGCCTGTTGGGGACACTGATCCCCCCTCCCTCAGGAATCTCTTCTCTTTTCTATGTACCACATTCCAGCAATTTGCTCAGCTTTCAGCTGCTGACACCCCAAACAGGGAAGGGAGCCAGGAAAGCGGCTCCTTTTTTGAAGCAGGAGCTGATCTGTAAGCAATCTTGGTGCTCAGTGAAGTCACCTGGGAGGCAGAAGCAAAAAGTCATTGGTTCCGACTCTCAAAAAGTGCCTCATGCACTTATGTCTCACCTTGCTGAAAAATGCAACCGAGTGCCTTCTGTTCTGGCTTTGTTTCATGAGGGAAGGACAGAGCCACACGTGCACCCGGCCTGTGAAAGCCTTTGATCATGAACTTGTATCAGTATAAGTACGTCTGTTTATTCACAAATTATCAATTTGTGATAGGCAATTGTTATGGAAATTTCAAGAGTCTATTAAGAGGATGAAAAAAAAAAAAAGAAGAAAAAGTAGAATGTCTGATATTCTCATTTGTCGCTCACCAGGATGCACCCTACTTTGGACACCTGAAGCTGACTCCAGGGGCCATGAGGCAGGGGTGACTCTGATGCTGGATGGTGATACACTCATCCTCTATGACTGCCACAATGGGATCATAAACTTCCTTGGTAGGTCAGATAACTGTAGATCCTTTAACCCCTGAAACAACTTCAACTTCACAAGAGCTCTGACCTGTGAGTCATTAGGACAGGGGTTGGCCACACACCTACACTGATGTTATGCACAGGACACAGTATTTGTTCTTGGACCCACATTCTACTGCAACCCTACTTAGCCTCTGAGCTCCATCAGTACACTGCAATGTGTTCCAGGAGGATCAGCTCAGAGGTCCAGAACAGGGATGGCAGTCTTCAGCCTGCCACCTGCATGTCTAGTCTCAGATACTAAATAGGGCTGTGGCCTGGTCAGTATGCAGATGGCAGAAGAGAGGTTGGCAAACCTGTTCTGTAAAGGGTCCAGAGAAAACGTTTGAGCCTGATAGCTGTGTCATCTCCCATTGTACTGTGCCCATTTAACTCTGTGGTTAGGGTTAAATACAAGATATAGCTGGACACAAGATAAACAAGGGCAGGTGAGACAGCTCAGTGGTAACAGCACTGGCCTCCAAACCAGATGGCCTGAATTTGATCCTTGGGATCCACAAGGCAGAAGGAGAAAACTGGCTCCCACAGGTTGTCCCCTGACCTCCCCATGTGTGCTGTGGCACATGTGCTCCCCCTCTCATTTATACACACAGTGAAATAAAGACATGTGAAAAAATTAAAAATTAATATAAACAAATGAACAGTGCTATCTTCCAATGTAAGGGAAGGGTAGCTTAAAGAGCTTAAAGCTTCATCATGTAAGATAAGTCAATTTTTGAGATCTATCAAGCCATAAGCATAGCATCTATAGCTAAAAATACTGTAATGTATACTCAAAATTTGCTAAGAGGGCAGATGGCAACCCTATCTGTAAAAAAGTAAGAATGATGACGGTGGAGGGACCTCTGAGTGGTGATGGTTATGCTTATGGCTTTGGTTGTAGTGCTATTTTCGCGAGTGCGTGTGCACTCCCAAACTCATCAAGAGGCATCTATGAAAAATGAATATGTACAGCTTTTCTATATTAATAATGAATGCATCGATAAAGTAGTTATAAAAATCAGTGTAGACATTTAACTTTGAACTTTCTGTTTCTATACAGTGAAAGTATTTCCATACAATGAAATCCTCTTTAGGTGGTTTCCCCTCAGCCATCAAGAAAATGTTAAACCTTATTCTTTTCTCTCGCGGATTGAATTTGGCTCACAGGCTATAGCCGGGTGACCACAGATGGGAGCACACAATTTGGTTCTGGAGCTGGGTTTGGGTGCCTGTTTCTTACGATGTTGTCTTTAGAAAGTAACGTCACTGCCCTTCAGTTCTTGGTTGCCTCATCAGCAAAGTGGTATTTCACAGGGCTGTAAGGATGAAGGGGCCACATGGCTTATGACATTCCAGTGCAGCGCGAGGCTCCGACTGTCAACACCATTGTCGCTGACCATAACTGGCCACCCGAAAGGTCTGACGGGACCATTCACCCTGAAGGCAACAATCGTAATCCAGCTACCTCTCTGCAATGATAGGTACTTGGGAATCCAAAGTCAGTACCAAACCCCAGTGCCTATTCAGCCTGTGTCTCCAAGAGTCCTCCTGGCCCAAAGATGTGAGTTTTTCCCTGTATCTGTTTCAGAGGAAACACTGCGACATTTGACAATAGTATGGAGGAGAACGACTCATGACGAAAGCATATACAACACTGTTCTTGAAGGGATGGGAATTAGAAGAGGCTTGCTCACCTCCCTCATTATCCTTGTTATCAGCGCAGGAGGTTTCCATGGCAACGTTGCATCCGGGCCCTCTCCAGCCGGTCTGGCAGACACACTGCCAGCTGTTCTGACCCAGTGTGCATCTCCCGTTACCGTTGCACAAATCAGGGCAGCCATCTGGTTGGAGAAATGGAGAGAATGAGAAGGAGGAACGTGAGGCCACGCCGGGGAAGCAGGGGAGCCATGCAGAGGGGGAGCAAGCCTGCAGGGCAGCCACTGGGCCAGCCTCACAGTGGGGCCCGTACCTGCTGTCCAAAGAGTCAGGGGAAGCAGGCCATGCATGCAGGAGCAAGACGGAGTTGGGGCACAGATGCAGGGGTTTCCCAGTGACAACTGACCTGGGTGCAGGGGTCAGAGCAATCTTGCCAAAGTGGGGAGGGAGTTCAGTGCACATCCCAGACAACTGCACCAGTGCTGACCTGGCAACTGGACTAGCTAGGCTGTGATTCCCAGCCAGTGGCTCACCTATCTTGAGAAAAGGCTGCCCACCTTATCTATCTATCTATCTATCTATCTATCTATCTATCTATCTATCTATCTATCCATTCCTTCCTTCCTTCCTTCCTTCCTTCCTTCCTTCCTTCCTTCCTTCCTTGCCTCCATCTCCTCTTCATTCCTTCCCCATGTCTTTTCTCCTTCTTTATTTCCTTCTTTCCTTCCTTCTTTCTCTCTCTCTCCTTCCATTCCTCCTTCCCTTCCTTCCTCTTTCTCTCCCTCCTTCACTTTCTACTTTCCTTTATTTTTTTATGCCTTCTGCACGCAAGAGAAAATTCCCTACCAGCCCAGGATAGAGTCAAAATGCCCTCCATCTTGCAGAATTTTAAAGATAAATTTACATATGATTTTCAAGAGCTTCTTGTGACCAAGAAAGAGCTGGATGGCTCTGCTGGGCTATTTTCTTATCCTTGTAATAGCTTTAAGGGACACTTCAAAATGTTGGCTGCTTATCACTACCTATTTATGGTAGATTTCAAACTGGAGCAGGATTTAAAGGCCAGGGAAGGAGTACGTGCTGGCTACCATGGATTGGGGACATGAGAGAGGATATATCTGTGTCCATGGGAAGGGGGGGCAGTGAAGTCTGTGCAGTTCTTATTTTGTGGCTTTCTTTTCTTTCTTTCCTTCTACCCATTCCTATACGTGTGAAACCAGCCGCCTATTTAATTTAGTAAATGCTCCAGCACCTACTATAGCAAAGTCTCTGCCACCCTGAGCTTGGACAAAAAGAGCTGGGTGAGGAGAAACAGGAAAGTGATGTGGGAGAATCTTGCCAGCCAAGCTACCCTGGCTCTTTGGGAAACTCGTAGAAGCAGAGGACCTGTGGCATATGCCCATGCTCACAAGGCCTACTTGCTGGTAAAAATTTCAAGGTTATCTTTTCATTTGTCTTTCTTTGAGCAGTTTTATTGAGGCATAATCTATATACGGTAAAATTTACCTGTTGTAAATGTACACTACAGTGACATCTGGGAAAGTTATAGAGTTGTGCAATTGGAGGTATATTTTCTTGCTTCATTTAAATATACTCCAATGAGCATTAATTTAATCGTCCCTGTAAGTAACTATTTGCACATCCTGAAAACTCTCCCTCTGTGGCCACTTCCACTTCTAGATGTGTTTTTAAACTATACCAATACAGGTCTGACTGGAGAGCTTTCTAACGATAGCAGTAATTGACCTGGAACCTTCCTGTGAATCAAAGTGTGCATCTCTCCTGGGCATTCCAAAAGTTGTCACCTAGCATCCTGCCTCTCTTCTCGAAAGCACCCCTCATGTAGGTGCTGAAAAACCTATTTTGTGCATGTGTCAGTGACGTAAGTTTAAAGGACTCCTTCTAAGGAGAAAGGTCAGAGGCTCCACTATTGAGTTTGACTGCTTTAGTCCCTGCTTTCTCCCTCCCATCCTGTGCAGATTAGGATCAGAGTGAAGAGGGTAAGCAACAGGGACAATTTCTGGGGGTAGTCTCTGGAAGACAGCTGTGCTGAGGAAGAAGGAGAAGCCTGGAGCAGGAGTTTGGCTGGGTGCTAATTCTAGCAGTGTGCACACACTCCTTGGTCTCCATGTCTGCGCTGACAAAGTCCAGTTTAGCATTCTGCATCTTTCCTTACCAATGAGGTGCTGGTGGCCCTGTTTGGGGGAACCACTGATGTCCCTCCTGTTCACATCTTGAGACAATGCTCTAAGGGAAGCCTTCCTCACTTCTAGAGATATGCCATAAACATTTCTGTGGGAGCAAAGTGGAACTCGGGAGGAAAAGCCCAAGGGACATCGGACAAGTTCTCAGGGGGAAAAAGAGATCCTAGTCAATCTGCAGCCACCTTCTGCCTTATGGTTAGCACCACAAGAGTGTGGGGGAAGAGATCATAGAGAGTGCACTAAATGACAGACCTCTGAACATTTGCTCAGCATGGTTTCTGGTACGTGTGCTTTGCTATTTAGTTACTTTGAGGCCTCATGTCTCACTAAAATCACGCCCAGAGTCTCAACGGAAGGCTCATTGTGTAGGAAACCCACGTCCACCACATAAAATTTAAATTTGCCAAGAGCCCCAACATGTCAGTCAGAGATATGTGCTCAAAATATGTATGCTCTTCTATGGAATGAGGCCTCCCCCTACTCTTTTCGTTCTGACCAACTGAAGTGAGATAAACAGAGCAGAGTAGTGAGTTTTCACCATATCCTACGAGGCAGATGAAAACAGGAGCAGTGGGGAGCTGGCAAATCTCTGAGAAGTTCCAGGGCAGCTGGGAATTAATGGACAGGACTTTGCTTTTAGCTTGAAGAGGAAGAAAGCAGCCTTGGTAGGTGCGTGGCGTTGCTAGGCAACCCCAAGCTAGCCCTCGCACAAGTTCATTCTGCTGGTGGCCTTCTGAGGAGGTGATTCTTTGTGTTTGTAAAGTGCAAAGCCAGCTTCTGCTTAAGGAAAAAACAAAACCTAGGAAGTAATTAGTCTGGAGGGTAAATGGGTATCAGGTGGCAGCTTTTCTCTGGAGAGGATGCTATGACTGAAGTTGGAATTGGCTTATGGGCTCACACTTGGGCATCTAAGACATCGCTGTGTGGTGTCTTCTGAGTTTCAGGCTGGCTCTCGGATTTCCTTGAGTGCCTGTCTCTTAAGTGACTAGTTTAGACTCCTAGAAAGCACCCTTGTTTGTGTGATCATTTCTTCAGCTAGGAAGGACTGATGGCTGCTCAGAGCCTTCAGGTTCTATCATGTCCTTGGACCAGTAGTTCTTAATGGAGGGATTACAAAATCCCTCCCTTTCTCTGGGGAGCATCTGGCAATGTCTGGAGATAAATTTGATTGCCATACATAGGAGTAATGACACTTGAAACCTCATGGGTAGAGGCTCAGGATGCTGTTCAACATCCCAGGCACAGGAGAACTCTACCCTTACCCTCTAAGAATGACACAGGTTCAAATGTCAACAGTACTGAGGTCAGTACTGAGGTCGAAAATACTGGCTTCATTAGATCTCAGACTTGGTTGTTATTGATTCAGAGAACCTGGCAAACAGTGAGGGCTTGCATGATTAGGAATCATTTCTATCTGTCCTTCTGCATCTCTTCCAAGAGCCACACGAGAAGGTGGAAGGAACCTTTCTCTCCAAAATAGAACATCTCAGGAAAAGCTTTCGGAGACACCAGTCACACAGGCTGGTTTTGTTATTTCACATCCTATCTACAGCTGATATAGACGCATGCAGTAATTCCTACACAAACCAAAGACATACTGCTATTCTCTGAGGATGCCTGATTTTCAACTCCAGTTCTCCCAGCCCAGCCCTGGACTCCAATTCTCATCTCAGCATCCCCATCTGTTCATTCATGAACATCTCAGAGTCAGGAGAATTCGACCTCTTCCCCTTTATTGCCTCTAAACCAATGAACCTTGATCCATGAACAGTGCCTGAATTCATCTACTCCTCAGACCTAAGCCATGGTAGTCACTCTCCCCTTCCACGATTTTCCTCATCTCTTATATCTAATTCCAATCACCTCTGCTAAGTTTCCCTCTTAACTCTGAGTTTAGAAGAACTGCTACAGTTGGGTACAGCCTGGATGTGTCCCAAGAGTCCATCTTTGGGAGTCGTATCCTCAGTCTGGTGGTGGAGATGTGTGGAAACTTCAGGAGGTGGAGCCTATGGGAAGGTCCTCGGGTCACTGGAAGCACCCTCATGAAGGACAGTGCAAAGCTCAGCTTTTATGTGGCTTTCTGCTTTGAGAAGTAGACGTGATCTCTTCCCCTCGAATGAGCTCCCTACATTGCTATCCACCACAGAGCAACACAGCCCCTGAGGACTCCATCCCAGAGTCTACCTGTAGCATTCAGACTTTAAGCATCTAATGCTGAGGATGTAGTAAGCCTCTTTTTTCTTTAAAATAAAGGTATGTTTATTATAGTAATGAAAAATGGACTAATACACAGCCACTTGGGTCCTTTCTATTAAATATCTTAGAATCTGCTCACTGCTGGTACTACATTAATCTTGGTTTGGCTTCCTGTGGATTCCTAACTAGTCATTCTGCCTATCTTTCTCTCCATTCTGGACACTGCTGAAAGCATAGTAGCTTTTCCCTGGACCATGGATAAGTCCCTAGCGTGGTTCTGAGACCCTCTTGAACTGGCCTCTACCACACCAGTAACCTCAGTATCACTTTAAGTTTTGGCCACAGGTAAGCCAGATGACTCTCCTTTTTTTTTCCCCCTTTTCTCCCCACCCTCCAACTTTAATCCACCCTTCATATCCGTGGAGGGCAGACATTCCCTCTTAGAAGTTTCATTCTTTCATTTATATTATCCAGCTCATCACTCTATCATTACTGACATAACTGATATGGGCTAGGCCGCATAACCATCCGGTGACCCCCTGCACGAATGTCATAATGACTGTGGACTTTGTCACTAACTACAATTTGAATGGTGTCCCTAGAGTGTCTCAGTGCTCAGTCAAACAGCTGTCCTGGGCATTCCTGTTATGTTGTTCACTGTCACGTGAGTAACCATGTCTAACTTATGTACTGTTGGATCACAGTACTCAAGGGATAGTTGGAATGAATGAATGAATGAAGTCTAGTGAAATGAGCATGGCCAGTGGGAATGCAGTAGTTCCCAATACCAACCACTGAAAAAAACAAGTGAGAAAGGCCTTGTTGACAGAGCTACCACATAGGCAGGCTTTTTGACTTACAAAAATTAAGCACGAGCCATGTAATGTCTAGGTCCCAGAAAAGAAGGGGAGCATAAATGGGCTTGAAGACAGCTGTAATTACCATAAAAACACTTCCTAAAATGGCATCGAGACACGTTCTTCAGTGTGTGGCACTTTATAGGTAGACGTAAGTGGCTAATACATTTTGGGAAGTAAGAAGGGATGAATGGGCTTTCAAGGTTCTCCAGCTAGCACACCTGAGATGTGCTACCGTGCAAGAAAGGCAAGAGAACGCGAATCAGGCTGCACAGAAACACAGATTCCAAAGAAAGCCACGGAAATGGCACCTCCCTGCTCAGATCAAGAGACCGCTAAGAGAACCGTTGCAACCTGCTATAAACCCCAAGAAAAGTTTCTTTTTTTTCCCCCTTCAACTGAAGGGAAACCATAAGTTTGGAGGCAGAAGTTTCTGGAATTGAAACCAGATCTGTCTCTTGCTGTCCATGTGATCTCGGGCTGGTAGATGTACCTCTGTGAGCCACGCCTGTTTGTAAAACTATCCCCTCTGCCCCCAGCCCAGTTAATGTTATATACTGTTCCTCTCAACAGGAAAACATCTTTAAGGGAAATATTCTGTCTCCTTTGTCCATTGAGACAGTTTCAAGGTCTAGAAGGACAGTTGGCGTTGGCGTATACCAGATGATAAATGTTTGCTAATGGAATAGCTTACTTCAGGTGATGACAATAGTTTCATTGAATAGGTAGCAGTTGTGTTAAACAAAATAAGCAAGAGGAAGGTTTTAGCGGAGTTTGGGACATCACAAGTGCTCAACAGATAGACTGCATATTGCAGATAGTGTTGATACAGTTGTTGTTGTTGCTGGTACTCTAATTAATGGGAGGCTCTTTAAGTATAGCCTGAAGCATAAGTCTCTTTTCTTTGCCTCATTCTCAGATCAGGAAAACCCAAGAGCTTACACTAATTTAGGTTTTTTTTTTAAAAAAAGATTTTTTCTAGGGTTCTCAGTGTGTGCTTTTGTTACATACTTGGATTCTCATTCCTACGACCACCGGCCCAGAAACCCAGAGATGGCACACGAGGCTGGGCTGAAGGAGAGAATCCACAGAAGTGAACGGCAACCCTGAAGGCAGTCGGCTCAAGTAGAAGGATGTGCCCTTTCTCTTGAAAAGAGTTTCGCTTTTCAATTATTATTTTTTAGTGTGTGTGTGTGTGTGTGTGTGTGTGTGTGTGTGTGTGTGTGTACTTGTGTGGAGGCCAGAGGTTGACATGGGGCATCTCCCTCAATTGCTCTCCATATTCTGCTGGGAGACAGGGTCTTTCACTAAACCTGGAACTCACTTCTTTAACTAGACTGGCCAGCTAGCAGATGGTCTTCCTGTCTCTGTTCCCTTCCTCCACTGCTGGGGTTAAATACACAGTGCTTTGCCTTGCGTTTTCACATGGGTGCATTGGATTTGAACTCAAGCCCACATTCTTCTGCAGCAAAATGCCTAAATGCCGGGGCCATTTCTCATTTCTCCAGCCCCAAGAATTGTGCGTTTAATGTCAACTAAAGTAGGGACATCAGCCCCTCTTTCCTGCGAATTGTTTAAATATTGCTGTTTTCTTGGTACTGCACATCACTGGATTTAGGGAGCGCACATAGGAGGGGATGCATAATAAGAACCTGCCATAATAAGAACCATTCTAGAACACTTACTAGTTGAGGACAGCAGAGGTATCAGGGGTCAGGGATGGCTTGGGGTTCAATTGCCACTTATACTAAATAGCAGTGGCAACGTTAGAACATGAATAAGATGTTCTGAGACATGCTCTAGGGGAAAACTGCAAATGATTTTAGAAGACTGGTTAACAAAGGAACTCCCTAGTCCCTGGGCAACAGTAAGGCTGTCCTCACTCACCCACACATCAGGTGGGGGCTGTGTAGGGGACCCCATCTCTAAGTACACATCAATGGACATGCTGCCATGGATCTGCAGTTGAACAGCTGTCCCTGCTTTGGTAGCAGACATGGAAAATTGAAAGGCAGATGTTTCTCTCTGTTTCAACAGCATCTGTGCATCTTTGAGGCTCTGCAGAGGTCTGAGCAGGTACAGTGCCCTGTGAGGCACAGGGAAAGCCAGCATCCTTGACATGATCTACTGCAGAGGATGAAGTAGCTTTTGCTCAGAAGGCAGAAATTTTTCCCCTCCACGCCAGCAGCCATAGAAACAGCAGAGCAGCCACGAGGTGATAGGGATTTGGATCCAGCTGTCTGCTGCACGTGTCTGGATGCACCTGGATCCTCACCATCAGCATCATTTCTGTCTGTGGTGGGAAAAAGACATGCGGCAGGCTCAGCTGTGGCCGCAGAAAAAGTGATGAAGTTGACAAAAAATTAACGGGATTCTTTCCCATTTACGGGGAAAAGGCGAAGGGAAACACATCTTAACGTTTTATTGTGCTGGAGTTTCAGGTTCTTAATACATTACAGTTCTTTGTGAGTTGAAGGTCATGGGAGGAGGAAACTGAGAAAGTGGGTGGGAGGAAACTGAGAAGGTGGGTGATAGTGGTTGGGGAAGCTCTTTATGGGCAGGAACCTGTGGTCAGTTACTGAGTGAATTTGGGTGGGGTCAGGATCTTCTATCTGCCCCCGGGTTCACGTGAGCCCATGCTTTCTTTTCCTGGAACATCACCCGTACCTATTCCAATTTACCTGTCAGGGGAGGATGCTGGGTTCTAGTTACTGGACTTGGAGCCCACATCCCAGTGTTGTTAAAACACATACTAATTAGTGGCAAGACCCTGCTGATGATTTTGCAGGAGCTTCATTACTGATCTTGAAGCTTCTCTACTGAACTAGATGAAGAACAGTTTCTTACTGTAGGGTTACAGTCTTGACACTCTTGCACCAGCTTCAGCAAGGAAGGCGTGTGCTCGGATTTCATCCCTCAGAACATCGCTTTAGTATGAAGTCCTGAGCCCCACAGAGGACCTCAAAAAGCCTGTATTATCTGCCCTGGTAGTTGGCCTCCTTCTCTTCTCATTCTGCCTATGCTCTATGGGCCTCTGGAATATAGATCTTTCTTTAGAGCTTCTTGGAAGCGCCTCTCCCTCTCCCTAAACTAAGCCTACTGTATCCACTTTAGCAATGCCACTGATTCTGGCTCATCCGGACCATCCTGCCAGGGGTGATTTTCCTGACTTCTTGTTCAGACCATTCCCCCTCCCCTTCCTAGTGATGTCTCTTCCTTGCTCATAGCTATCATAATTCCTAGTGCAGCCTTGTTGAAATCAATGGGATTCAGCTTGGTCATCCTTTCATTTGGCTCGGCCAGTAAAAAAACATCTTCAGAGGGGATTGCACCTTTCTGAAGGGGGAGACCCAGGCATCAGTATCTCTCAGTTTCTCAGTTTCTTTCCTTTTCTCTCTCTCTGTCTCTCTGTCTCTGTCTCTGTCTCTGTGTGTACGTGTGTGTGTGAGTGTGTGTGTGTGTGTGTGTGTATGCACATGTTCACGTCTGAGGGGGCACCATGTATATGTGTGTTGATGCATGCACATTAGTATTCATGTGCTTGTGAAGACCAAAGGACGGCATGAAGTATCCTCAGTGGTCACCATTCACTTCATATATTGAGGCAGAGTTGCTCACCAAATCCAGCTTACTGTTCTGTTAGTCTAGCCAAGTAGCTTGCTCCAACGGAGAGGTCCTCTGTTTTTGTCTGCCAAGCCCTGAGATTGGAGGCAGGCCACTCCACTCACCTGGCATTTATGTAGGTGCTGTGGATCTGAACTCGTGTCCTCACGCTTGTATCCCTCACGTGGAGCAGCATGAAAGTTATCCTCGGAGCCACAACCCTAGCCCCTCTTTTTCTTTTTTCCTTTGTTACTGTAATTGAAGTCAGGGCATTGCTTACATCGAATAATGTTGCACCACCAGGTTACACTCCTAGTCCCTTCTTTTTCCTTCTCTATAACTCTCCAGAATACTCCGCTACACAATGAAGTCTAAGAACCAGTGGTTTAATGGCATTTTTCCTGGGCTCCTCAAAATCTCCCGAGTGAAAGACTTTGGCTCTGTTGTTTATGGCTGGATTCCCAGTGCTCACCCCAGTGGTTAGCATTAAAGATATTTGTTGGATGAATTCATGAAAAGAGAAACCTGGGCTGTGTTTCTTTGCTGTTTTATCATGCCCTTGATTCAGCAGCCAGGTAGAAGGAAAAGCCTCCCGCAGGCCACACCCCAAGCGCTGGAAGGATGATCCTTTCCCCAGCAGAAACAGCAGCTGCTTGCTGCACGAGGTCCAAACCCAGGCTGCGGCATGGGCCGTGTCTGCGTGCCAGTGTGGCACTCTGCCTCAAAACCCGTGAGAAGCAGATAGCTCTCGACTGAAAGAGACAGACTTGAGCACCCAGAGAGGTAGAAGAGAAGGCATGTTGGTAGATGAAGAGGGTGGCAAGAGTCACACAAAGGCAGGGATGACAATAAGAAGAGAATCCAATGGTTTAATTTGCTTCTTGGAGGATGATCAAGTTGTTTCACCTTGTGCCACTCATTCCCACGGCTGTCCAGCACATAATGAATGTGGTATCTTACTGGTATGGAAATAGGGACAGGCATGACTTTGATTTCTTATTTGTTATTTTTAACCATCCAATTCTACACCCACAGAGCATCTTGATAGCCACAGGAGGGTCATAAAAATACAAATAACACCTAGGAGGCCTGTGGGCACGGACTTGTTACTTCTGGAGGCCTGAAGGATCTTTTTACACTAATGTAAAATCAGGCCAACAGTCAACTGCCATTTTTGTTGTACCCAGCACAATTTCAAGAAACGTAAGAAAATCATGAAACGTTTGTTTCTTAGAGATGTTAAAAGGACCAGGCAAAGAATCAGCCCCAGGACTGAAACTCTAGATCCTAGGAAGTGTTCTATGCTATGACACTGACAGCAAACCATCGTAGCAACACTTCCAGATGCTTTCCACAGGCGAGGTCATTCAGTGTGGTCACAATAAGCCTTAGTGTAGGTACCGTCACCATCCTCATTCTGCACATGAGAACGTGGAGGCACAGAGAAGTTAAGTAATTTGGCCAGTGTGGAAGAGACAGATAGTGGTGGAGTTAGGATTTTGACGTCAGGCTCCAGACAGTTTCCATAGACCTGTTCTCCATTAGGCTGGGCAGCCACCCCAGACTGCCTAGGAGTGGCCACGTTGCACACTGAAGTGTATCTCAGGAGAACCCTGAGTCTCAGGCAGCCTAGGGTCATTGCTGAGGTCAGGACATGAATACCCAGGCGTTGAAGAAGGTGGGATGGGGAGAGAGTGAGGAGCAGGGTCTTGACTGGCAGAAGGTGAATGCAGAGATAAAGGTCTCTAGGGACAAGGGAGAGGTCAGAGTTATAGACCATGTCCCTTGTCTCATCACGGAATATGGGGCACTCCTGTATGCCTGCTGGGGCTAAAACATCAAGACAGCCTGGGACAATACAAGTCATTTATTCCTCAACATTTATCAAGGTTTGGTTTTAGGACCTGCCTCAGACACCAACAATCTTCAACTGCTCAAGGGCCTGTGTATGAAATGGTGCAGTACAGTATTTGTATGTAGCCTACACAATCCTCCTGAATATTCTTCATCATCTCTATACGGCTTATACCTAAGATGGTGTTGATTGATAATTGCTACATGGTATTAGAGAGTAATGACAAAAAGCCCCTCTGTGTTCAACCCTGATGCACTTATTTATTTAGTTTTTTTTGTTTTGTTTTGTTTTTTTGGAGACAAAGTTTCTCTGTTGTAACTCTGGCTGTCCTGGAACTCACTCTGTAGACCAGGCTGGCCTCAGACTTACAGAGAGTCTCCTGCCACTGCCTCCCAAGTGCTGGGATTAAAGGCATGGACCACTACCACCCAACTTACACTTTAATTCCCAGTTTGTAGTTAAGTGGTATCTGCAGGTGTGGACTCTATGAGGTGGGCTTGGCTATACGTAGGGTCTGTATCAGAACTGCTTGAATTTGAATTTCAGCTCTATTCTTAGCTACGTGACCTTTAAGCAAAATGCATAAGCCCTTCATGCTCACCATGCCATAGTTCTTTTACTTAGAAAACTAGAGCCAGCCAAGTACTGATCCCTTAGAGTTGTTAAGGTTTAATGAGAGAATATAGTCCTTGATAAATCTTCTGGATAGATGCTGTGATCGCTGTTGTTACTATTAGAGGGCTCCTCTAACAGGGACAGTAGGGTCTGGGTGCTTCAGGAAAGTCTTCCATCAGCACATGGATTGGTGATGAGGACGGCCTATATTCTATTAATTAAAATAGCAGAGTGGGGTGTGTTGACACCCAGATATAATTCCAGTATTACAAAGGCTGAGGCAAGAGGGTCTCAAGTTTGAGGCCAGCCTAGACTATGCAGTGAGATACGGTTTCAAAAGAAGAAAAACAAAGACAGACACAAAAAGAATGCATAGTCAGCACCGCTAAAAGAGCACTAAAGACTTTGGAAAAGAATGAGAAAAAATGAAGTAACTTCTTGGAGAATTTCCTGAGTGAGATGTCCTCATGATGGACATCACAAGTTATCCGAAGAATGTTTCTTAAATTCAGTAGGCGTGTAAGGACCACAGGGCAAGAAATCTCACCCACACTCAGCAAAAAAGTATTAATAGGATGAGGTGGTGTGGGTCCCTCCCAACATATGCTCTGTCCCATGGGGGGGTAGCAATGGTGTCTTAGGGGTCGGAGGAGTACTAGGAGTGTTAGGAGTACTAGGAGCACTAGCCAAGTGATCAGCAATCCACAGCCTACATCTCACCAAGCCACTGTAAGGACCAAAGGAAATACGTACTGTCATCATGTGTGGCTGAAAATGACTGAAGCTTAGTGGAGTTAATTAACTTGACTAGGGTCATTAGCACTCCAAGTGGTAGAAGAGGAATTTGAACTTGGGCCAGTACACTTGGCTCCTCTCTAGCTTCGTAGGTTTCTATGGGAGAGGGTGGTCTTAGCCATTGGCTACATCTTGGGGATTCTGCATCCTCAGATTCAACCAACCTTGCCTTGAACATAGTGCATATTTACTAAACATGTCTGGGTTTTTCTTGTCATTATTCCTTAAACAATACAGTATACAACTTTTAACATAGCATTTATGTGCATTATGTATGAACAAACAACCCTGAGGTGGTTTAAAGTATGTGGTTGGATGGTGCAGGGTATATGCAAACACTGTCATTTTTTTAAAAAAAGATTTTCATTTATTTATGTATGAGTGCTTTTGTGTGTACGTATGCTTGCATGCCAGAAGAGGGCATCTGACTCCATTTTAGATGGTGGTGAGCTACTATATGGTTACTGAGAAATGAACTCAGGGCTTCTGGAAGAGCAGCCAGTGCTCTTACCCGCTGAGCCATCTCTCCAGCCCCACTATGCCATCTTATAAGGGTATTTCAGTTCTCGCTGAGTCCATGGGATGAAGTCTCTATGGAAAGGAAGGAGTGACTATATTTTTGCTTTGATTCCTTGCTTTTAAGCAAACTTATGATTTTGAACTTCATTACCCATATAGATTTCCCTTTAGGGAAAGAATATATAGGAACTGTAAGAGTTCTTCACTGTTGAATTAATAAATTGCCATTTTGGGGTTAGATGCAAATTTGGGTAGTATGAGGAGATGAGCAGAGGGCTCATCTGTGGACACAAACAGATGGACTCACTGAAGCTGAGAACCAAGCTGTGTGCTAGAAAGATCCTGCAGAGGAAGTGGCTTCATGGTGATGTGGTTTTGCCTTTTGCTCTGTTTATATCCCCTAATGAGACTAGCATCAGAAGAAGAGGACTTCTGAGAGAGAAATACCAGCCCAGTTTCATGGTTATTGAGTGCTGACAGTATGCTAATTTTGCAGCAGGTCCATTAGTGCATTCAACACATATTTTGTGTGCAATTAAAAAAAAATAAATCAATGGGTCATGGAAGTTCTGTGGACAAGGAGACATATAAATGGAGAATGCCAAGTACAGGAGAGAACCAGTTATGCAACTGTCTAGGGGGAGATTAGTTAAGGCAGAAGAAATTGGAAGGAACAAAGCCCTGAGGTAGAAGAATGCTTAGGTATCATAGGGATAGCAAATGTCCAGTTGGCCATTACAGTTGTTTATTCTAAGCATATTGACTTTATTCTGAAAAGAGGGCTCTGTGTGTGTGTGTGTGTGTGTTACATTGGGGTCAGGGGATGCTAAGCAGAAAAGTAGGGTGGTCCTTTGTACTAGGTGGTTAACATATTAGGAAAAATTTATAAAGCTGGTCTGGAGGCTATGGAGCTCTCTGGGTAAGCCATGGTGATTACTTGGTAAGTACCAGTTGTAACTCTGGCATGGCTATTTACAGATGTGTTTCGATTTTACCACCTTTCTCCCTGGAAGGAAAGCTATTTTGAGACACAAATGTGCTCAAGATGATGTAAGCATACCACATCCCCAGCTGGGAACCAGTGAAGAGATGATAGGGAGGAGCTGGGTCTCTGCTGTGATTTTACTTGTCCTTCAAGGCCCGTTGCCATGTTAAAGAAGATAAAGGATAAGAGCATCATGGGAGTATCTTGTGGCAAAAGGACAAATGTAGGGAGAACTTGGGGAGCGGACAGGACTGCGGTATCAAAGAGGCTGTCTGTAGTGTCAGGATAGACAGTCTCACTTGGACCAACTCTAGCAACTTTCTTTATATAGTGACTTCAGACCAAAAGGCTATGCTCATTCGGCCAGCAACTTCTGCCTCTTCTTGGGCCTCTGAGCCACTCCCAAAACACTCTGTTTTATCACTGTTGATCTTTTGACCACTTTGTGTTCTGTTTATCAGGATAGCTTGACCCACCTGAATTGTGGCATTCAAACACTTAAAAAATTCACCCTCTTCACTCTTCACTTATCTATCTATCTATCTATCTATCTATCTATCTATCTATCTATCTACCTATCTATCTATGTATCCATCCATCCATTCCTACCTATATCTATTCATTAATCCATCAAGCTTTCCTTACTAATCAATCCCTTCAAATCCTGAAAACACCAGGGGATGAAACACCCCATGTTAAATGAATTCTTAAGATAGGGTATATTTTACCTTGTTTTGTGGTACCCTTTCTTTACCTTGTAGAGAAGCAGTAAAAACACTTGTATCTTCCCTCCTCTTCTTTAGCCCCTTTTCTTTCCTCTGGGTGGCACAGCATCCCCCATGCCCATCTTAGTCATCAATCCAGAGCCATCTGTCATTCACCCTTCCCATCCCAGTGACCTAGGCAAGCTGAAACCAGTTCTGAAACTATCTGTATTCTGTGATTGAGTCGTCCCCAACTCAGCATTTAGCATCATCTAAAGGATTGTGTGGTTGAGGGCACTGATCACTGCAGGCTGTTTGTGTACAAGTTTTGCAATAATGTTGATCAGGAAGCACACACAAGGGTGCCACAGTATGAGGAGTAAGAAGGCTTCTGTTTCCCAAGAGAGTAGAGAATGGTCTTCAGAATTCCCACAATCTGCTGTATGCTATTGTTAGGTGCTATTCTTCAGTTTTGCATAACAAGCACACCCTGAGAAAGGCAAGTTCCCTCTTTGAAATCTTCTCCTTTACTGAGAAACTAAATTCCCTCTTTTCAAATACACTTTCACATGCAAAACAGAAATCTGTTTCTGCTAAGTCACATTCTAGCTAAATGGATAATTGAACGGGTGAATGGGAGCTGCTACTCAGCTGCTGACCTGCAGAGTTGCCACACATATATACTTCCAAATTGCAGTGGAGCAATCCCCAGGAGGCAGAAAGCATGACTGATTTTTCCAATAAAGCTACAAAAATCGATAATTCCTGTAGACACTTGCATCTCTAACCATCTCGGAGTTTTCTTCCTCTGCTACCCCCCACCCCCACCCCAGAACAGGCCTCTGTCTTTGCCTTGGCACCTGCTTCCGATCCCTCACTACCAGGACTTTACTCTATTACAGTTCTGCTGAACGTACCTTTTAGAGAGAGGCTCTGCAATGCTTCTTGATTTAGAGATGCCTGTGTTTTATGTGGTTGTGGGAAAAGTTGCTTAGCTTTTCCTGAGCGCCAATAAGTTCTGATATATGGCTGTGCATGCCTGCATGATTAATGGCACATGCAATGCAAGGACTTGGAGCTTTCAGAGGTCACCCCATGTGTACTGAATAATACAGCACAGTTCCAAAAATACCCTTGGATGAGAATCCTGGCTGCACATAAATGCAACGACATTGCCTGCTTTAGTTGACATTGCCAGAGACTCAGTGTTTCAAAAGAAAGTCACCTCCCCCAAGCAGGCAAGTTCAAGATGAAATGGGAGATCATTTTGGTTCCTTGGCTATTTCTCTGTACATCGTCATAGGCACCAGGAAAAGGAGGGAGGCTGGGAAAATCATGAGGCTACAATGTTAGTTTTTGACAGGATTTCCAAGTTTAGGGTAGCCAGGCCACAGTATGAAGCAAATTAAATGTCCATGCAAAATATGCTACCGTGTGCGGTGCTGTGGCTGAGAATTTAAATGCACCAAAGTCAAGAGATTCAAATTGATGGTTCCCACAGCAACTATAACTCAGTTCTCTGGTGAATATAAAATTAACTTTATTGCAAAACATGCTGTTCAATTTACGTCTTAATCTAGTCATGGCAGAGTTACAGTTGCTGTGAGAACGCTAACTCTGAATTGTTTTGAATAATTAATTTAATGAAAAGTTGGCAGAAATGTGAACTCTGATAGAAAAGTCAACTTACATTTAGGCAAGTTGGCCAATTGTGCCAACATGAATGGCACTGGGTCAGTCATAGACTCTGAAGTTACTTGATGCACTCTTTGGTCTGGGAGATACTGTTCAAGGTAATGGGTCATTGTCCTCAAACCCCAAAGGCACACTCTTGCAAGGAACGACTTTCAACAGGTGAGGGAGGCTCTCTGGTACCCATATACCTGATCGCATTGCTGGACTCCAAAGAAACCCTGTGGCTGCTGCTCCTACCTGGGGACAAAGCAGGTGATCAAAATCTGCAATGATCACACGTGGTCAATGGGATTTGGAGATCAGCTGCCCTTTCTATAGACAGTTCAGCTGTCCATAGAATGCCTCATTTCTGTGAGCTAGCGGTCTTTTGTGTGAAATGCTCACAACTTTGGCACAAAGTTTAGGCGAGATAGCTCATGGCAAAGAACTTAGTATCTGGCAAACTTTGTGCTAAGGACTCAGTAATTGCTAGCTGGTAAGATCTAGCCAGGAAACTCAGTTAATTTAGTAGATTAAAAATAGTGACAAGGCCAACTATTTGGCCTCTCTGGTTCTTTTACTCTGGGCTGATTTGGTGTAAAGTTAAGCTGGCAAAGGGGACATAAAAGCAGAAGCAGGAGGTGACAGATAATCCCCAGCGTTAGTATATCTTCTAGAAGCCACTGAGACCACTCTCTCCCGAGTTCTAGAAACTGTATCTTTTACTGGATTCAAATCTTTCAACTTCTTTTTTTTTTTATTAGCTCTTTCCCTTTTTTCAGACTTTCCTTCTCATTCCTCTCTTTATCATGAGATATTCATGCCTTTGATTAACAGATGTACTGTATGATATATTGCAAACATGTTTAACACGTAAGAGAGTTGAGCGGTTTCTACCCCCTACTGAATCATTTTTCACTCTGTTTGAGGTGATGCCACCCCCATTGTGAATATATATATTAGACAATAGGCAAAAATGTCCTCTGCTCAAGCCTGATTGCCCCCCACCCAAACTCGGGAGAAATCCCAATCCGCCCAGTGAGTCGTTTTGGTGGCCCACCTTTGAAGCCAGCTCTGTTCTTCTAATAAGTGGGTAATTTTGGCAGCTGAGAAACAATATTTTGGAAGCTAACTCATTGGCTTCTCTCTCCTCTCTCCTCAGCTGTTCTCCTACATTCTGTGTGCTTTTTCTTGCTCCCTGTCTTAAATGAATCAGATGCTGGGCAAGGGGAAGGACATATTTCTAGGGAATTTCAAGGCTGGCCAGCAATTCCTGGGCACCTGCTGTGTTCCAGGCTCCAACCCAGGGGATAATTTAGTTATTTTTTAATCCCTCTAAAGAACCTATATTGTACTGCCTGGTCCCAGGGCTGGTCAAACCGAAAGAAGTGACTCTGCTAGAGGCTACTTTCCTTGGGTATTGTCAAGGTTTTGATAGAGAGGGACAAAGTCATAGACTGCAAGGGAGGCAAAATTCAAAGGCAACACCCCAGCAGAGTGTGATTTTAGCTTGTAAGGTTACCCTGGCTTGGCTTTAACTACCTTCTTTATGCACAGCCTCACACTGTCTGCGGGGCCTCTGCCCCCTTACCCCCAAAGTCTTGGCTTGTGGCCTTCTGCCTTGCTGTGATCAGTATCAGAAACACTTTAATGTCTCCTAAAGGACTTGATTTTATAATCCTGCAATCGTTTGTTTTTACCGCTCAGAAAATATTTTAAAGCTATATTACTTAGCGTAACCAAAGTAGTGCAAGGGAAATTTGAATGAAGAGTTAAGGATACCCTCAGAGCACAGAGCTCATTTAGAAGCAATGGAAAGAGACCGCCTGGTCTTGTCAGGTGTGTGGAATTTCACCCCTGCTTTGTCTGCAACCCTAGAGGCTCATGGTAGGAACCTCATCAGCCAAACTCCCCAGTGATTTCTCTGTCTGTCTGGTGCTTCCTGAATGCCATTCTTTGGCATGAGGAGTCAAGTTCACCTGAAGGCCAGTGGACTTGAACTGGAATTCTCTTTCCAACTGTCTGAGAACTGGCTTTAGAAGATTTGACTGCAACAGGAAAGTGTGTTTCTCTGGTCTTTCAATTTTCTAGAATGTATGCACCCTCAGGCTGTGACAGAGGGGTCCCATCACAATGCCTGATTGCTGCATGGATGTAAAAGTAGTATCAGTTATGGAGGGGAGGCTTAGTGAAGGAGGGTATGGAGAGCCCTGGCTCACTACTGAGAGCCTGAGCAGCTTTCATTCTGACCATCTAACTGGCAAATGCAAGCTGATGTCTACCAAGGTAACAAAAAGGTCATGTTTTGATATGCTCATGTCTATAATGACATGGAAATTTTTTCCGTCCCCATACCATTTAAATTTTAAAAATGATTTTGACTTTCTGGGAAAAGCTAACACTTTATGCTTTGTTCTAGAAGCCTAATCAATTCTTAGTTCCATCCCTAATATTACTTCCTGCGGATCTTGAATGTTTTCATTCCCTCTATCTCTGGGGAAGAGTGTCCTGATTGGCGGGATCAGGCGGGAAGCAGGTAGATATGTCAGCCTTTGTAGTTCCAGTGAGTCTAGTACCTCCCCAACACATGCATTCCAAATGGCCAGGTATTTCCCTGGTTCTGCACCTGCCTCTGAAGGATGCTGATGGCATGCCTGCATGCAGAGGATGTGAATGATTTTAGTAGAAAATCATGCTGGGAGTGCTTCCCAGGAATCAGTGGCCTGATCTGAGTCAATTTAGAAGGAAGAGCAAGCAATCTAGAAAACGTAGAATACTTGTGCTGTGCTGTCCCAGGAAAATTAGCAACAGGTTTACACTGCTGAACTGGAGTCTTCTCCCTGGGTCATGCCTGCAAAGCCCAAGGAATTCCCCTCAGTAGAGTAGACAGAGCACGTAGGCCCAGGAAGCAGAGGAGAGAGGGCAGGACAGGGGGGCTGGGTAGCAAGGCCTCGATCATAGTCACAGAGGGGAGACAATGACTGGGGAAGAGCTCCAGTCCTCATGGGACAGACTGACTTTCCTGGGTGCTCTATCCAAGGCAACTCAGGAAGGATTTTGGTCCTGGCCTCTACTGTACCTCTTGGGCCCTTATGCCTAATTTTGCATGGCCACTTCTGTTAATCCACTGTAGTTGAAGAGAAGGCATGCATGTCAGGTCTGTAAGGAAAAGACTTCACAGGTGTCATTCTGTCACTCTAATGAGGAGAAAGAGACACAGGGGACCCAAGAAGCACAGATCACAAGGCTCCTTTAGCAGGACACAGGTGTCTAGAACCCTGCCGCACCCCACGTGGAAGTTCTAGGTCTCGAACACTCAAAAAAGTAGCCTTTGAGAGCATGGCATTTGACCGATGGCAAGTGCAGAGACGTGTTGCAATGGGTGCGGATGTACCATGCTGGATCTGCTGAGAGGTCAGGTGGGCATACGCACAAGCATGCACACACAGACATGGACACACTCATACGCACGACAGGAATCAGGCACTGGCTTGTCTTGTCTGTATTTATTGTTGGAATTTGGAGCTGACTGTCTATTGGAATAGATGGGAGGAAGATAAGGAGCCGAAGAAAGTGGCAGAGGAGGTAGCTATGAGAAGCCCTGCTCATGGTTCTTGAATGCTATCTTTACCAACAGCGTAGACCATGGATTTGAGTCAATGGGTCAGCCTAGCTAGTTTTGTGTAAAATGCATTTTGTCGCTGCTCACTGTGTGTATAGGGCTGCTGCTTGCAGATAGGTGCATAGAGGCAACACAAAGTCTTTTGAGCTCCTTGGAGAAAATTCACTAAGTAAGTACAAATTACCACCATTATACCATGGGTACGAGACTTGCATCAGCTTAAAACCAATCACCAAGGAGGGCTGGAGTATCAAACAAAAGCAGCCAAAGCTGTCCCAGTCTCAATCCAGGTAAATGATGTTTCCTAGTTTCCATTACCCCTGCCTTAGAGGCAAACGTCAGGGCCATACAAGAGCACTCCATTGGTCCCCCAGTCTTATTTGAATGGTTTGAACAGCCCTATTTTTTTTTTTTTTTTTTTTTTTGGCCAACATTGGAAAATTGGGAGAATATACACAACAGTCTTGCCTTCTTGGCATCTGTTGAAAAAACTAGACATTTTGGAAAAATGAGGCTTGCATTTGTACATGGCAACACAGCTGGAGCTGGCTCAAGCCTGCCCTCTACAGCTTGGGCACTCATTATTCACCTGCCCATGTGCTTACAGCTTATTTAATGTGCTCACTTACTTTGCCCCTGCCTACTGTTCAGATCCGAGTTTATATTTCTTTCTACTGGTTATGCCTCCCTTCCCTTCTCTAAGTCAACAAAGATCCTGAATTCATAGTGCCCTCATTATCCAAATCTAGGCCAGCTCCCCTTACAGAGAAAGATCTGCCCAACCACCCCGTACCGAGGGAGAAATGAGAAGAGCTGGCTTTCTCTCCCTCTCCCCTCCCTTGTCAGTAATTCCACCCTAAAAGCTCAAAGTTTTCTTATTTCGAGCTGTCCAGGCAGTAATCCAACTAAATCAGATCATAAGCATTTGAAGGTTTTCATACTAAATAAAAATATAGATATAGCTAAGAGAAGATGAGATTTAATTAATGAGTGTTATTTAACAGAACAAGTTGTGCCATATATGGAGGATTAAGAGATAAAAAAGGATAGGAGGGAAAATCAAATTTTAATGAGTCACCATCTTCACTTCCTTTAGCTGAGCTTCCTCTATTGAGGAAATATTAACACTTACTGGGGACTCATCTGCGTGCATATATGCGGTTGATACCTGACTTTCCATTATGCAGTAGTACAAACGAATTCAAACCTGTCTTCAAAATTCAAGGCTTCTATCCCTACATTGGTTGATCTCTTAGGGAAGCCACAAGCAAGGTTCAATGTTGAATGTTAAAATATGTTACACTATGTCAAAAATTATTGCCAGAAATGCCAGGAAAGAAATCTTGGGTTAGAATACAGCCAAGACTTGTGTAGGCAAAAAAGGTAAGGTCTGAAATACTATGGCCTATCACTTGTCCCTTCACAAACCATCCTCCATGTTTGTTACCCTGAAGATATCCACAGAACATGTTGTGTGTCACACCTAGTATGGTACTGAATCCATTAGGCACTCAATAAATGCTGAATATACTTATCACACTCAACTCCAACTAGACATGGAAAGTATGGACATCAGTTTTGGCATGCATGATACAGAGATGGCTTCTTGTTGATGCTTATAATCATGTTCTTGCAAATGGCGGTGGGGTTCTTAGTACATCTCTGTCTCTTCCCATTTACTTTTGCTATGTGTGTTCACATTAAGGATGGGAAACCACGTGAGCCACAGAGCTCCTCCTGGGACGTGACCCAGGAGAAGGCTGCAGGCATCCATGTTAGCACCTTAGGACTGGCTCTGAGAACCTTTCTGTGGGATGCTGGGCCTCTCTGTGTGCATAGCCATTAACTATCTCTGCTGGCCTCAGTTGTGCACTGTTTGAAGATACATTTGGGGAGCTGAGATAAAGGTATGAAGGCGTGGTGTTAATAAACATTTATGTTATGCCAAGCACAATGTTACATTTCTTAGCAAATTAAGTGTCTCTAGCACCAAGATAGAGCCATTACTATCCCCAACTACAGCTGAGAAGAGCCAAAGCTTGTTTAAAATACATAACTTGTAAAAAAATGTCACCCAAGTGGCAAGAGACGGGGACTAGCTTCCGAGCCAGACCTGCCTGAGGGCAATGTTGTGCACATTCCCCGCCCTCTCCCAACCTCTTTACTCACAAATAATGACAATAGTAAAGTGCTGCTCAAGAGTGTTAACAGCAGAGAGGAAGATGTTACATTCTACAAACCGAACGTGTGAGAGAGTGACAGTCTGCAGTGGTTTCTCATGGGTGTCATGCATTTCAAATGGTTTAATTCTGGGTCAAGTGTTTTCTGTGTTAGGTTCCTCTATGGTACAGATGCATTTCCTTTGTCAGACTCCCATAGAGCAAGCAGGTCAGTAAGTGAACGGACACAGATCTTTCGTGACCCCACAGTATGGGAATCAAAAGTTAATTCAGTCTCTGTTCAAAGGATGGTGAGAAGCTGATAGCAACATGTTTAAGGGATGCAAGTTGACTCGTCTCCCTTCTCTGGTTTAATAGGAAAAAAACTGGTTTCCTTGTATTCTCTCCAGTGTCTTCACTCACTTTTCCCTGCTCAGGGAAATTGCAATAATCAGTGGTAGCTGGACTGCCTGGGCTTATACAAACCCAGAACAGAGAACGAGCCTCAGGGACCCCTGGCTGGGACACCCTCCACGATGCAGAAGCCACATTTGGATTTTCACGCTTCTGGAGAGTGTGTGTTTTGGAGGCACTGGTGGTTTGCTAACTTATTGGAATAAAATCAGGCATAAACATTTCCTTAGTGCTTTCGAGGTGATTATTTTATAATCTTTCACGCTCCCCACCCCCTGGCATTATTTCTAGACACCTACTCAGGGCTGTCTGGCAATCCCTTTTGAAGTTAAAACATAATTTCAAAAATAAAGAAATGCAATTCACACTTATCAGAGCCCATCACTTGCATACAGCTTTAGACAGATGACCTCCTGGGCTAAGCTCTAACCAACTTCATTGCCAATGTGACCAGGTATTGCTACTGCTAAACTAGGGATTTTTCAGCCTCGGATTCTTAGCTCTTTAAATTTTCAAAGACAGTACTTTTATGGGACTTTCTCTTTTCAGCATATTGGTTAGCCCATCCTTTCTTAGAATGGCATTTGGGAGATGTATGGTTTGAACTGCACAGTGTTAGGTCTGATGCATGGTAGGATCAGTAACTTGAAAGATCTGGCCAGAAACTGCTTAGAACTTGGGTCTAGGAGGTATGTAGGTGCTCCTTTCTCCTCTCCAACTGTGTTAGGAAAGAAAGAGAAATCCCAGGGATATGTTCATATGCAGTTTTTCTGGCTGAAAATAGAAGGAATCATTAACTCAAAAGGGAAGTTGGGTTACAGGGAGGTTCTTGAGTGAATCTAAACTGGCATTCAGAGACTGTCTGTGTTCAAAGAATTCGTAAGCATCTTTCACTACCTCGTTTTGGTTTCAGACACATCTGAAGATGATTGGAGACAAGGAAATAAATAGGACTTCATAGTGTTTGTTCTTTACCTAGCCTCTGATGAAAGGTTGAGACAGGAGAGATGTGGTTTGCACTTGATATTTGTTGTCCCAGGGAATCAACCACATCTAAGGCAGAAATGAAGGACTATTCTCTCAAAGGAACTTAGGGCCAACTGTTAAGGTTGCAGAGTGTTTACTGTGTAGGTACAACAGGAGTTCATAGTGAGCTATAAGGATGGCAAAGGATCTCAATCTCTGCTGAACCAACCTTTGCACTTGACGCTTGTTGGCCCGGGGAGTCAACTGTATCTTTAGTGAGCTGAGAACAGAAAGAAAGCAATGCCATTGTGGACCACAGTGGAGGCTGTGTGGAGAATTCTTTGGTTACTGCCAGGGGATAAGTCTGGACTTCCCCTTCAGGGGTTTTAATAATCAGAGAAACGTTGCTTGGTAGCTTTTAATTACACTACACATGCCTCGTCCTATCACCAAGGACCAAACAGGCCTCTCTTCCGATTACAATGGAAATATGGGTGTTTTTTTTAAAAGCAAACACTTTACTTAAACTAAGGATATTTTTTTAATTAGAAGAAAGATTAACTAAATGAATTTTCTCTTGTAATTTAATCCATTCTAATTATCTTGAGACTGTTTATGATGAAATACTTAAAATTTTTGCCTAGCTGCGAAATTCACGAATGAAAAACCTCTAAGCTAGCCTACAGAACGGGTGCCTCCTGCAGCTCCGTTCATAATGATTCATAGAAGCACGTAATGGGAGGGAGGCAAACACACCACAGTCTTAACTGGTATGCATTTGAATTGGTGGCATCCTATTTTCCAAAGGCGATGAAGATGAACTTTTAAAAATGTTTATTTATTTTTTTAAATTATATGTTTGTGTGTGAGTGTGTGTTTGGGGCACACATGTGTGCGAGTATAAGTGCCCCGGTAAACTAGATGTATCAGATCTCCGTGGAGCTGGAGCTACAGAAGGATGTGAGCCACATGACATAAATGCCGGGAACCAAATTCGGGTATTCCAGAAGAGCAGTGGCAGTGCGTGTTCTGAAATGCTGAGCCGTCTCTGCAGCTCCACGACAATATATATATATATATATATATATATATATATATATATATATATATTTTTTTTTTATATGGTTCAAATTTTTCTTTTTTTTAAAAAAATAATTAATTTTATTTTATTTTATGTGCACTGGTGTGAGGGCACCAGATCCCCTGGAACTGGAGTTACAGATAGGTGTGAGCTGCCATGTGGGTGCTGGGAATTGAACTCAGGACTTCTGGAAAAGTAGCCAGTTCTCTTAACTGCTGAGCCATCTCTCCAGCCCCAGTACAATCTTTTTAATGTCTTGATGGTACCCATTATTTGGTAAGTGAATATATGCAGAAGGGCAGTTGCTTTAAACACAGCTTATGAAAGAGAATGCTACGAAGGGAAAAGGTTGTTAAGATTGAATCTTATTAGACAAGCGACTTGGGAGGAAATGTAAAATCTGTTTCTGACATGAACATCTGGGGTATCCTTCTGATAAGTCAAGAGATGAGCCAAGGAACTACAGAGATTCCCCAGATGTTACACATGGGGTCATGCTTCAAGGAACCAAGAAACTGCAATGAGTTAGGAAGGAGGGTAATTGTGATGGTTATCGGCTTGAGTGGGGACAGAGAATTAATGAGAGTTTCGGTCTTTCCAGAGGACATGCTTATTAGTTGGCAGAGTCAAAACTGGGACTACTGGGTTACTCTTGATTTACAGAGCCAGAATAGGTAAAATTGTGCTACCCAGAGTTGTGTGAAGGATGAGATGGAATACCCAAAAGAGATAATGAAATATGCTCTAAGTGATGCTGATTTGAGGCATCCCCCACCCAGGAAAAGACAAACCCCCCCCTTTTTTTTTCTTCTACAATGCTAGGAATAAAATCCTGGGTTCTAGGCATATTAAGCAAGTGCCCTGCCACTGAGCTATTCCCTCAGCTGATCAGACTCCTCCTTAATTCAGACCATGACGTCCTGCTATACCCCTCAATGACATGTCTATGGTCTCAAAACATGTCTATGGTCTCAAGTTAGAGAAACACTGGCTTCTAAGAACTGAATATTCTTCTATTCAGGAATAACAATTTCTAAATTACACCATAAAGAAGTTTCTTCTTTTGAAAGATATTTATTATAAAAACAAAACCCAGAATTAAGATAAATTCACAGGCTACCTGATTCTCTGGGAACTTCTATCTCAGAGTTTGAGAACCTTTGGCCCAAAGTAGCAAACTTCAATTTTACAACATGGTTCTATTAGCATAAATATTTGATTTCATGTATAGCTGGACTCTTTGAGAAGATGAATATGTTCAATTCCAGCTGAGAGATGAAATTTCTGGTTTGCTATGAGAACGAGGTACAGAGCAAATTTTTGTTTGGAAAATGGGTGGAGGGGGTGTTGGCTCTGACATGTCACTAACTGCTTAATGGGTTTGGAGGCAGATTGAGGAAGGATGGCTAAAGATGGGAGAATCAGAATCCTTCCTTGCCCTTCAATTTGCCTTACATAGGCGCTATGTAATAGCAGTAATCATAATGACATTAGCTCATGTCTACAAGGCTTTAACATCAGGGTGAGCCCAGTGCCAGGTTACCTTTTCCCCCAGGCCAAGAAAGGATGTACTATTTAGCAATCCCTATCTTATAGGCAGTGAAATGAAGGTACAGAAAGGTTAGAAGAGCTGCCAGGATTTGAGTTTAAGCAGACTTATTCAAAAGCTGTATCCTTCAGCACTTCCTTAATAAGCTTGCATTTCTCCCAATCCAGGGGAAGTGGAGGGAGACTGATGGACTTCTGCTTTAGTATTGTCTATTAAAATATACATAAGAGTGGATAAAGTGGTGATAACTTTTCAGTGTAAGGAAACATTCCACCACCCACAAAGGTTGATTCCCAGGCAAACTGGAGATGAGCAGGAACCAAGGGGAGCAGATGAATGAAGACTCTTAACAAAAAGCCCCTTTCACTTTTCTCCATGACTCAATTGCATGTCATCAGATGGAGCAACGTTCATGGTGTCTCTCCTTTTATGTAAGGTCTTTAGTGTATGTTATGGGAGTATACATTGAAAACCTGCCTTGTATCAGTGAAAAGGGCCTGATTGCCTTTGAGTAGCCCATTCATATAAGTCTGCATCACATGCAATAAACTCTGGAAATGGACGGGTCCTTAGAGATCATCTCATTCAACTGTGTCCTAAAGTCGGTCAACTGCACAGTGCATTTGCGATATTTGCAATATCCGCACTGTTATTTACTTAATATTTTTCTTTAAATTTACTGAGGCCTAATATTGCTACCTACTATCAGCACATCCCTAAGCAATAACACCTTATGTAATCAGGGGTTTGATGTGGTAGTTATATTTTCCTGGTTCTTATTTTTAAGAGCTTCATATAACCATCCAAAAATGTACATTTGTACCCAATGGACAGCATCTTGTGTTTGGATACAAGGCTCCAGGAAGCAACTACATGGTCTAATACCAACATTTCCTCAAAGAAGAAACCAAAGTTAGGGACCTTTGGTGACACGTTCTAGGACGCACTGACTATGTTTGTACAGTCAAGCCTAACACAGATGTTCCCCTGCACTGGTCAATGCATTTTCTGTGATGCCATAAAGAACAAGATACTGAGCAATAAGGCAGACTTATCATAAATATCCTCAGGAATTCAACTCGATAGGGCTGTCTTTCTCTTTGCTTTGAAAGTCTTGAGGTGTTAGTGCAGATGTAATGTCTTTAGTGTACATAGTGAGAGATCCAAGAATCGTAGACTTGACTCTGTTAAAGCTCAGCTAAGTACCCAGCACATACCAGGACAGCTCATTCTACCTTTTCAATAGATTGTATATGTGTTTGCTTTTGGACGTGCAATCTTCCTGCTGGTAACTCTCCTTCATGATCTTGTGCCCTGACAGTTATGAACTGTATTTAGTTCTTTGCTCATGTGAAGTATTATATCTTTCATCAGTGACATAATGAAATTTTGGTTAACAAGAGACCATACAGATGATGGTGGTTCCATAGATTATAACAAAGTTAAATTTTTCTTCTCACTTAGTGACATCATAGATGTTCATGAGTCACGTTTGTGGTGACACAATAGTAAGCAAACCCACTAGACTTCCAATAGAATGGAAGTATAAGAACCCATTCAGTTTTGAATGGTGCATAGTCCTTGGTAATAAATGCCATTGTTATTGGCTTATCTATCTACTATATACATTTTTCTAATTGTGGAGCACATTCCCACTTATTATAACTGTTCACTATAAGCAGTGTTTTGTAGACAGCAATATCTATAGCTTTGCATAGCTCTCATTTGCATTAGGAGGCCACATTGAATGACTGACCTAGATCATCTAAATCAGCACAAGTACTCTGTCATGCAATGATAAAGTCACCTAACCATGCAGCTCTTGGATTATGTCTCCACTATCAAGATCAATATACTGATCACTTCCTCTGAAACTTTCAGGAGGTAGTACAGAGGATGATCTCAGCTTCCCAGAATGCTTCCCCTCTTCTCTTTTTGATAAGAGGCCATTTCACAGACAGACAGTGCTAGATTGCAGTGTTTTTAATGAGATACTCTAGAATACCAGGTCATAACATCAAAACAAACATTGTGTCCATTGCATCTATTTTTCAACTGATGCTGAAAGCCCTTCTTCAAGAACTAGACAAGAAAGCAAACACTTCAGCGATGAGACTCTCATCATCTGTAAAATTGTTATTTCTTGTTATTTTATTTTGTATTTCCACAGTGACTTGAAAATGTGTCTCTGCCTTTTCTGCATCCTAGTTCTTATTCTGGGTTTGAGTAGAAAAACTCTGATAGACTTTGAGATCCAGACTCAAAGAGAATGTCTGGGCATGTGACATTCCTAATGTGAGGTAGAAGGCTCACATTTGGTCAACTTGTGGGGAGAAATTACTGTTCTAAAAGTTCATTTATAGTAGTAAAATGTTAAAAGTTCAGGTTTTTACAAGGAGGAGGAGAGGAAGGAGGAGGAGGAGGGCAACAATAACAACCATTCTGAAAATGGTTCCAATAAGAACACCTGGAGGATTTGATTAACCAATCCGAGTAGGAGCTGCTTTCATGGATGTGGTTGTGAGGATGACCCCACAGAGGCTAAATTCATCCCAGCTTGAACTTACTATAGTCACAAAAGCTCAAATGTCCAGGGATAGTAGTGACATTAAAAAAAAAAAAAGGTAACAACTACATCAGTTTCCCTAACTTGGATGGAAGGTGGAATGAGATGCAGAGGCAGCCGCCTTTGTGTGAAGTTGGCTAATTTTAACAGTTGCTTTCCTCTAAGCTTGTTCTCTATTGTTCTGAGACTTTCTCCCTCCTGGACTGTGACCCTGTCTCCTTCTGATGACAATCACTTAATCAGCACATCTCATTGTCGCCTGGATGGTTTTACCTTGGGTAAAGATTCATTATCCTTATTAACATCTCAAGAACCCTTTTCTTTCCCCAACCAATTAAAGAGGAAAAATAGAAGGGCCCAGTGCAATAGATGGAAAAGAAAACTCTTCTGACATGTGGCACCTGCTCAGGTCACTCAGCCCCATGTGGCCCTAAAAATCAAGCTGTCACGATTCTAAAACATGATCAGAGGTCAGGACCACAGAGGTAAAATACACAGGTTGGAATAACTGTTGCACATACTGTTCACTGCCCAGATCCTGAACAGCTAACCAGGTTTGGGAAGTGTCAGTGTTGGTAGACTGAGTCCCTAGACTGTCACATTGTGTTAGTTGGCAGGGATGGAGACCTATATCCACCAGAGGATCACGACAGTGTGGCATCCACAGGTAACTGCCCTCATTTCCCTGGCAATAGGAGTGCTGGTGTCTCCTTGTATTTTCTCAACTATTCTGTCTGTCAAACACACTAACGTCCAATTCGCCTTTTTATTATATAAGAAATGCTTATCTGGGTTTACTACAGTTCAAGTGATTTGACCTAATAAAAATTCTATAGTTTCATCAAGCTGTGGTATGATAGCCATCGGATGGCCTTCTTATGTTAAATCCTTCATATTAATAAGGGTTGGTGGCAGGTGATAGGCAGGTGGCAGTTTACAGGAACAGAAATACATTTTAAAATCACATTTAAGGAATAAACCTCCTCTAACTACACAATATGCCTTCTGATTTATTCATAGGAATAAACTGTACCTTACCCAAATAATGCTAATATATTCCAAAGATATACATGAGGTGTAGTGATTTAGATTCAAAGTCTATTCTTATCTATGCAGTTCTATAGATTTTAGTCAGACCTTATATTTAACTTGTTAGGAATAAACATAAGAATCATTGTTGGGCAGATAATTTAGCATTTTTCAGTAAACACCAACACATTATACCTTCTATTCAAATTTGTAGCCATAAAACATGCACTAAATTTCCAAATAAAAATAATTTGGTTGCAAATTTTGGAGACACATTTGACCATGTATGCCGAGGCCCTGAGGCTCCTACTCGAATGACTTTGGGAAATCTGCACTTTCAACATCTCTTTCTTCTCTTCCCTTTCTATCTTATTGCTCTTCCATACAATAAACGCAACCTGTGAGGGCTGATGTGAATTGCTCCGTTGACTATTTGCAAGGATTTCCCAGAGACCATCTCTCTACGACCTTCTGAAAACAGGCTGCAGACAACCTGAGCACCCAACACCAGCCACGTACCAGCCTGCCTTACCCAACTGTTTACTGACCAGGGCCATTTCATTCTTATTTATTTTCTAGCTTCAAAATATAGCATTTGAGGCTCTGTGTGGAAAGGACCTAAGATCTTCTCTTTCCTTTGACAGCGAGTCTCCCCAAGGGGGAGGGCTGATTCTGGGCTTTGTAATTCGTGGCATTTGCTTTAAATGAAATGACAAGGATGTCTGTTTAAACTAAAGGACTAAAATTCCATGAAGCAGCTCCAAGGGAGAGTAGCTGGAAAGCCTGAGAAGCAATTATGCATGGATGATCCTCTCCCCAGCTTTCTGGTAGTGAATCTCACCAATTCAGGGGCATTTGTTGTTTTGGGGAAGACACAGAGAGGAAAACAAGGAAAAGACCACATAGGTCCTATTAACAAAGCTGGGGAGCTCCAATATCTCCCCAGAAAAAGCTTTGGCAAACACAATCTTGACAACTTTCATAAAAGAGAAGCTAACATTACTGGCCATCCTAATTCTGAACCAGGGACTTCCCTGCACCAGTATGTCTTCATTCTGGAAGCTTCACATGGCATATAATTTGGCACTTTCTTGACATTCCTCAAGAAATCTTGGGTATCAGAACACAGAGATGTGAAACTTGAGCTTAATGTTTCAAGGAGCAGAAACAGTCTTGGCCAGATCATCACACCCAAGGACCAGTGTGACTGAAGTGTCTGGGCTCTCCTGCTGCCCACAACTTCAATGTCCTCTACTGAGATCAAAGCTGTCATTGGTCCATTTCTTGTTCAAATGCTCCAGAGACAAGTCAGCTCATGTTTTTGGTCTTCTCTTATAACCACTCCTTTTCTACCTTTTTCTTTGGCCCTAAGATCTGTCAAGCCACAGCTGGTATCTTTTCCTCATTGAGAAACCTGCTTTTCTTCTCACCCCTCTCCTCATCTGGGCTTAGGGAATTTTCTAATTTAGAGTTCAGTCACTTTTATAAAGGGCCAGATAACAATAAGCTTTGTGGGTCTTTTATCTGCTCAGTGCTTAGGTGTCACTTACAACTAGTGGGATGCCAAAGAACTGGCGTGGTTGCTGGTAGACGTCTACCAGTGCTCTGTGTATGGACACTGTATTTTGAATTTCACAGAATTGTCAAAAATAGTTTTTGGTAGGACTTCTATCAAGGCTTAAAAACTATCAGAATCAGTTCTTTGCTAGCAAACCATAGAAAAACCTGCTATCAGCCAGGTTTATCCCTTTGGCTACAGTTGGCCAACACTTACCCTAGGTCTACCTGTGCTTCACTATGGTGAACTATTTCTAGAACAAAAACATAGGTTGTAGCAGGAGAGAGAGCCAATAGGCTTCACTCTGGAGACACTGTACCCTGCCCTTTACTTCCCAGATAGGGAAAGGGAGCCAAAGTTGAAGTATATGAATGGAGAGATGGTGGGATTATCTACCTTAGGGGTGTTGATTGGCAAGAGCTTCTGGGAGGGGGATGATAGGGGTGACAGAGATATGGGGGTGGGAAGAGATTTTTATTTAAACCACACCAAGCATGCAGAAGCACATAAAAAAGCCCTGAGGAGTGGAGGCCACTGTAAGGACTGTCTTGGTCGTGGGCTGTGCACATCCCTCCCCTGAAAGTCTGGCGAATTGTCCCTCAGCCTCTGCAGGGAGCTGAGATGAGAGCAGCTTCAGGGGATGCAGGACCTGGAGCATCATTGAGAGATTGCAATAACAATTCACTGCCAACAGACTGTCCCAACAGGGTCCCAGTGCGATAGTCATGGCCCTGATTGCCACGCTGCCCTTCAGATGACCAATTAGATGGAGCAGAGGGAGTTTGAATGCAGAGTTAGTTCACTTCATCTCTGCTTAACTACCCAAATGAACAGCATGGGAAACTGAGTCTGATCTTACCAGTCAGCCCTGTGCAAGCTCCTCTCCTTGTCTCTCATGCTAGATGGCCAAGCTACAGTTTGGATTTTAGGCTAGGACAGAGGACAGGGTTCCAAACTTATGGCTAGAGTCAAAGGTAATTTGAAGTGGGAAAGTGGTTGGCTGGTTGGAAGCTCTCCTGAAGGTTCTAGGCAGGTGAGTAGGTTATCAAGCCTGGTGTAGAAAGAGTCCTACAACAGACTTATGTAAGTAACAAGATCAAAAACTGGAGGGGGAAAATAAGCATGGTTGGATGGATTACTTTGTAATCCTAACTATCTGAGAGAAAAAGTATTGGCTTCTACTCCTCCACCAAAGAAATAATTAGACACATTCAGAGCAGTATGCACTTTCTTGAGCAAAAAGAACGGAGAAACAAACACAAAATGACAAAAGTAACCCCCCTCAAAAACAAAACAGAACTTATAAAACAAAACCCCAAATGAAGAAACTTCAAAACCATTATTTATTTATTTTTGGAGACAGAATCATCTTATATAGCCTGGGTCAACCTCAAACTAAAAATTCTCCTGTTTCAGGCTCTTAAATGCTGGGATCATACAGTGTGCCTCTATGTATAAGCGATCCTTAAAAAGATCACTTCGCAACAAAGAACAGACCTTTGCGATTGGAGGGAGGGTCTTTTGAGACAGGGTTTCTCTGTTTAGCCCTGGCTGTCCTGGAGCTCGCTCTGTAGAACAGGCTGGCCTCCAACTCAGAGATCTGCCTGCTTCTGCCTCCTGAGTACTAGGATTAAAGGCGTGGGCCAGCATGTCTGGCTTACAAAATTCTTGATCAAGAAATTGATATGTGAGTGGTAGCTGAGTGGAGAATGAAATGGGACCAGAGGTGGAGCCATGTCCTACTGGCCTTGAGGTTGGGAAAGCTCAGGAGTCAACCACAGGACTGAATGAGCAAGAAGGTTCTTATCTAGAGCAGTTATACCTGGCTATCGGGAGGACGTGAATGGCTTGTGTATACCAAACACAGCCCACAACAGGTTCACATTGTTACCAGTGCCAGGGACCCCGGGATCTGGCCAGAGAGAGCAGGGAACAAGGGCACAGTGATGTCAGGGTGCTTGGCAGCCGCAGGCACTGACAGTTTCCCATGCATGTACATTCCTCCCTCCCCAGCAAGAGCGCTTTGGATAGGGTTTCTTATCTGATTAGGTCTCTTTCCACCCCAAAATGCAATCCTGTCAAGAAGGAAACGGCTTTTCCAATGATGGAAGCTCTCTTTTCCTCCTTTCCCAAACCCGGTGGAGATTTAGAGAGGCAGCGGGATGTTGGAGGGCACATGTGTCCCTGAGGGAACAGCCAGTTGCAATGCGCGACCGTCACTATCGATCTACGATTTATGAAAATAAAGCAATATGTGCCTGTTTCGGTGCCTGCCGTTTGCCTACCAATGGTGCAGTGTTCACCATTCCAGCCCTCTCGGCATTCACATTTGCCATCTTTACAGGTCCCGTGCTCAATGCAGCGGGGGTGGCACACGCGCTGGTCACAAGCTGCGCCTGTCCAGCCCTCTTCACAGCGGCAGGCTCCCCCGATGCAGACGCCGTGAGTGCCACAGTCTACTGAGCACACTTCTGGAAGAAAAACAATGATTACAGCTCAACACCACAGCGGGGTGAAGTCCTTCAAGGAAGCCAGACCACACACTTGGCTCCAGAGCCGGCCCCGAAGGCCCAGCAGCCATAGCGTCTTTGTGGGTTCGTCTCTCCGCTGGTTGGGTAGTACTTTTGCTACTTTAAATTTATTGTTTCTTCTTCTAGAGCAGTGGTTCTCAACCTGTGGCTCCTGGGCCAGCAGCATCACCATCACCTGGGAACTTGTTAGAAATGTAAAGAAATGCAAATTCTTATGCCCGGGTTTGATCAATTAGATGCATTGTTGGGAGCAGGGGCTCACCAATTCACTTTAACAAGTCCTCTGGACAGTCTAGATACTATCCACTGAAGTGTGACAACAGCTCATCTAGACACTGAGAGCATCTGAGAGGAGGTCAGGCAGTGGCTCCCATTTGGCAAAGCTGAGCTGAGTGGGAGGTACGCTTCAAGCAAAAGTACTATCTGGTGGATTCTGCCTCCCTATTCAGCCAGGATTCTTCCTCACTGAGAGCCTGAACAGACCAAGCTTCGGAAGCCTGCTGGGGTCCCTGCTGCTCCATCCTCACAATGCCTGTTGACCCCCGTGTTCCCCAGATCAGCACTCTATGGCAAAGATAACCACTGTAAATCATGCTGCACTTGTGCAGCCTCTTTCTCAAAGGAGCTCAAAGTCTTTTGTGGGGGAGGTGGGGAAGGAGACAGACAGACAGATACTCACTCTGGCGTTCCAAACCTATCACGCGAGGACAAGCACGTGCCAGACATTCATCCTTACAACAGCCCACTGAGGGAGGCATGGCTCGTCATGCCAGGGGAGGGGACATCAGACCGGGATGGGCAGTGACTTGCTCAAAGTCACAGCATGTCTGCAGTACAATAGGGACTTGGGGCTAGGACTCTGTGTCTCCCCCCATCCTCTGCAGAACTTTGCCAGGACCACCAGCAGATGAAGCCAGAGGTGAGTGGGCCGACTCTTTTCCTTTTCTTTTTGGAATAAAAGATTCATTACTTTCCTCACTGTAGGCAAAGCTCCACATCTCTTCCCTTTCTGATTGCCATGGCAATCTGACAGCTATCTCAGCACCCCAAGGAAGGGGGCGACATGATGGCTTGCGTGGATAGGCACTCATCAGTGAACAGAACCTTTCTTGGGAAGGTTGGGACCAGCTTGAACTGTTGAACTGTTCCATTTTTTTTTTTTAAGGTCACTTGGGAAGTTAAGACATATACTCTTAATTTTAGGAAAATAAATTGTACAGAATAACTTCATTATTTTCCTGTCACTGGAGAACTGCAGAGCTTTATAACATGTTCACGCGATACCCCGAGGGAGCCTCTTTTCTGTTTTATAGGTCGTTCTATTCTGTCTGTCTGGGACTGAATTGTTCTGTTTTGTTTTCTGCTACCTTGAGGGAGTGTACATAAGAAAACCCATAACACAAGCAGAAGTATCCCTCCTGGGCCCATCATCCATTTGTGGTGATGGAACCAAAGAGGAACAGAGACCAACACAACCATTTGATTTTTCTTTTCATTCTCAAAGACCGCAAACTCCATGGTTAAGGAGACAAGCATGAGAAAGGCACCATATGAGCGACCAAAGGCCCTTTTTTCCCAAGCTGAGTATAAAAACAAGATTTCCATCCACCCAGAATGGGATGGAACGCAAGGTTTGAGTGAGGGAAAATGAGGAGAGGATCTCTTGGCTTACCAACAGAGCAGTCGGGACCCATCCAATTCGGATCACAGCTGCAGAGGCCGGAGTCAGGCAGGTAAGTGCCGTGCCCACTGCACTGGTCTGGGCACTGGACCCTCGCTAGCTCACAGTTGAGACCACCCCAACCAGGGCTGCATAGACACTCTCCGTTCACACAGACACCATGGCTGGAGCAGGTGGGATCCAAGCAGTCAACTGAAACAAGAGGAGAAACACTGATCACTCATGAAGAATGGGCCACAAAGGTACTGACTCCCACCCACACAAGCAAATGGAGATGCCTGGGTATTACTCATGTGGTCTCTTGACAGTCATAAAAAGGTATGTGTGTGTGTGTGTGTGTGTGTGTGTGTGTGTGTGTGTGTATGAATGCCAAATCTCAAAATGTAAAGAAGACACAAGAGAACCAAGGGAATTCCTCAGGAACAGTTAGCAAGAATCAGCTATAGAGTATACACAGACAGAAAGGTGTGCATCCTACTTTTTGAATGCCATACTTTGCAACCTTCAGCCTTGACTGATCCACAGCAGGATCAGGGAATACATGTGGTGTCTTCTGCAGGCATGGCCAAGCCTGATTACCCTCCCTCTAAGAGAAAGCTGAGAGGCTCATTCTAACCTCACAAGTCCTTGATTTCAAAAAGGGAATGAAAGCAAGATTAAAAAGAAAACCCATGAAACTCTTAAATGAGTCATTTCCCTAATTAAGTCTCAGTTAGGCTAAGTTTAAAATTAGCTTTTCTGAGAACACACCTATTTGAGGGAGTTGGCAAGGGTGCAGAGTGTGAGAGGTGAAGTTGGGTGTATAGCTGATAGGAGTTAGCCTCCCCACAGGTGGTCCTTAGTAGTGTGGATGGGCCAGTGTTGTCAAAATGACAAGGGGCCCTCCTAAGACTTCCCACTGGGCAAGCTAATAGATTTCATGTATTATTGTCCCTGCATGTTTCATGGTCTGATTCCTTGGCCGTCCTCAAGATCCAAGTGGCTATACATCAGATGGAATTTGAAAATGATCACTCCAGAATCAAGTCAAGGCAAGGGCAAGCTGCTAGGGACAGTTATTGACGACAGGAGCTTTAATATGGGGATGTGATCTCAAAGCTCAGATTTCTATCCAGTCTGCATGCTAGATGGATAAGTCTCCCAACAGGTAGACTGGTTTCCCACAGCGTGTGGAGAAGAGAGTTCAAAATAATATGGGTTGGGATGGGGAATGGGGCTCAGTTGTTGCCTTGTGGACCAGGAAAGTGTGGAACTGTTGTCTTCTTATTTGAGAGAGACACATTCTTCTATCATTTGAAATCACTTGTTGGTCCACACAGAAACATTGCTTCTGGGATGGGACACAGTCAACTGAAGATGTCTTTAAATTCTTCACTTGTAATTTTTTGGGGCCATTGTAGCAATGATTTAATCTCTATGTGTATTTGTGCCACTTTGTGGTTCAAATCCTCAGAGGACATTTTGTCATCTCTCCTTGCATAAGGTCAAGATGGAAATTTGCAATACTTTTGGTCCCTTAGTCATGAGATGGCCATTCATTGAAGTCCCTCTAGATAGGAGCTCTTGCCCTATCATCCATATCGAGGGCCTTCTTTCTTTCTTAAGCACACAATGATGGATCTGTAAGTTTTAATATTGACAATACATTGACTCTAAATATGACATCATTTTAAGATCTGTGTCATAAACTCTCTAGTCCTGAGGGAGTCAGACCTGAGGACTATGAATTTATTAGAAGTCACAATGTTTCAAAAAGCTCTCAAAAATATCCCTCTCTTGAGGTAAAAACAATTTTCAGTATTAAGAAAATTCAATTTGGATATTCTCAGAAAGATATTATTTATGGAAGTCAGTTCCAAATTGTTTGAGCCATAGGGAAAACAGTGACTTTTTCTTCCCTCAGAAAGGTAAGTTTTAGTGATTTATTATTAGTTATAGATGCTCATAATATTACTTAAACTTGTCACTTTAGAATGAACCCATTATGGTTGGGGGAATTGAGTTCTGGGTTAGGCAAACCCTTTGATACCTTCAAATTGGTTCCACACAGGGGGATGGAACATATCTGTATGTAAGTTTGAACACGTAAAAGACATGAGGTTTAAAAACATAAAAGACATCCATGAAGGAGTCATGTGCTATTTACAGCGTTTCCTAGTTGGCATAGGTGAGAGTGGATGTTGTATTTACAACTTTTGCAGAAACAAATGGCAGACCATTATAAGCACATGCCATCAGTAGAGCTGAGCCCACAAATGATTAGAAAGAGATACGGTGCCACTTTTTTCTTTATTTCTCCTTTCTCCTCCCCACTCTCTCAAAACAGGGTCTTGCTATGTATTACAGGGAAGCCCAAAACTCATTATGCAGCCCAGGCTAGCCTTATTAGTATTTCAGGTATGTACTACCCCACATCTAGCTGTTATTTCTTAGTTTTGGAAATAGTATGTTTTTAGTATTGGCAATGTATGAACTTATTCATCCAGAATCAGTCATGATCACATTCTTCTCCTAAAGGAGACCGTGTAGTTTAGTTTTTTAAAAAATGTTGTCCCCATTTTCTAATATGGTGAAATCAAAATACTCACAAAATACATCGAATATTATTGCCTAAAAATGCTCTCAGTCTGTAATTAACCATTTAAAGTGTTTGGTAAGGTACCAATAGATGAAAGATTTTAAAATGTTTAAAATGTTTCATAATATTTTTTCTTAAAAGGGTGAAATAATAAAATATAAGAGATAATGACAGGAGAGAGAGAAAGAGAGAGAGAGGGAGAGAGAGGGAGAGAGAGAGAGAAAGAGAGAGAGAGAGATTTTTCTGCCAGATATATTATCTCCTTTCTCTGTCCTGAATTATGGTAAGAAGAAAGGAGGAAAATTCACTGAGATTTATTACCCCAGCACTAGAATGTCATCAAAAGGGCCATTTATAGTATCTAGAAATACAAGGCAACATTTTCTCTGGTCGGTGGTATTAGTAAATATGCCCTTGGTGCTCTGTAATTACAGTGGCTGATAGAATAACCAAATTCAAATTTTAAGGGGAATAGTTTTATTATGAATTTTAAATTTGGTTCCAATTTCATCAGATGGTCTTTTGGCCATGTGTTTAGAGTCTTTAGGAGGTAGAAGAGGCTGTGGTTTTATGAAGTTTTATAAATAGAATCAGTTGTACTTAAAATGAGGACGTTGGCCTTGCCCAGTTAAGTATCCTGCCCCTCGAAACACCAACTCCTGGCAGCTGAAATCATTAGAACTCATTTAATCCGGGGTCCTCTGTAAATTTGACGAAAAGGGTTGTGAATGCAGTTTCTATCCCCAAGGATGGAAAAAGAGGTCAAAGGAGTTTTACAAGCAATATGTACTATGAACCCCTGAAGAACCATGAATTACATTTATGAAGTTAAATGTCATTGAAAAACGACTCAACCATGAAACTGACATGAAAACACGGCCAACTTAAACTAACTTGTCAGTTCCCCTCTCGTCTCCTCCCCACTTTCTCAGACACCATCACGCTCTATCTCAAGAAGGTGCCCCTTTATTTTCTTGCACAAATTTGTTAATAGTGCAACAGTGTTTATGCAGCAGAACTAGAGGACGATAACTATTGATTCGTTGCCATGCCATTTCAGGTAAAGCGTCTGAACGCTATGACTGTGGTGAACATCAGAAACAAAAGAGCTAAACGGAAGAGGAAGTGCTGATTCAGGCGTTCTGATCGCATTTCCTCTTCTGAAAACAGCGTATGCATAACCTCCGTTCTTTTCGCGTAGCAGAAAGCAATGTGGGAGATCTCATCCTCCTACACCACTCCGTGTGGCTTACTTGTTTTCTTGTGTGGGTGACTGGCTGTGAACATTTACATAAGACTGCCTGGGAGAGTAAGGAAGTTGGGGAACTACTTAACATTCCACTCATATGCCATCTTTCCTAGAGAAAAAAAAAAAAAAAAGCCAAAAACCTAGGAAGATGGGCAAAGCCTTGTCCCTGTACTTGGCTCCCGCCCAGCACTGTATGCAGAAGGTTGTTTTAACCTTCCCTGTCATATTATTGACCTCTCCCATGTTTTCAGCAAATGCAGCTTTGCCTCCTCTAATCCATTCATCTTCAGGAACTTTAACCTTTCCAGCAGAGTTATTAAATCAGTATTTCCTCCACCTCCAACTCCCAATTTGGTTTTATGATAAAAAACACAGGGAGACTACCTTTCACAATAGAGGAAAAAAAAATGTATAGTGGGTTGAGTGAGGGGGGATCTCCGGGGTCAGACTTCTGGGTGACGTTAAGGATATTATTACCGATGTATTGAAAAATTGTGGGAGAATAATGTCATAGTAACTGACTCTTTTGAGGCCACAGTTGTAGATACAATGAAATGGGAGGTTGTATAGGGGAAGCAAGCCTACGGGGTATATCTAAGGGTAAGGCATGACTCTGCTGGTGAGGGAGGGCTGCACTGATTGGATAGGGCTCCTTCAGGTCCTGGGCCTTCACTGCATGGCTTTGCTTCTCTGATTGGTGTAGGTGGGGACTCAGAATGGCCTACATATCTATGGTCTTTCAAACCTTCCTGCTCCTGGATGGTAGGAGGTGTTGTTGAAATATTTACAGAGGTGGGCATGAACCTTAGATCACCAAGAATACAGACACCGAATCATGACAACGCCACCGAGAAGCCAGCTTTGAGGGTGGGAGGGGGCTTAGGAATCTGTGTTCCTTTTTACCAGAAATTCTCAATTCAGAGGTCTTTAAATGAAACAGAAGAAAAGAGGGAATTAGATCTGGGGAAGGGGGAGCTGGCAAGATGGCACAGTAGGTAAAGCTTACTACTAAGGCTGATGACCTAAGTTCAGTTTTTCAGAATCCACATGGTAAACGAACCAGCAACTCCTGCAAGCTGTACCCTGACTGCCACACGTACGTTGTGTGCACATGCATTTATGTGTATGTGTGAGAGGGCGCATGCGTGCACCCCTCCCCCACACACATGCAAATCAATGTTTTTATAAAGCTCTGTGAAAGACAGGGAAGGCAAGGAGGAGGAAGAAAACATGGAAAAAGTACAGACAGACAGATGGCAGAAACAGAGAGGTTTTGAAAGAGAAAACACAATGAGGAAAAGTAGCTAATATCTCTAAAGTATTTGATAAAACGAAATATTCCTTCCAGAACCATCTCCATAGGCCTTTCTTATTGTAGAACTAAAGAAGTTTACCAAAGCCCAAGGGTTTGGAGTTTTGGGTGTAAAACACGGAGGGCAGTTTTCTTTGCAACCCAGGGAGCCCAGCCAAGTCCAATTCCCTGGCTGAGGCCAAGTCCTGCATAGCTCCTCTGCAGTTGGCCTGTTGACTCTAAGTGCTTACCTTCCTCACAATGCTCGCCCTTGTAGCCAGCAGAGCACACGCAGTTCCCATCAATGCATGAGCCATGGCCCCCACAGGAAGGATCGATGCACTGGTTCATGGGCACATCGCACTCGGCGCCTTTCCAGCCGCTATAGCACTGGCACGTTCCTTTGGAATATTGTCCATTTCCACTGCACAGGACAGGGCAGGCAGCTGTATGACCAAAGACAGAACACCAGGTCACAGGGGAGCAGCATCTGAAGGGCTGTGTCTGTCAGGCATCATGGCTTTTCATACAACCTTCTAGGTGGAGAACTTAGCCACAGAGGTACATAGTCACCTTCAAGTACACAACAACAAAAATGCCATTGCTCTCAGTGGCTTCTACCCATGCACTGCCAGGCACAGAGGAGGATGCTTTATGCACATCCTGACTGAATTATCAGAGCCACGCCGTGCGGGGCTGCTATGATCAGGATTCTACCGTGTACTGAAGGCTCAGACTGTTGATGTTATCACCCTGTTGTCGTAAGTCTCACAAGCAGGGACCCAACTGGAACCCAGGTTAATAAACTCTACAGCTATGCTCTTAAGGAAGCCATACTGTTATACATGCTTCTGGCACTGTGAGTCTGGGTGTATTTAACTCATTATTTTATCCTCAGATAAGTTGACTGCTGTTCTGGACACATCAGAGCCAATGAATCTCATTTCTGCCTCAGTTTGTTATCGAAACCATGAAGAAATAAGTGTATCTATTTCAAAGGAGAGCACATGCTTTACATTATAAAGATAAAACAAGCCTGGCTTATGTAAAAGAGAGAACGGAGCAAGGCCTGCCATCTGGAGCCACCCCTACCTCTTGCCTTTGCTTATGGAAGATTGAAAAGATTGAAATCTCGGGACTGTCTGGGATGCTATCAACCTTAGATTAGTTTGGCCTTAATTTTGCCACTTCTCACTTTCAGAGTTTATTTACAAGGAGATTTTAGTGGGCTTCTTCAGGCTTTAGATTTCCAACACCATCAATGACTTGCAATAAACCTGTATTTCCAAGCCGTCTTCTAAATGGAATGTTTTTCTGGCTGCCCCTCCCCCCATTAAAGTACAAACCTGCAGGAAGAGACCTTCAGATGTGACCTATGTAAGTATTTCAGTGGTGACTGGTGGTGTCTGATTTTGAGCCTAGGTTCTGAGAAGTCTTAATGGATGCTGCATAGATACAAAATCAGAGGACCTCTGCATTCCATTAGCAGATTGTGTGCTCAGTCAGATCACTTCTTAGTCACGGCTTTATTCATCCTCTCTGTGGTCGGGGTGCAGTTGTTACGTTCCCTCTCTGAGTGTCTGTCTTTCCAGGGACTTGGGAAACTTACGGAGGATAGACATGGTGTTTACCAAAGATGATTTCCTGTCGGTTCTGAGTTCTATATTGTTGACTGGCTTGGGTAAAAACTTCTCCTGTGTTCCCAAGATCCAAGGATTTATGGGAAAGCACTAAGGAGTACTGATGAAAGACAGAGTAAGAACAGTGCCTTAAATAGGCCACATGTTGCAAACACAATGACTTCTCTCAATTTAAAACTTATTTTAAATAAAACATCTCAATAGTTGGCGTATGATTGATGAGATATTCTCTCCCCAAATACTTTATAAGAGGATGGTTATAGAAAGTGCTGGGGATATTATTTGCAAAATTCCTATCCTTATGAAGTGTCTAGAGAGGAATGAGTTCAAAGAACATTAAAGACACACACTGAATTCAGATGAATCTTTCTAAATGGAGGGTGCATGCTTCTTACACTTAGGATGTTAAGTAGGGGATTCTGTAGTTACTAGAGATACTGATTGTCTTGGAAAAGGTAAAGAAAAGAGCTTGGAACCTCACGTAGGGGACTGTGCAAATGTGAACTTGTAAGAAAAATGATGGAATTTCTTGGAGTCTTGAGAGAGATTTGGAGACAAAGTCAGTTTGTTCCACATCAGTTCATCATAAGATTCATGCTCAGCTCTAGGTCGGGGTGCAAATGGGTGCAAGTGGACTATTATCCCTCTTCTGTACCTCTGCAGACATCATTAATGGATCATAAATCTTCTCCTGAGGCTAGAAGGAACCCGCCACCCATTGAAACACCCGGGCTAAGACCTGCAAGGAGGACTAGCTGGCATTCAAGAGAAAGCCTACTTGTCATTTCTGATCTGGGTCACATGGAAGTATCTCCAGAAGGAAGGCTAGAATATGCATCGTTTCTCACCCCCTCTTCCACCCTCATGCCTGAAATAAGCAACAGTGAGAAAAGCGTCTATACAATGCATAGTCTCCTAAGGGCTGTTTCTGACCTGCATACTATATGTTGGTGGGCGACATGGATGGACGATGAGGGTAACCTCAAATCACCGGTGCTCCACTGCATCTTTCTTACTCCCACAAGGTAGGAAGGGAAGGACATGATTACTGTTTATATTGGCTGATAAAGGGAAGGATGGTGTTCTCCCTCTCTTTTGTACAAACTCCAAGTGGTGGGGAAAAAAATAGAATTGTCTGGAAAATAAGAATTGGTTTTGTATAAAATCAGATGACTGGGAAATCAAGTTGAAAATGTGACCTACTTAAATTACTTAGGGAAAAAGTGAAAAAGAGTCAGGTCACGGTGTTCCTGAATGTTGCCTTTTCTCAATTTGTTTGATATAAGCTTGCTGGGAGTGTGGTCAGAAATGCAAGACACTGATGTTTGCTGAAAAGCAGGACACTGGTGGGGCTTGGCTGATGCCACATTAAAGAACCCAATAGGGAGTGATATGAAGAATTCACTGCTACTGGAACAAAGAATGAGGACATATGCCAGACTGAGCGCCTGCTAGTGGTTACTGGGTTTTCAGCATAGAAACCCAGGACCCCCTCCTGTTAATTGATTCTCAGATACAACTCATCCCAGGGCCCCCCAAAATAAATATGTGTAGCTCAGACTTGTCCATGCTGAAAGGCTGAGTGGGAACTGGGAACCTCTTGTGTGATGACTACTTTTTTATTTCATTTTGATCACAAAATAACCATTATCTTTTAAGACAGGACAGGACAATTATATGGACTCCATATCCTACCAAGGAACAGCACAAAGTAGAAGTCGAAAGGGCAATGGTCCTGGTGACAGAGAGCCCCCGGTTCAGTAGCTCATCTTCATGAAAACAGTGACTGAACTTTTTGGGTCTTCAGTATCGCTTTTGAAAAACTGTCTCTCCGAGTGGATGAGAAGGGGAAGTAAGATAACATGACCAACATGGGAATCAACATGGGAGCCGACACCTGTTAGACAAGCAGTGGATGCTCCAGCGTCTTCCAAACTGGATTTCCAACCTGACTGGAGTGACTGATACGATAAAAAAAGGCTATAGTTCTCACACACATGCCATTGTGTGTGTTCATGCACGTGTATGCAAACACTCTACACTCACAGCAAAAAGAGCGCCAGATAGCCCCAGTGGAAAGAACTTATCAGCTTTCTTTGTGGTCCTCTCTGGGTGTGGGTGGACGTTGGCCCCGACTGGTCAGGGACCATATGTGGGATGTTTTATCTTCCCATCTTGCTCTTTCTCTCCCTTATTTCCACAGGCTTCCAGGAGTAGAACATTGTGCATTCAAGCTTCTATTTAAAATTAATTAAAATGTGTGTACAAATTGACTATTCCTGTTTTACTAAATCTAGCAAATGGAAGCTTTAAGACTCCCGCAGAAGAAAAATAAATTACTGCCGCCACAAACGACTGACACGTTAACAGGCTGATGACAAAAAATGACACGATTTAGATTCACCTAAATGGTGTAAAGCTCATTTTAATGATCAAGCTGGAGTTTCCCCTTCCCAGCTTCTCTGTAAGGGAGGAGATGAATTATCAGTGTTATTTACTTGGTAGGCAGTTACAGGGCCAACCACTCATTGATATTTCAAGAAAAACAAATCCTGTCTACCCACCACTTTCAGCAGAGAGAATACTCGAGGGGATGGAGGGGTGGTCGGGGAGGCTTACTATAAAGGGACAGGCAAAATGGCTACAGTTAGCAAGTGGTCTGTGAGCTGGACTAGTTGGGAAGAGGCAATCACAAACAATGCATTTTTAGACGTGATTTGAAAGCTGTTTTTTAAATTTCATATTTTTTATTTATTTTGGAGACAGGGTCTCTCATCTATAGCCTAGGTTAGCCTGGAGCTCACTAGGTAGCCCAGGCTTGCTCCAGACTTGCAGTCCTCTGCCTTAGCTTCCTGAGAGCTGGGATTACAAGGATGTCTGGTGTTGTAAACCCACTTGAAACTACTCCTTTAGAAAAGAGACTTGAGAATATGCTAGACTTTAGCTCCCCAGGTAAATTGTCAAAATTGCAGTGTGCACTGCTTGCCATCTCTCCCAGAAAGTCAGCAACTACGGACAGATAACCTAATGCTATAAACAGACAGTCTTGGTGGCAGGAGAAACAGATGGGAGGGGGCAGGCGATGCCTCCACCTCACCAGAGCAATTGACAATATAACATTTGGGCCACCAGGGCCAAGTAAAGCTGAGAATCCCAACACCAAGACTGGTACTCCACTCCCTTTCAAGGAGCAAAAACAGTGTTAGGAAAGGTGAGTTTCACTTCAATGTCGCTGCAAGTGGCATTTCATTTGCTATACAACAAAGTTGGCCCCTATTGTACTGTACCAAAAAAATAAAAAATAAAAAAAATAAATTAAAAAAAAGCTCTATACAGTATAAAGAAGTTGAAATATTAGAAAACACTGGAAAGTAATCTTATTTTCTCCAGTAGATATGAAAGCTATACATTCTAGAATCCATGAAGGAAGGGTGATTAAGCTAGATTGCATAAAATTTAAACCTTTTATTCGGCAGTGGATACCCTAAAACAAAACCAGGTCATATGCAAAATTGGAAAGACAGATCTTAACATGTTTTACAGAACAAAATTTACTATTTAACATGTACAAGGAACTTTATAAATCAATACAAAGAGGCAGACAAATGGAAAAGTGGGCAAAATCTGCATCAGAAATAATACAGCTTGCCAATATAAAAGAGATTCAGATTTTTTTTTTAAACAATTACATATAAACACAAATACTATTGAGATGTAATTCTAGCCTTCTCAGACTAGAAGTAAAATTAAAAGGCTGTTCACAGCCTGGAAGCACTGCCGGGGCTGAGGGGGTTCTGGGGAATACAGTTGGTGGGGGTGGGGATCGCAGCTAATGTTCAGAAGGGTGCTGTGTCACAATATTGCCCAGTGTTGACCTCAGCACCTCAGTTTTCCTTGCCTATCAAAAATGAGCAGAGCAATAAAAGGCTTTGTAACAGAATGGGGAAGTTGGAAAGTAGAATTAAGCAGGAAAAAATATGCCCAGGCTCTTCAGGCTTTCAGTGGCTGGGGTGGGTGTGGGAGGGGCAGCACGCAGCCGGACTCTCAACGAGAGGAAAGCCGAGGACTCCTTCCGGCAGACAGAGGCAGAGCCCCTGGCTCTGGAGGGGCCCAGCTTCTGGAGCACCAACTTCCTCATTCCCGTTCTGTCAAATGGTACATTAATAAGCAAGAAAGCGGCTCAGGGAAGAATTACCAGAAGGACAAAAAACTCATCAGGTGTGTCAAATCTCTGACATTCAGGAGCCATGTGGGGAAAGCAGCACACGCTGACTTAAGCACGAAAGTATGGATGCTTTAATTAATCCGGGGTGAATTTAATTGCTTTAGTTAAGTGGAAATCGGGTTAAAAATGATGCAGAGCATGCTGGGGTGTGTTAAAAACATGACATATGAGTTGGATGAATCGATAAATTAAAAGTGCACAGATGTTTTAATTAAACCCAGGGAAGTTAACGAAGATCGCAAGAGACTTTTAAGCCTATGATTAATTCAATTCATTTAAAATACCTGTAGAGATATGGAGATGCCTCCATTTCGAGAGTTAAAAGTTCTCAATCGATAAGTACTTACGCTGCTTTAAAAAAAAAAAAAGCGTAAGGGGTGTGTGTATCTGTGACAGCAGCACTAGTTACATAATGAATATTTAAATTCCTCCGCGTATGTATCAAGTGCCTATGGAGTGCACCTTCACTGTGAAGTTGCTTCCGCTTTTGCTGCAGCTGAAGCATCGAGATAAATTTGCAAATTCACCATGCCCCACCATCTATGGGAGTGTCCTGCAGGCACATTGGAATGTTGTGTTCGCCTCGGTCTCCATAGCCTGTATGGAAGGACTGAGCATGGAGCTGGCTTGTGAATTAGACTGAGTTTCTTGCAGTTTGTTTCCCTCTAAGTTGTGTGGCTAGACTCTTTAAGCATCTTACTTTATCTTTAAAGGGAGGTGAGAGTCCTGGGGTACTCTACAGAGTTTTTGTGGGAACTGAAAGAAATGAAATTATGCTTGTAAGATCTGGCTCATGGTAAAAAATCAATACCTATTATTTATTATTATTATTATTATTTACATTAGGAGAAAATTGTTTCGACTAGTGGCAGGGTAGAATATCTGTCTCCCATCCCAGCCCACATCCTTTCTAGACACCGAATTGTTTCCTGTGTAAGTCTTTCTGAAACAGTGGGTTTTCTCCTAACCTATGTGCCCCGTTCACCTCCCCAGGGTTAAGCATCCTTTCTTCTAGGACTCTTCTCCTCCTTAGCCAAGTGGTTTAGGAAGAGAAAAAGAGAGGCTGTTTGTGGTTTGTTTGAAAAGCAGAGTAACTGGGATTAGGGGTAGGGGGTGGGGGATCTTGAGTCTCCTTGGGCTGTCTCAGCAGAGTTTCAGGGCAGCACAATCCAGATTCATACTCAAATTTAAATGAGTATGAGTCACCTGGCAGAAGATCTGGCCTCAGCTGAAGACTTTGGGAACTGGACATGCTCTCGAGGTCTCAGACTTACTGAATTAGAAACTGTAACTGGAGTCCAGTAGCTGGTGTGTTGAGATGATTCGACAGGTACCAAATGTGGGAATCAGTAATTAAGTGGCAGAAGGTATCTCTAAAACACCACCTGGATGGGGCATACTGGTGAATGCCTGATATCCCAGCACTTGGGAGGCTGAGGCAGGAGGATTATCACAACTTTGAAACCTGACTACATAGTAAGTTCTAGGCTGTCTTGGGCTACAGAGTGATACCCTGTCTCACAAAAGCAAAAATAGACAAATAAATACCGCCCTCCCCAACGCCCTCTCTTCCCTGAGATCCAGTTTCTTTAGCTGTGAGATAAAGATAATGCACGTGGAGAGATGAAACCACATCACCCACTCAAGGCACTCTGCATGGTGCCAAGGATGGAGTTCATCTTTGACATGTGGAAGCAGCTATCCTTGTTCTAGTCTGTTGAGCATGCCTTTGCTCAGTGTGGCTGGTCAGCCACTCGCTGCAGAACATGTTCTGGATATACCTGTTTCCAGCTCCTCCTCCTGGGCCTAGCTGCCAAGAAATCCTTGTATGGTTGCTTCTTCAGGTCCGGGGGTGGGAGGGAGGAGAGGAAGGATGGTTGTTAAACTGCAACAGGCTGTGGAATATTCTTGGGGCAGCAGCCACGCTCCAGGCCCATCTGCATTCAGGGGTGGCAGAGGGAGGCAGGAGTAACCCAGGTAGGGTAGATAGGACCCAAGTATGTTTCATAAGGGAGCCAGGCTACTGTGCAAGGGACAATATGATTCTTTGCCAGGGATGCCCTGAAGGAGGTATTTCTGTGGTGGCAGGAGAACCCCAACTGTTAGGAGGTGGTAAGCACTTGTCCTTTAGAGCCAGTCAGAGGGCCAGCCTGTCTGGGCTGCTGACAGTACTTATTGTCAGGGCTCAGAGGGCCATCACTGCCTGGAATTAGGGAGCCTACTTAAGAGTACCCTCTCTCCCATGGCCCAACTTAGGGTCATACCCTCAAAATCTGCCCATGCCATGTGACCTTACTTTCTCCTGGACATCTGAGGTTTTCTGTGTGGGTTAACTCAACATTTCTGGGGTGTGTCATACATGCCACTGTGTCTCTGCACACTTCACACATGTTTATGTATACTAATAACGCACAGTGTGCCAAACCATGTCTTTGTTATCCCTCATCTCCTCGGAGGCCCATTTCAGGGCTGGTCAGTCTACTGTGAAGAGTTTAGGCTCAAACTGTTGGTTTGAATCTCAGCAGTAATGCTTTCTAGCTGGGTAATGACAGCTAGTTATATAACCTCTCTGGGTCCCTCGTTTTCTTCGTCTCTAAGGTGATCATCATGTATACAACAGGGCTGGGGGTGATTCAGTGTGATAATTGTGTAGCTTCTCAGAGCAGTGGTCTGCACACAGTGAGAGCTCAATAAACGTCATTAGTGATTTAAGGGTTAGAATGTGGCCAAGAGGTCTGGATAGTAGGGGTACATTTGCCTGTTAGGAGGGAAATGGCAAGATCCTTGCTCCCTCTTTTCAAGGCTCCACAGAGCTGGATAGGAGCTCAGACTCATCCCTAGAGGAGGGAAAAAAAAACCTTTATATTCCCATGCTTGTGTCATTTCTGGGGCTCCATTGACAGCTGTTTGGCAGCAGGAGTTGTCGTTTCTAACAGCTATTAAATTCACGTTACCTAATAGCTACAGCTCGGGGTTGTTACAGTTCTACTGTGGGTTGCAGCCTCCAGTTCAGCCCAAATAAGCCATCCGTGAGAGGAACCTGAGTTTAAGCTGAGAGCTGGGCAGCCTCAGCTCACTTGAAAAAATAGGCTTACTTTTCAGCTTCCTAAAAAGCAGGGAGACCCTACATACAAGTCTAGGGAAAGTCAAGTCAATGCACCGCCTTGAAGTAAAAGTAAACAAGAGGAAAAGGAGTAACAACTCAGAGACCCTAGCTCACAGCAATCAGCTTTGAAGCAATGAGGGAGCCATGCAAGAGAAAGACTAATGACAGGAAAGCTGGAGGGTGAACTGTAACGTGGGCAAGGAGTAAGATTACAGCTGGGACAGAGAATCAGCGGATGGAAAAAGGTTCAGGCAACTGCAAAATAAGCAGCATTTCCTCAAACTCTGGATCTGAGCAGATTTCTTAATCTGTGTCACAGTGAGCATCATTCTTCAGGGTGGTTTCCATGTTAGAATTTTTTTGAGTTTTTTTTTTTTTTTTTACTCTTTTTAACTGGCTCTTTTCACAAGTCCTCACTATACAATATATATTTAATATATTTATATTTATATTTATAAATATATTTAAAAATGTTTTTGACCAGGTATGGCGGTATATGCCTATAATCTCAGCAACTAGAAGGTAGAGACAAGGGGATTGGGAACTTGAGGCTGGCCTTAGTTATAAAGGGAGTCCAAGGTCAGCCTGGGCTATGTATGTAAGATTCTGTCTTCTAAAACAACAAGAAACGAAAATCAACTTTAGAAACTTTCAACTCTTCTCAAAGGTACAGCATTCCCACAAACAGCCTGTGAGCCCCTGGCCCAGGCTGTCACCTGCAACGGTGTGATCAAGCTGGTCCCTATCTGCCCTTCCCTTGATGGAGGCTTGCTAACATTCAAGCATCAGTCAACTTCCCTTCTTCTATGGCACTCTACCCTGATTCCCAGTAAATGCATTTGACCATGGGTTCAAGTTCTATTTCCCACCTGTTTGTTCTCACCCCAAGGGCTACCTTCCATGTGACCTCTGTATGGTGTGGCCTGCTGTGTCTTCCTCTCTAGAGCCTGCTGGTATGATAAATCTTTGATATTCATCTTCTTCCTCCAGTGTGATTTCCAAGGCTGTGTTGAAGGATCCTGAAAGACTCACCTGCTTATAACATACGATCTCTGTGTTCCCTAAACTCCCTGAGCTCCCCCTTTGTAACATCTAGGCCCTCAAAGGTCCCATCACAACGAGCCACTTGTTCTCTATGTGTTTCTGGAAGTAGGCCCCAGGGTTGCTTTGCACACCTTGTGTTTCTGGCTCTTCATGCAGCAGTATTCTAATAGGCACATCACAGGCATTTTCAGGGTCAAGTTCCCTCAAATGATTTGGAGTATCCTGTTAGAACCAGCCAGTGTTCCTTCCTAGGGAGGGACAGGTCCGTTTTGACCTTGATGCCCTGGGAGCCCCAGGACAATAGGAAGTGTGGAATGTGGGCTCTGCAAATGTGTGCCGATGGTCCCCACCCTCTGTGAAAGGATGGCTTCCGATGCCTGATGCAGACTGGCAGGTTTATAAGAAGACAAGGAGCTGCTGCCTGCGCCGCACATCTGAGGGCATGGAGTGCACAGTGTGAGGTCAAGAGAGTAAATCTGTATTTCTGTCACTTGGACACATACCAGGTCACTTGGAAGTGATGGGAATTGCGCCTGCTAACGTGGCAAATTCTCCCCCTGGCAGGAGGGCCCGGGTTTGCTGGCTGCCTATGCTAGCAGACTGGCAGAAACCAAGGCATCCTGGGTACAGCTGTCAGAGCAAGAACAAAGGTGCCGTGAATTCTTGTGCTCAGGGCATCTGCAGTGTTTTAATCCAGAAAGAAGGGAAGAGGTGGCAGGCCACAGCCAAGAGATGGGTCCTGCCGCTGTGGGCAGCAGGAAGCTGAGGACCAACTGCTCTTGCTAGTCCTGTGACCTTCCTCTATCAGCCCCAGGTTACTCCCTGCTAACATCAGAGCTTCTTGGGCTCAACAGTTGTTTGTGAATGGGACTTGTTCTAGCCCCTGACAGACTGTTCAGTTCCTATGGAGTTGGGCCTCTAAGCCATTTTGACTGTGCAGAAAGGTAGGTGTATGCACCTTCATATAATCACATTTAACATTTCTTCATATTTGAACAGGAGCTTCATTCATCTCTGATATGATACACCGAGGGGACAAGTATATCTCTAAAATGCATAACTTCAACCTAATCACAAAATATACCAGACACGCCCAAACGGAGAGATGTATACAAACTGTCCAAGGATTTCTCTTCAGAAGGGTCAAGGCCATGAAATATAAGAGGAATAAGGACTATTATGAGTTAGATGGACTGGAGGAACTAAGGGGTTGTGATAATGAAACAAACAAATGGGATCCTGAACCAGATCTGAAAGGCAAAAAGTGGGAAAAAAGTATATAAATCAGTTAGAAAGTATCGCATGGGTGTTAAGTTTCTGGCTTTTAAATTTAAATTTAAAATGTTGACCTCTTAGAGACTCGGGGGAACTCCGTACGGAAAATGGAAATTCTCCTTTTTTTTTGCTAACTTGTCTAAGGTTAATTAAAAATTTTAAAATTATATTGTATTTACTGGTGTGTGTGTATGTGTGTGTGTGTGTATGAGAGAGAGAGAGAGAGAGAGAGAGAGAGAGAGAGAGAGAATGAGAATATGTATATGAGTACACATGTACGGAGGCCCAAAGATAACTTTCAGGACTCAGTTGGCTCATTCTGCCATGTTCGTCTCAGTTTTGTTGGAAAATACCTTGACCCTCTGAGCCATCTTCATCAGCTCCTAAGGTGACTTTAATGTAAAAAACTTAAAAAAAATAGGTGTGGGGAAGATTGGTAAAAATATGAGTCGTGTCAGATCATTCGTGAGGGGGCAGATGCCAGAGTATGCCGTCAGTGATGTGCACAGTGTCCAGTATGGACTTCGTATCTGAGAGGAGTGGGAAGTGCAGGCTTCAGCACGCGATGAGCACCAGGTGCTGGGAGTAGATTTCCCCTGCTGGAAGCTGTCCAGGCAGCTGGAGCCTCTTTGTGAATCTATCACCACACAGGTGCACTTAGGGCATTCTGACGCTTAAACTTGAATTCCCTAAGAAGCCAGGCTTTGCACGGACATTCAAGTCTACTATTGGATTCCTGTTTTGTTTTGCAGTACTGGGAATTGAACACAGGGCCTCACACGTCTCATGTGAGGCAATCACGCTATGCTCCAGCCCCAGCCCTCACTGCTGGATTCTTAATGAGTCATAAACGGTTACACGACTTGGCTTAGATACTCAGTGCGCTAGAAACGATAAGTCTCCGGTTATTTTTAAAGGAGCATTCACATTGCGTATTCACGGTAACCAATTCTGGTCTCTTTTTTCAATGTTTGCTTTTGGCATTGTTTTTTTCTTAAAGAATATATCTGTGTTAACATAATGAATTGACTAAAAAATAAGTTAGCAGAAGTACTGGTGTCAAAAAGCTCTAGGTACCTTGAAGATCAAAGTCTGGGGAACAGGGGCTAAGAATCAGAAGAAAGCACAGATGGCTCATAACAAAGCAACTTGACCTGCGGCCACTTCAAACACACGAAGGGAGAAACGATGTGAGGGCAGAGAGGCAGGTGATTACTTCCTATACTCTTAAACCAACTTTGCCTACAGTAAATGAGGGATACGGTGGAAGGCAATTTCATTTTTTTAAGCGCCTCAATTTTACCCATCATATACATCAACAGTTAAATTAAAATATGCACACAGGTTCAAAGGCTGATTTCAGGAACAGCAATTGAAAAGGAAGGAATAACTCCTCTTAACAGCCACTCAATATTTGTTTCACAAGGATCAATTATATACTATGGCTAATGCATGCGTGGAGGGTGCACCCAGCCACAGCACAGGTGGCGAATGCAAAACACACACCACGAGTCCTTTTAAGCAGCTAAATGCACACTCCATTACGGATCCATAATGCAGAATGGACACGCGTCTGCAAATGGATTCAGAGTGGAGAGTTCTTAAATGGCTGGGTACTTGGGTCTGAAAGGCCAGTAACTGGATGTGCAGTCAGAGCACACATGGTTTTTAGGATTAATAATACATCGATGTGTGTCAGTGTTAATACACATTTACAGCTCACAGCCCGCGCGGCTGAGTGTTCAGCCCATTTGCAGCCACATAGAAAAGGGCGACTCAGTCCTTCCTCTCATTAATGCCTTCACTGCCAGGAAAATTAGATTACACAAGAAAAGCCATTCAGACGATATTGAGGTTTGCCTTCCTTCAAGCCTTCACTAGGAAAAGCACTCGACATGGCAATGCAGGGTCAACCTCCACCACGCTGGACCCCTTAGAGCCAGCACTGGAAGAAGCGGACAGTCTGTCATTCTCTGTGCAGATGTGCCCCTGTGTCTTGGGACATGAGTGTGCTCTGCTGAGACACAGCTAGGGAAGCTGTTCATAGGCTTCATGTGTCTTATTTTCCATATCTGATAAGTTGACCAAATCTGTGCATTGTGGGACAGAAGTGATGTCAGAGGAATGAGTGTCACACATCTGGCCACCAATACCAGGGCTTCAGGGATGTAAAAGCCTCATTCACTTAACACTGAGTACCCGTCAGGATGCAGATATCATATCTTTAAGCTCTGGAGCATATATATCTAAATACTGTTTTCCAGAGTAAGAGTTTTGAGGGTTGGACAGAGAAATGGCATTATTTAGGATATAGCAGCTTTACTGAATATTGATGTCAAGGCAGAAATCTTTTAATGAAATATAAGTAAAAGTGATGAGAAGATTTAAATATATTAATCAATTAAAATGTAAATAAGCAACAAAACCAAAACAATGTGCTCTACTGAGACCTATTAGTCCTAGTACTAGTTAGTACTGTGTTAGTGCTTAGTACTAGTACTTTGTACTTACTAGTGCTCTACTTTGTTATGTATCTTACACTGTTCACGTTGAACTTCTGAAGTTACGCTCCCTTCTCCAGATAAGGAATCTAAAGTTCAGAAATGCTGACCAACTTACACAAGGTCACAAAGAGACAGAGACTTGTAAGGATGGAGCTGAGACTGAAAAACTCAAGCCAAGTGAGGTTCCTTAACACCCTATGACTGTTTTCTACACTTTCCTATTGGTGGGTGGGCACCCTGTGCTGTAGGCGGTACCCTGTATTTTAGACAAATGAAACAGAAGAGGACAATGCAACACTTTGTGAACATATTTGTGTTCTTCTGGACATCTGTGTGTGGATTTGTGCCCCTCCCTCCGCTATGCTTGACCCTGATCGCCATTTCAAGGTCACACTGAAGGTCTCTCACAAGCCAGGTGTGCAGCCCCCTAAATTCCTTGTTCTTTAGAGAGTCATTTTCTTTCTTAAATTACCTTTCCCCCAAGATTCCCAAGGCCCCAGCCATTCTTTGCAAAGCAGTCTAGATAAATTAATAATACAATTTAAAACCAATTCCACGAAGATAAATAGCACTTCCTAGATTAAGAGTGTAGCTGGCCAGAATGAATGAAATTTACTAACCCTGAGATGCTTAATCTTCCATTACATAGAAGCTAATGATTATAAAAAAGGAGTGATGGTAATTCACTTCTGCTTTTACAGGAAATCCGACCATCTCATTTTTAGCAAATCTTTCTTCTCAGCACACCTCAGTGCCAAGGCCGACTGCCTTCCTCCTATAGGAACACTGGCCACTGATCATATATCAAAACCTGCTCCTCGCCAAAGGGGGAGCCTTTGAGCATGCATGGGTTTACAGAGTCCCACTGTGGAGGTCTTACTGGGAAGGCAACCCGGGAGCTCCTTCCCTCACCCCTGTGCAGGGAAGTGGTGACGCGTACCTTTAGCGCAGTCTGCACCTAGGAATCCTGGGAAGCAGTGACACAGTCCAGACACACATTCGCCGTTCCCATGACAATTACGTGGACAGTCCTGCACTGAATCTGAAAGAGAGAGATAGAGCAGTGACCTTGTGTGATGCTCAGTTAGTAATCTGTCACCTGCCATTTGTAAAGACCCAAAAGGAGATGGCGAGGACCAAGAGCGAATGAAGTACGAGAACACATATCATTATCTATTATGTGTTATATATCATGTATTGTATATTATATATATAAAACCAAAGTGCCCTGTAGAGTAAGACAGTCCTACCTTCATAATACCCTCCACTGTCACAGAGACTGTAAGACTAATCAAAACAAAATAAGTAAAACTTGTGACAAGTTCTTTCCAGAGAATAGGCTATTCTGGGGATAACAGGAGGAAGCCCCTTCTAGGGAGTGGGTGGGGTGAGCCTCTTTCTTCTATATGGTGCCATATAGAAGGAGAACCACAGCAGGCTGGCAAGGAACTGATGGAAGAGGATTCCACGTAGGAGGAACAACTTATGTAAAGGCTCTGAGGTGAGAAAGAAGTGAACTAAATCCAGCGTGACTCGAGATGGTGAGCTAAAAGCAGAGTGACACGTGTCTGGAGAGATCTAGGCAGGGGGCACATTATTCAGGGCCCCATGGTCCGCTGGACAAGTCGGATCCAATCCTGGGGCTGCTAGAAACAGGTGAGCATTATACACAGAGTCACGGCGTTACTTGGCGTGTCGTTTTGGAAGTCACCTGTACTGCGAGGTAAGTATTGCTCCTCACTGAGCATGGGTGTCTGGGTGTGCTTTTGGTAGAACGGGACCACCATGGGGCTAGTGTTCCCAGTTCCAAACTTCATTTCTTCAGGCCTAAAGCCGTGAGGATCTAGGAAGCACCCTGCCACACAGACGTCCTTGCATGCTTCCCATCTGTCTGCAAGGCCTCAGCTGAGGACGTGTGTTGTTAAGCCTCAGCTTAGATGTCATTCAGTGTCTGGGTGGCTTCTTCCCTCCTGTTCCTCAGTGTGAGATCTGTGTCTCTTTCATTCCTGTAGTTTCTCTCACTGACTTGTGATGCTCTTTTTTCCCAAGTATGTTCCCCTTCCCACTCCCAGAATGAGGCCAGATGCCACTGATACCCAAGATTCTCCATGCCTGGTATACAGTGGATGCTTGGTAAGAAGTCACAGAAATATGCTGATGTTGTGCCTGTACACATGCTCAAGCAGGTAGACAACCAGGGTGAGCAAAAACTGTAATGGAGGCTACTGAGCACCGACTTCTCTTGCGATCCTCTATTTGAAGAATTTTTTATAGTTTTTGAGGTGGAAAAAAAAACCCACACAGAGATATTAAATTACAAAAGAATTTCTCTTTTCAGCCCCCTTTCCAGTTATACACGGTTCCTATCTTCGAATCAGCATAGCTTAAGTTTTTATGTGGAAGTAGCAGTGGAGATGAGGCCATGCCCAGGAATTCAAGAAGTGGTTTTGTTGTTGTTGTTGTTCATGGCAGTGTGGAGATCTGAAACCAGGGCTTTGCACATGTCTGGCATATACTCTACCACTGAGTTCTTCCCAGCTCCAGGAATTGGAGGTTCACACTGTGTTTCCAGAAGGTTCCCAGAAGACGCTCGTTTCTGCAAACCAGGTTGCTTCTCTGGAGAAGGCGGCAGAGTCCTGAGTCATGGGTGCACTTACTGAGATTGTCTGACACCAGTCTAACACTTTCCTTCTGTCTCCTATCACGGGGGTTTCCATGCTCCTGCGTTCTCAGTGGAGAATGTTCTGATGATAGGTGTGTGAGAAAGAACTTCCAGACCAGATAAAACACTATTTTTTTCCTCCCACATTTCAGGCCAATTGCTATCATTGCTCTATCAAGATGTCTGCCCAACTATTAGACTGATTACCTTTGACTCTCTCTTTGAGCTACAGCATAGATGAGAGGAATCCTTGAGAGAGAATTGCTATTTCCAGCTTTTGACAGACAGGGAGGCTGGTGGTTGGGGGTGGGGTAATCTTCACACTACCTATCTGTGTCCACGCAAGGTGAAGAAATGGGGGCAGAGGCCATTACCAGGTAACCAGGCCCCCAGAAAGCTGGTGATTCGGGAGAGTGAGATGCATTTGGCTAGAACCCAAAGAAACCCACGATTAAGGGCACAGCTGTGCGAAGTCTGCATTCTGACTTCTTCTCACTGGTCTTGTGACTTTGGGTGGGTCCCTTTACATCGTCTTTGTCTTGGCATCCTCTACCTCCAACCAACAGAGAGACGGTGCTTTCCCTATCACTATGGCTATTCTGTGGGTTGGGTGAGCAGAGGGACTCTAGTGGCACGTGACAGGGGTGAGCACATGGTCCAGCGCTCTGGGTTACTGCTGCGGTGACCATCTTTCCAGGCCTCCCAACGAAGCCAGCTGCCGTGCTCTGCCTGCTCTGTCATGTTCCTACAGAATTTAAATAACCAGTGGTGACAAGGAAGTCGTTTCTTGTCATGTTCTTGCCCTATAATAGTCTCGACATCTCAAGCTAGCCCCAGATCTGTTTCTTGTTCCTTCCTTTTGCGAGTTAGTCTCTGCTGCTCTATTTCTTTCCCCTGCTGGAGCCTAACATCACCCTAGAGATTTCCCATCTGTTGGGAGCTTCCTCCATGACTTTCAGTAGACTAAGTTATGACATGGCTTTGGAGCATAGGTTGGCAAACTTTCTCTGTGAAGGGACAGATAGTAACTATTTAGGCTCTATGGGCCATATGGTCCCTGTTGCAACACTCAGCTCTGCTGTAACAGTGGGAAAGCTGCCACACACAACATGCAAACAGATGAATGTGGCTGTGTGCCAATAAAACTTTATTTATAAAAACAGGCAGTGGGCCAGATTCGGCCTCTGGGCTACAGTGTGCCAACTCCTACTCTTGAACATTTGGCTAGCCTTGGGAGGGCCCATTTTTCCTTAGCAAAGAAATAAGGATTAACCTTAGACCTATGGTCACTACCCAAACTTTGTGATTTTATACAATTCTGAAGTTCTGGTCACTGACAAAGACTTGTAGCCTGACATTCAGATTGGATTACATAGATCTTTCAAGAATAGGAAATCCCTTGAGAAAACCCTAGAGGGCCCAAAGAGTAGTTCTGCAATGTAGTAAGTAGAAAAACAACATTTCAAGATGCTTTTCTAAACTCACAGGCTCTCATTTCTGACTACAGGCTGCAGGGCTGACGTAGTTCATTCATGGTGATGTTCACATTAGCCTTTGGGATATGATCACCTCTTCTTCCCAGATGCCCGGGCAACTCACTCAGCTACATTGTGGGGCAGAAATTCTGGGACTTAGCCCTGATATATGACGTCCTTTTTCATGAATTCTAACTGTAGACCTCTAGGCTGAATCTTGAATCGACAGATAAAAGTGACTGGGGCGATAGGATGCTGCGGGAAGTTGACGGACAAGACCCAGGAGGTAGGGCCATTCGCATATCTTGGGGGACCCTGAGGCCTCAGTGAGCTCAACGTGGCTCAGCGTATTCCTCAGGGGAATGGCACAGCCACCTGCCGTCTCACAGAGCGCCTGTGCAGATCAGTTATCATCAGCAGAAGATGAAAACTCATAACCTCAGCGATGGTGGCTGCGGCTCCTCTCAATGTTAAAATTCCGAGGGTTTTCTAGAAAATGTGATTCTTTACAAGTAATCACCCTTTGGGGGGTTTATACACGCACGGCAGAGACAATTTTGGATTAAACCTTAGCTTTTGTCTTCATACCTAATGAAAAGCAGGCCTAAAACATGTCCAAAGTGACAAGCATTGAATTAAAGCATTTGAGATCTGCCTACTTGGGGATAAGTATGTCACTTTACAAACATCTGTATCTTTTCCCTGATGCATTTTTAAGTTAAAAGAAAAAAAAAAGAACCTCTTTTTTTATTTTGACATATTCTCAATTTTTAAGAGGTTAGAGCTGATGTGAATGGCTAGTATTTCTTGACTCTGCTACACGACTTGAAATAAAAAAAAAAAAGGTTTCTTTATTCCTAACAGGAGCCTGGGAGGTGATACTGGCACTGCCTCTGTCTTATGAGAAGGAAAGGGAGGCTTTTACAAGCTCAGCTACGTGTTCAATGTGGCAGTTTGAATGATATGTGCCCCATAGTCCAGGCATCTGAATACTTGGTCCCTAGATGGTGGCTATGTGAGGAGGCTTAGGAGGTGTGGTCTTGCTTAGAAAGTATGTCACTGGGGATGGGCTTTGAGGTTTCCAAAGACTTGTGCCATTTGGGGTTCACTCTGCTTCCTGTTTGCTAGTGAGATGTGAACCCTCAGCTCTCAGCTTCCAGCTCCAGATGCCACTCTTCCGTGCTGTGAGGATGAAGGACTCCTATCCCTATGAAAGCACAAGCCCAAAATAGACTCCTTTTTTTCTGTAAGTTGACTTTATCATGGTGTTCTGTCACAGCAATAGACAAGTAATATACTTAGGGTGTATAACTAACTAATATACTAATATACTTATTATCTTAGCAACTAATTATATTATATTAGTAACTAATATACTTAGATTGTATGCACAGTATTTGGCCTGAGCTCTGATTCAGATACTGAGGCCCAGCACTGACTCTTGTATGTTTGCAAGGAATCCCTGTGCAGTCAGAGCCAAGTGGGTGGAACTGCAGAGACTATATCCGATGCTGGTTTTGCCTCATGAGTAGTAGACATTGTCAGGGATGCTGATCTTCTAGAGAGAGCCCCATCATTTCCATCCCAGCCTTTCCAGAGCTTTCCCTCAGGGATCCTAAACCTACCTAAGACGACTGTATTGAAGGAAACCATCTCCTTGTCCTTGCCGTCATTGTAGAAGGCTAGGTGCCACAGGCCCACATCCAGGTACTGCACAAACACGGCCTCATTCTGCACCAGGGTCTGGATGCTGCGCCGTTCCCTGGGTGATTCTACCACACTCCACTTCTCCTTTCCGTCCAGGCGTTCCATGAAGTCATACTGGGGAGCAGAGAGAAGGCAACATGTAAAGCCAGTTTTGGACCTGTACCCTCAGCCAGCACTGCCCTCCTGCCCAACAGCTAATGGAGAAATATTCTTTACTATGCACTCATGCAGTAAAATAAACCACATAGGTTGTGACAATAGTATCAGCTTATAATTTATTATGTCTATAATGATTATTAATAATTTATTTTTCATGGCACTGGTGTTTGAACCCAGGACCTCACGGATGCCAGGCAACTGCTCTGCTACTGAGCTATACTTCATCCTCATTCTATTTTCATTTTGAGACAGAATCTTGCTAAGTTTCTTAGGTTGTCTTTGAACTTGTGATCCTTCTACCTCAGCCTCCCAGGTATCTAGATTCATAGGGGCTTGCCAATACACCAAACTTATCTTTTATTTATGTTTTGTATGCTAGGAACTAAACCAAGGGTCACATGTATGCTAGACAAGTGCCAAATGTTCTTCTACTGAGCTATAGTCCATCTCTTTATTGTTATTAATCCTATTACCATCAGTCACAAGCTCTCTTCTGTAGTTCTGAAATTAAAAAAAAACTTTAATTGCAAGGATTCCTCACATTTACTGTGTGTGTCTGTGTGTCTGTGTGTGTGTGTGTGTGTATGTATGTATGTGTGTGCATATATGTGTGTATGTGTGTATTTGTGTATGTATATATGTGTATGTAAGTGTATATGTGTGTGTATTTGTGTATGTATATATATGTCTGTGTGTGTGTGTATGTGTGTGTGTGTATGTCTGTGTGTTGATGGGTACCGAACCCAGGGCTTTCCCCATGTTAGACAGGCAGATCTCTGTCCTAGGCTGTGTTCATATTTTACAGGTCTAGGAGATAAAACATCAGAAAACCCAAGCATTTTGTTTAAAATTACATAGCTCCTAAATGGCATAGCAAAATTCTGGACAAGGTTCCCTTCAGCTATAATGTTTATGCCTTCATGGTACCTGGTCTTAAACCAACTTTAAATGTTGAACTTGGTTTCAATGGAAACCAGGTTCTGAGTTGCTAGAGATAAGTGCAACACAGATCAGACAGCTAAGGTTTTTAGGGACGAGGGATTGGAAGGAGTCAGTGATCCCTAAGATAGACTTGTTCTAAGAACCAGGTGGAATCTTAGGGCAGGCCAGTGGGAGCCACTGAAAACTCTTGAGCAGTGACTGATGGGATAAAAGGTCATTTTGAGGAATTAGTTTTGGGAGGCAGGATATGAGATATTCTAAAGGGAATAGCAGTCAGTAGGAAAACTGGTTAGGAGGTAGAGATTGCAGACAGCCACGTTGAGGTGAGAAGCATTTGATGAGGACAGTAAATGAGGAGTAGACACTGGAGAAACTTTCTAAGGGAGAAAAGCCAGGGCATGCCCATGGGCTGGACATGGAAGATTCAGGGGAAGGCAAAGAGGACTCCAATGTTTCTTCCTGTTGACAAGAAAATCAATAAACCCCAGTAGAAACGGACTAATCGCACAAACTCTTTCAAAGTCACTGCACAGGACAGTCCCTTGCACTCTGACTCCAGAGAAGATCCAGAGTGCTTTGGCAAATAAAAAAGAAAAAGGAAAAAAAAAAAAAACAAAACCAAACAACTCTGCAGGATTAAGAAATTTTTTCCCCATTTTTTTCTCTATTTTCTATTTTCCCTCCATGAAAAGAGTTTCATACATCACAGACATCAACCATAACCCCCTTCACAACTTCAGCCGGAAGCTCCAGGAGTTGCCTAACTTGACATCTCCCTCCTTAGAATCGCCCACTTTCCATCCAAAACGTGGTCACCGCAAACAAAAGACTCAGTAATCTTAAGCACAAAGGCTCTGCGATTAGGCAAACCCAGGTTTGAATTCTGACTCTACACTTGCTATTGTTTGAAGCTGAGTCTACTTTTATTCTCAGGGGTGGTGGCACCGGAAGTTCAGGAATACAGTTACAGGGATGACAGGACCTAATGCTTAGGGCAGTGCCGGGGAGGTAATAGGAACTTAAAGAGTACTTAGTGACTGAGGGCCACCTACTTGCAGATTGGAAGGACCCCAGGGGAGCAGCGCTGGGCTCTAGTTTTTCAAATGGGAGCGAGATGGCCATTTCTGGGAAGAGGAAATGGTCCACATCTCAGTAAATAAGTGTTTGTGTGGAGCTTCCCTTTGCCCCACCTGTCACCATTGTCCTTATGGGCTGAAATAAATGATTGGAAGGGATGTGACAAACTTACACTGCTTCCAGAGACCTTTGTAACCAAAGCATCTGTTCCCTAGCAACCCCGCAAACGTCCGGCCGTGAACATTGCTGTCTACAGACTGCTGTCAGCCAGAGCAATGGCTGTAACTTCCTTGGTGGTGAGCTGAGAAGAATAGACTTCATTTGGGGTCCGAGTTATCACCCCCATGAGGAAAAGTTTGGAGAAGGTGATTACTTGTGTGGAACCATTGCTCATGACTAATTTGGGCATTAGTCATCTGGTGTAGAACTGGCTGGCCAGCCGAGGGACACGGAAATGGCTCAGGACTAGTGGCAGGTCTTGCTGTCCAGCCAATCAAATGACTAGGGGAGAAGGCATTTTTCAGAGTAGAGGAAGGACATTTATTTTGGCTGGCTCCTTGGAGTCCTTCTGTGGAGGCTTAGAGGGCAGTTTTCATTTAAGGGAAAATCTGCCAGCCGTGGGTTCTCAAACAAGGTGTTGGATGGGAGAGTGAGATGAGATATGGTGGCCCAAGTGTCTCACTTCTGTATCCCTTTATGCACTTCATCGCTTCCCAAGCTCTTATCTTATCACCTCCTAAATGACACAATTGTTCTTATGTCCACCATTAGTCCATGCAGAAGGATGGAAGCGGCAGGCACAGGGACCCACTGCCTGCTGGAGTGTTTAGACTGACAACTCCTGGGTTCTCTTGCTTGGGTCGGGCTCTGAGCTCTGCTCTCCACTAGCTTGCTGGGACTTTGTGTAAGCTCTCAAAGGCCTGTGCCACTGTCTTCTTGTCTTTGCAACAGGCATGACAACAGTGTCCGTAGCTGAACTGAACTGATATGTGTGATGCCTGGAACTATGAGTGGTATGTGTGCAAAATGTGCAGTTGAAACTTCATCTATCTTTATTAAAAGTCACTCCCCTATCAAATCTGCCTGCAGCAGATTCCAATCAATAAGTGCTTGTCCAATATCAAATGAATAAAATAGCACATTTGTAAATGCATGATATGGAGGGAAACAAAATTGGGATGAAGTAAGAAGAGTTTTGTCTCCAATGATTATTTTTGCTTCCATCTCATACAGTGCTTTCTTAAATGGGAGAGAAGAGTAGAGCTGGAACCAGCATGGAATGACCAATCAGAACACACGCAAGATTGGGGGGGGTGTGGGCCAGGCATTTGAAAGTTCATAGACACCATCAAGAGCTGAGAGGTGCTCAGGACTCCACTTCCCAGTTCAATAGCATGATATGCGTACAATGTATGTTGGCTTTATCCCTGATCTTGCCTTATTTCCCTTCCTTCTTTGACACTGTAACCTGGTGGCCTCTGTGGCAGAGATCACACCATTTTGTAGTCCCTTTAGCGCTAGCTGGGCATATAACGAAGCACAAGCCATAGAAGTCTTTTAATGCTGCCATCATGTGCCCGGTGCATCTTGAGAGAGCATATCCTCTCTCTATTACTGAATATGCCAGCATGGTACAACCCAAGCCAGCAGTGTCCAAGGGAGCTGTGGCCTGAATGTGACACTTGGAGGAGATCCTGGAATTGTTCTATCTCTCTCTCTCTCTCTCTCTCTCTCTCTCTCTCTCTCATCTATCTATCTATATCTATCTATCTATCTATCTATCTATCTATCTATCTATCTATCTATCTATCTATACTATCTATCTACAATTGCTGATGACAAGCCTCTGAAATGGCAACCTATCCCTTCTGCAGGCTTCATGGATCTCTCAGCTCCATTTCTCTTTTTCTTCCCTGTGTACTCCCCAAGATGGGAGCAGATTCCAGCCTTGCTCTCATTTCTCATCAGGCAGAAGAGGATGGGTCACCCAGGAGAACGTGGCAGAGTTGTCTATTGGTGCAATGGCAGCTCTGTTATCTGTAAAGTATCTCTCTCAGTTTGCCTATGGAGATCCAACTGATACACCTGGTACTCTTTCAGTGAACATCTGGCTTCTCTTCTCAGAGGCTAACACAGCACAAGCATCATTCATTGTTGCTGTGATTCAGGGAAAGGCAAGGAAAACAAGGTGGGTCTATGGAGTCCAAGTGTGGAGACTGCAGTCCAGGACAGGACCAGAAGCTAGCAAGGAACTGCTAGGCAGGAAGGCCTGCTGGTTCAGGGTGCCTCTGCTCTCTAGGATGTGGCTCCAGACAGTGATCTGCCAGTGCAATTGGCAGAGGGATGATAATATAAGGACATCATTTCCAGAAGCCTGGCTAGAGCTCCTTCTTTACTGAGGCTGGATAACTCAGGCTTAGGACCAGGGCCACCAGGTTCCTTTGTTCCAGGAACTTGTGGTAATCCATCCAGAAAATGGAGACACTCAGGACCATGCTCTGCTTAGTTGGCTATAAAGGTCATAACACAACATATTCTAACAGATCTGAAGTTGTCCTGAAAGTCATTAGAATCACATAACCCAGTCATAACACAAGAGACACAAGTGGCTTGTGTCTCTTTTACACCAGGGGAAGAAGGGTGTTCCCAATAACCTGAAATATACACCGTCCCTCTTCTTTAAAGCTCTCCCTCCTGTTCTCTGACCTTGGAGGAATAACCCCAGCTGACATGCAACGAGAAGGCTGTGCCTGTGAGCCATCAGTCATGCCCCAAAGCGGCATGGAAATGCAACTTTTACGAGAGCTGGAGTGGCAAAGAAATAAACCACAGTAAATATTTGACTGATCCAATTATAAATCTCCCCAATTCTTGGCAGAGCACGAGGAGGAATGGTAATTAAGATAACTTAGTGGGTTTCCAGAGGAGCTGATGGAGAGAAGAGACACCCGCACTGCCTGAGCCTGAGCAGGGCCTGTTACTTTCCCAGAAGGGAAAGCGGCCATCCACACACAGGGAGCACACAGAGGTTGCTGTTGGAAGCCTCCAGAATACACACCTGCCAAAGAGGGCAAGGTTAAAGACAGACTCATTGCCCTTCAGGAAGATGTTATTACTGGGTCCAGGACCCTGGGAAATGGGAAAATAACTTTATTGTCAGTTGGAACATCTGCTTGCTGAGGGTTGACACAGACTGGGGAAAGCAATAAATAGTGACATTTCCCAGAGCTAGCCTGCCTCTGCCGTTCCCCTTGCTGCACACTGGCAGTACCCTTGGTCTCCTATGTCTGAGGCTGTGTCCCTCAAATGACAAGGTATATGCAGCAGGTGGTGGGATTGTAGTGGGCAGCGTGTGTGAGCTGTGGCTGCTCAAGGTCCCCATAACCATGTAGTCTGACTGCCTTCAGTGGAGGGAATGACTTGGCACAGAAGGTCACTCGAGCCTTGTACATCTGTCTCTGCTGCCAGCCAGACCTGTGGCAAAGTGGGCCCAGCTGATTCCTCATCTAGGCTCAGTGCAGCCATTCTACGGGCTTTCAAAGGGGCTGCATGAAGAGGGAAGGGTGGAAGGCTACGACTGAATCCGGGAGCTAAGACTTGCTTGAGTGGGTCTGACTGTCTTGGGGCAGATCAGTCTTGTAGCACTGAGTGACTGAATCAAAGGCAAGAGGCCGGAGGGAGGACATTCCCTGGGCCACAGTGAGCAGGTGCTCTTGAGTTTCTATACAGGAAACTGGGCTACTTTTCCAGAACCAAGTAAGAGTGAAGCCCTTTGGAGACAGGGAGGACCCATCTGGGGTCTGGTAGGGTTCACTTGGGAGGGTGGACTTCTTGACTCGTTACTACATAGCTTCTTGGCAATGGCAAAAGAGCTGTCATAAAGAACAAGAAGAGTTTATTTCGATTTAGTACTTGGTTTTGTCCTCCCCCCCTGTCTTGTCCCCCTCTCCCAGGCAGAATCTTGCTATACATCTTTGGCCATCCTGGAATTCACTCTGTAGACCAGGCTGGCCTTGAACTTAGAAAGCCTCCCCAGTGCTGGGATTAAAGGCATGTACTTCTACAGCCAGCTTTAAAAAGTTTTTTTAAATTTTGTTCTTAATTATGTGTGTATGTGAGTATCTGTGTGAGGGTATGTGTATGTGAGGGTATATGCCCAGGGAGGCCAGAATAGGTTTCCTCAGGAGTGGGAGATACAAGAAGCTTTGAACTGTCTGCCGTGAGTGCTTGGAACTGAACTCAGGTCCTCCGGAAGAGCAATAAGTACTCTTAACCACTGAGCCACCTCTCTAGCCCTGCTGCTTTGTTCTTTTGAGTTTTTTTTTTTTTTTTTTGAGTCTTACTATGTAGTCCAGGACAGATTGAAATCCAAGACCGTGTGATTTGAATGAGAATGGCCCCTATTCTCATACTTCTGAATGCTTGGGCCTCAGTTGGTAGCACTGTTTGGGAAGGATTAGGAGATGCGGTCTTGTTGGAGGAGGTATGCCACTGGGGGTGAGCTCTGAGGCGTCAAAAGCCCACGCCATTCCCAGTTATCTCACTCTGCCACATGTTTGCGGATCAGATGTAATCTCTCAGCTACTGTTCTAGCTCCATGCCCGCCTGCCGCCACATTCCCTATCATGATGGCCATGGACTCTAACCGTGTGGAACTGTGAACCCACAAATTAAATGCTTTCTTCTATAAGTTGCCTCTATAAAATAGTGTCTTGTTACAGTAATATAAAAGTAGCTGAGACAATGATCCTCTTGTCTCTACCCCCAGGCACTAAGATTATAGGTGTGTGCCACCATGCCTGGTGTCTGGTTGGCACTTGTGTCAGCTACAGTGGCTAATGTTGGTGTGTGTTATCTCATTTCATGCTCCTAATAACCCTGCTTTTGCTCTTCATCTTTGGAGGGGACGAGGGCTGCTGCAGAGGCTAGAGGATGCACCTCATACCCTGGAGTGAGGAGAGCTGCCAATTGAAGGAAGCCCTTGAATTTGAATCAAGACAATCACAGGCAGCTGTGACAAGTTTTCCAAGAACCTGGCTGTAGACGCCGGCCTGTTAGCTGGCCTGGTTTGTGGGTTCATTCAAGATCCCACTGAAGGAAGAACTCAGCTGAGCTTGGGCAGAGTAGGCAGAAAGGATGCCTAGGAAGCTCGTGTTCTTTCTGGGTGTTGGTCACATCTGGAATAAAACTTCTATAAGAGCCAATCCCTTCCCAGCTCCTTTCTCTCTCTTCCATGTGTTCTAGCCACACTGCTCTCCTCCTATAGCACACCAATACATACTAGCCTGACGGCCTTTGTACCAGCTGCTCCCTCTGCATGGCTGCCCTTCTCCTGCCCACACAGATGTCTGCCGCTTGTCAATCCTGTCTCTGCCTACACATTGCAACTTCAGGATGGATACTCTAACCACCCACTTTAAAAAATACGTCGGCATTATTCTTTGTTTCCATTCTCAGAAGAAGCTCATTACTCTGAAAAATCTTGTTACTCACCAATTTAGACTTCATCTCTGTTTTCTTGGATCTGAATTCCTAAAGGATGGGTTTATATCTAGTGATGGAACATATGTGCTGGCCTAGTGGGGGATGAGTATATACAGGGTGTGGGGGTGTATAAAAAAAATAAAGCACATACCATCTTGGGATCATGTGACATCCTGCACCTGACTTCAGATAGGAACCCCCAGCACAGCATCTACCCCACCTATCTCTACCTGAGGATGGTATGGCATCCTGTGACCCACCCTTCAAATCTCTGCCCACTCCTAACTGTGACCTAGCCCCTGCCATCAAAGTACTACCTGTAGAACCCAACAAACTGTCCACAGACTTACAAAGATTGGCAGCAAGAATCTACTAACCCTGTAGAAGGTTTTCTCCTGGGCTCAGAAGTTGCACCTGTTTCTACTTGATCCGGGACCAGTTCTGATACCTCAATCACATATCAACATACAGTTGCTACAAGACTGAACTTCAAGTACCTTTCAGCTGATCTACAACTTGAAAAGTTGGGGAAACAAAGATCCAAACAGTCACCTAACAAAGGCGAGATCAGATATCCATACCAATAAACATCACCAGTCACCTAATTACAGATGCATAGGTCCCACTGCAAAAATACAAACATAAATAATCGGGACAACATGTCTTCTCTGGAAATTAGTACTCCTATTGTAATGTTCTCTGAGGAAGACAACTTAGCTGATATACAAAACAATGGTTTCAAAATAGCAATTATAAAGATGTTAAAGAACTCAAAGAGAAGAGGAATAAATATCCGAATGAAGACAATTGAATAACATAATGAAAACAATTTAAAATAATGAAAACAGAATTTAATAAAGAGATAGAATCTCTGAAGAAAAGCCAAAGTGAAATAAAACTCAAAATGAAAAACTCAGAAAGTCAAACAAAAAGCTCAGCGAAAAGTCACATCAATAGATTGGATCATATCAGGTCTCAAAGACCAGGTGGCAGATTGGATCAGTTAAATAAAATTTTAAATCTAAACAATCAAACAAGCAAACGAAACCAGGAATGGAACATAGAGAAACTTGGGAACCCTATAAAAATAAAAACCCACGAATTTATAGATGAAAGAGGAGAAACCTAGGTCAAAAGCATAGAAAATATTTTCACAAAAGCATAGAAAAAATTTTCTTAAATCTTGCACCTATCAAGGTGCTAGAAGCAGACAGGGTCAGATACTCTCATGTCACATAATAATCAAAACACTAAGTTTTCAGAAAAAAGAGAGGATATTGAAAGCTTCAAGAGAGAAAGATGAAGTCACATGTAAGGCAGGTCCATCAGAATAACACCTGACTTTTCAATGGAGAGTCTGAAAGCCAGATAATCTAGATTAATGATCTACAAGTTCTGAAAGACCATGAATGCCTAACTAGATTATTATTCATAGCAAAAATAACAATCATGGGGGCTGGAGAGATGGCTCAGTGGTTAAGACCACTGGCTGCTCTTCCAGAGGTCCTGGGTTCAATTCCCGGCACCCACATGGTGGCTCACAACTGTCTATAATTGTAGTCCTATGGGATCCGATGTTCTCTTCTTGTGAAGATATACATGTAGGCAAACACCCATAGACATAACTAGCTAACTAACTAAATATTTAAAAATATGAATCATAATCACAGGAAGAAGCCAAACTGTCTATGATAAAAATGAGATTTAAAGAATATATGTCCATTTAGTCAGCTCTACAGAAGATACTAAAAGGAATACTTTTGTGTTAAGAGAGGACAAAACACACTCAAGAAAGCATGAGAAATAAGTAAATAATTATAGATATCAGAAGATGTCTGAGAAAGCACCACCACCATAACAAAACATCAGGACTTAATAAAGGCTGTTGAAAAACAACTCAATATGAATAGTATCAATTTTCTTAATAAAAAGTCACAGATTAACAAATTTGGTTAGAAAATAGGATTCATGTTTATGATACCTTGCAGTGACATACCTGAGATAGAAAAAGATATAGCAGGTAGAGCTATTCTACTATATGTCAAAATAAACTTCAAAGTCAAACTAGTCAGAAGATAGACAGAATGGCACTTTATACTCAATAGTCCACCAAAAAGACATTACAATTCTAAACATTTGTGTACCAAACACAGGAGTGCTTAATTTCATAAAAGAAACACTATTAGCTCTGAGATCATAGATTGATCCCAATACAGTGATTGTGGGTGACTTCAATACCCAACTCTCACAAATATATATGTCATCTAGATAAAACTGTATAGAGAAATTCTGGAGTTAAATGACATCAGAAATCAAATGAATCCAACAGACGTTTATAGAACATCCTGCTCAAACACTGAAGAATATACTTTCTTCTCAACAGCCCATGAAACTTTTTCCAATATCAACACAAAGTTGGATCAAAGCAAGTCTCTAAATTTTTGAGTCTCAAAAATTTAGAAAAAAAAACTGAATCATGTCATGCATTCTATCTGACCACGAATGAATGAAATGGGATAACAATAGCCACGGCAGTTTCTGCTAACTGCAGAAAGTATACAAGCTCATGGAAACTGAACAACATGATATTGAATGAAAAGTGGGATGAAAAAGAAACCAAGAAGGAAAATTTTTAAAAATTCTTAAAATTGAATGAATATGGAAATACAACATGTCAAAAATCTATGAGACACAATGAAGGCAAACCTAAGACAAAAGTTTATATCACTAAGTGTCTACATAAAAACGGGAGAGCTGTCACATTAGCAACTTCATAATAACGTACTTGGAGTCCTTAGAGACGTAAGTACAAACAGTACTCTAAAAGAATATATGGGATAAAAAAACTCGGGGCTGATTATGAAACAGAAAAAAATTACAAAGAGTCAATGAAATGGTAAGTTGGTTCTCTGCAAAGATTAACAAGATTGACAAAGCCTTAGCCAAAGAAAGGGAGAGAGGAACACATTTGTAAAATCAGAGATGAGAAAGGAAACATTAGAGTAGCTACTGGGGAAATCCAGAGAATCTTAAGGACAGACTCTAAAAATTTTCCACTACAATTGGAAAATTTAAAAGAAATGACAAATTTCTAGACATATATTACCCACACAAATTAAATCAAGAGATGGAGCAGTAAATCATTTAAACAGACCATAACAACCAATGAGATAGAAGCAGTATTTTAAAAAATTAAAATATTAAAATTAATTAAAAATAAAAAAATAAAATAAAAAAATAAAAAATGAATAAAAGATCAGGGTCAGATGGAAATGGTGCAAAATTCTACCAGACCTTCAAAGAACTACCACCAATACTCCTCAAATTATTCTGTAAAATAGAAAAGGAAGAAATACTGCCAAATTCTTTTTATGAAGCTAGTATTATCCTGATACCAAAGCCAGACAGTGATACACAACAACAGCAACAACAAACAGGAGAGAAAAGAAAAAGAAAATTATAAGCCAACATCTCTGATGAACACAGGTATAAAAATTCTCAATGAAACACTTGCAAATTGAATTTATGAGCACATCAAAAAGATTATTTACTATGATCAAACTGACTTCATTCCAGATAGGTAGATACGGCTAAACATACAGAAATCAATAGAAGCAATCTACCAATTTAAACAGACTCAAAACAGAAGCCTCACGATCATATCATTAGATGCAGAAAATGGTTTTGACAAAATCTAACATCTCTTCATGATAAAAGTCCTGGAGAAGCTAGGGCTACAGGCAGTATACAACAAGCCCACAGCCAACATCATGCTACATGGAGAAAAATGCTTCAGTATTTCCACTAAAGTCAGGACAAGATCATGATATTCATTCTCTCCATTCTTGTTTAACATAGTGCTTAAGTCTTAGCTAGAGCAATAAGAAAATTGAAGGAGATCAAGGAATGCAAGTAGGAAAAGAAATAGCCTAAACATCCTTATTTGCAGCTGATGTGATTCTATACATAAAAGACATTGAAGACTCCATTGGCAAACTCCTGAGGCTGGTAGACTGGTAGTCCCATGCTCAGGACAAGCCCGCAGCCCTCACAAACCTTTAATCTAGTTACGGGTTTTGGTTAAGAGTGTGATTCCTCTAGGAACCAAGTAGCAAAGAAAGGAATTCCATTCCTACCCACTCAGCTTCACTGAAAGGGCAGTGACCAGGTACTACCTGTCCAGAGGGACTCTATTATTTAAAACTAAGCCATTCTGGGGGCCTGAAAACAGGGAAGAACTACAAATGTGAGAGCCTAAATGTAGACTGACACAAGCCCGAGGCTGACTGACAGCCCTGGGAGCAGCTATGAAAAATGGCAGGCTGACAAGCTAAAAACAGTGGGGTAACAGGAGGCTTGGCTCAGGCGGTCCAGTGCATATTCCTACCCTTAGTGGCCATGAGCCAGCCTCATCAACAATGTGTGATAGCCCTGACTGAGCCTGATAGCAGCAGGTTGTCAGCCTCTGGCTCCACCCAACATGCTTTTAACTGCACAGGAATCTGAGAACTCAGAAGTGCTGGGTGGTTAATGCTTAGGAGATCCTGCATCTATAGAGACCTGTCATCCTTACCTGGATGGAGAGGTTGCTTCCCACACTCCCAATGCATGTGGGAGACATCCCAGAGCTCAGATATTAACCTGCTCTGGCATATGGTCCAGGGAGTCTCAGGAAGGTGATATGTCCAGATCACAGCTGCATATCTAAGGCCAGCAAAGGCACAAAGAAGGGAATCTACTATAGCCCAGGAGGCATCAGACACTTGTCCGGTACTGGCTCAGCACCAGCATAAGCCATAGAAGGACCAGAGCCTAGAAGGTCAACTGATTCCCATACTCTCCACCTTCCCATTCATAAAACCAGAAGCTTTCAAGTTTCTAGAGCCAAAAAGGAGAGACTCTAAAACTTCTGTCTACTTTACTTTTGCCACCCCGTTTACCCTTTTCCCTTTAACCCCAACTCCAGCAGTGTTTTTACTTTATAATATTTAAAAATCTTAATATTTAAAAATGATTTAAAAATTATTTTTTACTTCTTCCATTCATTCATACAATGTTCTAAATACCCTTTTCATTATCAAGAATGCTTTTTCCTTTTCCTTTCAATTTTTTTGTTTCCTTCATTTTTTCTTTTGAAAAATTCCCTCATTTTATTCTATATTACACTTTTAGTAGTATCTTGAATTAATTTTAAAAAATCTTCATGTTTTGCTGGGAGTAGTGGAGGGCGGGAAGAAGGGAGGTTGTCAAATGTATTGTACCAGAGAAGAAAAATAAATAAAATTTAAAAATTCTTAAATTAAAAAAAAATCTCCAGAAAGGCAGTGGTGGCATATACCTTTAATCTCAGCACTCGAGAGGCAGAGGCAGAGGCAGAGGCAGAGGCAGAGGCAGAGGCAGAGGCAGAGGCAGAGGCAGAGGCAGAGGCAGAGGCAGAGGCAGATCTCTGTGAGTTTGAGGCCAGCCTTGTCTACAGAGTGAGTTCCAGAACAGCCAGAGTTACAACAGAGAAACCCTGTCTCAAAACAAACAAACAAACAAACAAACAAACAAAACAAAATAAAAAAAGAATTCATAGCTGGGTGGTGGTGGCTCACACCTTTAATCTCAGCACTCAAGAGGCAGAGGCAGGAAGATCTCTGAATTTTGAGGCCAGCCTGGTCTACAGAGTGAGTTCCAGGACAGCCAGAGTTACAACAGAGAAACCTTGTTTCAAAAAACAAACAAACAACAACAAAAAAAAAAACAGACAAAATCTCCATGTTTCTATTTTTAATTATTTCTTATGTTAATTTACTTTTGAACTTTTATACAACTGGGAAATATTTTTCTGTTGTTTATTTTATTCTTTTCCTTAATTTCTTGATCTTTTTTCTTTTCCTCAAAATATTCTTCTCTATTCTTTTTTTTCTTTTTCTGTCTCTCTTCCTTTATTACATCCATTTACTCCTTTTATATTTATCTTAAACAATTTTGAATGTCATACCATATTCTGCATTAGTTTTTACCACTTAGTTTGTTGTGATCATAAAAAGTGGGCATTAGTCAATTATAGGTGTATTTCTCCATCAATCTTGAACCATTTAATGTTGTTGTTGGTGTAGTCTTTCATTGTTTCTTCTCTGAATGACACAGGGAAAGAAGGACTCAAGACAAGAACACCCAGTAAAAAGACACCCCAACTAAAACCAGAAGAGAAAGTCAAACGAATAGAGGCACCAACCACAACACAGAATACAGGAAACATACAGGAGAGAATACTCCTCCCAGAGATATGAAATTCCAAACTGTCAAATTAAAAGATGCTGAAACATGTAAGTGACTGGATGAAGATGCTACATGTTTACTGTCAAAAATGATCCGTGGCCTCAAAGAGTTTACACAGCAGCATATCAATTTGATCCAAGGCCTGGAGAAAGTAACATAGAGGAAAGGGTCAGCCAATGGATGAGGTAATCAAATACATGCATTTGGAAAAGTCAGCATCATGGGATAAAAACATAGCAAAGAAACTGGAAAGAAATGTAAAACTCAGTGAGTTAAATAAAAAACACAGTGGAAAGCACTCCCAGAAGAAGTCTCAACCAAGCAGAAAAAAGACAATTAGGGATGCGGGACAAGGCTAAGGGATATTGCATTCAAAGGAAGGAAATTAAAGACTCTAAGAACAGAACTTTTGGATACAATCAAGAGACTAAACTTAAAACTCTACAAGATAGAGAAAAGTGCTGAGATAAAAATTAAAGGCATAGAGATTATATTTAATAAAGCTATAGCAGGAAAATTCTATTCAATAAAATTATAGCAGAAAATATAATAAAGTTATAGCAGAAATGATCATCCAAACCCAAGAAGCGTTTAACATACCATAAACATGATTAGAGAAGAGTATCCCCTTGAGACACTACAGCCAAAATGTCAAAAGGAATCAATATTAACAACCACAAGGGAAAGGCAACAACTTACCTACAAAGGCAAGCACATCGGAATAATAGCAAACCCCTCATCAGCAACCCAGGAAAGCATGAAACAATACATTTCAAGTCTTGAAAGTAGACAACTGCAAAGCGAAGCTGCCCTTTGAATCGAGGGAGAAATTAGGCCATTTCTAGACAAGCTCAAACTAAGGACACTCATAACCAAGCCCAAGCTCGTAAGAAGGTAACCTCATATTAATTAATGGAACAATCCATCAAGAGGACATTGCTATCATAAAAATATATGCACTGAATACTCGTGGACTTAATTTCATAAGACAACACTACTGGAGGTGAAGCCACAGGTTAATGTTAGCACAATAATAGTGGGTGACTTCAATACTCTTCTCTCACCAACAGACAGGTCATCACACACAAAAAAGAAGAGCAAAACATCTAAATTAAATGAAATCATAGATTCAATAGATTTAACGGACATTTACAGAACATTTTGCACTAATATTGCAGAATATACATTCTTTTCAGCAGCCCATGAAAGTGTCTTTAAAATAGATTACATATTAAGACACAAAGCAAGTCTTAACAAATACAAGAAAATTGAAATAATTCCTTGATTATTTCGGATAGAATAAACTTAGCAATCAATAGCAAGAGGAAAACAGAACACATACAAATTCAAGGAGATTAATTACATGAGAGTTTTGTTTCTCTGTTTTTTTTTTTCTTTCAGTTCTGGGGCCTGAAGCTTGTTAGGCAAATATTCTACCATGTAGTAAAAACCTCAATACCTACACATGGAGAAATAAAGAAAGAAATAAAAAAAATATGAAAGGTCTTATGAGGATCTTGGGGGAGAAAAGGAATCACTGGGTCTTGCCCAGATGTGAATCCTATGGTCTATGAGACCAAGCTGCTAGGCAAGATATGCCTACCTCTGCAATAATGTCACTACCATTATTGGGGTAACCAATTGTTCTTCATCTTGATTTTACACTCACTCCACAGGAGGAAAGCCATGTTTGGTACTGTAACTCTGATTTTAAAAACATGGTGAAGTAGATCATAGGTCCTAGCGGGGAACTGAATACAGTTGTTTAGGTAAATTGTTATATAGTTAAGCTGTCATCTAAATACTTATATATACCCAGACACAAAAGACTACTCGAATACTTAATTAGCGAAACCTCTCCTTCAAGTGAATAATGGAGAATGAAGAAAATCATGGCTGCACAAGTCGGTGAGCAGAAGTGATATATGAGTGCTCAACAATAGGCATTTATTCACATTATCTTCTCTAAGGATCAGGGAACATTGCAGAAGAGGAGGGGCAAAGAATGTCAGAGTTAGAAGATAAGGAAAAGGGCAGTAAAATGTCATCTTTTGGCAAGACATAGCCATTGAAAAACTGAACTCATAGCAGCTGTGGATTCCTACACTATGTCTACAAAAGAACAGTCAGGCATGGGTAGAAGAGGGACTCATAGGGTCCTTTCCCTCACTGGTTAACTAATTGCTATTGATAAACACAGGGAGCAGGGAAATAACTGCCTTCATTTCTGTGCCTACCCATATCCACCAGGTTCCATCAGACACTTCTAATCCAAGGATCACACAGATGGCCTTTGATAAACTATATGGGTCACAACACAAAAACTAAAAGTCATTTACCCGAGAAAGGGACTAGTTGACAAGAGCTGTTAGGGATGGTAGGTAGATAAGAGGGGCAGTGGTGAGGAGCGATATCAGACATTATATATATCATTATCAAACACTAAAAATAATAAACATTGTTGTATGAAAAAGATGAGGAAAAAATTAATGAAATAGAAATGAGAAAAACAATACAAAGAATTTATCAAACAAAGAGTCGTTTTTTATGATTGACGAACCCTTGTCAAAACTAAGCAAAAGTGAGAAGAGACCAAAGTTAACACAATCAGAGATAAAATTAGAAATACTGTAACAATTACTGAAGAAATTCATAAAATTACTAACTGTGACATATCTTAAAAACATATATTACACTGAATTCCAAAAGCTAAAAGAAATGGATGAACTTCTAGATGCATATGATCTACCAAAATTAAACCAAGATGAGATAAATAATTTAAACATATCTATAAGAAGCAGTGAGATGGAAGGAGTAATAAAAAATTTCCCAACTATAAAAAGCTGGGGCCCAGATGGATTCATTGCTGAATTCTACCAGGCCTTCCAAGAACAGACACCAAAAGCTTTTCAAACTATTCCACAAAAACAGGAAAGGAAGGAACAGCACCAAACTCTATTTATGAAGCCAATATTATCATGAAATCCAAAATGGATAAAAACATGACAAAAAGAAAATTATAAATCAATGTTCCTGATGAAAGTAGATACAAAAATTGCAACAAAATACCTGCAGTCTTAATTCAAGAGCCCATCAAAATGTCACGTATCATGACCAAGTAAGCTTTGCCAAGGGGATGTGGGGATGGTTCAACATATACAAATAAATAAATGTAATATACCACATAAATGGGCTCAAGGACAGAAAGCAAATGGTCTTCTCAACAGATGCAGAGAGGGCTTTCTGAGAAAATCCAACACTACAACATGATAAAAGTCCTAAAGAAACTCAAAATATAAGGAATGTGCCTTAACATAATAAAGATATTTATGACAAAACTAGAACCATCATTGTTTTTAATGGGATAAAATCTCAAAAACATTTCCACTAAAATCAGAAATAAGACAAGGGTGTCTACTTTCTCTACTCTTATTCAATAGAGTGCTAGAACTCTCAGCTACAACAATAAGACAAGAGAAGCAAATAAAAGAGGTACAAATAGGAAAGGACCTGTGGTGGTTTGAATGAGAATGGCCCCATCAGCTTACATATTTGAATGCTTGGTTGGTGGAACTGTTTAGGAAGGATTAGGAGGTGTGACCTTGTTGGAGGAGGTATGTCACTGGGAGCAGGCTTTAAGGTTTAAAAAATCCTTGCCATTCTTTATTAGCTTGCTCTCTGTCTGCCTCATGATTGTGTCTCAGCATGCAAGCTCTCAGATATGGCTCCAGTGCCATACCAGCTACCCTCTGCCATGCTTCCCACCATGATTGTCACAAACTCTAACCCTCTGAAACGGTAAACACCCAATAAACTGTTTCTTCTATAAGTCGCCTTGATCATGATATCTTATTACAGCAATAAAAAGTAATTAACACAGCATCTTTATTTGAAGATGATATGATTCTATATACAAGGGAGCCCGAAGAAACTCTTTTCCAAAAAAACTTTTAGACCCGATAAACACTTTGAGAAAAACTGGCAGAATATAAGATTAGCACACAAAATCAGTAGCCTTCATATATTCCGATAAGGCAGGAAAAAAAATCAGGAAAACAATCTCATTTAAAATTGCCTCAAGAGAAAGAATCCAGCACCATTGTAGCCCCAGCCAGCGGACAGACCAGGTAGATAACCTGCCAATAGAACACTTGGTTCTGTTCCCACAACCTACTCCTCCATAGCTCTTCCACACTCTCATCCAGCCCCACCTCCCAGGCCTGTAAGACCTGTGGACAACTCACAGCACTATCACAACCCAAGCCTGCTGAAGAATCAGCCCCAGCACCATCATAGCACATTCCATTTGAAGAACTAGTACAGGCCATGGCAACCAGCCAGAAGAACAGCACAGGCCAGGCCAGCCAGCCAGAAGAACAGTAGCCGAGTCCCAGCCCCCAACCCAGGCAAAGAGTTCCTGCCAGACCAGAGGCCAAGTAGGCCACTAGAGCTCCAGCTCTAAACTCAAGTAGAGACCCCCACCCCCACCCCAGCTTGACAAGAGGCCACAAAGAACAGAAGCCCAGAGAAGAAATAAGAAAAAAATTAAAACAAAACCAAGGAATAAAACACTCATCCAATAAAGACAAACACAGGAATTCGGCACCTAAATGTACAGTTACCCCAAACCCAGATGCCTAAATGTCAACATAAGAACATAGTTAATAACAACCAGCGCAATATGTCACTATCAAAGCCCAACTATCCTACTACAAGTCCTGAATACCCTGACACAGCCAAAAGACAAGAAAGAAAAATCTCAAAACCAACTTTATGAAGAGAAAATCAATAAATCCCCCAAAGAAATACATGAAAAGACAAACAGACAATGGGACAAATTGAGTAAATTTGTTAAAGAAATCCAGGAAAACACGAACAGAAGAAATGAATAAATTCCTTAAAGAAAGTCAAGATAAACCAAGCAAACAATTAAAAGAAATGAACAAAACTGTTCAAGACCTGAAAATGGAAATAGAAGCCATAAAGAAAACAGAAACAGAGGAAATTTTGGAAATGAAAAATCTAGAAAAGTGATCAGGAACTACAGAGGCAAACTACAGCAACAGCCTACAAGAGATGGAAGAGACAATCTCAGAAGTTGAAGATACTATAGAAGAAATAGAGGCATAAGTAAAAGAAAACATTAAATCCAAAAAATCCCTAACACAAAACATCCAGGAAATCTGGGACACTATGAAAAGGCCAAACCTAAGAATCATAGGAATCTCTATTCCCATATCAAAGGCCTAGAAAATATTTTCAACAAAATCATGTAAGAAAACTGTCCAAACCTAAAGAAGGAGATCTCTATTAAGGTACGAGAAGCATACACCAAATAGACTGGACCAGAAAAGAAAGTCACCTCGCCACATAATAATCAAAGCACTAAACATACAGAACAAAGAAAGAACACTAAAAGCTGGAAGAGAAAAAGAACAGGTAACATATAAAGGCAAACCTATTAGAATTACACCCAACTCCTCAACAGAGACTCTAAACCAGAAGGACCTGGACAGATGTGCTACAGACTCTAAGAGATCACAGACGTCAGTCAGCCCAGACTACTATATTCACCAAAATTCTCAATTACCGTAGATGGAAAAAACAAAATATTCAATGACAAATCTAAATTCAAACAATATCTATCTACAAATCAGCACTCCAGAAGGTATTAGAAGGAAAACTTCAACTGAGGAGGTTAACTAAACCCATGAAAACACAGGAAATAAGTAGCCTCACCTCATCAGGATCAAAAGAAGAGAGATACACTCTCTCCCCTCCCCCCATCCCCATCTCTCTCACACACACATACCCAACAACTACAAAATAACAGGATCTAGTAATAATTGGGCATTGATATCTCTCAACATCAATGGACTCAATCCCTCCATAAAAAGACATAGACTAACAGAAGGGATGCAAAAGCAGGACCTATACTTATGTTGCATACAAGAAACACACCTTAACATCAAATATAAACATTACCTCAGAGTAAAGGGCTAGGAAAATGTTTTCCAACCAAGCAGACCCAAGAAGCAAGCCAGTGTAGCCATTTGAATATCTAACAAAATAGACTTCAAATCAAAATTAATCAAAAGAGACTTTATATTCATCAAGACATTTCAATTCTAAACACTTATGCCCCCAACACAAGGATTCCCACATTTGTAAACACACACTGACACACACATATTTCAGTACCCCACTCTCACCAATGGACAGGTCATCCAGACAAAAACTAAACAGATAGAATCTGGAGCTAATAGATGCTATAAACTAAATGGACCTAACAGATATATAGAGAACATTTCACCCACACACAAAAGAATATACCTTTTTCTCACCACCTCATGGGACCTTCTCTAAAATTGACCACATGCTTGGCCACAAAGCAAGTCTCAATAGACACAAGAAAGTTGAGACAACGAAACAGAAACAAACAGAAGGCCTACAAATTCATAGTAACAGAACAACTCTCTACTGAATGACAGCTGGGCCAAGACAGAAATAAGGAAAGAAATTAAATACTTTCTAGAATTCAATGAAATGAATCTGCAGCATACCCAAACTTATGGGACACAATGAAAATGGTACTAAGAGGCAAATTCATAGCACAAAGTGAGCACATAGCTCATAAGCACATTTCAAAAATGAGTGGAGAGATCAAATACTAGCAAATTAACAGTACATCTGAAAGCTGTAGAACAACAACAAAAAAAAAATACCCTAGAGGAGTAGTCTGCAAGAAATAATCAAGCTGAGGGTTGAAATCAAAAATAGAAAAAAAGAGAGCAATACAAAGAATCAATGAAATGAAGAGTTATGAAAAATAACAAGATAGACAAACTTCTATCCAAATTAATTAAAAGATTGAGAAAGACGATCCAAATCAACAAAACCAGAAATGAAAAGAAGGATATAACTACAGACACTGAAGAAATCCAAAGAATCACGAGGTCGTACTTTAAAAACCTTTACTCCACAAAGTTGAAAAATCTAAAAGAAATGGACATTTCTCAATTGATGCAACTTGCCAAAGTTAAATCAAGATCAGATAAGCAATTTAAACAGACCTATAAACCACAAGGAGTAGAAGCAATGTTTAAAAGTCTCCCCATGAAAAAAACAAACTAACAAAAACATAAAAACCAAACGAAACCAACCAACCAACCAAACAAACAAACAGAAAACAGGGCCAGATGGTTTTAGTGCAGAATTCTATCAGAAATTTAAAAAAAGAGTTAACACAAATACTCCTCAAAGTATTCCACAAAACAGAAACAGAAGGAACACTGCCAAACTCATTCTACAAGGCCACAGTCACCCTGATACCCAAACCACACAAAGATTCAGCAAAGAAAGAGAATTTCAGACCAATTTTCCTCATGAACACTGATGCAAAAATACTCAATAAGATACATGTAAACTGAATCTAAGAACACATCAAAAAGACCATCTACATGACCAATTAGGCTTAATCCCAGAGATGCAGGGATGGTCCAACATACAAAAATCAATCAATGTAATCCATCATATAAACAAACTGAAAGAAAAAACCCACATGATTATTTCACTAGAAGCAGAAAAAGCCTTTGACAAAATCCAACACCCTTTCAGGATAAAAATCTTGGAGAGATTAGAGATACAAGGGACATACCTAAACACAATAAAGGTAATTTATAGCAAGCCAAAAGCCAACAGCCAACATCAAATTAAATAGAAAGAAGGTCAAAGCAATTCTACTAAAATCAAGAACAAGACAAGGTTAACTGCTCTCCTCACACCTAGTCAATATAGTTCTTGAAGACCTAGCTAGTGCAATAAGACAACTGAAAGAAGTCTAGGAGATGCAAATTGGAAAGGAAGAAGTCAAAGCATCCTGTTTGCAGATGATATGATAGTATATATAAGCAACCCCAAGAATTCTTCCAGGGAACTCTTAGTGCTGATAAGCAACTTCAGCCAAGTGGCTGGGTACAAGATCAAATAAAAAAATCAGTAGTTTTCCTATATACAAACAACAAATGGACTGAGAAAGAAATCAGGGAAATAATGCCCTTCACAATAGCCACAGATAACATAAAATAGCTTGGGGTGACTCTAACCAAGCTTGTAAAAGAATTATATGACAAAAACTTCAAGTCTTTGAAGAAAGAAATTGACAAAGATCTCAGAAGATGGAAAGAACTCTCATGCTCCTGGAATGGTAGGATCAACATAGTAAAAATAGCCATCTTACCAAAAGCAATCTACAGATTCAATGCAATCCCTATCAAAATCCCAGCACAATTCTTTACAGACTTTCAGAGGACAATACTCAACTTGATATGCACAAACAAAAAAACCAGGATAGCTAAATAATCCTGAAAAATAAAATAACTTCTGGAGATATTAGTATTCCCAAATCTCAAGCTCTACTACACAGCTATAGTATAAAACCCACATGGTACTGGCATAAAAAACAGACATATTGATCAATGGAACAGAATCAAAGATCCCGACATAAACCCTAACAATTATAGACACCTGATCTTTGATAAAGAAGCCAGAAATATACACTGGAACAAAGAAAGCATATTCAACAAACGGTGCTGATCTAATTGGATGTCTGCATGTAGAAGAATGCAAATTGATCCATTTTTATCACTATGCACAAAACTCAAGTCCAAGTGGATCAAGGACCTCAACATAAAACCAGATGCACTGAACCTGATAGAAGAGAAGATGGGGAATAGCCTTGAAAGCATTGGCCAAGGGGACAACTTTCTGAACAGAACACCAATAGCACAGGCACTAAGATCAATAATTAACAAATGGGACCTAATGAAACTGAAAAGCTTTTGTAAGGCAAAGCGCATTGCCAATAAGACAAAACAGCAGCCTACAGAATGGGAAAAGATCTTCACCAACTCCACTTCCTATAGAGGACTAATATCCAAAATATGTAAAGAACTCAAGAAACTAGCCATCAACAAAACAAATAATCCAATTAAAAATGGAGTATAGACCTAAACAAAGAATTCTCAAAAGAGGAAGCTCAAATGGCTGAGAAACACCTAAAGAAATGTTTGACATCCTTAGCTATTTGGGAAATGCAAATCAAAACCACTTTGAGATTCCATCTTATACCTGTCAAAATCACTAAGATCAGTAACACACATGACAGCTCATGTGGGAGAGGAGGGTATGGAGCAAGGGGCACATTCCTTCATTGCTGATGGGATTGCAATTTTGTACAGCCACTATAGAAATCACTATGGAGATTCCCTAGAAAATTGGAAATCTACCTACCTCAAGACCCAGCTATACCACTCGTGGGCATACACCCAAAAGATACTCCATCCTCAAAGAAGGACACTTGCTCAACTATGTTCATAGCAGCTTTATTCATAATAGTTGTTTCCAGAAATTGGAAACAACCTAGATGCCCCTCAACTGAAGAATGGATAAAGAAACTGTGGTATATTTATACAATGGAATATTATTCAGCTATTTAAAAAATGACATCATAAACTGTGCAGGCAAGTGGATGGAACTAGAAAAAAAAATCATCCTGAGTGAGGTCACCCAGTCCCAGAAAGACAAACATAGTATGTACTAACGTTTATGTGGATATTAACTGTTAAGCAAAGGAGAAAGGTACTAGTATCCACAGACATAGAGAAACTATGCAACAAGGAGGGCCCCAGTCTGAACACAGGTATATCCCTAGTCAAGTAAAAATAGAACAGAAGGTGCAGGTGGGTTGCGGGAGGACAGGAATGGGAGCAGAGGGGACCAAGAGGAGGAGAAGGAAAGAGGGAGAAAATATATGGAGAGATGATAATTATTGGGGGACAATTAAGGGGTGATTGGGAAACCTAGTATAGTGGAAACTCACTGGAACCTATGAGGGAGACCCTAGCAAGGATCTCTAATAATCAGGGATTAATAGAGAGGGCCTGTTCAGGGAGCCTGAACACATCCTCTCTTATGGCCAGGCAAGGCTTCTAGTGGTGAGACTGGGATACCATCCCAACCATAAAACCTCCAACCTATGGCCTTTCCTCCCAACAAGATCCTCCTTGACAATGGAAGGGCAGAATCCCATACCAAAGGAAAGAACCCCTGCCTGAAACTTCAGGGCCAGGAACTAGAGACTGGATAACCCAGAGTAGACTTCTAATGGTGTCATGCTCTATCATAGATCAATATCTAGCCTAGTCCTCACCAGAGAGCCCTCCCCCCCTCAGCAGGTGATAGAAGCATATGGAGAGGCCCAGGCCAAACATGCACAGAGTGGGGGACTCCAGAGGAGGGAGAGGAGGGTTGGTGGAGACCAGAGGAGTCGAGGACACCAGGAGAAAAAGTTCCATGGTATCAACTGACTAGCACTCTTAAGGGCTCACAGAGATTGAAGGGACAGACACAGAGCCTGCAGGATCCCCTAAATACATCTTATGACTATCTGGATTGGTGTTCTTGAAAAACACCTATAGGCTGGAGTGGGCGAGTCTCTGACTTTTGCCTGCCTTTGAGACCCTTTTGCTACTGCTGGGTTGCCTGGCCTTGTTCCATCTTCTGTACCATGTAGCTGCACGTGGTGATTTATGTCTATAATCTCAGCATTTGGGAAGTGAGGGAAGTAGGATCAGGAGTTCAAGATCATCCTCAGCTACAAAGTAAGTTTGAGGCCAGCCTGGGCTACCAGAGAACTTGTCTCAGTGCCCTCCCTTGCAACAAAAAGTCTCCCCATAAAGAAAAAAACCAGTATTTTATACTATGAATACTACCAAATCACTAAGGATGAACTAAAACCAATATTACTCAACGTGTTTCACAAAATAGAAAGGGAAAGCACGTTACCAAACCCACTGTATGAGGCCAGTGTTATCTTTATACCAAACCAGAAAAGGAGGCAGTAAAAAGGGAACTATAGACCAATATCTCTGATTAATATACAGGAAAAAGAGGGGAACATTTCAAGATGTAGGGATAAGATGGGACTTCCTGTAAAAGACTCCGAGAACAGAGGAAACAATCCCAAGAATTTACTAATGGGATTACACGAAATTTAAAAACGTATGCGCAGCAAAAGAGACTAGCCACCAGAGTGAAGAGACAGTCCACACGATGGAAAAAGATTCTTTTCTATGTTATACAAGGGATTGATATCTAGAATATGTAAAGAACTTCAAAAATTAAACACCAAATAAATAAATGGGTCAATGAGCTGAATAGAGAGTTTTCAAAAGATAAAATACAAATGGGCAAAAAATGTCTGTCTTCTTCCCTTCCTTCCTTCCTTCCTTCCTTCCTTCCTTCCTTCCTTCCTTCCTTCCTTCCTTTCTTCCTTCTTTTAGTATTCAAGCCTCTTAGCTATCAGAGAGATTCAAATTAAATTGTTTTGTAATTCTATTCCATTGTAGTCAAAAATAGCTATCATCAATAAACATACTACGACAAATGCTGGGGAGGATAAAGAACTTTTCTACACTGATGGTGGGAATGTGAACTCGTGGAACTTAATATGGAGTTTTCTAAAAATAGAGCCTACCATGTGACCCAACTCTACCACTCCTGCGTATGTAACCAAAGGACTCCGAGTCAATGTACCACAGAGGTGTTTACATTCAGATTTACTGCCATACTACTCACAACAGCTAAGAAACAATCAGCTTAGGTGTCCACCAAAGTGTGAATAGACAAAGCATAAATGCCCACACAAAATTGGATTTTTCCATTGTAAAGAAAAGGAAATCATAATATTTTCAGGAAAAATGTATAAAACTGGAATTCATTGTCGAATGACATTCACCATGCTGAGACAAATACTGCATGTTTTTCTTAGCTGCAGAATCTAGATTTAAACTTGTGTGTGTATGTGTGTGTGTGTGTGTGTTTATGTATAACATAACAGAAGTAAGGGAGCCATGAGAGAGAAGAAGAGATCTTGAGGGGTAAAGGAATAGAGAGTAATGGCATATGTGAAGTGTAAGAGTAGAAGGGCGTTATTTGGAAAAAGAAAATAAGTGGCCAGGAAGAAGAGGATGGAGGGACCAGGAAGAAGAGGATGGAGGGACCAGGAAGAAGAGGATGGAGGGACCAGGAAGAAGGGGATGGAGGGACCAGGAAGAAGGGGATGGAGGGACCAGGAAGAAGGGGATGGAGGGAACAGAGCAGACAGGGTGAATAAGAATAAAGTATAATGGCATGCAAGTATTAAAATTCGATAGTAGGATCCATCACTTTGTAAGTTAATTAAAAAATGTGATTTAAATGTTATGTTCCCAGTTTGAAGGTGACTCGGGGCCTTAGAGTTTTGGTATGTCTGCTTCTTTAAAAAGAGATGTGTGCTTCAACCTCGGGTGTGAATCTAGGTCGGAATCTGTACCAACTCACCGTGGGGCACAGCTATGAGATCACCAGACAGGATGCCCTTTAACCTTTTGCAGCTTGCAAGACACAGTTCAGAAGAGAAAAGCTGCATCCTAGGTGTGTGAGCTGGGGCTAAGAAACAGCATTTTCAGCTGGGTGGTGGTAGCACAGGCCCTCAATCCCAGTACTTGAGAGGCAGAGGCAGGTGGGTCTCTGAATTCAAGGTAAGCCTGGTCTAAGAGCAAGTTCAAGGACAGCCAGGGCTACACAGAGAAACCTCATCTCAAATAAACAACAACAAAAAGACAAAGAAAAGAAAAGAAAGAAAGGAAAAAAGAAAAAGAAAAAGAAGAAGAAAGAGAAAGAGAAAAAGGAAAGAAAAGAAAGAACAGTTTCAGAAAGAAGACGAGAGTGGGCTGAGGATATACTCAGTGGTGGATCACTTGCTTGGCACGGGTGAGGCCCTGGGTTAGATTCCCCAGCACTGCAAAAATCAAAACAAAGAGCAAGCATTTTGTAAAGTGCTGGTTCAGTCTACACCACAAGGATATATCTTCATTTATCTTCAGCTTAGAAAGCCATTTCCCCTCTTTTCCCATCATTACACTTGCTTTGCACACCTTCCACAATTCATCTTGGGTGGCTGCTCCTCCTGGAGCCCACTCTGCAACGTTCCCACATTAGAAGGGTCTTTGGTTATGTCCCGTGATCTGCTATATCCTCAAACCTTTAGGAGTAACCATAGCTAACAGGTGCTGACTGAGAGGCTGATGTACAGAGCAAATGAAATTTGGCATGGGCTCTGAGGATCTGACAAGAATACAGTGTTTGCAGGAGGCTCACTCTCCACCCCTTGCCTGTACAGAGAGAGGTGTCCCGAGTCTTACATGGAGGGATACAGAATGTCCCAGCAGAGGTAACCCTGATTGCATACATATTTGTAGGGGGATGGGAAGAGATGAGTCACTTAATATAGTAGGCAGATCCTGAGCATGCAATCCAGACTGGAGCCTTAAGGACCGCTGAAAACTCAGTTTTTGTACCAGTACCAGCTTTGGCCAGAGGCCTAGTCATCCTCCCTATAGATCCCTTGGTTGCTAGGCTACCTGAGAGCAAGTAGTGAGGACCGCAGACCAGTTAGACTGATTGATTGATCTCTGTAGGGTGCTTACTATTTGTGGGGCGTTCTCTCATTTATTCTCACAACAACCTGATGAGGAATGGTCCTCATGTTGTGGATGTTGAAATGGAATCTAGAGAGACTAATCCGCGGACATGTCAGCTACTACATAGTAGAGGTAAAATTCAAACTCTGCCCAGGAGAGCTACAGTGCTGGTTCCCATCTTCCCCAGGCTGTACCTCAGGGCCCTCCTCACTTTATGTTGCCACCTGCGCTAATCACTTTTATATTGTTGTGACACAATGTTTGAGAAAGTCAGTAATGGAGGAAAGGTTTATTTTGACTCACACTTTTAAAGACTTCAGCTCATTGTAGTTGGCTCCATCGGTTTTAGAACTATAGCAAGGCAGGAGAACAGCTGCTTGCCTTCCAACAGCCAGGGGGCAGCGACAAGATCACCCTTCAAAGGCCACAGTGACTTACTTCTTCCAAGTAGGCTTCACCACTAAATAGCCCAGTGTGTTATCCATTTATCAAGGATTAATCCACTAATAAAGTCGGCACCCCCATGACCTCATCACCTCCCAACAGCATTAGTTCCTGGGGATCAAGCTCTCAATACAGGTCAGTTCATATTTAAATCATATATAGCATGGTCATTTCTTGTGTGTGTGTGTGTGTGTGTGTATACACGTACGTGTGCACGCATGTGTGTGTCTGTGAGCCCATCTTTATGTATACAATATACGAAAGCCAGGTATTGGCTTGGAGTATCTCTGTCCTTTCTCCACTTTAATTTCTGAGACAGAGTCTCTCACTGAATCTCCGTCTTGCCATTTCGGGTAGATTGGCTGGCTGGACTGTCCCCTGGATTTACCTGTTTTCATCCCCCACACTTGTGCTGCACTTAAAGGTGCACACTGGCAAGCCAGGCCTTTTCTTTACATAGATGCTGGGGAATCCAACATCATACCTTCCTGCTTAGGCAGGCAGCACTTTACCTACTGAGCTACTGAGCTGTCTCCCTAGTCCTGATACCACCATTTCTTAGCTTGCCAAGACTCTAACTCCTTAAAGTAGAGATGCCGTCTTTTATTTCCAGATGTGCAGTATAGATATTCCCCAAACATCTGCTGAGCCTGTGAATGGACAGATTTTATACTTCATTATCCCACAAGGCAATGCTCTCATTATTAACCTTTTGATCTAGTCTATGAGCAGAGTGGAGATGCTTCTCTGAAGACCAGAATAACCTAGAGAGTTTTGGGGTGAAGGTCAGTGAAACCAGTGAGCACCTCAAATCTCTTCCAGGAGGCACGGAGGCTGCACCATGAGGCCAGGGGTGTGAGCCTTCTACTGCTCAGTGCCTGCTGACATGGTTTCTTATTTATGGTACCTTCCCATCTACCTGTCTTTAGCCAACTCTTCATCAAAAATATCACATTTGGCTCTTTGCCCTCCCAAGATCAATAGGAGGGTCTCGTATGAAGATTTATCAAACACCAAGGAGAGGGGATAAACCGGGAATGTGTCCAGTCACAAAATCACTTCCCAGGCACTAAAGAGGAGCAGAATGGCAGGTGCTGGCAGATATTAGGTGGCTACTCTCCTTGTACTGGCTAAGCTGTTGGCTGGGCGGGAACATGGCTTTGGCTAACTGACCTCCCAAGTTTCCACTCTCTCTTCCCTGTGGTGCAGGGACTTTCCTCTGGGGCCATGCGAGTTTGGCTCCCGGCAGCACATTGTTATAAAGGCTTGACATACGGCGAGTCCTTTGAGCAGCAATCCCATTCAAATAATTCATCACAAGGAAATTATTTTAAAAAATCCATGCACACGGACCTCAAAGCTGCTAGCTGACGAACAATTTATAATACTAAAACAGAGGATTGGCTAAACTTTTTTTTTTAATATAGACTATTTTTAAGGCATTTTAAGAGATTTTATGAAAGAATATTCAGATTTGGATTTTCCCTTTACTATTGGTAAGCAGAGATAAGCCTTAAAAAAAAAAAGCACCTTTGATCCCATATTTAAAAAAACAAACAAACAAACTTAAATTACATTTATTTATTTGGTGCGGGGAGCACAGACCTGCTTGCATGTTGAGACCAGAGGACAACTTTTGGGAGTCAGTTCTCTTTGTTCACACAGGAGTGCCTAGTATCAAAGTCAGGCCATCAGGTGTGGTGGCAAGCACCTATACGCACTGAGCCATCTTAAGGACTCTGATCCTGTATAGTTCTTTCTTTTCCTTAAAAATGTTTTATTTATTTTTTGTTTTTGTTTTTGTTTTAACTGTGTGTCTGTGTGTCTGTGTGTCTGTGGGTGTGAATATGTGGGTGTATGCATGTGAGTGCAGGACCCTGAAAATTCCAGAAGGGGGCACCAGATCTCCTGGAGCTGGAGTTGTAAGTGGTTTTGACCTGTCCAATGTGGGAACCAAACTCAAGTCCTATGCAAGATCAGTAAGTGCTCTTAGTTGCTGAACCATATCTCCAGTCTTTGACTCCATATTTTTAAAAAAATGATTAAAATATGTGACCAAAAGACAGGAATGCATAATAAGGCACACTAAAAAATGCCAGTGTTTTCTATGTTTCTTGTCTGCATCATAACAAAACAACAAAACAAAACAAAAAAACACAAATCAAACTATTGTTCAAAAATGTAAGTGTAATCTGTGTAGTTTGTTTGGGGCCTTGATTGATGAACGTTTTGCAAAACTTGATAATGGTTGTGCCAGTGCAACTCTAGGCATTTGGTGAGGATTTTCTCACTAGTATCTCCCAACAATGCTATACGCACATAATCTTCTCATGCCCATTTTACAGACCAAGGATCTGTAAGCACAGAGATGCCAATGAGTTGCTCAAGACCACACAGCCTGGAAATGCTAGGAGTTGTAACTGGACTGTACTGTACTGCAGATGTCCATTCTCTGTATGAGAACAGCTGGATAATCATTCCACAGATGCTTATTTAAAATAAAAAATTTTAAAAATACATATTTATACATCTTAAAAATTACAATCCAGCCCCACACTGACTTGATTTAAATAGTAGCATTTAGTTATCTGAAGATATTTGGAATGAGCAAGGGGGCCACTTGAAGCAAATGTATTTGATAAATGAGAAAATGTGTAATTAGGATTTTACCTTGCAAAAAGGAAATTCTAATTTAAAAAATATACATATTTTATCTCATAGTTAGGACGATTTGGGTATATTTGCTACTACTGCATTGTAGTTGCTTAAATGAATCCTCGGTTTTCACACACACACAAATGTGACACCAAATATTTCATTCTATCTCAGCCTCATCGATTCTCCAAACAGCCTGTTTTCAGAGATGTCAGGAGACGGGCATGACGTGCATCTTAGAGATGTCAGGAGACGGGCATGACGTGCATCTCAGAACAGATGAAACACACTCAAGCAGCGTGCCAGCTTTTCAGCTGACTGGCCCAACACAACCCAAAATGACATTTTTGTAGCAAGAGTGGATGCCTCTATCCAATTTCCCAGGATCTCCTCTGATGTTTTCTTAATCATCTTCATTGAAGTGCCAATGCCAAATTTGCTAATTTCCTCTGCCTTGACCTGTGGCTGCTTCTCAAGCCAGATCTGTATGCATAGGATCTTCCTCAAGCACTGGACACACTTGAGGTCTCTGGCACTGCCTTCATTGACTTAATGAAATTCCTAGTTTTGACAGGAGCTGTAATTTTGCTCGGTAGCTATGAGGCTTACACCCTGGAAACAATCTTGGGAATGACCAAGTATTAGAGAGGAAGGTGTCCGACCTTCATGTCCAACACAAGCAGCTCTGTGACCACAAACTATACTCGTGCTTCCATCTGTCAGATGGGGGTGCTACTAACAGGGCTGTTGTAAGTATAAACTAAGTTAATTCATATGAAACAATTGGTCTGAGGGACACTAAAGCCCTTAATAGAAAGAGCAGCCAGGATTATCATCAGTGGGCAGAGCTACTGGTATGAAGTGTGTGTGTGTGTGTGTGTGTGTGTGTGTGTGTGTGTGTGTGTGTGTGTGTAAGTGGAGAGGATTTTTATGTGTTCATATGATGTTAAAAGAAGCATCTTTATCTAGAAGGGCTTTAGTGGATATTTGAGGATATTTAATTTTTGTGAGGATTCGGAACAAAGTCTTTCTTAAGATCTTTGAACACAGATTTGAACTTCTGTAACTGTCATTTATTAGAGGCACGAAGTACCTTCTTCTGATCCCAGGCTGATGTGTGCCTGCTCAGATAAATTCATACAAGCAGCTGCACTGGAAGCTCTTGTTCAAGCAAATGCAGGGAGAGCAGAGGCACCTGCACATGTCAGGATGTACAACCAGGAGTGGAATTCCAAATGAATACACCACATGTCCCAGAATGAAAATTTTTCTTTCTCATTTTTGTTTTTTATTTTTGGGGGGGGGTGGGAAATAAGGTTTTGCTATAGAGCTCAGGTTAGACTTGAACTCATGATTCTCCTGCCTCATTCTCCTAAATTCTAAAATCAAGCATGTACTACCAAACCTCATGAGATTAAAAAAAAAAAAAACCCTCAGAGTTTATAGCTTGAGTGAGACTTGTCTCCCTTTGTAAAGAAGGCGAGGGATGTGAGAAGTTGTTAGACATTTTAAATGATTTAACCTTGAAATAATTATTTCTCCTCACTTCACTTTCAAGCTTGTGGATCAATTTAATTGAAGAGCATCCACAGCCTGTAAGGAAAATGATTAAAGAAAGCTCTGCTTCTATTCACCGCCACGTAAGTATATTCATTATGATTTTTGTCAAAAGTGTGCAAAGAAAACAAAGTATATAATCAATTGCATCTTGAGGTTGGCTGAGATTACCAGCATCACCGGAATCTGACTTAGGCTTCATTCACTTAAAATAGACCCAACTGTGTCACAAACTCACTTTTCTTAAAGAGAGACTACAAAAATTAAAGGGACTATGAAGCATATACTAACAAATACCCATATTCCGTCAATTCAAATGTGCAAATCTCAAGGTTTTGTCATATTTATTTTTAGTCTCTCTTTGTGTTAGAGATGGTATATAATATATAATACAGTATACATAAAAATATATACTTCAAAAATCCAGTTTCCAGTTCTATTCCCCTATATTATTCTCAGAGGGAACCCTCCCCCCACCTAATGAGTTTATTTCCATGAGAGATACATTCTTCTGAGTTCATGGGTTTCATATAGACTAAACCAACAGCTGACAAAAAATTACATCTTTACCAAACAAGGACTTTTTTTTTTCTTGCTGCTGTTGCCTAAGCAATATGGTATTACTACTGTTTAGCCAGCATTGGCACTGGGTTGGAGAATATAAGTTATCTAGAGTGGGTTTAAAGTGGATGGAAGAATGTACACAGGCTTTATGTAAAATACTATGTCATTACATAGAAGGGAATTGAGCATCCTGGGATGTTGCTACCCTGGGACCAATCCCCACAGATACTGAGGATGACTATGCATATACTTGAACGTGAATACACAGACATCAATATTATAATAATATGTGTGGATTTGAACTATAAACTATATGCAAATAAAACTGTCACTTTTATGGTTTATACCTGGGGTTCTTCCCAAGATTTTATTAGGAGAGAAAGGTTCTTTGTTTAGAAAATTGGCAAATTCCTGACTTCCAGAGACTCTGGGATTCTTCCTGGACTAATTATGAGACACTGTGGTATCCCTCTGGCCCACCTCTTCCTTCCTTCTGTCTTTGTGAGTTCCATGAAGCCCAGCATCACAGTTTGAAAAAGATTCAGCGTAGCCTTTTAAAAATTTTAACTTGACACAAGCAAGAGTTATCTGGGAAGAGGAACCTCAGTTGAGGAAATGCCTCCGTCAGATTGCCTGGAGGCCAATCTATAGAACGTTTTATGATTAATAAATAATTGAAGTGGGAAGGCTCAGCTTGCTGCAGGCAGTGCTACCCCTGGGCTGGTGGTCATGGGTGCTAGAGGAAAGCAGGATGAGCAAGCTATGGGCAGCAAACCAGTAAGCAGGGTCCCTCTGTAGCCTCTGCTTCAGTTCCTGCCTGACTTCCCTTCATGATGGACTATGATCAAAATGTGAAGCCAAATAAACCCTTTCCTACTCAAGCTGCTTTTGGTCATGGTGTTTTATTACAGAAAAGAAAGCTAACTAAGACTTGGTCTGTGAATTACTGCCACACCATCCCCCACTAAATTCAAGCATCCCTAGCTGATTTCTTCCAGCCACTAGGAGAGTGTACCTCCCCCACCCTCACCCCTGACTCTGGTAGCATTTGGGACGATACCAGTTCATCACTGGGGGTGTCTTGAGAAAGTCCTTTCCAAAAGCACTTTCAGGGAAACATCCGATTGATTCCACAAAGTCTTTCTAAAAAACTGTGAAAACATGCCTGCCTCACAATGAAAAAGCACATCTTCCTGGGGGCTCCTGAAACATGCTCTGTGATGTTCTAGAAGGCTGTCTGCAGCCTTACCTCCAGCCTGTTGTACTCAAGGGACAGGCCTAGGAGAGCTCAGGTGGTTGATTGGTACCTGGGCAAGATCATACAGCCAGATGGTTGAGACAATCAGTTGCCCCAGTGTCCCCAGAGTCCTAGCTCAGCTGGCTTGAAACCATGGTCAAGTCTACTTACCAGGGCAAGAAAGAAGGGGGCAAAAAAACAAAAAAGGAGAGTCCCTTTCTTAACAAGGCCCTGAGACAGATCAGGATGGGAAAAGCTAACACCACCAATTGTCATTCACAAATTTGCTTTTAAAAAATGTCTTTAGGAGGATTCTGTGGATGAGGACAAAAAAGGAGTGTTTGCTCAGCTCACTTTGATCTGAATTCACACAGGCTCAAATGTGCCATATTTGCATTTATTTGGTATGGTCATGAGACAGTTCCTGGTCTCCTGAACAGTCCTCCTCTATGGCTCTGTGTGTATAACCCGTGGACTGTTTTGTTTCTGCCACAGAAGCATCTCAGCATAAATGATGGGGGCTGCCGGCTCCCACTTCCCTCTTACGGCTGCTCCACGCCTAGTACCTCCTGGCAATCAAGCCTCTGAACACGCATTCAAGTTGCCGCTGGAAGTCACTGGGCTCCTGGCTCCATCAGTCTGAGTGATGAAGTAGGCATTTTTAATATTTGCTAAACAGGATTGTGGAGAAGGTGAAGTCTCGGCAGGGCTCCCAAGCGGTAACTGCATCTTGTTGTCTCAGGTTAATCATGTACCTAATTTGCCGATTATTGACTTGTTCTCGCAAAGGGTTTTCCTTGGCTTGACATATCAGCAGCAATCAGTGATGAACTGTCAAGCAAACTTGCTCGCTGCCTTAACCACCCAAGATCCGGACTTGCAGCTACAGACTCTGATCTGAGATTTCCTCTGATGCCCTGAAGCCTGGTCACATGATTATTTTTCTTCCTCGGCCTGATTTGTTTTGTTTCTAGAACCAGGGTTCAGCAAATCTGACACAGTTTGTAGAATTTCAAATATTCGGCAAGACCCAGCCGGCATCAGCCCTACACACACCATCCCCATAAGAATTTGAGGAGCTAGGATAAGATTGACTTATTTTCTTCACTATGCCTTAAAAAGAAATGCAACATAGGGTGTCAAAAATGCTGCATTTAAAGCACAAAGATAGCATCCTCCTTTCCAACTGACAATGTTCGAGAAATGGTAAGAGCTAATTTATGGAGGGGTGCACGTAAATGAATTAGTCACTGACACAATGCTGTCACGAGTAGGCATCACGTATGCTCTCAGGAGAATCTAGCATGGTAAATGCGATCCATAAGGGTTGATTTGTAGGAGTGCACACGGACCAACACTAGGACTGTCACTGCACTGTGGGTAGAAGTCACTACAGCTTTTCATACATATTTCTAGCACCCTTCTTCTGGGGCTATCACTGACTGCCCCTCTGAAGTTGGGTGTGATTTGTTATGGGCAATAAGAGAAAGGACTTAGGTTTCATGTGTCACCGAATTCGTCAGGAATGGGTGCACTTTCCCTTCTCCTTTTCCTGTGCCATGGGGAGCCGGGTCTTGCACCTCGTTAATGAAGCACTGTATGTCTCTGTCCGTGAATCAGAAGATGACATCGAACAAAGCCTTCACTAACTGAAGATGAACACATGAAGTCTGGATCAGAACCTTGGTGCTGGTGTGTGTAGGTGGAGAACCCTTTTTGGGGGGGAGCTGTGTTATAAGCCACCCGAGGCAGTGCCAGGAAGGGGACATCAATAGTAGCTCTGGCTTCTGCCAAAGGAGGTGGATGATTCCAGTATGGCTGAGCATTACCAATGTCTCTCTCTCCAGAGTGGGAATGGGGGCAGGTTACAGTCTCCCCTGGTGGAGAATCACTGATCACAGATGAAGCAAGAAACAGCATTTGCTATTCCAAGCCACTGGAACTATCAGAATTTTTTTTTTTAACTGCAATAGACATGCTGTGCTAGAGCAAACATATATAAACATTTAGCCAAAGGGGACTACTTCAAATTATGAGTACTTTTACTTTCTTCTTTTTTATTTCTTCAAATTTTCGGCAATGTAAACATAGTTTGTTCTTTAATAAGAAGAAAATAATGAGGAAATTAATTTTATTTTTAAACCCTGAATTTGCATAATTACCTGTCTGTATCAGTGGTTTTATTACACACGACGTAGAGAGAGAGAGAGAGAGGGAGGGAGAGAGAGGGAGAGAAGGAGAGTGAGAGAAGGAGAGCGAAGAGAGAGGGAGAGAAAGATTGATTTTGGAGGTGAACGTACCGGGCATCGAACCCAAGGCTTTGCACATGCTAGCCAAGCGCTTTTTCGTCTTGGTTTCTAATTCTGAAGTACAATGAGCTACACAGTAGTTTTCTATTGGCTGTTGGTTTATCAAGTTTTCCTACATCTTCTCTCTGTTGTTCTGTCTATTGTTATATACCTACAGCAATGCTGTGGGGCCGGCGACACAGGCGAAAGAGAAGGCAAAGGTAAGGTGGGCTAAGGAAATGCATTTACAGTGAGTGACCTGGTGATGGAGTGCTGTGCCTCCGTCCAGAGGCTCTTTGCCTAATCGCAGGATTTCCTCTCTTGTGCTATGTTGCTTCTATATCTTTTGTAAAAAGCCGGTTTGAGAAAAAGTCAGCTGGGGCTGACTCGGAATCTTGGGAAATTTAAGCAGGTTAGAAAAAAAAAAAATAAAGGATTCTCTTCTGTATTTAATATCCTTGGACAAGGGTACTAAACTTATAGGCTCTTGGTCAGAGCAAAGATACTCTATAAAATTTAAACATAGCCATTTCATGCAACACAGTCAATGGAATTTCATCCCCTTTCCCCTCCCTTTCTTTCTCTTTCTCCAGCTCAAATGAGTCACCTTGGCTAGACTGCCAATCCCCATAGAACTTATGTTTCTTGATAGGATATGCCGATAGAAATGAGAAATTCTATAATAGCTTGAGACGTGTGCTAGTCACCTATCCCTGCAAAGAGCTGAGCACTGTCTCCTCTAGGAAATGTAGCTCATCGAATGGACATGAATGTGTGTAATGACAGGGAGTGAATGTAAGGATTTGCAAGGAGTCTTTTTCTCCTTTCTTCCCCTTTTAAAGCAGGGCCCTGATAGTGTACCTGTCTTGTGCATTTCTGGGCATCTACGCTATGCTATGTGTACCTGACCCTTCAACACACCCAGAGTTCCTACATTGGCAGCTGGATTGAAATCCCAGCTCATATCAGCTCCTTGCTATTCATTTCCCTTCCCTTGAAGTGTATGCTGGGGCTGTCCCTGGAGTGGAGCTATTTTGAGAGGACGATCGCTAGAACAATCACGAGCTTGGCAGGAGATGGACAGTGTGGTGCAGCCACAAAAGGAGAAAAGACATTGTCATTGAGGACTGGAATCCTGAATGTCAGAACAGCAGGGAAACTGAGTGGAGTGTGTCTGTAGCCGCTGTCTGCTATCGCTTAGTCGCAGGGCTGTCATCCTGACTTGCTGTAATCACGACTTTCCCAGGCTCTGGTATCCAGAGCTTGCAAGGCAAAGGGGAACAGCAAAGCTGGGGGGGAGGAGGGAAAAGCGAGGAGGCAACGTTTTCCCTAGCATGGCTCCTTGCAGCTGACAAGCTGAGAGGAAAGTTGTGCTCAGCTGTGCCCAGAGGCATGTTCTTTGCCAAATCATGCCAATAAGCAGATTTCGCCACTGTAAATCCTTCATTATGCTACAGCAGAACTAGTGGTGCCTGAAGGTCAAGGATACTACCTAACAATCTGCATAACTTCCCAGAGTAGCACCCTGCTGCCTGGCCAGAAGCTCTGGAGCTGCCTTGGAGACTTCTTTCAGCTGAATTCCTCTTTCTCTGGATGAAAAGTCTTGTTGGAGAGCAGGTGTGTGCTTGGTCAGGGACAGTGTGCACTCATCTCTGGATAATCCGTGCCTAGCCCAATAAATATTTTTTTTTCTCTGAATGGATGGATGGAGGACTCATTGATTACCACTTTACATATTGGTCCCAATTGCATGCACTGTGTATGGTAATAAAAACCTACACAGCCCTCCCCCCTTAAAAACGAAATAGCCCTTAGAGTCCTTATATCGATCATTGCAGGCTATAAAGATGGGATTGCAAATAAGTTTCATCTCAAGAGCCAACACTGGTCGATTGGTAGTGGCTGTCTCGAGAGTTGTGTGAGGCGGTATTTGTGTACTGGGCTCAGTGAGGGAAAGTGCTGTCATTGATTAGCAATGTCTGTTGTGAACTAAAGACAAGGATATGGCGGCCTGATTGCTTCCTATTTGCCAATGATTTTAAAGCCTTAATTTCTTCCAATAGAATTTTCTACATGAATATCTTTCTAACCCATTTCAAAGCCAGCGTTGACTGGACACCTGGGTGCTTTCCCTCCATGGTGTGCCTTCCTAAGGCACTTTATATTTTTGCTAGATTTGAGGGCAAATGAGGCAAGAAAAATTAGGCTTTCACAGAAAATATAATTCTTGTTGGAAGCAAAATTCAAGCTAGGTAGGTGTTAATTCAGTCCAAATGGCATGCATAGTGAAACATATACCAGGAAGACACAAGGAATATGAGTTCCAGAATATAATCTACTCTCCTTATTCCCAACTCTGGAAATAATTTCCCTTTTACACTGCAAAGGATTGCCCAAAGAGCTCAGTCCAGGGTACCACAGAGAGACACCACTGGATACCAGTACCATTCATCACTCTTCCTATATACAATGATATATCACCTAGTGTTGACTTTAATGAAATAAATCTAAAACATAAAGCACCCCAGGATTAACTCCTAGGCCAATAAAAGTTAGATTCACCAGTAGGGAGTCACATCTTTAATAACAATTATAATTCCTGTAACATAAATTCAATTTAAAAAAAAACCCTCAGTGTTTTTAGCCCATTCACTGTTATGTCAGCTAATTTCGGAGTGGTTCCATCACTCCTGAATGAAGTTGTGTTCCTGCTAGAAATCAGTCCCCATTCCCTGGCAACTGTGCACTAACCTTCTGCATCTACGGATTTGCCTAGTCCTGATAGTTTATATCAGTAAAATTGTACAACATAAGGCCTTTTGTACCTGACTTCCTTCATTTAGCACAATGTACCTATACATACCTCATCACAGCTCCCTATTTCTTTTTATGTCTGAGAAACATTCCACTGTATAGACATGTCACATCTTGTTTATCCATCATTTGGACATTCATGTTGCTTTTCACTTTTTGGTTATGGTGAATAACACTACAGTGAACATTAGTGTATACTTCATGGAATGGGATGCTTTCATTTCTCTTTGAGCATTTACCTAGAAGGGAAAGTTGTCTGTCCTATGGCAACTCTACAGTTATCTTTTTCAATAACTGCCCGACTTTACCCTGTAGTGGCTAAAACCATTTCGGTTCCCTCAAGCAATATACAAGGGCTCCAATTTCTCCAGCAGCTTGTCAACACTTGCTGTTGTCTGTGTTTTAATTACAGTCATTTTAGTAGGTACAAAGCAATGCACACATCTATCTATGTTACCCACTTGGTTTCATCAAGTATGCCCATACCTGTGCATGAGACGGAGGCAGTCCTCTTCTTATATAGACACCAAAGAGAGCATCCTTTCCCAGGGAGATGTTGAACTTTAAGAACTGGGGCTGACTGATGTGAATCTGTGACCTCCAAAACACCCCTGGTGGGACTTCCTGTGTCACCCGTCGACCAACTTCTGCTTCTCCACTGTCTATGCTGCTGTTTTTTAATGACCAGGGCACTGGAACACGGGAATAAACATCAAGTCAATGACATTTGTAGACATTAGTTGACTGTACATCTACATTTAATTATATGCCAGAATTTTTGTTGTTTCAAAATTAAGATTAAATTTATTCTCTTTAACTGACAGCTAAAACGTTGAGGATTTAAACAAACAAGCTATAAATTCATACCCCAGGGCATCTAAGATCCCAGCACAATGCTTTTTAGAATTCTGTTACTAATCTCTACTGATCAAATATAGTAAGAGACAGAGTCTGAGAAGAAGACATGAAATTCCAGCCACCATGTAACCTGCATCTTAAAGTGACTTGGAGGGAAGGGGTTGGCCATGCCAATTTGGAACCACACTTAAATTTTTGAAGACTTTCATTACTCTTTTCCGATATAAACAACTCCAGCTTACTCTAATACCTGGAACAAAAACCAGTCCAAAGTCCAAAATAAATAAAACAACTCAGCAGAAACCGAAGATACCACCTGACGGTGGATTGGAAAGGGTGGAAGGATCATGAGAAGTCACACCTTTGCCTTTGCCACAAAATTGTTACAGTCTTTTGGCTGCTGATCCTAAAAATTTTAATTGCCATGCACAGCCTTCCTCAGCCCTTGAATAATAGAAGTTTGGTTAAACAAAACAACACCCTCATCCACAACAACAAAAATCAAAAGCAAAAGCAAAACTTTTTTCCTTTCCTTTTTCCTTTTGCTTCTTCCCTCCCTTTCTTCCTCCTTTACTCCTTTCCTTCCTTCCTTCCTTCCTTCCTTCCTTCCTTCCTTCCTTCCTTCCTTCCTTCCTTCCTCCCTCCCTCCCTCCCTTCCTTCCTTCTTTCCTTCCTTCCTTCCACCTTCCTTCCTCTCTATTCCTTTTCCTTACTTTCCTTCCCCAACCAGTCTTCCTCAATTTTTTCGAGACAGGGTCTTTCTCTGTAGCCCAGGTTGGCTGGAAGTCACTATGAATATAAGGTAGCCAGGATAGCCATGACTCATGACAATCCTCTTGCTTCAGCCTCCCAAGTGTTGGGATTACAGGTATGAGCCAGCATTCTTGGCTGGCGATGTCTAAGTAGAGAGACGGTTGCTTCCTAAGAGCGAACTAGCTCTCTTTGCCTGTCCTTCTGAACGTGCTTTCCTTTGTGACCAGGTGGAAAGGAAAAGCTGAGAGCCAGTTGCCCTAGAGAAGCAAGTTAATTTGTATCTTGGAGCATCATTTTCCCTGTCTCCATGATGAGAGAACACATGGCCAGAACTTGGCTGCACAGATGTCATTTGTGATGACTGCAAATGGATTCAATCATGGTAGGAAATATAAAAAAGGAAAAAAAAACCCCAAATCTTATCATCTTCCTGGCTCAATAACTTCTAAGCCAACTGAAAGCAACCACAGGGAGAAGTTGTTTTTGTGTCTGTTCCTTTCTAGGGGTGTGGATCACACTGGTGGCCCCATGATCCGAACATCTTCAGCTTGGCCAAAGGAGGCTGGCCAAGTTCCCTTCAGTGGATGGACAGTCCTGAAAATCCCTGCCCACATAGACAGTCCTGACATAATGTCTGAGGTCTGGGCGGTCATGGAAACTTACAAAACTGCCAAAGGCTGGCTTTAAAGGTGAATGACCCTCTCTGACTCAGCAGAGTTGGCTCTGGCGCCATAACCAACTGCACCTGGATGAGACTCTTATGTTTCTTCATCTTTAAAATGGGCGGGTAACATTTTTGGAACTCAGAAGATCTTCCATGTCTAAATTATGAAAAACCAGAGTGACTTGAGTGTATGATTTCATCCCTCTTTTCCTCCCCATCCTTCTCCCTCCTTGAAGGATAATTGTTTTAGATTCAGCTCAGTAGACTGTGTGTGTTGCCCCTGGGATAATGAAACTAGGCAGTGGGCTCCTGAGTGCAGTTTGGAAGTTCCCATCTGATAAAAGAATCACACAGAGAAGTCCCGAGTGGTTTGCACTGATAGAAGCAGAGAAGTTGGTTTGTCAGACACCCTGCCTGAATGCTGGCCGTGTGTCTAGCAGGCACTAAACACGTGGGATGATGTATGAGGGCAGAGACTCTGGCTGCCTTGCCTCATGTCTTAGATGTTTACTAAAGGTACCAGCTTTCTGGGCCTCAGTTTCTTGGTCTGTCTAGTGGGGGCATTACTGTTACTTGTTTTGTAGGGCTGTTAGGAGGAATCAAAGAGTTGATCCACACGAAGCTCTCAGAATCATTTCCAGAACAAAGTAAGTATTATTACCAAAGGCCCTAAGCCTCAAATAACTATTGTTAATTTGAGGAATTTCTGAAATCAAGACATGTCCAGGAGAGAGCATTTATTTTTACAAGTTGATCAGAGGTTGTGGTTACTATCAAAAACTTTTTATTTAAAAATGTTGCTTCTTTCAGTTTTCCCAAACCAAATAAAGACTTTTTGGGGAAGGAATGTTATAAAGGAAAAAAAAGAAAAGAAAAGAAAAAAAAACAGCAAGGAGAGAATGAAATAATAAGCCAACAAGTCAATCAATAACAACAACAGCAAAACAACAATAACAAAACAACAAAAATAAAAAGAGCCTCCCTGGACAAGCATGGCTGTGTGTCTTCCTTAGAGACCAAAGCAAATGCCAGCAAAGAGTCACAGAGAATGAGAAAATGCATTAACATTGAGAAAGAACTTTGAAGGCCTAAGCTCTGTCTCAAAGCTTAGCAGTGCTCAGAGGTTGATTGACAGGTGACAGGTGTCTGTCATGGCTGTGGGCCTCGGAGCTGCTGGGCTAATGGCAGGTTTGGCAGCAGGAGCTGGTGATCTGCAACAGCCTGTGGTGGCCTCTGGAAACCTAAGTGGATTCTGACGTGTACAGCAGTGTCCATGGTATTTGTTCTGGAGAAATCCAGAACAGAAGCCCCAGAGCTCTAGTTCTTAGAAACTTGGGACCCCCCTTTCTTTGTACAGATCCCTAACTTTGGAATGCTGTACTCAGGCAACCTTCAGCTGTCAGTGGATAGAGACTACCTACTCAGTAGTCACACCCCTTGGAGTTTTAGATGTTCTCCCTCTTCATGTCACCCTCCAAATGAGACATGGCATGTGGAGGGATGGACTCTAAGTTTTGGGGGTCAGCTTGATAGGGCTCAGATCCTGGTTCATATGCAGTGTGACTTCCAGCAATTTGCTTAACCTCTCTGGGCCTCCAGTACGCCACTGTAAAATGAAAACCTTATATAGTGGGAACAATAAATGTCTACGAAGAAGAACTTAGCCCCAGGCCCAGCACACAGTAAGAGCAAAATAAGCGAGACCAGTTACAGGGGATGGAAAATGCTCACACAATAAGGAAAAACTACACAGAAAACATCAGGCTTTCTTTTTGGAGTAAAAAAATAAATCTTTTTAAAAGATATAAAATTTGGTATATACATGTGATCTACACATATGTGCGTGTATGCTGTGTCCTGAGAGTGTCTCATTTTATATGGGATAGATTTAGTTGGAAGAATTAGCCTAAACTTGAGCCTGGTGCCAGGTCAAGGGCAGCGCTATCCTGAACATACAGAGCCCTATCCTCTTTGTCTCACTTTGCTGGGACAAGTCTGCAGTACTGGCTGATGCCACTTGGGGGCTCTGTTGACATCCACAGCACTCTAGCCAGTCCCCCAGGTGGGAGAGGGGCTAATCATCTTTGTGCCCCACCCCGCTGTGTCCTGTGCACCTTGTATTACCCTGCACAACTCCTGCTGAGTGGGCCTCAACTCCTCCTGACCATCTGGTGGGTAATTTTCAGCAAAGCCCTGTGACAACTGGGTGACAGGAGAGCCTTGAGGAAGATTTACTTTGAAGACTTGTATGTAAGCTGAACTAACAAAACAAAACAAAAATAAAATAAAATAAAATTACCTCTTGAGAACTCTACATGGAATTTGCTATTTAAAGAACCTTCCTTGTGGACCGTTTGGAAGACTTGGGAATAAAGTTCTGGTGTATCTTTTCTACAAACTCTGATTAATAAACAAAAGAAGACACGGGACATAGGGGAAAGGCCCTTACGATAAAGAACCAAGAGCCAAGGATCCTGGCCCTGGCACTTAACGACCTTGAACCTCTTGTGGAAAGATGGATGGGATAAAACAATTCTGAGGTGAGCTCCCATCCTTGGTGCTCAGAAATCACAGTTTTTAGGATGTGCAATTCTCAGTGTCTCAATGTTCTTCACCAAGTAAGAGTGGGACTGACTTAGAGATGTATAGATGGCATTCCACTTTAGCTGTCTGTACTTTGTGGAGCAGGCCAGAGAGTCACTTTTTTAAATAGGCCATGAGGAGTCTGTAAGGGAGACCATCAGAAAGCACTCAGTGATTGGTTGGCAGGTATCTTTAATTCTAATAAACTCAATGGTCTTAACATAAGCTACTTACACTGGTAGGTAGATGGTGCTCTGCTTTCTCTGTTGCTATGATAAATCCCTGACCAAAAGCCACCTGGGGGAGGCAGGGTTTATTTGGCTTATACATTCAGGTCACAGTCCATCACTGAGGGAAGTGGGGGTAGGATCTCAAGCAGGAGCAGAGGCAGGGGCCATGGAGGAAGCTGCTTCCTGGTTTGTTACTGATTCTGCTCAGTCTGCTTCCTTATGCAACCCAGGACCATTGTCCCAGGAATGGCATTACCCACAATGGGATGAACCCTCCTCCATCAATTAGCAATGAAGAAAACATACCACAGTCATGTCTATAGGCAAATCTGATAAAGGAACTATCTCAACACTGACGCTCCCTCTTCCCATATGTGTCAAGCTGATAACCAAGAGTAACCATTGCAGATGGTAAACAAAATCTTCAAAACCGATTTCCCCGGGTGTGCAACTGAATGAAGATTTTGCAAAACCCTTTTCCTCTCTATGTATATATGTATACATACATTCATATATGTAACTTTTATTTTGAAGTAACTTCAGGTTTAAAAAAATTTCAAGTGTTACATGGAATTTCTGTAGCATTTAACCTAGGTTCTTCAAACATTATACACACTAGTTTTAGCATATTTTTCTCTTTTCATATGTGTATTATATATGAATATATATATATTCATATACATGTATGCACATGTGTGCATGTGAGTATAGTTTTTTCTCTCTTGGAAATATTGAGAATCAGTTACAAACAAATCCCTCTTTTTCCTTTACATATTACCATGCATTTATCTTAAATCAGGAATAGTCTTTTTCAGAACCACAGTGCAGTTATTACACCCAGGAAACTAACCTTGCTACCATGCAATTTTTAGTTCACAGACCTCATTCCAATTTGCCAGTGGTCACAATAATGTTCTTCATAGCAAAAGAAAGAATTTTCTACTATTTAAAAAATTGTGAAAGTTAATATATTAAAAGTTGCAGTTTAAAAACAATAAAAAAGGGGAGGAAATAGGTGAAAACTATGAATTGTTATAGCCTGCATGAGGACCCATCTAATTGACTGCATGGCTGCAGGCAGGGCCAGTGTCTGGGAGCACAGATCTCCACTGTTCTCTTAGAACAAAGAAGCAGCACCAAAGCTGGGCTAGATCTCACAAAGAAAGGTTTGAACCAAGGTTCTCCTCTCTTTATACAGCTCTCCTATGACAAGACCATAGCTGGGCCCTAACAGGATAGCGAAAGAGACAGGTAGTAAATGAACAATAACAATCAGGATTCAATCTCTATGTATAGGATGGATAACCTTGCATAGAGAAGTTCAGATGTCTCAAGGAAGCCCCAGGTGTGAGCCTCAGCACCAATAATTACCAGCTCCCTGCCTCTGGTCTAGTCACCACCCTTCTCTGATTCTGTCTTCCCATCTGAATAATGGACTTCTGAGGATTCAACCAATAACATGTTGTAGACACGCTGGTGTTCTACTTCTTCCTATCCTGTCTGTCAAGGAATTCCCTTAAGTCAGCTAGAACGGGGATCTCAGATTTGAAGGCTACGCTTATAATGCCATCATTTCATACATAGATTGCCTAGAGTATGCACAACTAATAAAAGAGGCCCAAGGGCTGGAGTGAGGCTTCAACGAAGCCACAGCCATTTTCTAGAGCAGCTGAAATCAATGAACAACGGACAGCCGGTATGCCTGCAGCCTGGCAGGGGCAGTGCATAGGTCACGCATATTAAGATATGAGGGCCAGAGCAATCAAAGCTACAAGTCTGGTGGTTCCAAATGGCTCCAGCTGCTTCTCGTGTGAGCAACTCTGTGCACCTGCCTGAGTGAAGGGCAGCCAGACTGTACTTAGTTAACAATGATGAATGAACATGCTTAGCACTTGGCTGGGTCATCTTCTACTCAAGCAATAAATATTTATCAAGTATCTACCATGCTACTAGATACACTTTGGTCCATACAGAGCTGGGATGTATGTCGTATTCTTATCCCATATTCCAACAGCCCAGGTAATCTGAAGTCCTGGCTCACATGGTCTTGATTTGGAACTGAGTTGGAGACCTCCAGGGAAGAGACATGACAGAGCATCCTGTGGTCATCCTGGCTAAGTGGGCCCAGTGTGACTGGGTGAGACAATGGCTGGGAAAGGCATCTGACAAGCAGGGCCAGGTCTGACCTTTGGCTCCCTGAGCAGGGGTCTCCACGGGAGACTCGTCTAGCCATGAAACACACGATGAAAAGTGGAGATGGTGGTCATTTTCCCCAGGAGCTGGATGTCTGAGGTCCTATGGTTCTGGATAGCACATCTCAAGCCTATCTGTAAGATTTGTGGTGTTTCTGAAGTAACACTCTGATGATCAATTTTACATGATCATTCAACTCTATCACTCCACGGAAGATTGCTCACGTAAATGGGAAACTACTGCCTACTTCTGAGACGCGTACCTAAAATTTCAACCAGTTAAATAAGACTGATGTTGAGCAAAATGACAGTCTTCCACGGCTGCATTAGGACTAATCATTTCAGAACGTGTTACCATAACTCATTTATGGAAACAGGGAAGTTATTCCCCAAACAAGTGATAAAGGGAACGGACTCGTAGTTATACTAGGGAAATGAGGCCTCACATTAATACTTCCTAACTTCCCCGAGCTCTGTAGGCTCCTCCACATAAATCTGCCTTGCAGATGATTCCGCCTCACATATTTTTATCTATTGCAAATAAAGTTGAATTCAGAAGATTGCCTTAGCCATTCCATTTATTTGGGCATCAGAACAACCATCTGAGGCTTCTGTTTAACCAACAGGTAACTAAAGAGATCCTGTAAGGACTTTAGATTAGTGGCTAAGAAATACAGCTAGCCTGAGACTGTCATCAGCCTCATTGGCCTTTACTCTGGGTGGTTAGTCTCAGGAAGGGGTTCCCAGAGCGGAGACCCTACTTCTGTGACGGTGTTCACAACACCACACAGTAATGATGATTCTTATAAAATCCTTCAGGTCTAAGGACTGTATATAGCCTTCATATATTGCCTTAGATAAAAACAGTCACGTTTTTACTACTAGTCAAATATTTATACCTCTGACCCTTCAGTGAACTCACCTTGCCTCAATATGCCACTTGGTTTATTAGTATTATTGATGGTAGCTAAATGTACAGAATAGCTACTACTTGGCATACAAATCTCTTGATAGCCTTGTGTTTTTCTCTAATTCAGATGGGAAAACCAGGGCTGATGGAAGGTAGGTGGCTTTCTTAAAGTCCTCTAGCTCTTCAGCGGTAGAGCTGGGATTAAAGGCCTTGTCTGGTGGACTCAAACTCCCATATATCTAACTATTAGATAGACTGGATTTCAGAACCCAAACTATGTATAGAGAATCTCAAGAAGAGAGAATCCAGAAGGAAAAGAGCTCTGAGAAAGAAGGGTGGCCAATGAGAGGAAAGGCAAATTCAGCACGTAGGAAAAATGATTGGATCATTTGTACCATTGTCAAGCCAGAGAGATGCTACGAAAACCAAACTACGCAACTTAGAGCTAGGGTCAGAAACCCATTCTCGTGACACATTTAATTGGTACCCAGCTGTAAGAGCAGTAGAACAACACTCTAAAAATGACAGGAATTGCATTGACTTAAGCTACTGGCTTATTTGCTAGTAGATACGCTATAAGGTGATGTTTGACCCCTTGTCCTTCTGGGAACATCACCAACTTTGGAAAAGTCCCACGCAGAGAAGTGATCATTTGAAACCCTGAGCTGTGTGCATTGAGAGGCTGAGTGACAGGAGCCAGAGGAAGAATTACCAACCTCCCTGTGAATCTGGCTCCTAGTCCCATGCATTAAGCCAACGAGTAAAAATCATTATGAAGTTTTTGCTGAAAGGGCAAGTGTAGAAAAACATGTTTCTAAACAGAATAACAGTCTTTGCCATTTTTTCCAACTTGCATACCATCTGGAAATTCTAATTTTTTTCAAAGGGTAGGAAAGAAATGTGCTTCAGGCACAAATAAATGTTTACAGCTGAGTTATAAACCGAGAATGGTAGGGCTTTAAACAGGCAGGCTGGCAGTGATGGAGCTCAAAGCTGCAGGAGACAAATAATGCTTGGGGATCTGGCCAGCTCATCTTGCACACTGGGCCCTTGGAAGTCTTGTTTCCCATTGACCTCATCCAGTAAAAATGTGGACAAAAAACCTCACCTGGGACTTGTGTTAATTCTTAGAAGGTAAAGGAAGGGAGATAAAGTGGCATTATTGTCTATCCTGCCATTCTTAAAGCAGCCTTCCCTTTTGGACATACCAGCATCTTATAGGAAGTGGCAGCCTGTGGAGATGGGTTAAATGGACCAACCGGGAGAATGGATGGTGACGCTGATGATGACAAAGAGTCATAAACTGTCAAGTGCATGGTACCACAACATTATTCTACAAGGGTTATCTCATGTATGTCTGACCACAAGCTTGTGAAGGAGTGCCATTCCACAGATGAGACACTGAAGGTTGGGAACAGAAAAATGACCTGAATAAATAAAGTCGATCTACCACATAGGGAGGGAGCTGGCATTTGTGTCTAGCCAGATCAGTGCCAGTATACTATACTGATTTACAGGATCTTTCAATGAACGTCATGAATAGTATAGAACCAGGGCTCAGTGAAGACAGAGAAACAGAGGTGTTGGGACCTCAGAATCCTATAATTTGAGTATAGGAAAGCTTCTAGAGAAGTAGAACTGAGTTTGGAAATGAGATGAGAAAGTCATCAATGTTTTTCTTCTATCAAAGGGTAAAATTACAAATACTTTTGTCTTTGTGGGTTGTACAGTCTGCTGCACCTGTTTGCCTCCACAGTCCGATGGGCATGGCTATGCACCAATAGAAACTGTCATCACAATGGGTGGTCAGCTAGATATGGTCCATGAGATATAGTTTGCTAACTCTAGTGACACAGAGGACACTAGGAATGTAAGATGACTGATGGATTTTGAGAATGATTCATGAAATTCTACTTGGGAGTATATTCTTTCTTAAGATCAGTGCATAAACCCAGAGCCAGTGACTTACCCTTGTAAAGCTCTTGTGTACCTTGTTTCTGGGCCCAGGCAATCAAGCTGGATCCCTTTATGCTATCTGACCAGGTCAGAATACTGTATCGAATCTTCATTCTCAAGGCTTATCTAATCCTAGATCTATAGAAAAAGCACTCTGTGTCCCTCTAATGAAGATGTATGGGTTCATTCCTTTGAACATAGAAATACACACGAGACGGTGAGCGATTCTGGCAGTCCACGTGCAACTCTTCTCAATGTGAAACCCAAGACCATCCACGTTAAGGTTTAATTGAAAGAGAGTGGAGGAAAAATAAACCGTGAACAGCAGCAAATGGAAAAGGAAGAGGAGACACAGCCCCAAGAACACACCCTCCCAACTAATGAGTGGGGAGCTCTGTTTCCACTATCATATTGGAGTGTGGAGGCTGTCCTGTCTATTAGACTCCTTCCCAAACCTGCACAATGTAAATACTCCTGAAGACCAACTAATGAAATCTCTATCGATAGACCATCTTAGATGGGACTCACATGCTCATGTTTTGCTTACATTTTAATTTGCTCCTGCTGGATACTTACCCAGTAATTGCTTAATAAGATTAACCTCCCTGGCAATGTGTGGTGAATCTTGATTAAAACATCGGAGTGAAGGATTATCCTATACCACAAAAAATTGAGGGGGTGTTATTTAATTAACTTATTGCCAATATGTCTTGATTGTCTCTTTGAAACAGTGGGAAAGTGGTCGATGGGAATTGATTTGGGTTATCTAAATGTATAGAATTGGTGAGTGAGGAATGGGGAGGTCACTGGGTCTAGAAATTCAAATCTCAAGTCACTCAAGGACATTAGCAATCCTTCTTGTCATTTTACAAGATTTCCTTTAAGCTCAAAGAGGCAATCCGGTATCTTCAGTCATTAAAACAGTACTCTTTTGGCATTCGGAGAGAAAAGGTATTGAGTTTTATTGCATTTTTAAGCAGTTTTGAAATTTCACCCTTTTTACAAAGACTTAAAGGTCAAAACCCCCAGGACAATGCTTTGGCAAACAGCCTCCCTGTCCCATACCTCACTTGGAAAATATCGGTACAGTGGTGTTACACAAAGCTGTACTAGTTTGTTTTAAAGCACACTGCACAGGGAAGGCGAAGGTTCTGGTCTTTCCAGGTTCACAATGGAAAGGGTGTCCTCATTTGTTACCTTAGACCCAGCTGTCCCCACAGCTTGTTCTCCGAGGAGAGTTTTCCTCAGTTGTCTACAGTGGTGTGGGATGTTAAAGGGGAGGGGAACTGGGAAATGGAGCATAACGACAGAAAGGAAAGGAGGCTGTTTCCATTTCGGGAGGCCTGTGAAGACTACTGGGTCCCAGGGTGAAGGCTACTGTTTCAAAAGCGTCTGTGTACAACTTCAGAGCGTCCCTATCTCCACATCCCATACCTGATGGGGCAATCTGCATCTTCACTTTCAGATGTGCGTTCTGAATTTGTCGGAAAGGATGGGAGTGTGGCCTTGTGGATTAAAGAACAGCAATGGATAAATGTAGCAGAGACTCCCTGAGCCATCCTGTTGGTACTCTGCACGGAGGGTGTTCTTCATCACAGGGGCTAGCTAGTGTACTGTGGGTCATTTAACAGCACCCCTGGCCTTAACCCGCTAGTTAGCTAGTTACATCTCCTCCAACTGTGACAGTAAAAAACAAAAAAAAAAAAAGAAAAACAAAAAAAACCCTCTTTTCAGTCATTGCCAAATGTCTCCCAAGGGGCAAAACTGAGAGGCACCGTTGTAAAGTAAAGGAAAGGAGTGGGGTCAAGTACTGGAGGTGAACAGATTTCAAATCTGAGGGCAATAAATTTGGCTCTGGGCTTTGTGGTCAGTTAAAGCAGAACATGGTGAGTTAGAGTGAAATAGACTTTTTATTTTGAGATCTGGTTTCACCTACTCAGTAATGGAAAGCATATCATTTCATCCTCAGATAAAACTTTTTTCATGCTTCCTTAAAGGTAATTTAGTGTTATGATTATGACAGATGGGAACAGTGGTTTTTAAAGACTGGATAAAAAGGCGGAAGAAGAGTCATACTTGAAGGCGTAGGACAACCCTGGGGAGAAAGATTTAAGGACTATTAGCATATTAGGGTAAGTAATACACACTTGAAGCAGAGGAATTCTGGAATATTCTCTGCAGAAAGCCTGAGATACAAGAAAAGTCAACATTCTGCCAAAAGCCGCATGTTGCACAGACCTGAATTCAAGTCTGTAACCGCCCTGCTTCCTCTGGGTAAGTTTCTAGAATGTTCTGGGCCTGAATTTCGCAGAGACAAGTTTCTTTCTTTTGGATCTTAAGTTACAATATGCTATGCTGAGCACAGGATATGTACATAATAAAGGCTTCTTTCTTGTTCTTTGAAATATTTCTGTGGTGTGTGTATGTGTATGTGTGTGTGTGTGTGTGTGTGTGTGTGTGTGTGTGTGTGTGTATGTGTGTGTTGGTGACTAAGGTAGACTGAAAAATTCTGTTTGGAGAAGCCCTTCAATAAAATCTCTTTTATGTGATTTCCATCCCAAATTACTCAAATGCTACCCAGTCACCAAATGCCAGCCCTGTTGGCTGTGCCATTGGCTGCTCTTGTCTTTTAATTGCTTCTGTCCCCACCTCCTCATGGTTGTGTTTTCCTCTCCTCTCTCTTAGCACCGCTTTAGCACCTATTTCTCTCTCCTGCAAGAATACAGTTGCCTGATTGCCTCAGTGAACATTTCTATTGTCCTCCTCACTGTTCTGAAAAGGGAAGCTTTGTTGCCTAGTTGTCAAAACTCCTTTCTATTCTCCCCCAAAGCAGAACAGCTCTGTCTCTTTCATGGCAAGCCAGGCAAGCCTGCTCCCCAGGGAGGCTGTATGGCTCCTTGTGGGAGAAGGTCCCAGGCTAGTGGCTTGTACTGCCAGCTGCTTCTTGCCTTCTGATTAGGCAGGTTTTTGCTGCTGCTGTTGCTGCTGCTGCTGCTGCTGCTTCTGCTGCTGCTGCTCCAGCTGCTGCTGTTGCTGCTGCTTCTGCTCAGGCTTTGGGATGCTTTCAAGCATGCTACATGGTGCCAGTGGCTGAGGATAGCATAGGTATGCTCACTGCTTGGCGCAGGCACTGTGCCAGATCCAAGCAACTCCGGCCAAACACAGCTAACAGACAGGAGCAGCAAACAGCTTTTAAATGGGGGCACCTATGAAAGGCAGACATTTTTTTTCTTTCCTTTTCCTTTTTTTTCCTTTTCTTTTTGCATTCCTTCCAAGATTTGGAATAAAAAACCTGAAGCAGCTGGCGATAGCCCTGAATTTTCCTGTGACCTCGATAGGGCAAGCAGCAGCTGTAACCTCACCTTTGCCTCCAGATGGCATTGTTGCCACATCATCGTTTCCTGGTAAGCCGGTCCTTACGCCATTGTTAAAGGTGTGTCCATCTGCCGGCTGGAGTTGCCAATTGAGTCCGAGCAGATGCATTGCTGCAGGAGAGACAAAGTAATGAAAATATGAATAGATAATTCAGCAATGCAAATGTCAAGGGGGAGGGCCAGGTGCCTTTTTCCAAGCGATTGCCTTTTAAGGAAACTGCAGTTCAAAAATGGCTTGCCCCAGGGCCTCCAGGATTAACTAAATACAGAAAGTGGCAACCCAAGAGCTTCGGTCTCCTTTTGCTTTGTAGCAGTTCCCAGCCTCAGGGGTAGCACCCCTTGTGGGAAGTGGAGGAGGGAGGCAACATATAGGCCTGACCTTTCAGGATGGGGCTGCTCTCTCACTTTCCTGGTTGTCTACACACCTGACATGAGTGCTTTTAGACAGGTGCACCCACAAAGGCTGGGTTCCTCCAGGTGCTCCAAATGTGAGTCAAGTTCAAAAACAAGGCTACATTGCTCCCATTTGACCGGCCCTGAAATGCCAACACAGCCAGAGGTATCCGCAATTGCATTGGCCCACTTAGAAGCACGCCTGTGTAACTGTGCCAAACTTTGAAAAAAAATTTTTTTTCACCCTTTCTTCATGACAAGTGTTTTATCTTTTAGCACATTGTGGAAACGTTTAAGGAGTGTGTGTGTGTGCGTGTGTGTGTGTGTGTGCGTGTGTGTGTAACAGTGGTAGAGCCTTTCCTGGGAAGAGCCGAAACAAACATAGTATTATTCAATTTTCCCCAAGTATGGAATGAGACAGAAATGGGGTGCCCATAAGCAGTTGCTCTCAGGAGACAAGCATGTTTTCAGAGGTGAATTTCCATGTACACCTCACCCTCCAGGCAGCCTTCCGGTCTTGTTCCTTAGCCTGTGCAGACATCCACAGTTAGTTTAGAAAGCTCATCCCTGACAGGTCCTGGTTTTATTGTTACTGACAGAGGGAAACATCCATGTTCTTTCCAAGCCCTCATCTAAGAAATGCCTCATTTGTACATAAATAAGGGGTCCATCCCCCACAAACAACGACTGTGGCCTGTCTGTCTGGGATTTCAGTGGGCGCAGGTTGATGCCTGTCGCCACGTTTACAGCTCAGCAGGAGAGAAAGGGCTGTTGACAGGAAAATTCTGAGTTTGATGTGGGGATGGGAGAAACAATTAACCACAGGAAACACAATTAACAATGCTTAGGAAATTGTTCACATAGCAATTAATTCTGCATGCCTACCACCACTTAAAGTCAGGCTGCATTCTATTAAGGTTAAAAACCTATCTTCACACAATACAGCGCAGATTGATGGCTGCAGATTAAGGTGGCAAGGTACCTGGAAGAGTATGCGTCTGCTTGTCTCTCACAGGCGCCTCCACCTCAGAACCACGTTTTCCTGTCTCTACATTTCCATGAGGTGCCAGGCCCACAGATGCAACTTTCCCAGATGATAAATACTAATAAGAGTAAGTGACATTTACTGTACTCTTTCCGTTGAGGTAACACCTAATTTTCTCCCGCAGTTTATCCGTTATATGTAGGTCACTTACTTGAAGAGACCAGATTCTATTGCCTCAAATAATGACATATTTTCACCATACAGAGGTCAGGAAATGAGAAGTAATCATGGCTGCTTTAAGATAACCATAGCTTCTGATTTGTAATTACCAGGTGAAGGGAGCCAAGGAATTAGCTGTTTTAAAATGATTTTTCAAAACTTAAAAAAACAAAAAACAAAAAAAAAACCCGATACTAGTGCGTTATTGGAGCTCGCCTGGAGCCAGCTGCTGCTACGTCGAGGGATCGGCTCCTTGAAGGAGGGTCCCTGAGTACCGAGGCAGATGCTGCCACCAAGCATCACAGGTGCACAGGGCCCCAGCTTAGCAAAGCTTTGATGCTCCTGTCTATGAGAAAGCAGTGAGTCCTGTCGCAGACAACAATGACAACTTCCCCAGTGCCCTGGCCATGTGAAACTGCTTCTCCAAACTGCTCTCCTCCTACAGTGCTCAGGCTTGTCACTCCAAGGTACGGGTATATTGCTACTGTCAGTTTCGGGAGAACAGTAGACAGGACTGTAATCTTACTGAGCATAAAGGGGACACTCAGGACACTATGTTCTATTGCCAGGGCTGTGCTCCCTTCTGCCTCTTTTCAAGTTTTTGTTTCTAATTGTAGCTTTTAATCATCACCATCATCATCGTCATCATCATCATTATCAACAACAACAAAAGTATTCAAGAAAACTAGGCATGAGGCTGAAGGGGTTAGGGTCAGGGTATGTGAGTCACTTCTCAGACAACTCTGTGAGTGAATAGGAAAACAAATGAGACAGGGATAAGGAAGAGGGAAAAGTCAAACTGCTGAGCACAAGATCTGCCCACCAGCAGAAGCTCTGCACAGAAATGAAACTCAAGTTCGGGCATATTTCCCATCATTGAACCAAATGCTAAGTAAATAAGTGAGAATTGCACCAGGGGTACAGCCACCTCTTCTTATCTTGGGGGGGGAGGGCATCCGAAATAGACTTTTGTTGGCATTCCTTTGTCTGTGTGGGTGTTCTGGATCAGCTGTTCCTTGTTCCTTGACTTGAGGAAGAAAATGAGACTATCTTTCTGGCTTGTGGGAATGGACTGAAGTGTCCTCAGGATAGACACCCAGGGGAGCTGTGAAGTAAATGAGTTTTCCAACTAATGAGAGTTCTGCTTCTTATTCTGCTACTGGCTGGTCTGGTTCTACAGTTTAGGCTACAGATCATCCCTCTATCCATCTCTCCTCTCCCCCTTTGTAAAAGTTCCCTTCATAGGTGGAATAAAGACGTCTTTGAGGAGGGGAGGGTTATGCATAGATAGCCCCCTGGAAGAGCTGACAGTGTCTCAAACATAGGCACCATTTCCACATTTATTAGGATAGAAAATGGATCATGAGAGCATACTTAGAAGCTTGGACTGTAGAACATTATATGCTTCTAAATAAAAAAATAACAGTGTGGAGGTACAGGGAATAGGATGGAATATTATGAGTAGCAAAATGGACTAGGGTATAAAGAGAAGGCTATTTTGATTCTCAGTGTATCACATACCTGCTGTCAATCACTGAGCTCTACATTCAGGTATTGATAGACACATCATCTTAAAGAGTTCCAGGTAGGTACTATTGTGATACTCATTTAAAGATGAGGGAAATACTGACTATAAAGTTTTACCATTGGAGGATTTCAGAATCAGAGTAGATCTAAGCTAGGGATGTGGTACCTGCTTCACACTTTATAGAGATCTGGCTACGAAGTCCATTGAAAAAAATTGTATCTCAGCCAAACTTGCTTCTATCTCAGATTAGCAAAGTGGGTTGCTATATGGCCATTCACTGTGTGTATTATTGTTGCTGGGAGGAACTTATATTTCTCTTTGTTGTTGATTTCAGATGTGGCCCTGAGACCTGCAGTATACAGTGCATTCTATAGTGATCTTGGATCCTGGGTGAAGAGGCCATTGGACAGAGCCAGCCATGGTTGGAAAATGTCAGAATACAGAGTGAAGGAAGTAATGAATTGTTAGAGTTTGGGGTTCTTTATTACAACAGCATGGCCTAGGCTATCCTAACACATTCACTTATAAATGAAAGGAAAGTGGACGTGTTTACAGAATAGATCTCCATGAATTCTTTAAATTTTATTGGGTCTTGAGCCTTTCTGAACTCCAGATAGGAAATTAACACCTGCTTAGAATCATTACGCTTGTTTCCATGGACGGCAAAATATTTGAATATTATAATACCTTCACTGTTTTTTTCTGTTCCCAGAGCCATACTAGACAGCTGAGATGTCTTGGAATAGCCACAGTTACTGCTTATTTGTCTCAGTACTTCACACACATGCTCATCACTTTACATTTTACTGGAGGAGATATCTTGGCTGCCCTGGGATGGTTCCGCGCCCCCCACCCCCCGAACGCTCCAAGCAGCTCATCCCAAAAGGTCCAGTTCAGACCATGTTAGGGTCAGAAGTGAAATGAGTTCTGGAGGCCCTCTCCTTCGCACTACCCGCCCCCACTGACAGCCGAAATGTACAATTCATCATGACTTGACAGGCTCTACTCCAGAGAGACCCTGGGATGGAACAACGGGGCTCCATGGGTCAGCAAGGATGGGGCGTGGAAGGGTGTCAAGTGGAAGCTCATGGAATCCAGGTGGCATCTGGGAAATCAGCCACTAAAAGCACAGCAAGCAGCCCAGACTTGGAAGTTTCCCTCAGCTAATCAGAGAAAACCTTCCCAGAGTGTTGAAAAGGAACCGAGGCCACATGGGAAGACCACACACAGATCCCTGGTTTTAGCAAGAACAATAGTCAGACCTTCTTGCAAGTCGATGAATAATTTCTCACTGAAGTTCCTGTGTATAGGTGCCAGATGGGCTCCAGAAGAAATACTCAGAGAGCTAGCCCAGGCTAGAGAAAGCAGGTGGGGTTGGTCACGGGTGACAGGATTCTGTAGCAAATCCCAGGCCTTGAAAAATGGCAGCTTCTAAAAGGGATTGTCAGAAATCGCAATTAGGGTATGTGTGGGCTCTGCTGGGTGCCATTTAGAACCTTCTATGTTCATTGGCTGGCAGAGCATCAACCCGACAAGAGAGTCAATCAATACATCAGCAATACTTCACCAAGAACTGCTCAACCTCTGCTTGTCAAAGAGGACAAACATGGAAGCCACAGATGCTCTGTGTTTGCTGAGCAGGCCCCCAGGAGCAAGGGGTATCTTTAAAGATCAGGCCTGTCGATATAGAACCTAGGGAGGAGATTGGAGTCTCCCTTTGAAAATGCAAGGCTAAAGTCCAAGCAGAGCCTCAGGAGGGAAAGGAAGGAGCCAAGCCTGCTGGGTCTTGTGGCTCAGCATGCAGGTAGACGCACAGGGCCTTTGGGCTGATGTCAGAGTGTATTCAGAAATGGGAGGATGATGGGAAGGGTCGGGGCTGGATCTCCTTGGCTCTGCACCAGCCAATTAAGTCCACAATGCCAGGACTTCTGTGGGAAAGAGCAGATTCCCAAGGTGCCCCTGCGGAAAGGATGGAACCTGCAGAGAGAGGGATGGCCAGGGCAAATGCGCACAGGTGATAACCCTGGACTTACTGGGCACTGTAAAGGCACCTTGGCAGTGAGCAGTGAAAATCAGCACACGCAAATGAGCATCTTCAGCCATGATGATGATTCACATTTATTTTGACAACGTGCCAGGGACTGGGATAATTACTTTAATGGCAGTATTTATTCATTATTTATCATTCAGCAAATATTTATTGAGTTCACACTGTGCATCGAATTGTGTCCTGGCCTTGGGAATAAAGCAGTTGAGAAAACACAGTCCCTGCTCTCATGGAACTTACATTCTAGTGAGTGGCAGGGAAACTAAACATATGTGAAAAGCAGAATATAGGGCCAGGTGTCTGGAGGAGCAGGGGACGGGAAATGAGAAGTTCTTCTTTTTCTCCTTCTACCTTTAAGGAAGACCAGCCAAGGAGGGTCTCATGATGGGTAACTTCACACAAAGACCTAAAGGAAATGAGATGGCAGTTGTTTGTATTGACACAGGGACCAGCAGTCCAAGCCAGAGTCTAGCAAGCAGGAAAGGGAAGTGGAGGGTGGGTAATGTTGGGAGAGCAGATGCCTTTGGAGGGACTCTGCTTTTTGTTGAAGAATATCTTTTGAAGAGGAATACTATTCTCTGTATCCTATCCATAGCCTATCAACATATGGAGCGCTGATATAATTTGTATTTTATATATATGAACATTGAAGCTTAGAGAGGTTGACTTATCCAAGGTAAATGGGGAACCTGGGATCCACACCCTGTGGTGTGTCTTTCAGAGTGAGATTACCCAAGTCTCCATGCTGAGATTCCTCCTTCCACCCCCCCCCCCCCCCCCCCCCCCCCGCCCAGGATATCTGTCCTCTGCATTTTCTATTAGGGTATCTGTTTCAAGATACCAGGGCAGGAAGGTTCCACAACTCTGTGAATGATGCCCAAGCCCACTCAGGAACAGGTACCTCTTAGAAGCAGACATTAATTCTCCATGAATACACCATGGTCATTAGCAATTCTGTTATTCGATCTAAAGACCCACCATTGCCAATGTAAAATAAAGATCTAGTGACTTCAGTTGTCTGTCTGTCTGACCTCAGTTTGTGGTGGTTTTTTCCTGGGCCAGTATGTTCTTCATCCTCTGGGGTATGGTTGGACAGAGCACTTCTCCTGTGGACAGAAGGGGTCTTCTGCAATGCCTTTAATAGTGCCCTTCCAAGAACACTGCTGCCAAAGCTACCTTCTGTGGGAAAGAAGCGATGCAAATAAAACCACGAGGAATAACACTCTCCAAAATGCCTTAAGACTTAAAAAAGGAATTAAAAAATTTTAAATCTCAAAGGAAGTTTTTTTTTTTTTCTCTTTTAATCCTTTTTTTTTAAAAAAAAAAAAATCCTAACTGCCTAGGTGAAATGGTTTTGCTTATTTTTTCCAGACAGTGTAGCAATACACTGAATGGAATAAATTTTCAAAGCGCCACATGGAAGTGACGCCCACAAATCCCTTTACCAGTAATGGGATTTGCGCACCTAGCTCTTGAGAATGCTCAGGAAACTTATTTGCCTCTGTCCAACTTTCGGCTTGCAACTTCCAAGATGCCTGCAAAGCTGGGGGCCAGGGACTTACACAGAAGAGAGACGAGAAGGAAAGTGATCCCAGGATCCTGGCAAGACCACTTGAATGAGAGAGGGCTTTGGGAAGATGCCACTGCCACCCCCCTCAGACCCCACTGATCTATTCCCACCGTGGTCCTAAAGCATTCTCAGCAAGGACTCTGTCTGTCACCTTCCTGATTCTGTTTCCTCTCCAAAATAGGGAGGCTTTCTGTCACCCCCTGCACATCTGCCATGAGAACAAGGTGACTGTTCCATAAGGCAGCTCCGAGACCAAGGAGCAGTATGTTTTCCAGACAAGAAGAATCTACACAGAAGGACCTGCACATTAATCTACTCTTGTGACAGGCTCGGGACAGTACAGTGAGTGGGAAGTGGGATGAGATTAATCAATTCCCGTGTTTGGAGGAAACAAACAGGGCTCGTTGCAGCTTCCGGATGTGTAGGGTCATGGAGTCAGTGTCATTCCCCACTCCTCTCCCTGGAGCCCCTGTTTCAGGTGCTCGGCAGGTGGCCTCAGCTGATAGTGTGGGCGTGGCGTGCACTGTGCTGAGCTGACCTCTGACAATGCCCCACCCCCTCCCCAGCATCACCAAGAAAATCAATACTCAAGACAGACACAGCTCACAGCCACTGTTTCTCTCCTGAGCAAAGTGCCTGGAATATATTGGCTGCCCATGCCAGCGAGGCAGCCTATTGTCCGTGGAGTCTGTGCATCCTTGTCCAGATAAACACACACCCAGAGCCATCAGCCACATGGGTGCCATTTTCCACCCAGACCACTCTGGTCTTGATGCTATTTTTCCCCCAGAAAGAAATAAAATAAAAGCCTTTCTTTCCTCAAGAAAGCGCCCATGTGATGAAAACACCTTTAGAGAATGATAATATCCGGAGGTTTTATTCACCAAATAAATCATGGTCAGGATTTTAAGATTTTACATATGCCCACCATCCTTGCATATATGCCTAGATGCTTGTCCCCACCCCGGCTTGTCACTCAGTGTTGACAACCCAAACCATGCCTGTCTTTCTTTAAAGAATAGCACCCAGCAGCCCTGTTATAGAGGGGACAGATCCATGAGGCCATTGACTACAAAGGCAAGGCAAGGGGGTGGCCCGTGGCAGGCAGCCATGGGAGCCCTAGGAAGCAGACATATGAATGTTTTAGAGGATGAGATGTCATATCGATCGGGAGATGTGCAATGTGAGCTGGAACAAAGAGAGAGAAGTCTCCCGTGAAACAGCCTCCCGCAAGAAGGAGTGGCCAGGGGGGTCAGGACTGTGCTAGTGATGGCCCTTGGCAGACTGAGCTCCGGGTAAGTTTCTTCCTTCGGTGGAAGTAAGTGAGGGACAGAGAGGGCTGGGATTCATTTCTCCTCCTGATATCCAGAGGCAGCCCCTAACAGACTGTAGCCAAGCATCTTCTTTCTGGGTTGAACTCTGAAGCCCACAGATAGGCAGCCTGACCTGGGGCAGGAAAATAGGGGCAGAAAAGGCTAGGAACAGAATAAAAGAGAAACAGCCTCTCTATCCTAATTCCCTGGAAAATACTGGGTTTAGCCCCATCTTGGTTCACATGTGCACACAGTACTGATGAGCAGATGACCCTGGATCAGGGGCATTCCTCTCTCAGCATCTTTCCTTAGCTATAACGGAAGCTGCAAATGCTTCTTAGTACTCGGCATTGTTCTAAGCCCTTCGTACATGTTACACTTCACTTATTCATTTTTGCAATAAGCCAGAGGTAAGGGATGCTGTACCCTTATTTTACAGAGGGAGTTGAAGTACGCAGGTCTCCCAGGGCTGGGTGGAGGCACCTGGTTTCAGAACCAAGTATGGGCTCTTAAGTATTGTCTTAACCTCAGGAGACTCAGTGATGGCGTGTGTTCTGAGAAACATACCATTAGGTGATTTTGTCATTGTGTGAACATCATAGAGAGGAGTTACACAAACTGAAACCACCACAGTGTCATGGAATGATAGAACCTTCTGGGACCAACACACATCTTGATATGGTCCCTAACTACAACCCTACAGAAAGAAGGGTGCTCAAACTGATGTAGAGTGTAGAGTAGGTATAACATGAGTGGGGACTTAGGATGTCATACAGAGGCACTCAAAAAACATCCCTTGCCTCCTGCTGTGTCCTGGCTACTTTAACATGTCCATAGTAGCAATTGTGGCTGTTTTTCATTGAGCCATCAGCACATGTCAAACTCTGAGCTGAAGAGCCATTACTGACTTTATAAGTTGCAGTTGCTTTCCTATTTTACAGAAGAACAAGCTGAGGATCAGAGAGCTGAGCTAACACTTGGTAAGCAGTAGATGGGCTATACCACCAGCTACAGGATCCTGCCCTCGCCCAACACCTGGCAGCAGCTGGGACGACTTGTCTGAGCTCACTACAGCTCGTGATTGCCTAAGCCAGGCTTTGGACCTTGATCTCTTGCTTCAAGTTCTCTGCCTGATGTTTTCTTCTTTCTCCATAAAAAAAGCAACTTTGGGTCAAAGTCTGTTGTGCTTGGTGTCGGACTAGTGTGGGCCAAATGAACGTCCATTGTCAGAGAAACCCGCTGCCTCCAGGATCCGCGGCGAAGCCCATGATCATGCTCTTGCCACACTAACGGGACTTAATTTGTCTTGTTGTTGTTTTGGTTTGTTTGTTTGTTTTTTGAGGACACAGGGGTGGGAGGGGGGCACAGGAAGGACTGGGAAGAGGGTGTTATCAAGCTACATTGTCTGAAACTCAAATTATTATTAAAAGTATCATAAAAGAGGAGCACATCCCAGAGCCTGCGCGTGATGCCGCGGGGCCGCTGCGCAGCAACTCTTCTCACCTGACTCAGTTTACCACGAGCTCTGCAACGTAAGGCAAGCACACAAACAATCTGTTAATAAAATCAGTCCCAGGGAGGGGCACCAGGATGCCTTCTGATCTTCAATTCATAAGCAGAGCTCTATGATGAATGGCTTCCATGGTAGCACTTTCAAACCAGAGTCTAAAATCTCCACTTCTCCCTTTCCCCCTTCTCAGAGGACCCAGTGGTCGGCACGGATGCGCTCCTTCCTAGGCGTGAATTTGGACGTGGATTCTGTCCTTTTCTCAGAAGTGAGAAATGAGTTGAAGAAATGAAGATGTTGAACAAATCCTATATGTAACTCTCATTTCAATTTGGTCATTTGTTCAGCAAAGCCAAATTAGGCACATAGGGAGCCTGCTAGTGTCCCTTTCAATTTTTAATTTTTGACACGGTTAACTCAAGTTTTTTTTTTTTTTTTTAAGCTCAGAATTGAAAAAAAAAAAAACCCATGAATTAGCAAATTGGGCTTGATCTTTCACTTAAATGGTTTTTAGTTAAGTGAGTTTCAGATGGCTAACCTGAAACATTTAAAACTTGATTCTGATGGGGAGAAACACTGTGTTGGAAAATTCCTTCTCTCTCCCAGGGCCTGATTAGGTAGCAAGGAAGAAAGTCAGGATGCGCAGGGGGGCCCTGCACTGTGATCTACTTGACATCAATACAGGCAACTTCTTTAAAGAACAAAGCTCATTCGGGTAAAAGACAGGACAATTACTTTTTGGAATGAAAGCTATACCTGTACCCATTTTTTAAAAAAGAGCCACATTTTCATCTGCAATTAGATAAATGACACAATTAGATTTATTTTGAGTTAGTGACAATTTATTTAATAGAGGTAATTTGAAGGGTTTTATGTGACACTCAAGTCCCACATGCTTCCTCTGTGCTAAAGGTACACATTTCTCTCAACAGGCAGAGGCGCTGCAAGATGCTGTGACATTTCTGGGGCTTCTACAGAGATTCTTGATAAGGCAGGAAGGCAGTTGGTATGGGGCATAATAACCCCCCCGCCATCCCCTTACTGCTTATGTTCCAAGCTTCCATTGTAGCTCTTTGGAAGAGTCCAAGCCAAGCAGGGCCCAATATATCCCTCCACCCCCACCCCCACACTCTGGGTTGGACTGGCATCTCCTCTCATAACAGGGGTCTGCTTCAACCCAAGTTCATTCAAGAGTTTAATCCCTGAGGTCTTAGGTGAGTGGTATTAACAGAGTGGAAACTTAATCCATGTGTTTAGAGATGGAGCCTTTGAAAAGTGATTCAATAAGATAGGTCAGTAGGGTAGCGCTCCATGACTGAATCCTGGTGGCTTCACAAAGAATAAGAACAACCATGTAGACAGAAATACATATACCCTGCTGTGATACAGCAGAGGTCCATCACAGAGCACAAGCCACACTATTTGGACCTTGAACCTTCAGAATGGCATGTTTAAACAAACCTCTCATTTTTATAACGTAGTCTGCTTCAGGTATTTTATTATAGTAAGGGGATATCAACTAATGCAACCAGCCTAGGAGAGGTCTCCAAGACCTGCACATTCATAGGCAAATAAAAAGAGCCATTTGTGAAGTTACATAGCATTTTCATTTGTTACTGTTTTTAGGCAGTTTCTAAAAGGGTCTCCTACTTAACATACTGCACCTAAACTTCACAAGCCAGTTTGGAGCTGGCGTGTTATTTTTTCCCATTTTGAGAAAGAGGAGAAGCTATTGCACTCAGACTGCATATCCAAAGTCTGGGATTGCTGGGATGTTTTCTTTAACCTGCTAAATCCAGACCCTCTAGCAAGGCCCCACAGTTAGGACTAGCTCTCTGAGACAAATCTGTCCATCAGTTCTGGAAACAGCCTCCTCACCAGCCCCTCTGACCCTCTGAGCTCTACTCTGGAGCTGTCAGAAGCAACTGTCCCAAGTAACGGAAGTCTTCCCCAAGGAGAGCCCTCTTTCCTGGGGTTCTCTATCCAGAAGGTCATTTGCATTCTACTTCTGCGACATAAATATAACACACATGAAGTTAAATTCTTCTACTAACCACTCTAAATAAGTACAAATAAATGTCGTGTTTTAAACTCAATATAACCCAAATATCATCAGTTCAATATGTCATGAACATAAAAATCCTGAATGAGACATTTTATTTTTTGTTTGCACAAAGTGTTCAAAAATCTGGTTTGTATTTTACACTCACAGAATCTCAGTTCAGATGCTAAATTTTCAACAGTTAAAGTATAAATGTGGTTCTGCCAAAACAATGAAAGTGTTAGTAAACACAAATATTTTACACTTTGGCTTTTAAAGTTAAATGAGTTGAAAGGGAATAAAACTTGCTCGTTGTTTTGCGCTGAGCCTGTGGGCGCAGTTTGGGATTCCTGTGGCTCAGTCAGTTGTCCTAGAGCACCTCCACCCTTACCCCACCCCGTATTTCAGATGTACATGTGGCTTAGCAGTGATCAGTGAAGTGCTGGCCATCTTGGCCCAGTTCACTGTGGGCCAGTGAACCATGAACCAGCTGTGGCCATGTTGAACCGTGAAAGCGCATTTTCTTTCCCCCTTTTCTAATTTGTCTCGATGACCAGCAGAAGGGTTAGAATTCCATAGTATTGAGAAACACACACACACACACACACACATACACCACATACAGATTTTTTTTTAAAAAAAGACAGGGTTTAGTTATGTAGCCCAGGAGAGCCTGGAACATTTTCTACAGCTCAGGTTGGTCTTGGACTCACATTCTCTCACCTCAGTGGAAAGTGGGATCAAGAGTGTGCATCATCATGCGTATGTAGGAAATATATACTAAAGGAAAAAAAATGGTTTAAAAATTTGTGTTTTAGAGTCTGACTTATGTTGGTCCTATAGCATTATAGGCTAAGAATCAATGGCCACAGTCACAGACGGAACCTACTGACTCTTTATGCAAGGTCTAGATTCCTATCTGATTTTAAGATGTTTCTCATTTGATTATTTTCAAAAAAATTGAGGCAGTAACCATTATTTCCATTCTACAGATGAGAAAAACTGAGGCTTTGAGAGATTAAATAACTGCTCACTCCAACTCAGCTACTAAATGTCCCTTAGAGCCAAAGTTCTTAGGTATGTCTCCCCAAGTTCAGTCATCGGTGACCATGCTCGCAGGTTTCACTTGCACCATTTTTTCCTTGACTCTAAGTTAAAATCAATTCTACTTTCAATGACTTTAATAGGTGTAGCCACATTCCCTAAATAATGCCTACAAATCAAATTTCACGAGTTTTAACAAACCGAAGGTTTCCTGAGACGTTAGAAAAAAAATGTAACTACTAATGAAAGTCAGCTTAGAATTTCCCAGACTTTAAAGCGTGTTCAGAAGCAAGAATACACAATATTTCTTTCTCAGTGAAAACAAAATAATTTTTTAAAGAAACATCCCTCCCTTCATCTAGTCACACTGTGTGCTGCCAGTGGTCTTACTCACACTCAGAGTATTGCCTGCTGTTGCTCCTACTGTCCCTTTGCATTGGCCTTTCCAGTTCCCACAGAGCGACTGTGATTTCTGTGCTTTCTTCGCCCCCCACACCATAGCCAAAGAAAGAGAAACACCAGCACTGGGAGAGATGGAAGGGGGTCTCCCCCACCTCTCTCCTCTCAAGGTTCTCAGTTAGGGGAACAAGAAACAAACTGTTCTCCAACTGTAACTCGCCACCCCTTTTGCCTGGTGGCTGGTTTTTCTTTGTTTGTTTATAACACCTTTATTAACAATTTGAGTTTCATGCAACACATCTCGATACTCTTCCTATTCCTCCCTGCTCCTCTGTCCCACCCTTGTGCCATCTAAAACAAAACAAAACAAAACAAAAACGAGGATGTATCTTTAGAGCCAGAGTACAAAGACTGTGTCAGGGAGCCAAATCTATGTGGCTAATCCTTCAGGTTAAGAGATTTCTGTCTTACTCCACTTCCTCTGCTCCACCTTTCTTTCTTCTAGCCCCATAGTTTTCCAGTGCCCATAGGTGTTTTTAGGGGCTATCGCAGTACCTGCTTAATTCAATGATTCTACCAGCAACCACTGAGGATCCATCATACCACAGGTACTGCAAGCCGAATCAATACAACTAGAACTAAGAAGAAGAGCCAAAATTATGGTAGTTCCCACTCTGTGCCAATCACTAAGCACTTCCCAGGTTTAGACATGAAATCACCATTGTTTTGGTGGATCACATATGGTAGAATGTTAGCAGATTCATATGGTTCAACTTTATATGTCCATCACTTCATTCCATAGCTTTAGAGGCAGATGATTTCCTTAGACCCCTTTTAACAGTCCAATACACCAGGGATGGACAGATTTAAGTACCTTGCCCAAGCTTTTATGAAAGTAGTTGGGTTTGAGAAGTCCAGGTCAGAAGAGTTCACGAGAGTTACCTTCTGTGTTTTACAGTAGAAACATCAGAATACAAAAACTCCCCTCTTCCCCCGTGTGTTTGTGTGTGTGTGTGTGTGTGTGTGTGTGCACGCGTGTGCATGCATGCCTTTGCAACTATACCACATAGGAAAATACTTGGGGGAGCCCCTTCCCCAGATTCATTTTACAGAAGACGACTCTCTAGGCCATGCCTCTGTGTAGAAAAGCAGTCCCCTACTCTCACTGCACCCACCCTTGAGCTGTAATTTTGGGGTGATGTTTAAACAGGAACCCTGGGTTTGAAGAATTGGCTTTCATACTTCATGCCAGTGTGAAATCAGGCGCAGCACAAAGCAGTGCGAGGGCAATAGAGATGTTCTGAATGGCTTCCATCAGCCTCTTTTAAAACTACTACAAACAGTCTAAGTAGAAAGGGTGTTTCCATGCAAATGCTGCTTCAAGATAAGCCCCAACCTCCCTTTTTTCCCATTTAGACTTCCACCTTTAATCCTTTCCCCAGATATTCTGGACACGTAAAACACACAGTTTTTGCTTCTACCCTGATGTCTGCATACAGAGTACTTCCATCACCAGCTTTGACATTGCAACAGTAAAGGTTTGAGGGCCTGGCAGAGCTAAGATAACTAGCATGTTCCAGCCCCCTGCCCCATGCCTGCTGGGATACTGTAATGACCAAGCCCTGCCGCATCTCAAAAAGCTTATAGTCTCAAAAAGCTGGTGGCTTCGGCATCACTATCAACTGAGAATTTGCTATGAATGTAAATTATTGGACCTCACTCCAGAATTCAAGGGTGGAGCTGCAGCATCTGTGTATGGCTGAAACTTCCAGGAGACTGTGACGAATGCTCAGGTTTGGAGGCATGGGTATGGGAGGCCAAGCTGACAGCAATTAGTGAAAGAGAACATGAGGATAACAAACAAGTGCCTCTTGTCTACTTCCAAGCAGGCAGAGAGGGCCCAGACACTTCCCTCCAGGTCTGCGCACTAGATCTCTGCCCACACAGGTAGCATGGCAGAAGCAGCCTGGGAGATCCAATATGGAAAAGAGATATTCAAGCCAAGGTGAAAATGGTGGGGGTCAGGGAGAAGCCAGAACCAGGGTGAGGCAAAGTGAGGTGATAAAATGGACTGTTTTCAGCATGCTGTCTCTCCTTCAGGCACCTGCCCCTGTCCATTCTGCCTGACCCAGATGAGCCCCAACTGGAGAGACCCATGCCTCCCCCAAATTCAGCAATGCCACTTGTGTGGATGAATTTCCCTCACATCCTAATGCCCCTGGAGCTCCACTCAACTTAGAGTTTCCTATCCAAATTATCAGCAACCTCAATGGAATTATAATTAAAAAAAAAATCTGTTGAAATTTGATATTTTCATGCGTCCACAGATCTTCCCACAACATCACATTTTCTGCCATTAATGGATGTGCAATTATAGGGGCAATTAATGATTTAAGCCAAACATATAAATCCTAAAGATGGAAAATTTGGGCCCTGTGCCAGGTAGAGAAGAGGTATTTTTAGACAGAAGATATTTTAGACAGCGTCTCCGAAGTGGCTCCCTCTAGTCTCTGGATAGCCCTGATTGAGGCAGACAAGCTTTTGGGATCTCTGCTCGGCTTGGAGTGTACTCCCCTCATCTTCTGTCTGGCTAGAAGTCTACCTAAAGCTAGATACTTTGCTGAACTTCCATCAGTGGTCCATTGAGGCTAGGGCCTCTTGTAACTATCTGCTTTCATGCATTCTAAGGAGAAATCCTTTTTCCCCTCTTACGGCCCATGATTCTCAGCTTCGTAGCTTGAACCAAGCAGCTAATGTAACATTTTAGGATGCCCTGCCTTGTCTTGGATTAGTCACAAATTAATCATTTTTGAGGTTATTAATTAGCTTATAGAAGTGCAGGAGTAGTTAGCCAATCACACCTGGTTCTAATCTTCATCAATGGTCTGTACTATCAGTTAGTTGATTGTACCCCAAAACTCACAGGCTGGAGTCTTATGCCCCAAGTTAAATAGGTGGGTCCTGTGGAAGGTGGGTCAGTCATGAAGGCACATGAATGGGATTTGTGCCCTTCAGTAAAGACTCCAAAGACTTATCAAAGTTCTTCTACCGTGTAAGCAGTGCCAGAAGGCATCATCTATGAGCCAGAAAGTGGGGACCTTTCCAGACCTTGAAAGTATATTGGTACCTTATTTTTGAACTTCTCAGTCTCTTAAACTGTGAGAATAAATTTTAGTAATTTATCAGGTCCTTAGATTCTGGTGATTTATTATAGCCATTGAAAGCTCCAGAGAAGCTTTACATAGAGAAGGACCTTGTGTTGACTTCTGTTTGAATTTCTTAGTCCCTGAACTACCAGAAAAAGAGAGCTTAATTTTTCAAGTTTTATTTTAAAGTAAGCCAGGCGAGAACTTTAATTGGATTTGTTGGGGTCACATGACTGACCATTCCTTGGGTTAATCTTCAACTGTAGCCTCTCTTTGGGTTTAGCATCTTACTGTAAGAGAGTGTTGAACAGAGACACGACCATCAAGGAAAGTTGCCAGTTAATAGCAAACAAAATAAAGTTCAAGTTAGATTTTAATATCTCACATAAAAGTTTAGGACATACTCTTATAAAAATCATTTTGTTTTTATCTGAAATTCAAATTTAACTGGGCATTCTACATTTAACCTGGCCACCCCGTCACCCAGAGGTTTGGTATGAACAGTTAGGCATCAGATTATGTGTCCGTCACAGCTCCCTTGAAAGTCTGAAGGGAGACAGAGAACCCCGTCCGCGCTAAGTGTCCCTCCAAATCCCTTCTCTGTGTAGCACTGCGATGGCTCTCTGCCTAGAAGAGAATCCAGACCAAGCATTCCCACTTTCCCCAAAGTGTCAAAACTGCCTGGCTGTCTGGTGTGCAAAGCATATGGACGGCTCTTTTTATCAACCACAGTGAGTCCTGGGTGGGACCCGCAGATTTATCGGAAAATTCAGCTAGGACCAAATTGTGATTCTACTGCTGCCAAGCTCCTTAGAGACATCTGATATCAAGAGAGTCGGCATCTGGCACGAGGCTGGTGAGCTGGTCCAGACCGGTCTCTGAAGCTGGGTGCTAGTCCTGTCTCTTTAGAAGGCACACAATAGGCCTCTCTGAACTCAGTTCCCCTCCAGTATGAGCAGAAAACATGGACCCTGAGGATCTCTGCAAGCTCCACGTGTGCTGGCTCTGATGATGCCCATAGATATTCACTATATTTGCCCTGCCAGCAAGATACAAGCCATTTCTCTCTCTTCCTCCTAGAAGGAAGTTTATTTCACAAAGTAATAGGTGAATGTCCTCTTACAACCGCATAAATCTGCTATAGCACCAGTGTGCTGAATTTGTTAGACAGCAAGAACAAACAGTTGCTACTCGAACATTCCACACAGAGGAAAACAATAAAACCAGAAACAAAAATGAAACAGCAAACAAAACTCACGGAGAGAGAGATTTATTCCCCATTAGAATATTTAACACAAGACAGTAACCATGCAAGGCTGGAGTCCTGCTGTACCTCTACAGTAGGGAAACCACATACATTTGACTTTATTTTTCTTTGAAACCTTTCCATACTGGTCACGAGGAGTAACTCTTTCAGTACCAAGTGTCCAAAAAAAACCAAACCAAAACAAAAAACAAGAAACAAAACCCTCAGTTCACAGATGGTCAGAACTCTCCACCAGAAAGTGCTATGCTTTGATTTAGGATACCTCTAAGCTACTCCAAAGTCAACCTCAGATCTAGGCACGATGAGTGAGTGGAGCATCTTTTCCTTTGTGCTCTCTAAGAAGCTACAATGCCTGGAAACCCTTAATGAATAATCTAATATTTCAGACAAACAAAAAAGCCAGGGAGGGGCTGATGGGCACTGTGTTTGAATTGAGGGGCTTGCCGTTTCTTGTCCTAAGACAGTTCTGTATTTAGAACCAACCTCTGAATGAAGGGGTAGAGAACTCAGAATTGCCTTTTTGTTTCTTCCTGCTGCCACAGCCAGCTCTTGTTGGGTAAGTACAACTCTTCTCTCTTGGAAATACGTGTTCAGTCAGTTTACACACACACACACACACACACACACACACACACACACACACACACACACAGGTAACTCATTTCCTGGCAGGTGCAAATGTAACTGACTTGTCCACGTGGAGGGATTATCATTTTAATCAGTGTTTTGATCTAATTAGTTTGTTCTTGCTGAGATGGTCCCATTCCCCTTATTTCACACAGAAATTGGAAAGGTGATTGACACTTGGCAGTGGAGTGATTAGTTTTACTCAGTTCTACCTACGTATGCTACGGTGTATTCCAGAAAGGAAGCAAACACATCTGTCTGATAGGCTCTCTCCTGTACTCCCAGAACTAAAAATAGTCTCTTTTTAGCACTTTCTTTTCTTTCTTTCTTTTTTCCCTCAAGCACCATGCTAAGTGAATTGCCTTTTATACAAAGCCCATATGAGATAGTTGTTACAATTGGGCCCATTTTACAAGGAGGAAACTGAGCCAAAGAGAGTTTGAATAACCCACCTGGGTTTATAAAGAGAAATGTTGGGATGTGGTAGTGGGCCCTATGATCAGAGCTCATTTGCTTATCTTGTATTTGCTTGGTAATTAATATGTAAGCGGATAACTTACTAATAATGGCCAAAATGCCTCTGGTAACAAAGCCACAACTTCTACCCTTAGTTATCAGATCCAGAATCCTCATAGGGTCTAACATTCCATTTGAGGGTTTCTCTTTGCTTCTGTAACCTTCCACACCGTTCCCTCTACAGGGCATGGTGACCTCATTCTCCGGAGTGCAGGCTATTCCCACGGCGTTAGTAAATGGATCCATTTTTCAGGAGCTCAGTAATTGCTGATCCCATGTTTACAGATGGATGTTAATGTGGACACTGCTTCTACCTGTTACCTGAGTTAGCAGAAGAGTCCCCGTCATTGAAAAGAAGGGTGACTCCAACTTCCTCAGGTCAAGAGAAGCTTCTTGTCACTGTAGCGGTCCCTTGGATACCAAGAGGCCTGAACAAAGCAAAGAAGTAGATTCCTATCTATGGACATGGGATGGAGTCACTCAGGAAGCTAAGTCAGGAGTTGCTCCCCTCTTTTTAATGTCTACATCTATTCCCAGCACAGATGAGCCCCCCATCATATCCCGGAGAGGAGCACTATACCCTCTGGGCTCATATGAGAATTCTCCAAGCAGGGAGATCAAATTCGGATCACAAGACTCACTGGACAATTAGGCTTTTATTGCTGGCCATTGGTTCTTATTGTAGCAATAATTTTAGTTTGAGGAACTTACAAGTGGTCTCTTTATGCTCAGTGATTGCCTCCATCTTTTAACATATCATTTCTAAAAAAAGAAAAAGTCAATTGTGACACTTCTGTCTACCCCAGAGGACACCTGCTGTGACCTCATATCAAAAAGGTAACCTGCTTGATCCGCAAGGTGACACTTGCTCTTTATACACAGGTTGCCGACAAGAGAACTTGGGAGAAAACCATGGTTCTGGGTAGCCTCTCTCGCTGCTCAATCAAGCCACGTGAATGTGGTACTTGAAGGTCCTTTAAGGGACTTACGTTCCAATGCCCTGTTGGCAATCTGTTAATATTCATTTTCAACAGAGAACAATCACCCAACACTAAGAAAAAAAAATGTTTTTAAAGTTAAAAAAAAAAAAAAAGGATTCCACTTTCTGAACCAGTTTCCAAGAATTAGTACTAAAGAGAAGTGTCAGACACTTTTCCACTTAAATCACTTTCAAAACTTTTAACGAACCTCCTCTTTTTTAAACAAATAATGCCATTAGCATGGATGCTATGCAAATGAGATGCAGGACCTGTATTTGTTTGGCTTCCTCAAAATTGTTTCTGAAACCTGATCACATCAAATATTTTTCAGTTTATGCAAAACACAACCTCTCAGTACACTTTTTTTTTGAAGACTGTGTAGTTTTCCATTTGCATGTTAGTCCCAAGTGGTAAATTTACACTCTGAATGTAGGATTAACAAATCTCTATCTCTGCATTGCATTTTGAAACTTAAAACGTAAAGAGGTTACTTTTGTAACCAAGGCCTAAAGAATCAGAAATCCAATGACCTTCGAGATACCTGGATGCTGTTGTGTAGCACAGAGATGGTACCTGGGAAACCTGTGTTCCCATAGTAACAGCACCTTTGCAATTATCTGTTTTATACAGTGTTCTTTCAAAACCTGATCTGAGGTCATCTCACAGAAGCCAGGGACAAGAACACACTTTCTCCAGCTAAGAAATCATTCAGGACCCAGGACTCACAGATCTGCATCTGCAAACCCCTTTTCCAAACTGCTCTTTCCCAGTTTGGCGAGCAAGCCCTGGCACTGCCACCTCTTACTGTCAGTGAACAATGTTACGGCTTGAGAGAGCTATGCATGATCACACTTACTGTAGCATCAACTATTTTTTTCTTAATTGTCCTGAGATCCTAGAAAGGAAACAAGCGTCTGTGCTGACAGAGGAGCTCAGCATGAACTCTCATTTTTCACATGGAGCTAATTAAAAACTGAAATTAGTTAAATATGGAAATGACACTTGCAAGCACTTTAGTAGAATTCTGGCAAAATCCCTCTGGAGTGCTGTGACATTACCTGCTGCTTCGAAACTCCCCAACTGAATTTCACAGTTAAAAGGCTGAGCAAAGGGAAAGTTATTATTGAGATTTCGGATTCAGAACGTGTCTGTAAGACTCCAAATTAAATTTCATGGCTGGCCCTTGAGTGGCTGGTGATATAGAACGCAGGCCAATGGAGTGGGCTGCTCACAATGTCCCTGCACGTGGGAACTCCAATTACCCCTCTTTAGGTATGGTACTGTGGGTGGTATTGGTGCGACAATCAGAAGGTTAAGGGACGTATTTCTCCTGGAATCTGACCTGAAATAGTTAGCATGCACACAGATTCCAACAGAGAAAAGAGCCCAGACTCATGCCTGGGATATTATGGACATGATAAAGAGAATTAAATGGGCTGCTTAGTACCAAGAAGATACATTTCTTCCATGTGGAATCTATCTATCTATCTATCTATGTACTCTCTGTATCTATCTATCATCTATTTTTCTACCTACCTACTTATTATCTATCTCTGTAAATGCATATATATATATATGTGTATATATATATATATATATATATACACATACATACATACATACATACATGTTTAGGCTTATATGTGTATACATGAGCCTATCTCCTGCCATACAGGCATTTCCGTTTTTATGCCCTATTATCATGTCTATGAAGCAGGGAGGTCAAGCAACCTGAATCATAGTGGAGACTGACAATAAAAACTCCTGGGAGAATAACCTTTGTAAATGGTCTAAGATGAAGAGAGACCTTCCCTGGCAGGTGGCAGGAAAGCAGCCTCCAGGATGTTCTGTCCCCTGTTACAGGCAAAAACTGCAGGATTTGCCCAAGGGCAAATTACAGTGTTTGCCTGCATCTGCATACAATTTAATTAAACCCGCCTACGTGTCTGATGGCTCTGGATCCTCTGCAGAGTGTTTGGGAAGTCCAGCCATTCTCCAAACAACTGAGTGTTGTGATTTTATTGTTTCTCCAACACCCCATCCATTTGTCCTTGAGGCATTCCCTCCCCCTGGACCCGGTCCACGACGGAGGCAGGCACCTCGTCCTCGCCTGGGCAGGCCAGCTAGAGGAGCCACTTAGTGCCAAAGCAGTCCTGCTCCGTGAGTTGGCTGGCAGGGAGCCGGCGGCGGCAGGCTGGGTTGCCAGAAAGAATTTTCTGGCAGCTCGGGAGCTCATCTTCCCATCACACTCGGGCTTTCTAGTCCTCGGCCTGGAAATCATTGCAGCTTACCCAGCTGGATGGGTGGAATGCTGCAGCTGTACCATCAGGCTGGCTTATTTTTATTGAATTTTGAATATCCAATTTCAAAGCAATTCAAATGAATTTGCCCAAGGCCTCGGATCAGTGTGGCTGCCGACACTCTCTGCAGTAGGGTTTCGAAGTTCATATTTCTAAACAAAGACAAGCTTACAGAAGCTTTCCTTGTCAGAACCATCGGTTCCAAAGAACCTTCTCTACTAACTCTATTAGGCCTCAGCACAGCGGCTAAGGTTGTTGCGCTAATCCAAGTCCCCTACTCTCCCAGCGATGGTGGCCAAGCGAACTTCCTTCCTTCCATTGATTGAAGGAAGACAGGGGAGGAGGTGTGGGAGTGTTTAATAGCTGACACATGCAACACTGATTGCAGAGTGCAACGGACAAGATGTGACGCTGAGCAGACAGAGCAGGCAAGGGTGAGGGGCATGGCTGCCCTCCGCCCCCAATCTCAGGGTGAAAACAACCAGTCAGGAAACCAGCAACAATTCCTAGCTTGTGGTGATACAATTCCTCCCTTACCCTTCCCATCAAGATTGAAAATAAAAACAAACAAGCTCTACACGTGCTTTGGTATAGCTAGGCAGAGGACGAAAACACTTCCTTGCATGTTGTTCTACAGGCCCAGGAAAATAAATCCCCCTTCCCTCACCACCACTGTTCTAATGATGCTGGACCCTCGCCTGGCAGACATTTATTTTAAGCGCACAAAGTCCTATTTAACCCAGTAGTAGAAGGCTGAAGAGCTATGTGGAACCATGAGCCTCCCGAGGGATAGCCAGCATAGTGTGCTATGGCCAAGGGTGGCTGAAAATGAAAATATAACATGTTCTGGTGTCTTTCAGTGGGATATGGGAGACATTCAGGGCTCAGCACACACTGAAGACTGGCTTTTAAGAAGTATTGGGACAAAACTAACTCAATAGCTATTTATGCTCACAATTTATCAACGTGATGAGAAGGGGAAGGGAGAATATGCTAATTGGGAGAGAATATGCAAATTGGGATCTGGAGAGTCTGAGAATGGAACTTGAAGGTAAGGGGGCAAGGTAAACAGAGTCAGAGCAGAGCTGACATCTGTCCATCTATCTCAGCCCCAGACCTTCAACTCCTGACACAATGCTGCCCATTCATAGGTATGTGGTGAGGATTTTTGGAAGGAGGGAAAGAAGGGAGGGAGGAAGGGAGGGACCCTGTCTTTGTTTTATGTCCTTAGGAGTACGAAAACACAGTAGAGTCAGAAGAAGTTCTGAAACGGCTACTTAATCGCCGTGTAGCAGGGAGCAGGCCTCAGCTTTCCCCTCTGTAAAACCTGGCTGGCAAAGGACTGTTTTTAAGACCAGATACAAAATAAACAGAGATGGTCTGTTACCATCTGGGAGGGAGTAGATTTCAAGCCTTTCTCTCTCTCTCTCTCTCTCTTTTTAAACTGAGTTAGAGATACCACAACATTGCTCCTTTTGCATTATTCTATGGAGTCTTCTCTTAAAAAGGAAATTTAAAAAAGATTCCAAGCATGCCATTATTTTTTGAAAAAAAATGTTATAACCTTCATTAATGATTGTTTTAACTACTAAATGCAGTCAGTGGGCCTTTTCCTGAGACCTTATCATATATATCTCAATTCAGGGAGCTATGGTTTTCCTTTAAGAACCACTTCTGTAGATTGAGACACAGACAAAAGATTCGAGAATCAAATTTCAGAATAAGTGACATCAGGACGGAGCAAAATTTTCCAAGACAGAAGTAAATCGAATGCAGTAGGCTTCCTAACCCAGTGCTTGAGGAGTCTGGGAGAGTTGGAGCTGGGGAGATGCTTCCAGGACCAGGGGTAGGAACAGATAGATACCTACGGGTCACTCTACTCCAGTGTGCAACCCAATCAGCTCAAATCTTTTTCCTTTAAGCAAACATGCTGCTGGTTAGTTATCTAGTAGATGTTTTTAATTACAAGCTGAAGAAGTCAGTCTGTAGCCCTGAAACCAGTGCCCTTATGCCGAAGAAGCTCTTTTTAATATTTATACATCTAAAGAGGGTTTGCCCTTCCAGACATAGAAAATCATTAGGAAGCCTTCTCAGGAGGATATAACTTTGGTCAAGGTCATGCACAAATCTAAACTTCACATTTAAGCCTAGCTTTGCCGCCAGTAGGGGCCACTTTTGTTCCACAAACCGTTCCTAGCTTCAGCTCCTGACTTTTCTTTCTAGGTTATCAATTTTTAAATAGAGGAAAGGCACAAAAATATGCTTGTGAGACAATTCTGAGCATATGAAAGTTGAGGAAACTTTTTCTTCTTTTTCCCCTCTCCGTTACTTGGCACATCTATTTAATAGAGTTTTGATTCTGCATTTTCCCTTCCAGCGCAGCAGATGAATGGGTGAACCAAGGAAACTGCACTCAAAGAAATGTCGTGTAACGGTTCTAACTTTGGTTTGGCATGTCACCTATCCAACGATATCAGGGAGAAGAAATATTCTGTCAAAACTGCGAGCATAGAAGGAAACGGCCTGGATGGGGTCCAAAGACATCCACTATCTTCCAGACTTTGGAAGTTCAGCAAAGCCAACACTGCAGTTTGGGAAGCAGGTGGGAGGAGGTTCCAACCCTCCCAACTCTGGATCCCTGACAGATGTGCCCTGAGGTGAAGCAGGGACTGTTTCATTCTCAAGATTGGCTCTCTCACAGGCCCCAAACCAGGGGGACCGTGGGCAGACAGGGATATTTTCAAGACAATAAAACCAAACAGTAGTAGCATCAGAGAAGCAAAACCATAGGAGACTAATAACCAGGTAAGGTTTAGTAGATTATAGCTCAAACATAACTTGTAGGAACATGTTGGGACAATTTAATATTATTAAAAAGTCAGGTACTATATATTCTGACACCTTCCCCTGGGTTCTGAGAATCGGAGCCTATGCCTTTCCCAGGTGACCACAAGGCTCTCATGAATCCTTCCTTCCTAAGTAGTAATGGGAGAATGAGCGTCCAGACTGTTCAAGTCTCTGACTTAGGGAGTAGAAATAGTGTGTTTTTGGGTGAGGAAGCAGTTATCAGGCTTGTTCGACCTTTTAACATGTGACACGATGTCATAATCCAAAAATGTGTTGGAGCACATCATAGCTACCCTGGGATGCATGTTGGCCATAGGCTGCAGATTAGACAAGCATGCATCTGGGTTAACATGATGCATGACAGATCAACCTGTCTATAGCCTTGACACTGTTTCCCAAACCTCACTCTGATATTAATCTACTAGTTTAACCTCTGGACACCTTAAGACTAGTCTTAAAGTTTAACATGGGTCCTACTCTCAGAGACCTTAGTATATAACTGGTGCATGAACAGAAACCCATGCTGTGCTTTCAGACCGGCATGAGTTACCTGTACGTTCACTGTTCCTAACTCTTAGGCAGTCAAATTGCACATGAGTGCAGTGTACCATTTCAAGCAATGACAAGTGGGTACCTTTAAGCCTTGTCTATCTCCTAACACCTACTGTCCTTAAAGCGTCCTTCAGTGACAATTAATACGGGAAAGTTTATTAAGCACTCACTGCTGCCAACCCTTTCATTACAGATTCAGAAGCAATTTAAATACTACATCCTTGTCCCAGAACTTAGACATCATCCAGAGCGGTTAACATGGCTGCAGATGATCAGGAAATGTCTCTTACTGGTTCTAATTCCAGGAGCCATTCCTTCCAGGATCTAGCAAGAGTCTGATCAGTTTGGCTGGATTATGTTGAGGTCCCCTCCCCTTTCTACGAGATTTAATCAGTGACCAAATAGGAATTTTGCCCTCCAAAATGCCTCTCTCAAATATAGCATCCACTCTGCTTGCCCTGCTGTTGTCCGGGTTGTGACCAAATTCCCTTTTATCTGGGATTCCATACAGCATACTTAGCTCTCACTGCTTCTGGTACTGACCCACTCACTTCATTCTGCACTGGGCTTTCATTGTTCTGTGCTCTCCTTGACTCAGAATTCTCAGCGTGGTTCGCACCACTTTAGAATCAAATCCAAGCACACATTTGAATGGTATGAAGAGTCTCTGTGATGATGCCCGTCAGCCCCATGTCTGTCAATACACTAGTTTCCTGTATCCTTTTTGCCCCAGTGTTAACCATAGTAGTAAAGTACCATGTAGTGTACATTTCCAACATCATATTTCTTTGGGCTTCTTCAGTCCTGAAATGAACCTCTTTCTCCTTGCCCTGCTGCCAAACTCCTACATACTTTCCCTCCCAGAAGACCAACACCACCCTCTCCCTGAAGTGCTCATTGACACCTTCAGACAAAAATAAATAAAACCCACAAAAAACAAAAACAAAAAAACCAAAACCTGCTCTTTTTTCCTTTTTCTACCTACTTCCTACTGAGCCCTACTGTGGCCACAGTGGTCTTGTGCTGTAGGTGACTGCCCATTTCTTTTCGTTCTATGTGTGATGGGGACCTCCTGGGGTATCATCACTAGGGTATTAACACTTCAAGAGAAGGACAGAGTCTGAATGTTTACTGAATGGTTGGACTAAGAACAAAGCCCACCTGTGGGAAGAACCTGAGCATCACTTAGACTTGAGAATAAGCCTTTAAATTAAAATACTGACGTAGGGAGTACTTCACCAGAAAGTCCTTGGCTGATGGATGAACTCTGCTCTGGTAATTTGTCTAGACCTCTGTTCTTTTCCCTCCTATGTTACTTTTTTTTTCTTTCTGGGACTTCAGGGGCAAGGGCCTGGATAAAACATCCATTGGCCTCTCCTAACTCAGGGGTCAATAAATGTTACCTGCAGTTACTCTAGCAGTTGGGGACCTAAAACCATTTTCAGGAGATCTAAGAAGAGCAAGCGGCTCAAACCCCCGCCCTACCTCAGGCTCTATTTCCCTAGAAATACTCATTTTCTTATGAAAAAAGAAAAAAGAAGGGGGGTGGGTGGGATGGGGAGCTCCTAAGGCTGTGTTAAAGCAAATGCTTAGAAAATATTTTTGAAACATTTGGAAGTAATTTCTATTCACAAATTATCTCCATTCACAAAATGAAAAGGCAAATTATGTGAGCTGGATAAATTCAGAGAGAGGAGAAACCAGACTCGATGCTGGGAGGAGGAGAGGAACAGGCAGAGAGGAAAAGGGAGTGGGTCTTGTAATTCTTATTTCCACAGTAAGGAGAATTTGAAAGCCATTTTACATGTGATGTTTCCCACGCCCAAGTCCAAGCTGTTACTGGGCAGTTAACATCTCCATGCAACAGAAGAGAAAATGGAAGTGTAAATTGAGACAGACTATCTTCTCCCAACAGTGGAAGAATTGGGGCTACAGAGAAAGAGGTCTAGAAGGAGGAGAGACAGGAAGAACAAAGTGGTGAGATTGAGAAGGGAGAGACCAAAGGCAGCATATGAAAAACAGCGACAGGCCAGGAGGCGCTGGGGCTCACTCAGCGTCCATCCGTGAGATGGACTTCGAAGCTATCCTCTGCCTTGTCCTCCCAGTATATGAAGTGCTTGCCTCAAATGTTCACTGTCACCACCACAAGGATGACCAGAGTGGTGACTGAATCAGCCGAGACCCTTTCTTTGTGGGTGTGTGTTGGAGTGAACCCTTGATGCCCCAGAAGTTGAACGAGAAGAAATGGGCTTCTGAGTATTCCAATGAAGAATGCCTCTTACAAAACTTCTTTCATTTCCCAATACAAATTAAGCAGCCATGGATGCGATTCAAAAGCAGCTTGCTAGCCACATGCTGGAGAGGAAAGTTCAGAATACAAATGTCACATAAGAGCGGCAAGAGAACACTGGGAAAATATAGGTTGTATCTTCCCAGTGGCCTCCACTGAGAGCCTATGCAAATGAGCTGGCCAATCTAAAAATAACAGCCTCAGTCTTATTACCTATTAAAGCCCTTTATAATTACCACTCTGTTTACTCTGAATGATAACTCAGCAAGGGTGGGCATTGTTATCTTCACACTAGAATGATAATCTAAAGCTCTGGGAGATTTAAATGAGAACTGAATCCATACTCAGATCTAACCAGACCAGAGAGCCCATATCCCTTCCATCAACCCCCAGCTTCTAACTCTCCCTTTTACTCTAGTGAACTGATGAAAAACTGGCTTGGGACAAAGTGGATCTATTTCCAGGGCTAAAAAAGAATCTGCCAAATTATTGAAGCTGGGAGTAAGGGTCAGAGTAGGGTGCCCACGGGGAGGAGTCTATTGCAATCCTCAGTGCCACCCTGAGCTGGTTTTGTCTGGTTGTCCTATGAGGACCCTTGTTCTTTCTAACAATTTTCAAGTGCTTACTTTAGACTGAGTGTCATGCAAGATGTGTATGCAGCATCTACTTTAACGTATGCAGTAATTCTTGTGCATGTGTGTGAATGTACACATGCATGCATACGTGTGTTAGTAACTGAGTTTGTTGTGAGGTGTCTTTCTTGATCATTCTCTTTGAGAATATCCTTTGAGAAGGGTCAGTCACTGAACCTGGAGCTGACCAATTTGTCTGGCCTGGCTAGCCTGTGAACCCCAGGAATCCTACAGTCTCTGTCTTCTCAGTGTTGGGGTTATAGGTGCATGCTGCTGCATCCAGACTTGCACATGGGTACTCAGGGATCAAACTCAGGTCCTGATGCTTACACCTCTAAAATGTTATTAACTGAACCGCTGCTCCAGTCCATTTGAACTGTGTGGTAACTCTTGGAGGTAGGTGCATTTACTACTACTATTTTAGTGATGGTGCAATTACCTAGAGGTGAAATAGCTTGCTTAAATTCTTTCTAGTAAGTAGAAGACTATAGATCTCTGCATTGTTGTAACTGATACCAGAGGTTCTGACCAAGCAAAATGCCTTCTTCACCCCTGCAACCGTGAGAAAATGGTTGAGGGTTATGACCTCGTTGTTCATGTGAAGTCGAAGATAAGGGGTAGTGAATATGGTTTCTGAGTGTCAGGCCCACAGAACCCAGGTTGATGTGGCTGCTACATTCAGCAGGCCTGATTTTGAAGCTACTCCTGTGTTCCTCTAACTGTGTAGTATTCATATACCTTACAGCTCTGCACCCCAGTTTCTACATCTGTAATGTGGGAATACAATGGAGGTGATGCACATCTCTTGAAATGTCACAGGAACTCACCATTGACTTGCTATATTTAGGCAGAAAAATCTAAGCTTAATCAGTTAGAGAAAGCAAGGGAAAGACACAAGCCAGAGTCGAAGGGCCTCGGGGGACAACTCACACGGAGACCATAGAACATTATGGTTAGGTGCATAGGTGCTTAGCTCAGCCAGCACTTTGCTGTGCAATCTTCCACAAGCTACTTGACTTTTTTGAGCCTCAGTTTCCTTAATAACAAAATCAATAAAAAAGCAGTGGAACCCCACAGGAAGGCTGACTGTTACAGTGCAGGCAAAGCCTAGTGGCCTGTATAGAGTGAAAGTTGCATGAATTCTGTGATTGCTATTCTGGGGAAAGAGAGGCTGGGAGAAGGTAAGTGTTTCTGTTTTTCACAGCTACACCTTAAGTTAGTAGAAGAAGCAGTAGAAAGCAAGCCTCTTTATCTCCAGTTCCTGGAGCTTTGAGAGCTCACTGAAAATTTCCAAGACTTAGTTTTCCCATCTGTCAAACAGGAACAACCCTCTGCATCTCTTTCTAGTAGGATGCGAGTGTTTAAAGTAGTGCCCAGGAAGTGTTAACTGCTATTATTAGTCCTTTCCTGAAAGCTTTTATCTTGGGAACGAAGATGAGGCACTCTCCCCATGGCTGTTTACTAACTGAGAGAACCAATGGAAAGTGCGAAGCCTCCCCCTCACCCCCACACATGGAGGATCACAAGTAGAGGAACCTCAGGCTGAGGAGAGCCAGGAAGTCACTCTCTTCTCTCAAACTAAACAGAGTTACCCTGGCTAGGATAAGAAGTGCCTTGACCCTTTATGTGCACCACATCCCCTTTCTGATTCTAGAAGCTTCTGTTGGCTCAAATAAGAAGCACTTTACTGTAGATCTCTGCTGCAGCATTGCATGTTATTGTGGAAAGAGCACAGGCTTTGGGGTCTGTTTTGACCCATCAGAACCGCTGTATCCCAGGAGGCTGCTGTGGACCAGTTATTTCCCCTCCTTGACCTGGTTCCTGCAGTTGTAAAACACAGACAGTCATGCCTGCTGTCTACCACTTGGGATGACAAGGTATAACATAAACATAACAAGAACTTGTTTTCACTCTCATTTCCTGTATGATCTGACCCCAGTTAGGAGGAAGCGAGAGAAATGTGGGTGGCTGGCTACCTTCAAGAAGCCACTCGTCCCTCTAAGAATTCAGCCCTCCATCTTTAAAAGGAAGAAGGCTTCTTGTCTATCTGTGGTCCTGTTGCAGAAGGAGAATGGTGGCAGAGTTTTAAATGGCAGAGTTTTAAAGATTATAAGAAGCAACGAATTGCTGTCTTGCAGTGAAAAGGATCCCTTATTGAGCTGTTCAGCCTTGATAGTGTCTGTACTACAAGCAAAGCTTCAACAGTGTGCACACTTCATACCAGAACAGCATGGGTACTGGTCATGGACTATGCTTCAGCCTCATGGAGGCCTGGGCTGTAAATGGTGATGCTTCATTTTGGTACCTGGGGCCTGTCTTCCTCCCTGGTTATCAGAGCAAAACTACATTCATCCAGAAGGCCCACAGGGAAAGGGCTTGGTGGCAAGAACTGGAGGACCCCCTCCCCCATTCTCAAGTCCTTTGCCTTCAGTTTGGGAATCTTTCCATTTCATTGTTCCATTAAGGGTAGTTTCATCTTTTAAGTGAACTTCAGTGAATGATGAAATAAAATACTTTGCACAGATGGCCTTGCATTTGAATAAGAGGAAACCATTATGCCTAGTACAGAATGGAGTGTTTTATTTGTGCTTCTAAGGAAGCAAAGAATGGCTTTATGGAAAGGAATATTTCTAAGCTTGAAGGAAATCAACTTGTCTGCCCTATTTATCAGTGTGTATGTGTGTGTGTGTGTGTGTGTGTGTGTGTGCATGCATGCGTGTGTGTGTGTGTGTGTGTGTGTACACATGTGTGCAGGTATATGGAGCCCAGGGGTCAAATGTTGGGTGTTTTTCCCAACCCCTCCCCCACCCTTATTTTTTGAGACAAGATCTCACCAATCCCGAAGCTTACCCTTATGGCTAGACTGGCTGGCCAGTAAGTACCAGTGATCCTCTAGTCCCTGCCTCCCAAGTGCTGAGATTACAAGGTGTACCTGGCTCTTACATAGGTCCCAGTTTTTACTTTACCAGCTGAGCCATCTCACTAACGTTTTTTTTTTTTTTTTAAATATGGCATTCGTGAATGAGAAACTTACTATATCAGAGGTGAAGATGGCTGTGGGTAAGAGCATCTACAGTACAGTTGAATGTAAGCACTGAAGGGTTTAGACACAAGCAGTTGAGATCTGGCGGTATTACTTACTCATTGTGCTATTTTGGGGTAGCTCATCTGATATTTTTATGCCTTAGTCTCCTCTTATGTAAGATAGAAATAATAACAGTCCTTACTTTATGTAGTCATTGTAAGGACTAAATAAGAAACTGTACGAATTTTATTGGAATATAGCAGATATTCAAAACTTGTACCAATCATCACTAATCACTGATGAGATACTAAGAGAGATTCAGAAAAGTCCTGTTTTATGTTGAATTGTGCAACCCCCCCCCAACATGATGTTGGAAGTCCTTATGAATGTGGCCAACTTTACCATTAGGGTCTTTGTAGATGACAAAATTAAGTTGAGGTTTTCAGTGTGGACCCCAATTCAGTGTGGCTGGTACCCTTATTAAAAGGGAAAATTTAGATGCAGAGATAGACAGATACAATATCTGCAAATGTAAGTACGCTATTACAAGCCAAGGAAACTAGAGCCAGAAGAGGACTAATGACAATTAGTCCATCTTTAGTGCCCACCTCTAAGGGGAGCCTGGCTGAAACTGTATCATGACCTTGGACTTCTAGCTTCTAGAACTTTGAGACAACGAACTTTTGCTGTAAGTGGCTTGGTTTGTGCTATCCCGTATGGCTGCCCTTGCAGACTAACACACCATCTTCCAAAGCATCGCACTGGAGATGTATGCAAGGGAAATCTCTACGAAGTAGAAAATTTGTTGCATCTATTTTCAGAGATGTAAAAACTTGGCTTTTGAGTATAAAATCACTCAAATCAGTTGCTGCTCGGATTTTAGATAATTCCAAGCATCTTTTCCCTTGTAGCCTTCCATCAGTGGGTCTAGGAAAATTTTCCTAGCCTCTCCTCAAATAAGAGACAGCCATCTGACATAGTTTTGACTCATAAGATCTAAGTAAAATTGTGCATTCCATTTGTATGTGTATTGGAGGAAAAGTGACTTAATTAGTCTATTTCTGATGAAAGAGGCATAAAACTTGAATCTTTCCTTTCCTCTTTCTCCCTTGCCCTCCCCAAAGATGGATATGATGTCTGAAGTAACATTAGCCACAGGGGGTACGGTGAAGCTATAAAACCAGGTAAAGAGACCCAAAGGCAGGCAATTAGTAATGTGGAGACACAGGAAGAGCCCAACTTGCTAAGGGCCTGAATAGTACAGGACACTAACAGTGTCACTTACCTATGCGAGGAAAAGGAGAATCTTGACAGACGCCCGCACAGGGTTTTTTAACGGTTGCCAATTTTTGTAAGTTATAAGCAAAAAAAATTCCTTATAGAAACACTGTCCTTTCTTTTTAAAATATTTATTTGTATGTCTTAAATTCATGTGTATGTGTGTGGTGGGTATGTGCACAAGAGTGCATGTGCCTACAGAGGCAAGAAGAGGGCAACAAATATTCTGGAGCTGGCATTTAGGGAGGTTAGGAGTGGATAATGTAGGAGCCAGTGACCAAACTATATCCCCACCAAGAGCATGTTCTTACATGTTGAGCCAGCTGTCCAGTCCCTGAATCTTTGTCTTAATTGGTCACCTTGACTAGGAATTGGAGGTCTTTTTCTCACTTATAGTTTTGAAGTATGTTTTATTTTGTATGTTTGTTCCTTTTGTCCGTGTTTCCTCTTTCAGTCTACCCCACATCTGTTGTACTACAAAAGAGATCCAGCTAAGGAGTACGTCATTTTCAGCTCTTGGGGTATGGCTAACATGGAGGTAACCAGTGTGTATGGTGAAGGAGACTCCATTTTCTCCCTTGGAAGCATCATCACTAAGAGTTGATTTTAGGGACTTCTGGGGGATGATGCAAACACATCAAGCAAAGACAGTTAAGCTCATGCTTGTAGTTGATGACAACATACACAGTGAGGAGAGCCTGGACTTTGGATCTAAACAGACCTATTCTTGGTGTTCAAGCACAAAATATCAACCATATGTCCCCTTAGTAAATCATTTAATTTCTCTTCTTTCTCTAATTAAAATAGGAAAATGGAGTCATAGGGATAATGAGTTCGATGTTGAATGAGAAGTTTTTGTACACAATAGGTCCTTAACAGATGGCCGACTTTGAGCTACACCTCATGGAAAAGAAACTTGGGAAAGATCCACAATCCGAGGGACTGAACCTATTCCTTACAGGACTGAATTGACCAGTTTAGTTCAAACAATGCCTTCAAACTCACACTTGCTTTTGCTTGTATTGAAGAAGGTTGAAGACAGTGATCATAAAAAATAACACTAAGAGTAAACCAAGCATAAAGAGAGTAAAGGGAGGCGGGGAGATATCCAAATATTCAATTATAATCATCAATCACAACTGATGTTTTGGGTCCGATAGTCTTTTACTTAAGGAATACTCTGAGCATTGTAGGATACTCAGCAGGATCTCTGGCCCCTCACTTACTAGATCATCCTCTAGCTGTGACAATCTGTGATTTCTATGAGCATTGTCAAGTATTCTCAAAGAGGTGGGGTGGTGATGCACTGAACCAGTACTAAAGGCAACAGGGTCCTCATATATGAAAGATCTGGTCTGGTGAATCTCCCTTGCGAGTGGTCCCCAGTGTACTGCAATCCTTCATTAGGAGCACAATAGCAAGAGAGAAGAAATAATTTTGCATATTCTTGTACCTTGACCACCTCCTTCATGAACAAAGGCTGTAGCAACCAGTTAGTACTCCATCTGGACTGCAGCCCCAGGAGTGATATATAATATTTGGACTACTTCATCAATCTGTGCCAAGGATCTCTTCAAATCAACTTCAAATAAAATATTTGATATTATATAAAAAGATCTTATGGGGTTCCCATTCATCCTCTTCATACAAAGATATAATCTTCAAAAGGGTCACCACAAGAGCAGCTACTTGAGAAGCAACTACCATCTGAGATGGTGCCCCATCCCATAGTGTCCAGTGACACCTCCAATTTGAGTATTGATGGGGCATTTGTTCCTATTTCACAGACTGTGTTTACCAAGTCCCCTGCTCTTGTCATATACAAAGATCATAAAAATCTGCTAGTCACTGGAGCGACCAAATACGGAGCCTTCGCATCTGGCTTTTCTTGTCTTTGTTTCTCAGTGATTTTCAGAATTCTCCCAAACACTCACAGTTGGCCTGAACCCCTGGACACTTACAAATAAGCAGTTTTGGAGCTGATACTCATTTACGCCTCCTGCTGGGTCTTTTGGGGAGCCCTTGGTCTTAAGATTGCAACACGCTGTTCTAGGAGACTCAGTTGTGATACTTGGAAGCACTGAAGAGGGCAAAACTCTAGGGAGAGGCTGCTGCGCATGACAATTTTATACACATTATTTCATTATACACTTGAGAACTGACAAGTTGCTTTGTAAGAACAGTGTAAGCTGTTCTCTCACAACTTTACCCATGGCTAAGAGCCTGTTCACTTCATTCTGAACTCCACTCTAAACTTCTTCTCGATGTCTTACAACTCTCATGAAATCTCTGAATTCCTAAGAGTAGGTTCCCTTTGTATTTTAAAAAGGCTCTCAAGAGTGTTGTCAGTACAGGACCAGGATCACTGTCAGACTCAGCACAGTTACCATGTGATTGCCTAACCTGCCTGATCAGCTGACTGTATTAAGATACCACATGAAATTCCTGTGCACATTTATGACCGAGCTATGGACTTGGTGGAAACATACATTATGACTACATTTCACATAATATAACATCTAACTCCAGCGACCTCTTTGGTGTGGTCTTAGCAGGACATGCAGGCTATAGGCTGAGCTTATCAGAATATTATGCTATGGTCTCTCATTTGTGGTCAAGTACAGGGAGTAAGTGTCTGACCTTGGTCTTAACTAGGCTTGGAAATGGTTACTGATTTGGGATGCTGTACACTGTGAGTCATGTGGTATCCTGTGTGAGACATGGTGCCATGAGCAACATGACACTACACTGAAAAAAACAGAAAACAAAAACCAAAAGAACGACAGTAACAGGATGCCTGGCTTTGTGGCCAAGTTAGCTTCCTGATCCCCTGAAGCAAAAAGGAGATTTGAAGAGGTGCAAAAAGAATGGAGATAGAAATCATAGAGACACAATTACAGACTAAATTTAGGATCATCCACACAGTGAATCCAGACAGCACACACTGAAGTGTCTCCAGAGCCTAAATTACCTTGGTTAGTTTAGAGGCAAATCCTCAGATTCCCCAGGTGAACGTGCTGGTTTATGCTTGACTCTGGGCACCTAACATCTGAGAGGGCATTTCATACACTTCAGTCAAATGTTAAAGCACAGAAAATAAATGGAGACCTCAGTGCAGAGCAGGGGGGAGGTGGAGGGAGAAGGGCAAAGGCTCATTCTCTGATGTCTAGCCCTCTCTGCCCAGATCTACAAAGCCATAACCAACTCCATCCATCTCTCCCTTCTGCCTGGGTACAGTGAGTCAGCCTCATTTGCAGACACACGGGCAGATGTATCAGAGTGAAAAGCTGCTCATACGGCGCATATGTAGCAGATTCGTCATCATTTCTAACCTGCCTCCAACCACCTGATCAAAAGGCAAGTTTCTTCTTTTAAGATTTTCATTTGTAAGCTTCACTGCCCCGAATCAAACAGGGCAATGGTACAGCCTCTCCTGACCACAGCCTACATTTGAAAAGACAAGTGCCTTCAAGTCCTGGGGTGTGTTGTCCATTTATAAATGAGTATGCTAAGCTTCAGTGTGTATAGCCCAATGCCTCTTCTTAGTTCCCAAGATCTGTATTACATACAAGGCCTGTGTTATGGAAGAATTTCGTTAGCCTTTTAGAGTTTAGTTTTAGCCCAGTTCTTTTTCTCTTCAGACATTCATACAAAATCCAAAGTGAATGCCTCAGAAGGGGTCTTGATGGGTTTTATTGGATCAAAGGGCTCCCTCATAATAAAGAAACCGCACAGAGATTTACCGAGTGCATTAAAAAAGAATGGCTTCCAGCCAGCTCTGGTAGAATTACATAGCGATAAAAAATGCTTTGGCCAACCATGCTTTTAGAAAACTGAGTGGTGACTTAAAGATTGTGTGTTAATTTTTAATTTTTCAGTTCTCCTTTTCTGACAATAATAATAATAATAATAATAATAATAATAATAAAATCCCTGAAAGATGTATTAGAAAATCCTTTCTTCTTCAGCTCCCGAGTCAACACAGAACAAATTGTATTTTAACTCAGATTGTTCTTGGTTGGAAGAAATTTCTCTGAGTCTCTCTGAATCTCAATGCTTGTAGATTCCTCTTTTACCAGGGCCATCACCACCACACACCCACTGAATACTGCCAGAGCCTTATGAGAAGCCTCCCAGCCTCCCCTCTCATTCCCCAATCTATCCTGAATTCTTAATCAATTAGTAAATAAATATTTATGGAGCATCTAGCAGGTAATTGACATGAAATCATGTCATAATTTTATCACATTACACTCTCACTTATGAACTTAGAGTACCTCCCTATTGCCAAATTAATCAAATTAAACCTCCTGCCAGATTTCAAGGCCATCTATCATGTGGTGGTAGTCTATCTCACCTACCATTTTTCAACTGGTCCTAGCAGGTGTCCTCACCGCCGTGCTCCTTCCTGCCTCCCCTCCTCATTCCCTACTAATTCTGACCTCTCACCAACCCCATTGCTCCTTTTGCTGTCTGAAGGGCTTCCTGGCTCATTCCTGGTTCCATTTCTATCCATTTCTCCAGAATGGAGCCAATCCGTGACCTCCTCCACCTGGCCATCCTCAATTACAAGGGGTTTCCTCTGTTTTCTGGATTCTAATAGCCCAATCCCAAATTCCAATTTAGCATCTCTGTGTGTTTTCTCTCTAATGAGATCATGTACCAAGCAAAACTAATTTTAAAAAAATCAATATCTACTTTAAACTTTACATAGAATAACTATGAAAACCATAACATGATCATCATAACTGTTATTTACCACTCCTTCTCGTTAAGTGAAACAAAACTCGGGAATTTTAATCTGCTTTCCCATGAATACTCAGTTAGCTAGGGTTGAGATTGGAACTTCCTTATGCAAACTCAGGTTTTCTCCACGGGAGGTCCCCATGCCCCACGTGGGCCTTACACGGTGAGAGCCTGGAAGGAAGTGAGTCAGGTTTCCTGATTCCAGGTGAGCCATGGTCCTTGGAGGCTGAAGTTTCAGTGAGCCATTGTTTGGGTCAAGAAAGCAATCCTGTATTAGTGTGTGAAAAAGAAAGCCTCTCTGAAGTTGATAATCCTCGGGCTCCTTACCACAGGTATTGTATTCCTAAACCCTTCTGAAATCCCGAATGGCACTAGACTTTGAGGTCCCCATAGATAATAGTGTCTTTGGTCACCAGGCGGTAAGGTGGCTTATATAGTTCCTCCAGGATCCATGTCAGTCATGAACTAAAGACATGAAACCTGGAGAAGGACACATTTTGAGATATTGAACTGGGAATGCTCAGGTGGAGGGTCGAGTTTTGCTGGAAACTCAAAGCGAAAACTTCCTATGATGTTTAAGAAATCCCTTTGAATGTGCCGGTGAGCCGATGTGGGCAGACATAAGCAGTATCCCCCACACCATTCTGCTGTCGGGCTTGCTGCTCTGCTCACAAATTTCAGCAGGCATCCAGGTGGAACCAGCTCAGATTGCAGCTCATTAGCGCGGCCGAATAGGAGTTTAAGGGAAAGTGTGTGGTAAACAATGGTAATCCCGATTTAAGCAGAAGAGAGCGACCTTTTTCTCCTCCCTAAAACAAATCGCTGTTCTTGGGCGGCACGTCACCGTTTTACTATTACTGGTTAATACAACCGCAGGCAGAAGATGCAGCTGAGGCCCCGGTGAACAGGCTCCACAGTCAGGCTGAACATAATCCCTCATGTAATGAAAAACCTATTTCTATTTCTGAACCCTCACTACTCTTCATACTGAAGAGCCTTGTGCCTGTCACACATTTATTGAAGCTTATTACTCATCTAGGCAGCGGGGCCCAGTTAGTATTTGGAATTATATTTTAAATCACAATTTTTCTATTATTTATTTTAGGATTCCAAGGCTGCGGTGAAAGCATGTCAGTGTTATTCTTGATGCACGTTCAAAGGCATTAAAGCCCCAAGTCAAAATTCTTTGCTACCTGGAGAATCTTTATGCACAAATGGAAACCCTTCCATCAAGACACCACGGCAACCCTCCCACAGACTCTTCTGTGATGGAGCAGTTCAGAGTGGAGGTTGGGAGTGTCCGGATCAGCATTACAGTCGTCTTTGCTGGCCACGGGCCTTCACCCTCGCCTCATCATGCTCTTTTCTCTTTTCCTTGTCTTTTGAAGATAAATGGATAGAATCTTTTAGGATGCCAAGGACAGGACTGTGAACAGATGGAGCAAAACCATGGCCTCATCTTCTAGCAGAAAAGTAAGAGCCAGTTTAATCTCAGTCAAAAGATTTTCTGAACTGACCATGAAGTAAACTTCCCTTTATTCATACATCTAGTGGTGAGTGTGTGGCTCTTTCTCGTTCTGTAGAAGTCAGTGGAAATTACCCCCGTCCTAGGAATTCACTTGTTTTTTTTCTGCTTGTCTATTTAAGGATATATATATATATATATATATATATATATATATATATATATATATATACATATATACGCACATGTGTTTGCATATGTACAAACATATGTGTGTCTGTGTATGCACACACATAACCATATAAACACATATTACATGTGTATTACACACACACACACACACATTCTGGCTACACAAAGGAATGCTCTCTCATATCACCTTTTCCTTCTTCTGTATCCTGCTTTTCTTGCCATACTTTCTTCTCATTGGCATATGAAATATTCTCTGCCATTAGGGTCTGCTCCCCACCCCCACCTTGGCCCATCACCAGACAGAAATATTGGCCCAAATTTGACAGCATTACTTACTGAAGACAAGAACCCTTTCTGTGTTTCTCCAGTTCGCACCTAGTTTCTCTTCCTCAGAGTCAGTGTCTACACTCTCCCCAACAGACTCCCACACTAGTTCTTCCAACAAAACGCTTGTTGTATAATATCCTTTTTGGTGAGTGAGTTTTGAAATGTGTGACGATAAAGGCTTAGAGCCAATTCCATCCACTCTGGATACTTCTTCAGCTAGTAGGGTTTTGGGTTTGGATATCTAGTTTTGTCTTGTGGGAGTCACAAAGTAAAATTTCAGGGTAAAAGTGGGGTAGTAGGTAGGTATGACAAAGGGAGAATTCCAAAGGGTATGGGTAAAATTAACAAGGGTACTTAGATATGCTTGGCTCCCGTGTGATCCCAGTTATGTTTTTGTTTTGTTTTGTTTTTTCATGCTGTGACAGAGTTCTCCCTTGGCGGGCACACAGCTTGTTTAATAAATCCCGTAGTCATAAAAACACAACAGACAATTTTTCTTCCTTCAAGGTAAATCTAATCTCAGCTCTTCCTTTGCTCCCACTCTCCCATCTCCCTCTGACATTAAAACAAGCCATCAGTATTTCATTACAATACAGCTATCAGCTCTGTGTGGTCAGCTGACCTTTCCGAGAGGCTTAATTCCTGTCAGTTTTGAAGAGAAGAATAAAGCACCATGCAATCAGCAGTCACATCCTCACAAGAGAAATGAAGACATTTCTTCCAAGACAGGGTCAGGACCATAAGGCCTTAGGCAGTACCTCTACCCCAGTGACTTTAGGAAGAAAGAATCAACCAGGGAGGGAGGAAGGAGTGTGGGGTGGGAGCTGGAGGCTGAGCGAAAGCCACAACTCACCAGACCAGTTAATTTTTAAAAAGGCTAAAATAAAATCAACTGCATCGTCGCCTTTTATTATGTATATTACTTTTAAAAATTAAACTCGACAGACGGGATAAATGCGGACTTTTGCTCAAGGATAGTTGATGGCAGAACGTTTGGGTTAGGGGAGGGGGCAGAAGAAAGAGTACCATCTCTATCTGTTCAAATGCAAACAAACACTAGGAAGGAGTAAACCGGGCACAAGCAGGACAAGAAGCTGCTATCCTGGAACCAGAACAGATATACCAGCTAAAGGTTTCATTACAACGTGCACAGGTGGAGGGGAGAAAAAGGAGGAGTGAATCATGGGGACCAAACTAGTTTGGAGGAAGTCGAAGTATACGGCACAATGAAGTGACTGTGTAATTTATAACAATTTATAGTATGCTTTATAAAGAAGCAGAGAAGAGGTGTTTGTGGGCTCCTAACAGTCCCATAAAGGAATGATAAATGTTTAAGGCTGGAAATGCTAACTATGCTGATTTGATCATTTCTTGCTGTACACGTTGAATTATCACCACATCTTGTAAACTTGTACAATTCTTATGCGTCCACTAAGATATTTTCTAAACCTACACAAATTAGACAATATTTCTGACAAGAACATTGAGAACAGGGCGTGTGTTGGTGTGATCCTGTGGGCCTGGGCCAGATAGGGACACAGATCTCCCTTCCTTTCTGTTACTGTCCCCAGCCTCTTACTGTATCGTGACCAAGGAGTGAGGTGCTGTCAGTGTGGTCCAGATGGGATGAAAAGACTTAGTTAAGTGATGGCTGTTCCTCCATCCACTGTATTGTGTTGGGAGATTAAGTTGTAGGGTGATCCTAGATAGGTCTAGTAGATACTCATTTAATGCCATGAAGATAAGCAAAGTCAGGTAAAGAGAGGCCTTGGTCTAAAATGGCTCCCCTACTGCTCATGTTGACTTTAGAATAGGATGGAGGACACTTGAGAAGAACTTCACCAGTTTACAAAATAAACATGTTTCACTTCAAGGGGCCTTCTCAGACAACAGATTTGAAGGTGAATGTGATTTGGAAACCTCAACTTTTGATGTTCCCCTGGGGGCCAACAGCCACATTCGTTCTTTCTTTCTCTTACATCATTCTCAGTAGCAAGGACTGTGGCTGAATTACATAGATATCAATTAGACACAACGGAAGATAAACCACCCTTGGTGCAAAACGATTTTGCAGGATGAGTTATTTTCTAGAGATCTCCTTCATAATACATTTGAAATATAGATTGATGCTCGGCATTAGACACATTACTCTCATCTATTAGGCAAGAGCCTGCTGTGTCTATAAACTCAATTTCCTCTATCATGGTAGCTTTCTGGCTTATTTGGATGAATGCTGAGCTGTCCTCTATTGTTTATCTTAGTAGTTCATGAGGGAACCCAAAGTTCAATGATGTAAGATGAGGGGTGAAATAGCACCTCAGTTCTCAAGGGCTGCTTCTGTTTCTGTCCTCAGCACATTGGTTGGATGACTACTTCAAGGCATTGTGTGGAATATGGCATGTAATTTGGTACGCTGGGGGCCAACCCCTCTATACTCTTCTGACTTCTCCATATTTTATCCTCCTTGATATAGAATTTCATAGCCTGCATTGTGACTTGGCGCTTTCAATTAACTCTATTCAGAGTCTATTCATTTTTCTTGGGTTTTAAAATCTTATCCCATCCTCTTTGATACGAATTCCTTTTTTGGCTCTTGATTTTTCACTTCTGTCTTCCTGAGAAGTGTAAGCCAATAATCAGAGGCCAGTTTTTTTTTTTTTTTCTTAGAAGCTTTGAAAGTTTTAAAATTTGGGAGGTGACAGTGTTTTCATTTGATAACAGACTGGATGAAAACAGAAGCAAATGTCCTCCCTTTCTTTCTGGACAATGATTAGGCTATCCCACATTTCTGGGAAAGAAAAGGGATGATGACAGACCATTGATTCATACCAATAAGTTAATAAAAAGCTTTTTAGTATAACTTCTGTCCCCTGATGGTCCTGAGAAATAGGAAACTTGTGCCTTTTATCACTGTTATGTGCCTGATTAAAATCAGACTTCTAGTCACTTATGCAAAACATAAATCACCCTAGGCTTTTTAAATCTTTCTATTAACTGTACACTTTTATGGAGTTGCTTATTAAACTCTAGGTATAGGGAAAAAAGTCAAGTAAAAAACGATTTTAGGATTGGTCAGCAGACTCCAAAATGTCGTGTAACTGGCCAATCATTTGGCAAAATAAAATTTCATACTCAATGGAAAAACACAAACTCGTATTCATAAGACTATAGATAAACACTTAACAAATTTTAAATTAATTAACATAAATTACTAATACATAAAATTAGCATATAACATTATAAGATTTTTTCCTCTGTTGGAAAGAGACTAACCCTGCAATTCTCTCGAGATTCAGGGAGCCTATAAGTCATGTTATTAAAAGAAAATTTAAATACACATATTCTAAATTTAGCTAATGTCCCAGAAGTCTACAGTGATAAAATTTAGGACATAAAGTAGCCTTAAAACCAGTTTGGAAAAAAAAAATGCATCTAATTCGAAGGCACCCTGAACTTCCTGGAAGGTTGTCATCATATTTATCACGGCCTGAAGAACACAATGCGTTGGACGTGCTGCCACTTCCTTCTCTCCAGGGAGCAGAAGCTGCTTTAATCTAAACTTCATTAAGGTGACTTTAAAGCTCTCATGGTGTAATATAAGTCAGCAAACGGAGAGAATTGCATCATGGCTGCACAGGCAAAAGTAAGGTAATATGTCCTTTTTTTTCTAAAGATCACAGTGCCCAGGGGAGAGGCAAACGTGTTTGTACAAATCTTCCCACAAATGACCTAACTTGACTGAAAACCCAGCCCAAGGGAAGGGCCTTCCTTAACAGCTGTGAAAAAAAACATGATGAAAGACACACAGAGACAGGGGCAGAGTCGCCCTTCCTTTCTTACTCGGGCCTTTGTTTTTGAGCAGTAAAAAGCTTTTGAAATGTGTTGCATATTCCATTTCTTATAAATTCCTCTCTGGTTATCAGAGGGAAGAATAATATTTTTTTCCCTGACCCCTCCCCCCCCCTAAAAAATTAATATCAACATGTAATCATGTTGTTGGATTTTCTGATACATTTTGATATTTACTTGAGGCCAAAAAGTTGATAATATAAAAAAAAATGAAGTTAGCAGCCCATGTAATGCACTCTCTTCTTTTTATGGCAGGATTAAATGTATTGGTATAATTGATGGACTGTTTGTTACTAATATGGAGACTCTTACTATGGAAATACCTAACCTAAGAGATGATTTGTTTGAGAAAAGGACTCAGGCACAACTTTTTTATATTTGTTCATCTCCATTAAAATATGAATTTTCGGTAATAGAATTTTCCCTGGTATAAGGGAAGTCTGGTATAAGGTGACCCTTAAGGAAACACATATGTTTTGGGGATTTGCTTTGGGTCCTGTCTCTGTCATATGAGGGAGGCTACGTAGCTGAGCAGGGAATTTCAGCGCACAAAAGATTGTATATGGCTTGTGTGCACAGACCCAGCTCAGCATATAATAGTTCTTTTCTCTATCTGGTGCTGCATGGCGACTGCTTTCATTCTTAGCGCATCCTCATTTACAGAGCAACAGCAAACAGACTTCCCGATTTATGCTGTTATTTGCTTCTTCACCTTGAACTCCTGCTGAATTCTGCTATGCTTTTGTAATGTGAATGCCAAACGGTGGCTGTCTGCCAGATGCAAACACTTCCTAGTTTTATGGAAGCGGTGCTCTTCCTTCCAGGGAAGCACAGATTCTTGCATGAGGGCTTTGAAGCACAGCTTTACACAGCCTCCCCCAGACGATGCCAAAATGCTAACGTGAAACGCAACTGGGACAATTGCAATGGCAATTGCAATGTCGGGGAACTGGAAACCTTTCACATGACAGGACAAGAGAAAACAGGGATTGGGGATTTGGGATCCTTGGAAAGGAGTATGCACAGATGATCCAACTCAGATCTAATCCTATGCAGAACTCATTAATTCAACAAATATTTGATTGCCTTTTACAAATGAAGCAGTGCTAGTCACTATTATGGGATATACTGGTCCCCAAGCCTAGTTTATTCTTACTAGAGTTGGCCTTCAGCATAAGAACTAATACAGTAGTCAAAATAATGGCATAGCTGGTGTGTGCCAGGGCCTCACATGGCAGTTATTCTAACACTCAGTTCTTTTTTCCCCCCACCTTTTTAAATGTCTGAAATCAGACTCCATCTTCTGGCTGGTGTTACCTTACAAGTCATGTGACCTGTCCGTTCACATGGTTGTCACCAGGTGGTCTGTGTTCCTGTCTTCCCAAACATACAAAGTAAAGATGATAAATGTGAGGAGACCAAGCCAGTTTAATGGAGACCCTTTCCACTTTGGGAGGCATATCACATATGCCTGACCACGTACTAGACTGACAGAGTGATTCTGTATGTGCCGGCCATTTCAGTTAAAGCTTGAGACATCTTTTAAAGAAGGATTTGTTTTATTTTTCTAAAAGTGTGTGTTTGTGTGTGTAGGTATGTGCATGAGGGTGCAGCTGCCTGGAGAGACAGTGTCAGATCCTCTGGATCCAGAGATACAGGTGATTGTGAGTCCCTACTCCCTGACATGGGTGCTGGGAAGCAAACTTGGGCCCTATGCAAAAGTAGTGCATGCTCTTAACTGCTGAGCTAGCTCTCCATCGCAGCCTGATGCATCTTCATAAATAGAAATTATCTCTGTTTTGTTGGAGGAGAAAATAAGGGCCAATGGTACTAAACAGCAAGTGCATAGTTACAGTCTCATAGTTGTATGTAATGCAAAGACACAAATTCCAAACTAGCCTCTCTGATGCGTAAGTCCAGATATGTATCTTCTGTTACGTCGTCTGCTGGGTGAGACCACAATAAGATAAGAGCTTCTGCCAATGATGGTACAGACAAAATACAGAAGAAAATAGCACTTATAGTCAATGTATTAAAAACTGTGCTCAGTGACTGGGGAAATGAACAAATGAGACTTAGGGAACGAAGAATTCAAAAGCTGCCTGAGGAACACAGAGGGCCTGTGTGCCTGCCTGGCTCTACCCTAAGAGGCCAGTCAAAAATATTAACCCAGGGCATGGCTCAGAGCTAAAGTGCATTCCTACCATGTGTTTAATTTTCAGAGCCATGGGAAAAAATTTTAAAAGTCTTTTGTGACTTGCAGATTTGATGGCTGGTAGAGTGATAAGTGCCTCAGAGACAAAGCTGAAGACAAAGCCTTGAACAGCAGCTCAGGTGTAATAGGAGGTGAACCATGATCAGCACTCAACACATCCTTGTGGAGACTGAATCTTGGCCTAGCAGGTGATGCCAGCATTGTTCCCCTGAAGTCCTTATAGTACAGACTTTCAGCGGTATCTGTGTTCCTCCCTGGAATTGCTCTCTTGCTCTCATTCTAAGCCTATTCCATGAGGTAGGAAGGGCTGGCTTGGCCACTGCCTGGACTTTAGACAGGGATCCTAGGAGGAAAGCAAGGCTGTCATATATATATATATATATATATATATATATATATATATATATATATATATATATATATATATGTTGTCATATGTTCTGTGCATCCAGAAGTGTCTCAGCTCAGGCCCTCCAAATTGCACCTTATGTGCCCTTAAAGAAGCCACACCCTTTTCAGAAGTAGAACTCATTTATGTTCAATGTCAAATATGAGGTACAAATGTTACATGTGGCTGTGGGTGATAGAGACCCAGCTAATGAATGATTTAATTTTCTTTCTGTAAATTTTCAGGCCCTCTGAAATCAGGAGTACAACTATGAAATGACAATCCTACTGCCAAAGACTCGCTGGTGTGTAGGCTCTGATAGGACTTTATTATCTGGTTAAGAGCACATTAGCATATCTATTAGATGAACCCTCTGCTATACAATTGGAACAGATAATGCGTAACTGGGTCCCCCGACTTATTTGTGAGCAGTTCTTTTTCCTTCTGTACCATCTGGGCTCAGGGAGTTAGATGAAAAGGATATTTGCTGGACTGTTCAGATTTAATACTTAGCATTCTGTCATTTGGACAATAGGAGGCAAACTCATGACTTGGAAGTCATGCAGGTTATTATCTCTCTGGATAGCCCACAAGCAATGGGTCTGAACGAGAGGACCAGCGACTTTCTTACACTGCATCCTCACAAAGATGCCAGTCGAGCGAGCATCGGGTTCCCATCATTTGCTGTCGTCTTCTTTATGTTTTTCCCAAACCTGCTCTACTTCTTGAGATGAGAATACACAAAATAGCAGCTGAGAAAGCAGGATTCATCAGTATGAGTCTCAACATATCAATTTTCGAGTGTAGCAACTTTAAACACACGGTAGGCTTTTAGTTTCCATAGAAAATAATCTCTCATTGTTTTCAAAAGAAACTGAAAGCACCCCAAATTACCACACTTTTAACATCCTGACATGTTGATGGCCCGCGTTCTTCACAGATCAAAGTCAGAGTGGCAGAAGACAGAGTGCTGGGGAGCTTAAAACACAGTATTTCACATTTAGCAGGAATTATAGCAGTGAACAAGACAAGGTGACTTTCTAATATCATTCATATATATATATATATATATATATATATATATATATATATATATATAAAAAATTCTGGCAGTGATCTGAAGAGCTAAGGACTAATTTAGGATGACATAAATGCTCCCATCTTTTACTCTACTGACTTCCCTTCCTGACCATGTGAGGTGGCTGATGGAAGCCTGAGAGGGGTCACATATGCTTCGTAACTCAAGGATGACAGACTGAGTTATGTGTCATGAGGAACTGTTGTGTGGACTCTTCCTTTTTCTTTTTCTTTTTTAGACAGGATTTTTCAAGACAGGGTTTCTCTGTTGTAACTCTGGTTGTCCTATAACTCACTCTGTAGACCAGGCTGGCCTTGAACTCACAGAGATCTGCCTGCCTCTTCTTCCTGAGTGCTGGGATTAAAGGCATGTGCCACTACTGCTCAGTGGACTCTTACATTATAATTTCTAGGATATGTGCATTTAACAACACAGTCACACAGCAGAAGCATCTTCCTCCTTTGATGTGGGGGAGCCTTGTAAAAACAACTTTGAGGTTTAAGGAAATGAGGTCTAGTCTAATGTTAACTTAAGTTAAAAAAAAAAAAAAGGCAATGATATCATCGAAGGCCCAATAGTGATACAAGCCTGTTGGAAAACTTCAATGAAGAAGTCATTAGGTATGTGTATTGTTTGAAAACAGCCAATAAATTTGCAGAAGATGTGGCAAAATGGGAGGTGTTTCTCCCCCAATGTTCTGCTCTATCTGTGAGCCCAAGTACTGTAGTTGTACGATGCTGTGGTAGCCCATCATGGAAGACATAGTGGCGTTTTCATAGGTGGAAGCCCTGTCAGACCTCAGCAGAGGGAACCACCATCCTGGCCAGCACCATACTGGCCAGTGGAACTCCAAGCGTCTGAGCTCAGGTGTTTTTACTGATACACAACTCAACAGATGTTCTACTGATAGCACATGCAGATCATGACCAACCAAACATCCTCCACGAATTCTAACACCCACAGGAAATACAAAATGCCAAGACCTAGGCAGCACCTCACCCAATAGTGCACAAAACAATTATTTTTTTACATAGTTAAAAAACTTCTACAACAAGTACTGTCTCAAAAGTCTAGTTAGAAGCTGTATTTTTAGGTTGGAACCTTTTGTAGAAGGTTTTTAAAATGTTGCTTGTTCTCCTTATGTTTGTCTGGGGCCAGGAATCCAGATATAGTTATTTATTATGAACCAGGATATCTGTGTCAGAACATGGCAATCACCTGCTCCATTTATAGCAGATATGTGGCTGAACTCTCACCAGTCAGAAAGCAATTGGGCTTCACCCTGTAAAGATATTATTAGGGAGTAGTAGTAAAGGCACCGGATAGACTGACAAACTCTGGCCCTTGGGTCAAATCTAGTTTGCTACTTGTTTGTGTCTGGAACATGACCTAAGGAGTTGTTTTCAATGATTAAAGAAAATCCAAAGAATGGTATTTTGTGACCCATGGAAATGGTTTGAAGCTCAAGTACAGTTTGTGGACACACCCTCCAATGACTGAGTCACAATGGCTGAGTCCTGCAAAACCCCAAACATTCACCATCTGTCTCTTCATGGGAAACATTAGCTGACCTCCATACCAAAAGACAGGAGGATATGGAAGAAGACTGAGGGAGGGGTAAAGTTTCTGCCTCCTGCCTTAGGAGATGATTCTAGAAGGATAAAAGCCAGCCACTATTCCCTGTAAATAAGGACAGAACTAGGTAAGAGGAATTGATGCCACCACCAGAGGAATCACTGGGTTCTATTTAGTATTTGAGAAATTGGCTGACTGCAATCTTGAGGAGTTGGCAGAAAGACAGGATGCACACCACAAGACCAAGGAAGCATAGTTTAGAAGGTTGTAAGGACTCACCATGGCTACAATTAGCTAGGCGCAGATCGGTGCTTATCAACTTATTTTAATGTCCCAATTTCATTTTCTATTCCAGAGTATGTTGGTGACTGTGGGCGTGACTTAGATGGAATAATTATATAACTTTATGGAAAAGTTCTTTTAAGCAGAATGCTTCTAGGTTGAAGCAAGATGAAGGTTCTAACCAGCTCCTACTGTGCTACACATTCTAAGAAGATGAAAACACAGGGCATTTATGTTAAACAGCTGAGAATATCTATAGTGACTATATAATTTGAAAACTTAGGATTATAGAATTTCTGACATTGTAGGCAATGACAGTACTTGAGCTACTCAAGGAAGAAAATCATCTCCCAAGAAAGCAGCTCCCTTGCCTTTCCCAGCCAAGTTCTCCTATACTAGGATCTATTTGGGCCAGGGGCTGAGAGACATACAAAGTGGTCTTATGATGGTTCATGCTGCTTTGCAGAGTAATTTCTTCCAGGGTGCTTTTACACTGGGGAGGGAGGGTGCGAGAGGTGGGTAAATCTGGCACGGAGAGGATTGGATGGAAGAATGTTTCATGAAAGTTCTCTCACCCCAGTTGCCTGAGCAGGAACAGGAGGACTCTTTCCTGAGTCAGTGAAGGCCCATGTCTTCCAATTTGCACAAGGGCTGGCATTCTGCTTTTACACCTACCCACATGCCTGGATGTATGGAGGAACTTGTCATGGGGCGAAGCTATTCCAAATTGCTCACTTCTGGAAAGGCTTCTCTCCACGGGTTTGAACATGCACGAAAGATAATTTGGCCTATTTGTCACAGTGCCTGGCAGGCCTGAACCCACTGCCTGCCCATAAATGTCCTGGGGCTGATGCCTCAATTTCAGGACCTGTCATGCTCTAGTGGAGTAGGGAGTTGTGTGTGAACCAGAATGGACCAAGGTCTTGAATGTGCCAGTCTCTTTAACAGGGGGGCCTGGGATTTTATGTTTCATGTCTGTCCTCCCCCGGTGGCTTGTTTGAGGTTGGTGCAATCAATGCCTGTGCCCCACAACACTCTCCTCTGTGTTTGCAATGCAGTGTTTATGCCCCTGCAGCTTTGTAATTAATAATATACTGCTTTTCATCTTCAAAGTGATTTATACACATTAATTAATCCTCACTGTACTTCAGAGATTCTGCACGTAAATAACTATCGTGCCCTCACACTGTACTGAGGAAGCCGAGGCTCAGAAGGCAAACGGTTCTCCACAGAGAAATGGATTGCTGGGGCCAATGTTAGCACGTGGAATCCTGGGCATCCTGGGATCGTGAGTCTGTAGACCTGTGGGCATCTCCGGGGAGGAGCTGAGAGTACCTTGTAGCTTCATCTTTACCACCATCATTGCTGGGCAAACTGGCCTGTTACATCACTCATTTTGAGTTATAAACTATTTTTCAATACTCCAGGGTCAGAGCATAATCTTACCTAAAGCATACAAAATAGGAAGTGATGGATTATAAACCAATAACCCATGGTAAGATGCTCAGGCCCACTTCCAGTAGCCTCCAGACTGAGGATAAATATGTTTCCTAATCCATCATTTACAAGTTACGTACCCGATTAAAACATTAAACTCTCACTACACCGTTGGCCGTTTATATGATCACCCTTACAGAAAGCTATTATAATTTAACTACCAAGCTCAATAAATCAGGTGCTAGCCATCTATCTCTCCCCTGCAAGGGGAGGAGGAGACACACTGGGGACACCACTGGCAGAGGCAGGCAGTGCCTCAATTTCTATATCTGGGCTCCCCATGGTGCCCACTGGCCCAGGAGAACATTAAGCCTGAGAAGTGAGCACACGGACCCTTTTTGAAGTTTCTGACATAAAGCCAAATCATGCAAAGACCCTAAAGGCACATTCAATTTGCTTCCACCAAGTCCCTGAAACAGCTACCTGGGGACTCACACGAAATTCCCTCTAATAACACAAAGATCTCAGTTAGGTAATTGGGGGAGGTGGGGCTCCACTGCTCCACTACACAGGTCAATCCACTGTTGTATCCTTCATCAAGAGGTGAGGAGCACACTTGACTCGAAATTAGGGAGGTTGAGTGTCAGACCTCAGTCCCCACTGAGAGCAGAGGGTTAGAGTGCAAAATCTTTTGCAAAACCCCAGACAAACATGGCCCCTTTCCTTTCCCTGGAGTGTCGGCATTCTCATTTTTGGAAGGCATTACTGATAAATGCAGCTGATGAGAAATATATGTTTGTTTTTCTATATTAAGACAAGCATAGTTATACTGTAGAAGACAATGAAAAGTGTGCATTGATTTTTTGGCTTATACTAGTCTGCCTTGGGCAGGGCCCCAAATTTCTAGAGGCATACCATTATACTTCTCTGCCATCAGGTAAGCTTAGTTCAAATGCCTTGGGAAGTACTACTGGGCCTGTCTCTTCTCCAGCAGGCACTGTGCCAGAGGGATGCGATTAAGGAAATGTAGGAGCCCCCCCCCCACCGACTGAGTGAGGAGGGAGGGCTGATGTTGGGAGAAGGAAAGCCAGTCTCATCAGCATCAGTATTGCCTTGTGTTTTTCCCTAAATGGGAGGAGTTTTTTGCCTGCATGTTTGGAACTGTTTTGGAGTCAGCCTCTTTTAGCTGGTGTTTTATAGGTTTGCTTTGCAACATGGCACAGCCAAACCGGGGAGATCTGTCATAGCTGCCCTAAAAGCAAGCCAGAACCATCAAGTGTTTCAAATAAACTTTAGCAAACACCAGCACAGCCTCTGCCTGGGCCAGGAGATCTGCCATTGGCAAGCATAGCTGACAGAGCAGCAGCAATGGGGCTCTTTGTCAGGGCCAGGAACTGTGGGCAGGTTTTGTGTCCAGCCCAGGATGCTCATTTGCATGTGGCACCCTGCCCTCCGAGCTCCTAGCATCTGCTGTTTCCCATAGTTACATGGTGGTACCTCATAGATGCAGATGAACATCCTTGGCACAGGAAGGAAGGTACCCCAACAACTTGACTCATTTGCTACCCTTTCTCACACACTAAGTCACTGGGACGTGAACCCTAATCAAATTCAATTCTGTACAGAGAGATGAGAACTGAGGCTGTACAGAGGAAAAGAAAAGGAAGCTGGTCAAGGTCAACTGTGTATGAGTGATTCGGGTCTAGGCTCTGGCCTCTCAATCCCATTTTTGTTCCACAGCTCTGAAAATCAGCTAGCTAGTTTGGCTTCCTCCCTGGCCAAGATGTTCTGTGCAAAATGCCACCTATCCCTCTCTCGAGTTTCTAGCTGAAGAGAACCAATGCTGCATGAATATCAGAGCACTGATTTGTGTTCAAGTCTAGTGATGGGGAAACCTAGATGATCATTATGGAAGGGAAGCTTAGATCTGCAAGAATGATAATTCTCAGCTCTTCTCCAAGAGAAGACACAGCCAGGATGCTTAACTTCACCTCTGATAAATGTCAGCTAGAGTCATGACTGGAATGGATTCCAGGAGGGGAAAAAAATCACTCCTATCCATCACTCATGATTATGCTTTTTAAGTGCCAACAGGCAAACTGTACAGACAGCAGAGGGCTTCTAAATTCGCAAGTCCACGGCCTCTTCCCCAACGTTTTCACCACTAGGATGGTGACCAAGGCTGCTTTGACTTACCTATAAAATATGCCAGCAAAATGGCCAAGAGGAGGGCCGCAGCGATGGCAGACAGGGCAGCACATTTCCAACTGCAGTATTTGGAGGGCTTCTTCAGCTTGAAGGCCTTCCTGGAGAATGTATTCCTCGGCAGCAGGCGGGGTGGTGGTGTGTAAACGGTTCCTGAGGTCAAAGGGTATCCCGGAGAAGAGCTGCTGAACAGTGGTGTGCTTCCGGAGGATGTCTTGAAGAGGAAGTGCCTGCAAGGAAGAGCCAAAGAGTCAGCCTGACCCTGGTGGGCTAATGAAGGCTTTTACCTGTTGTTCCCTTTATTTCTTACAGCTCTAATAAAATGTTAGTTAACACTGGCAGGTTGGGGACAGAAAGATTACTTTAGCTGGTGATGCACCTTAATCCCACAAACTTGCCTAATTTTGTACTTTCACAGATACATCTAGATTCTCTCTTCCAGAACAATCCAGCAAGGTATTCAAAGCAAATATGAAAAGCGAATTACTGTCACTCATTCAGAAATGATGACAATGATGCTGATGCTAAGTATTATCGCATATTAGATACGTGCAATTGAAAGACACTTGAAATGTGTTGTCACCACCATTTACAAACTAAATGTTATAATATCCCTAATTTAGATCAGAGACATCAGATTGTGAGAAGTTAGGTAACTGACTAAGGATTTAAACCCAGAGCTTTGTCTGTTGATAAAAATCTCTGCTGTTAAATATTACCCCAGACTGCCTCTTTTTACCTCAATTCTTATATATTTTTCATCTCTCCTTCTCCCAGAAGTAACCATTAGTTACCTTTCTGGCTCATACTGCATCTTTAGGTCTTGCGATCATGGTTATTTATTTTAAACATCTTTGCCAATCAGTTGAATATGGTGTCCTTGGTACCCAGACCTATAATGTGATAATTATATAATAGAACATGAAGTATGAAAATAAAACATGCGACTTCTCAGAGGAGGATCACTCCAAAGATGCTTCACACAGCAGCGATTCTCTGACAATAGATTATTTACTTTCATATATATATATGCCAAGGATAAGATTTCAAATATGACTGGCTGCATTTTATTGAAAACAATGACATGCCCAGGAAATGAAAGGCATGGATGGCTGTCACATTCTAGAGTCTAGCTGCTTGAGGGTAGGGGCTGCATCTCATTTTGGACCTGGCTCATTTCTCATGTTTCTAATCCTCAAATAAGATCCCAACACCCAAGGGAAACTTGAGTAAATGAATGAACGCATGCACACATGAGTGAGTGATTGGAGTCCTCTCATTATTCTGCAGTTACATTTGCTGCAATTCTACGGTGTAAAAATGTCAAGACAGGCATTCCCTTTCTCCTTACGTTCTCAGTAGATGCATTTTTATTTTTTGATATAGGGTCTCTCTGTGTAGTCCTGACTGTCCTGGGACTCACAATGTAGACCAGAGCAGCCTCAAACTCACAGAGATGCTCCTGCCTCCCAAGTGACAGGGTTAAAGGTGTGCATCACCCACAGCCAGCAAGTGAATGTGCTTTTACTCACTGGCTGTTTGTGTGTTGTTGTCATGCCATATATCTCATTTGCCCCTCGCACGAGCACCATGGTGTGCCACATAAGACTGTCCCAGTTTTATAGATGAGAACCCTGAGTGTCGGAGTTAGAGAATATGGATATGGCATGGGGCTTCTGGTGGTTGGAATGAGGATGGCTCCCAAAGACCAATAGACCAATTTTGAATCCTTGGTCCCCAGTTGATGGAGCTACTTGGGAAAGATTGGGAGGTGAGGTCTTGTTGGAGAAGGTGTGTCACAGGGGTGGGCTTTGAAGTTTCCCAAGGCTCTCGCTCTCTCTGCTCCTACTGACGGATCAAGTTATGAGCTCTCTACTGTTCCAGCCACGGTGTCTGTTGCTTGCTGCCATACTATACCACCGCGGCGGACTCTCAGGAATCATAAGTCCAATTAAATGCTGTCTTTTATAAGTTGCCTTGGTCATGGGGTTTCTATCACAGCAATATCAATGTAATTGAGAAAGGGCTCAAGCTGCAGTTTGCCTCTAGTTTGTGTGCCAAGAGTTCTAGTAAGACCCACTGTGCCGCACTGCCTTTTCTACTGAGGACTACCAGGCTTTTCCAGAGGTTATCTGAAGGTAAAAAATCACTGTATTATCAATATTCATATCTCAGTTACAGCCAGAAAAAAAAAAACATTTAAAGTATTTGGATCCTTTACATAGATCAAGCAAGCTTGGTATGACTGAGGACCATGTCATAAATGTGTTTGAATAGCGAAACAAGTAATATAACTAACATTAAAGCAAACAACTGATATTTAGACTTTATTTGTGCTATAAATATATTCAATTATCTCAATAAAGCCTCCACATTTAATTCCATAAATAAAGCCTTAGATTTTTTTGCCAGTAGAGTTTTTAAAACATTACACAGAGAGGGGGGCGGGGGAGGGAGAGAGGGAGAGAGGAAGAGAGAGGCAGGGAGGGAGAGAGGGAGAGAGGGAGAGAGGGAGAGAGGGAGAGAGGGAGAGAGGGAGAGAGGGAGGAGAAAGGGAGAGAGGAAGAGGGAGAGAGGGAGGGAGGGAGAGGAGAGAGAGGGAGGGAGGGAGAGGGAGGGAGGGAGGGAGAGAGGAAGAGGGAGGCAGGGAGGGAGGGAGGGAGAGAGGGAGAGAGGAAGAGGGAGGCAGGGAGGGAGGGAGGGAGAGAGGGAGAGAGGAAGAGGGAGAGAGCATCATGGTGTATGTGTGGAGGTCAGAGGACCTCCACATGTGGGAGTTGGTTCTTTCCTTCTGATGTGTGGTCTGGGGATCAAATTCATGCTCTCAGGCCTGATAGCAAGCCCCTTTAGCCACCAATCCGTTTTGCTGGCCCCAATAGCTCTTTTGAAAATGGGATCTGCGGATAGGTTTTCGAAGAGAAGTCCCTTGGTATGGTGTTTAGGGGAGCAAGAGAGACCCGCAGTGGTTCCTAGTGGTGGTCTTCATGTAGAAGTTACCCCACATTATCACCCCACCTTCGAGCACGCCTGCAGCGACCTTGTCTATTCCCATGGCTTCAGCCATCACTGACAGCTCTGCATATCTAGCTCAACTTGTCCCTCAGGTGTGGACCCATGTCCCCAGTGTGTCAGTCATCTTGTCTTCCACGCTGCATGCCGCAGTTGAACTCAGACTGCTTTCCTGCACCTCTGCCTACACCATGGCTTTCTTAGCACCGTAGTTATTTTCTCCTTCTTCTCCTCCCTCATCTCACGACCTAAAGAATCTCATCGAGCGTTTCTGAAATCTTTTCCACTATTTTTTCCTGTTATTGTTATTATTATTATTATTATTATTATTATTATTATTATTATTTATTGCTTCTAGTCACAATGGCCACGGTTCCCTGGCTTACCTGATCCTTTAACAACACACAAAAGAGGACAAAAGACATCTACAGTTACAATCTGGCCTTTTAGCTCCAAGGCGATGTGCCCCTAGCATCTATGCCCTGGATATCTGAGCCCACATTAGAAACTATATCATAACAACACTTAAAAAAACACACATGTATATGGATACTTTGCCTGCATGTTCGTGCACCAATTGTATGCCTGGTGGCTTCAGGGGCCGAGAGGACATCAGATTCCCTGGAACTGGGGTTACACATGGTTATGAGTTGCCATGTGGATGCTGGGAATCAAACCTGGGTCCTCTGGAAGAGCAGCCAGTGGTCCTAAGCACTGAGAAATTTCTTATTTCTCCAGTCCCATAACAGCACTGTTCATGTTGCTGTACCTTTGGAGATGGATCAAAGCAGGTGTGTGTGTGTGTGTGTGTGTGTGTGTGTGTGTGTGTGTGTGTGAGAGAGAGAGAGGGGGGGGGAGGGAGAGAGAGGGAGGAGAGGAGAGAGGAGAGACAGGGGCAGAGGAAGATGCTAGGTATCCTGTTCTATCATGCTACACCTTACTCCCTTAAGACAGCCTCTCACTGCACATGGAACTTTGCTGGTGGGCACCAAGGCCCAGTGATCTTTCCACCTCTTCACTCTACACAGTCCTGGGGTTACAGGTGCAAATGTGGCCACAGCTGGCTTTTTACATGGATGCTGGGGAATGTGAACTCACATCACCCCCTGAGCCATCTTCTAGCCCACAAACCTCTTTGAATTAGCTCTCCCTGATCTCTCTTACCCAACCAACCCTACCTTAACCTTTACCTTTCGGGCACCTATTTGGGAAATCACCTGAGACATGGCCAACACATTTCCAGCTATCTCTCTGAGCATTTGTGAGTCTCAGCACATATTTTGGGGTAGTGTTTAACATCTATTATTTTTAATGAGTCTTTCTCAAGACAGCATGTGAACCCCTGTAACTCAACACTGGTAGATACTACTCTTAGTACCTTCAGAGTCTAAGCGCTAGTGCCTGGATATCAGTCTTATTTGTGAACAGGATGAACAAATAAATAATGGGAATGTCTTAGCCCTGTGAAAATAATGAGGTGAATGTTAAGAAGTTTCAGTTGGATGCAGTGCTATTTTGAATATACTTATTTTTAAGAAAAAGTAGAAGGATATGGCTATCATGTCTCATAGAGGAGATTTCTTTGTGCAATTCCAAAATCTCCTTTGATAACACAGTTTATTCCCCTCACTTCCTTCTAGATAGCTTCCTGTTCTTCTTCCTCCAACCCCTCAACGAAGCCTTTGAATACCACTTAGAGTGACATTAGGTCATCCTCAGGGTCTACAACATCCTGCAGGGTGTGACTGTGGCACCCCTCCAGCTGAATCCTCTAGCGCTCCTCTCCTCTACTGCCCCGTCTGTCATATGGTCCCCTTATCATGCTTCAACTTCTGCCTAGCGTTTTTGCACTGCATGTCCACCCCTGCTGCCCTGGGAATATTTATATAGTCCGCCCTTCATATTGTTCAACTTTTGGCTTTAATATCATCTTCTCAGAGATCGTCCCTCCGTCTCCTTTGTCCTCCGCTACTCTCTCGCCATTCCAGCCTCCCTTGTTTTCTTTCTTATGCACATACATGTAGACACTTGTGCATTACTGATTGTCTGCATCTATCATCAGAACTGAATCACTACAAAGAGTTGAATAAGAGGTCTTTATCAGATTTATTTAATTCTGTGACTTCTCATTTAGAATATAGCCTGTGTCGCAGTGGGCACACACATGGTTTGTTCAATGAATGACTTAAGACATTTCCCAAGATCAAAATTATGTATGCTCCAAGCATAGTATTGTGAACATTTTATACTTTACAGTTAAGGCTCCTTTTGCAATCTCGATGCCTAGTTTTAGAATAGATTTATATATTTTTGCCACGTGTAATAGACGAGCATGTATATTTCTGCTTACAAGATCCGATACCCCATCAAAAACATCGACTTTGGGGGGCTGCATTGTCCCTGCAGGCTGTGTCTTCTGGGCTGCTCACTGGCACTGTGCTGTCTGTGATGGTTATGGCTAAGTGGAACCCATGTAGTGATCACCCCCACTCAGTTTCTGGTGTACAAAATGATTAAATAAAAATACCAAAGTTATGTAGAATCCTGTTTCTCTTAAAATACATCCATACCCTGATGATGCAATTCTCAAGAGGATAAAGTTGAGCAACCTTTCCTCCAAAAGTTGATAAAAAAAAAATGGTCTACTTGAAGAAGCCCATTACTTTGTATGCTAGTCTAAGAAAATAAAAAGAAAATGTGAAATATCAAGGGAGAGGTGATCTGCAGATTCGGTTCAATAGATGCCCAGAGTTAGCATCACTCAAGTGCTCTGTTAAAAACATACAAATTCCTGGGCCCCCTCTGGCTGGAGGAAGGCATCTGGCCATGTCTCAGGTGATTTTAAAACACATTAAAGATTCAGAAATTCTAATCTTGTTTACAACTTCTAAATGTGTCCGACAGACAGAGAATGCACTAGACTATGAGCAGGTCTACTGTTGGAAATGAGGGTCTTGACTGCAGATGCCTTTGGGTAAAGTGTCACCAAAGTCTCAACTTGCAAATGATTCAGCATAAAGACTGGTGCATTTCCCTCTATAGACAGATAAGAGATACTTGGCCCAAAGGCAGCAAGGCACCAGGCAGCTATCATTTCATTGGCTGTTCTTCCCAAACTTTTCTGTTTGTTTGTTTTTTTTTTAAGTTGAAAAATATAAGAACTTTGATTAGTGAAAACATAAAACAAAATGGGGTAAAATACAATTAAAAGAAGCAAGAGCCACAAGGTAATGGTGTGATCACATGGTTGTGGGGAGGCCCAGGAAGAGTTAGAGACTCCTGATTTCTCCCTGACCCGGCTATTAAGACAGCTTTTCCCCCTCAGGGGCCTGCTCAGTGTGTGGCAGGGAATCATTTCTGATGCCCCAGCTGAACTTCTTCCCAGCGGTTGGTCATGGAAATAGCTCTGCTCAGGACTCCAGGCGTCAGCAAAAATGTGTAGTTTCCAAATGCACTTGACATTTTTCAAGCACAACTCAATTGCTCTCAGAATTGGCCACTTGTGCCTCGGAAAGGCAAGGCAAATGAGGGGCCCCCAAAGTGCTGTCCTTGGAGTTTGCTAACACTTCAAGGGGTGGCGGAAACCAGTCTTTGATGTTTTACAAAAGACTCATAGTGGAGTCTGGCTTGCTTCTTTCCCTCCCTAGCAATGTGGGGAGCACGGCTTGGATTCTAGCACTCAGCCTACCGGACCATAGGTGGGGAGCTTGGGATGGAGCAGGAAGGCTGGGAGGGAACCCCCTCTCATTCTGTGTGCTCAGCTCTGTATCCTGAGTCTCTGTGATTTCCTAAGAGTACTGTTATCATTGCTTCACTCGAAACTATCTGTCTTTTTTGGTAAATGTCATCACTTTTCTTCAAGTGAAAACAAAACCATTTAATAAGAATGGAGAAAGCGTACCTAATAGCCATCCTCCCATACACTTTACATGACAGCAAACACATGGATTTGGGGAAGAATCTGAGTAGACCGGGCTTCTGCTTCAAATTGGTTTAGGAAATTAAGGGCACCCCCCCCCCATTAAATAACCATGAGAGATTTCAAAAGGAAGTCTAACAAATGAAAAATCTAGACGTAGCATCCATGCAAGAAGAGTTCGCCAATTTAGAAAACTGTGAATTTTTATTTTACTTCTCTGATGCAGAATGCTTGACTAATCTACAGTGGAAGCTTCCAGAACTGGAGGCTGCTGATTTGAGGCTTCAAAAAGGGATTTCTTTACAGTTTTTTTTTTCTCTTCTGATCAATCACAAGTAAACTTTGTCATTAACCTCAAACTCGACTAAAGCAAGAAACAAATAAATACATAAAATCCTTTAACACCAAGTACCATTTTACAGCAGGCAACAAAACAGTGGGGTCCTTAGAGGTGGTTTCCTGATTTCCTGTTGCTCTGGCTCTATTCCCAGGGGGAAATCCCAGCAGGGCTTCGAAACAGAAAAGTACTACACAAATAATCCTGCCGCAGCCATTCCAAAGGTCAGGCTTTCTTCCTCTCCCAGCTTCCCTCCCTTCCTCTCTCCCTCTGTCTCCCGCCATCTCATCACAGTGCAGCTTGAGGACTGATGAGGACCAGCAGGATGTGCCGTTCTCCATTGCACATGAGGCTGGCCGGCTTCAGTAAACATTCTTCTAGAAGCACACCAGAAGTCCTGAAGGGTCTCCGTGTTGTGCCACATGTCCAAAGGCAGCTCTGGTTATCAGGCAGGACGGGTATCAAGTGTTGTTCTCCTGAGAAAATTGATGCCCCCTCCTCCACCAGTAAATAAAGCCATGGATGTTCAGAGAAGCAGATGAAAATATTGATACACAGCCCATTAATCCCTGAGATTTTTAAAAAAATATCATCCGTGCAGTGGCTTAAATTTGACAGATAGCCAGCAAAAGGAGAAAGGCAGAAACCCAGCAGGAGTGGGTGTGGGGAGCTCAGTGAGGGAGGTCAGTTGTGCGATGGTATGTGAGGTTTCCTCAGTTTCATCTGGCCTGCCATGCCCTTTGAAGCGTTGGGTTTATTGTCTTTAAAGGAGTGGGTTTAATAAAGAGACAGGCCATAAAGTGTACTGTAGCATGTAAAGTTACTGTAATTAGGTTTTCAGGAGTTATAATAAAACATTTAGCTGGAGAGAGGTTAAATAACCACTATCCTTCCTGGCACCATTATTACAGTCTCCAATAGGGGAACAATGGTGGTGGGCCGGGAGAAATTTGATGGGTAGGTTCCTGAGAGACAGAGGCAAGAGATATGAGGTGTGACAAGGAGAAGAGACAAAGACAGTGTTGCAGGTTGAGATGGAAAAAGACAGAAGGAGATGCTGCTGTTGGATGCTGTAGTGCATTATCTGCCGGGTGGACAGCGGTGTCCATGATCTTTTAGGTACTTTGTCTTTTATGAAACATAAACATACATGATCAAGAAATCAAGTTTTAGTATTAGAAGTAGAAAGCAAATTTGTGAACTTGTGGGAGACAGGCTGGTAAATATTTTGGTCAGACCTCTTTGTACGTATAAATATCCTTTATTACTACAGCTGATTTTGTTATTCTAGAAAACAATGGAATCATACCAAGGAGGCAGTTACCGTCTTGCTGATCTTCAGGCAGTGTTTGAATCCAGGCTCCATATTTATCACCGCATGACCTTGAGCGAGTTCGTTAATCTCTCTGGAAGGTTGACCATGACATTATTTACTCCGTGGTCTTGATAGGGGCTCTTACGTGTGGGGAGAACTTATTCACATGGCATGCTTTGCATTAGACTAACTGCCTGGGAGTGGTTGACTGCACGCGGCAGCTATTAAGTGTCTTGAGGACAGGAACTACGTGCTCTGTGTTCTCTGCCATGTCTTCATGACTGCGATCATTTAAGCTATTTGTCCAAAAGAATGACTTCTCATTACTACAGTGTGCTGCCCACCGCTCCAAATAATTTTCTGAGAAAGGAAACGGATTTAGGGAAACGGCTGAAGTGCTCATCTCTCTTTCCATTTGAGAATTTATATTTGGATTGAAAAGTGAACTATGGCTTTTAAAATTAAAACTTGAAAAGATTTTAAATGGCTAGTTCTCGACTTGGAAAAAGACAACAACAACCAAGAAACCAATAATCCAATTAGTGTAATTGAAAGTCTGTTTCCTATCATAGTTGTCTCAGATTAGATGCTGCTTTAGTGAAAATTAGGCTTTTAAGGTTTCCCATCTCCGGACCTTTCAGCTCAGACAGGGTGCCACCATATTTGCTTGTTTCATGAACAATGGGAAAACCTTCTATTTTGCTCTCTTCAAAATTTGCAGCTGCACCAAAAATACTCACAGCTGGAATAATTAGCAGCTCAATTTATTGCCTTCCGTTTTCCAAATAGAAGCCTCGACTCTTGATATTTAAATTGTGTCACACTGTGATACAACTTAGCATTTTTCATTGTAAAACTTTTTTTTCTTTTTTTTTTTCTTTCTCATGGAATGATCTCCTATGCAGTGTGACAGGTAAGGTCCCTCGAGGTCACTGACAAAATCCGGTGTTTCGTGAGCAAATCCATTTCTGAGTCTTTCAGATGACATGAGGAGTCTTCTTTTTCCCAACTCTCGTGTTGTTAAGTAAGTTGGTGACTTTTTTCTTTAAAATGGGTAGGAGCCCTGAAACACACATACACATACACACACACACACTCACGCAAATGCACACACATTAGGTGACAAAACAATGACTGTGACTTTGACTTCAAACTTGACCTTGAATTCACCATACACTGGGCATACAGAGACAGCCATTTCAAACAAACTTATATGAGTGTTCCCCAGTTGTTATGGTGGATGAAGGAAGAACATACCCCTTTAAATACAATGCCTAAGGTGGCTACCACACAGAATCAGAGCTTTGGGGCGAACCCTTCTCCCCAACCCCCCACCTCATGTTTCTTAACGATTCATAGTTGGTCCTCAAGCATGTCTAGAGAAGCAAAACACAAATTATGACAGACTTGTTTTACAGCCAGGCACAGCTGGACTTCAAACTCACCTGGCCCTGGTGTGGTGTGACACTCGAAACGCAGCCCACCTCCCTAGCCTCAGCTGCCTCTGAAAAGCGAGAATAAAATGAAACCTGCATTCTAGAGCTACGGGAAGGGCTGAAAAAAGAGCATGGATCTAAACTCTGAGACCAGAAGTTGTTTCCTTGGAAGAGCTGAATATATCATGGCCCAGATTGTGCCCATTTCTGTAACAAATATGATACCTACTATTAAGGCCACTGAGCATGAGCACATGCCACACGCTCTCATTTGATGCAATGCGGTGAATGAGACCCACACTCCTAGGGAACTGTTAATTGCAGCGGCGGAGGCGCTGCTCATCCTTATTTTTGAGGCAGGGTCCCCTCATTGGCCTGGAAGTTGCTGGGATTATAAGTACTATGCCACTACACCTGTTTTTTGTTGTTGCTGCTGTTTAGTTTTGTTTCCAGTGGTTCTGGGGATCAAACTCAGGTCCTTCTGCTTGTGAAGCAACTTTATAGACAACTACCTCTCCGGCCTCCTCATTTACTGTTTTTCTTCTTCTGTTTCTGAAACTGTTATTTTCAACTTCCCTGACATTGCTGAGGTATGCCAGGCCTGAGTGTGCTGACCATTTTTATTACGGACACCCGATGGATTGGAAAATGTGGGATAATGCATTTCTAAAAATTAGTTTCTAAGATTCCACTTAGTGACGGTGTGCATTTTACAGCTCTGCCCTCCTTTTGCTCCAGAGCATTCAGTGGTTGTATATTTTCACACATCCCTGTCTGCTAATCTCTGGTCCAGCTCCTCGTTTGTAACTGGGAACTCGCAGATAATCTTTCCATAAGTCTGCAAGAGTTTTTGGTCATATATTTGCTCCTTATCTTTTACGTCCCTGCCCACCTGTAGAGCAGTTTATCTTCACAGGCTTGGTGTCTCTGTGAACATGAAGATCTCACGGTGCATTTTCTCATCTAAATCACTTTCAAAAGAATAGAATCAGAGTGGCTTTCAACTCTGGAAAGTCCCTCCCCATACCACAGCGCGGCCCCTTTAAATTTCTCTTGTGTTCCTCCCCTCTACAACAAAGGGGTCCTGCCCTCACACCTTTGTACTTCCTCCTCTTTGGTACCTGAAGAATTTTTATGAAGGATCTTCACTGAGTATGCTGAAGGTGATCACACCGACAGTTTTCTAGATGTTAACACAGTATACGTGTGGATCTGTGTGCCAGCTTCAATCACTCAGATGTACTGGTATACTGTGTTGTAACCTCCAAGTTAATCACTGTGTAGCGACTTCAAAGTTTACTACTATGAGCATGATTTGGATGCAGGCTTTTTAAATTTTTTTTCCTAAATCCTTCTTGGAAAAGCCTGGAGCAACTCACAGCTAGACAATATGCAGAGAGTGAGAGACCTTATGACACTCAGTCTTAAGGAACCCCGAGGAAGAGAAGGTAGAAAGAATGAAAGAACGGGAATGGAGGAACACCAAGGAAAAAAGGGCCTTTAAATCAACAGGAGCAATGGTCATATGAACTCACAGAGATGGTGGCAACATGCACAGGGCCAGCACAAGTCTGTTCCAGATGGGGTCTTAGAGCAGACAGGAAAATGGGTACACATCCCCATTCCTAACAGAGAAGCTTTCTCCAATTGATAGCCACCTGCAAATGAAGAATTTTCTCCAAGGGACTCTCACTAGGGAAACCAACTGCTCTTAAAGGTAGGCCCAGCAGTAGAGGGCCCAAACAAGTCATCTTTGGAGGTTCTTTGTCTCTTAATGTTAATAATGTTAAGTCAGGCTTTTTTTAAATTTTTTTATTTCAGTTCCTTTACTTATACATTATGGCTTCCTGTCTTGTGTTTTTATATAGTTTCTATGTGTGTGAACATGTGTGTCTCTGTGCATTTCTTGTGCTTTTTCTTGGGCTCTTTTTCTTGTTTGGTTGTTTTGTTCTCTTGAAAAAAATCTTATTGTATTCTGATTGTTTTTTATATTATATTATTAATTATTTTGTTTTATTGTTATTCCTTAGATGCATGTATGTTTTCTAAGGAGAGACAGAAAGGGTGTGGGTCTGGACAGGAGGAACTGGGAGGAGTAAGGGGGAGGGGAAACTATGATCAGAATATACTCTATGAAAAAAAAAATCTATTTTCAATAAAAGAAAAAGAAAGGAAGCAAGCAAGCAAGCAAGCCTGGATCAAAAAACTCATGTTCTAGTCATACTGTCTTACTGTCTTTCCTGTGAGTAGGGCCTTTAGGATAGGACTTTAGTACCTAGATGGCCCATGGAGGTTCCTCCAACTGTTTTCCTTTATAATTTAAAAGCTTTAGAATTGAAATAAAATTCACATAGTAGGGAATTAACCACGACACTCTGGACAGCTGAGTCGCAACTGTCTATTCACAGTGTTGAATGGTGGCTAATTCTGTTTAGTTCCAAAGAAATTTCATCACTCACTCACCCCCAAACCCCTACACCCATCAAGCAGCAACCCCCTCCCTATTCCTATATGTCCTCCCACATGTCACTACTATCAACCACAGGCTTGGCTTCTGTCTTAGGGCTTTTCCTATTTTTTTGAAACTTCATAATAAATTTATACAACATGGCCTTTTAGTGCCTGTCTTATTGTCCCCTGTCTAGTGTTTTCAAGTGTACCTTCCACCCCAGTTGGAGCATGTAATAGTATTACATTATTTTTCAGGGCCATAGGCTATTCCTTTGTGTACAGCCATCCCTTTTGTTTCATCCATTCACCCATTGGTAGACATTTGAGTTATTTCCACCTTATGCTATTTCGAGTAAAGCTGCCATGAGCATTGGTGTAAGTAGTCTTGCGTGCTTACTTTCGGGTCTTCCGGGGATCATCTTCAGAGAGGATGTGCTGGGTTGATTGGTCATTTTGCATTTAGCTTTTAGAGAAAATCTCTAACTGTTTCTACATATAAAAAATGACAAGCAACACTGAACTTCTCAGTAAGGTCAGATTGTAGCTGGCCCTAGATATTTTCTTAGTCTCCTTGAATCCTACATGTGTCCTGAGCTTGCTTTCAAACTTAATGAACTACAAAATAAGAAGTATCACTACAGAGCCAGGTTTTCAGCAGGAGCAAGAGGAGCAAAATCATATCATCCTTTACAAAGTGTTTCAACACAACCCAGCCAGCGTTCATATCATGAGATAGATGTCACTGGGAGCCTAGGAGCCTAGCAAAGCTACCTATTCATGACACTTCTATAAGGGATTTCTTTTTAGCCCACACTCATGCTGTTTATGTCACAGCATAAACAACAGTTATTTGCCAGACCAAAATATTACCTGACCTGATGAAAGTCTGTCTGGGAATGCATAGATTTTAAAAGTTTAGGATAAGACAGCAATTATGTCTGACTCCAGACAGTGAATCACCAAGTCCTCCGGGCTAGAGTTTGTAGACATTCAGAACTTCAGTCTTCTGCCATGAGATCAAGGAGAATCTAAAAATCCCATCTTACTGATTGTATTTCGGACAATGAATATCTGTGTATGTTACTAGCTTTTATTAAATGGTCCTTGGCATTTGAGAAACACAGGAGTCTGCAGCCTACAGAATCAAGGAAAGTACTGCAAATCTTCACAAGTCTTTACAAAGTATCTCATTAATCTATAATAATCATTTCTCTAGTTATTTGACCATGTGAGTTTTTTGCCTTTTTTTTTTTTGAGTAATAATCTCACTGTTTAGTCCTGACTGGCCTTGAACTCACAGAGATCCACCTGCCTCTGCCTACAGAGTGCTGGGATTAAAGAGGTATGCCAGCATGCCCGGCTTGGCCATGTAAGTTTCATAAGTAACCTTTTTTTTTCTTGTTTAAAACTTATTACATATTGCTCCTTATTTGATGAGTAAAACCGTAGTGAACTTTCCTGCTTCCTAGAACATACACTAGAATCAGAAAGAAATGGAAAAACAAGTTGACAATACTAAAACAAACAAATAAGGCTCCCACAAAACAAAATATCACAACATATCGAGAATAATTATTTTCTAAAAGTTTGTAGGTACTCAAGACCTATTTGTTGGGGGGAGGTAGAAGAAAGGTGGACTGGAGAAAGGAAGGAAGGAGAAAAAAGAAGGGAAGGGAAGAGAAAGGAATTAATGAAGGAAGGAGAGAAGAAAAGAGGAAAGAATATTTAGCTGTAACAATTAAATAGAATAAGCTCACTATTAGACTCCTTCAGGGCTTGAAAAAAAAAAGGAAAAAGAATTGACTTATCTGAATTATTGTTTAGTTGCTACCATGGTTTGAATGCTTGCTCCTCTTCCAATTGATATTGAATTTATTAGCACTATTATTATATTAGTAGGGAGACCCTTGAGAGATGAGTGGGCCATGAGGATTCCACCTCCAATGACAGATCAGTCATCACAAGACTTGTTTCTTATAGTGGAGCTAGATTGCTCAAAGCCGGTGAGTCCTGAGCAGCACCCCTGCCTCTCTCTCTCTCCCTACCTCTCTCTCAGCTGTGAGTATGGGGTCATGCACCAAAGATGCTCCTTGCCAAATGCAGGCCCCTCATTCTTGAATTCCCAGCCCTCAGAACCATAAGCCGGTGCATTTCTGTTGATTATAAATTAGCAAGTCTCAAGTATTCTGTTAAAGCATTACAAGTAGACTAGGACAGTTGATAGCAGTGTGTGTGTGTGTGTGTGTGTGTATGCACAAACATGCATACATACGTGCAATCCAGAGGTCAACCTCAGGTGTTGGTCCTCAGAAGTCATCCATATTATTTTTATAAGACTCTCTCACTGGGACCTGCAGCTCCTGGATTAGGCTAAGCTGGCTAGCCCATGAGCTGCAGGGAGATACCTCTCTCTGCCTCCCTAGCATTGGGATTGTACAGGCATGACACTACAGCTTTTCACATGGATGATGGAGATGAAGCTCAGGTCCTTGTGGTTGTACAGCAAGTCTTTTTCTGACTGAACTATTTTACCAGTCTCCAACTACCAGTAATGTGTAAGGTGTTAAAGTGATCCTAGATATAGGGTGGCAGAAGTAAAAGAAAACGAAAGAAAAAGTAAAAGGTGCCACTCATTTTTTGTGAATTAAAGATTTGCTTCTCTATGCCTATGTATACAGTGTTCTAGCACTTCGGTTAGGGCAATGTTACTTTCTATTTTTTAAACTCTAACATAAAATGGTTATCTTTAATACAATTTATTTTTCCATTAGAATTTACATCAGACCCTTCGAGGCATCAGAAAGTACGAGAAAACCCATCAGCATATTTACCCACATTTCTTTATATGAGCAGCATCCACAGATACAATATTTTCTTCTTATGTAGCACTCTTCATGAAATGATATAAGAGCTCTTCAGGGATATTAATTAAGTTTTACAGCAACCCCTGTGACACATCTGCCTGCCTACATATATCTGTGAGACGCTCAGAAATTAGTGCTGCGTAGAAGTGTGTCATTTAAGTGTGTTTGTAGGGCAGCCACAGACTCACTGACAATGCACCGAACAGATCCATACATTTCGGTTGTCAAAAAAAAAAAAAAAGTGCCATTAAATAAGGCAACCATCAGTTAGCATCAAAGCGTAAATATGGCCATGGTGGTTAATACACTCTCAGGCTGATGCACCAGCATCCCTGACAGAGAAGAAGTATCAAGGAAGAGGCCATGAAGACATGGCCTCTTTGAAAGACACCTGTTTTTTTTTCCGGTGCTGGGTTTCCTACAACTCAGGGGCGAGGCTTCTTAAAAATTCAAGTGTCAAGGAAAACTGTCATGCACGCTCGCCTTAAGTCCCTGAAAAGCTTGTCAGTGCCATCTTGGAAATCTTGACGAAGATGCAAGTAGACATGCCGAGGCGCGGTGAATTGAAAGCCACCTGACAGGAAGGTGGGACGCTGGACTCTGGGGCAGGTGCCTGCCTGCGGGCATTTTCTTTGCAAGTAGCAGAATTAAGCAAAATTTAAAGGCAGGTCTGGTGGGGGGAGGAAGCTGTCTCTGCTGACACGTCAAAGGTTTGTGTTTGAACTGGGGTTCTTTCTAACTCTTAGGTTTTGCTAGACAAGAGGGTTAAGCGGTTATGTGAAAAGTAATGTCTGCATTTCATGTAGCGAGGTAAAGACCTGGGAAAGGGGAGCAAGAGCAGGTCAGCAGCAGCCTTGGGCAGCATCCGTTCACTTTGGGAAGTGGAGGTGGGGGGAGGTAGGGCAGTGGCTAATGTTGGTCATACATGGGGGTCAGAGCTTGGTGACTCCATCTTTAACCCTGTGCAGCCTTTGGTATTGTTATATCTTAATTTGTTCAAATGCAAATATTTAGAGATCCTGAGAGGATTAAATGGGACTTAGCAAGTGCTTGACATTGAGTAGGTCCTCAAAATAATTGTCAGCCATTGCTGTTATAGAGGTAATTTCTCATGAATCCCACGCACTGTCTATTTCGAACATTGCTTTCTTTTTGTTTGTCTTTCCTTTATTCTTCATCTTTCCTCTCTCTCTTCTACTTCTTTCTCCCACCCACCTTTGTCAAACATGGGATTCTTGGTTAGTTGCAATATTTCTATTACTTCCTTTCTTGCCAATTGAACTCTTTCTTCTTACAGCAGAGCTGATTGCCACACACCTTTCCTTATATACAGAGTGCATCTGATCCTCAGTCATGGCCAGGAAGTCTCTATGCCTTGTCTCCTAAGGCTTGGCCCATCCCAGCCAAAAGCTGTCTTTTCTAGCCCACGATGTCTTTTAGGTGGGGGAGATTCTCACTCTCCAATCAAAAGGGAAAGTCAGACACTATTCCCTCCAGCCAGGCTTCCCTGAATACCTGTGTGCATCTCTACTACCGCATGCTCCCAAGAGCCTTCTGAAATGGCATCATCTATACACCATTCCATTTCAATATGAATGATCTTTTGTATTTATTATTATTATTCTTTGTTTGTTTTTTGCCTTCCCCGCTAGGTATAATTCACAGTCAGAGGGAGCATGCCCTTTCCACCTGACTCCCAGTGTACTTCAATATACTTGGTCACTCACAGGACCTCCAAAAATTGACAGAATTAAGCCAAAGTCTTATGCACATGTCTGGTAATGAGATTACCAATGGTAGGTGGAGAATTAAAAAAAAATCTTTACTTAGCAGAATATCAGAGTTTCAGACAAAATAACTATGTAAGTTTGGCCTGAGGGTTCCTTCTAGACAGAGGTCATCTTTTTCTCTTCTTTCTTTTACTGGATTGTCAAGCCTTTGATCACATGCTCTCCTGTAATGGCTTGAACCATCACATTGCCGTACTAGAGAATTTCTCTCAGCGTTGTAGAAACTTGACTAAGTCAAGTCAATGTCTCTCTTAGACATTCTTAAAATATCCCCCATCAGGTGGAGAGAGGCAAGGCAGATGAGACACATTTAAAACACTGTCAAATTACAAATGAGGAAACAGGAGGCAGCAGAGGTTTGTGTGGATTCACACTGGCCACGTTGTGGTATGGCTGCTAGTAAAGGGAGAAGGCACCAAGAGTTAGAGATGAGCAAGACCACAAGTCATGTGGTGCCTCAGGGATGTCTCTTCAAATGCTTTGCATGGAAAGAAAGGATGGTTGTCACCAGCTGGGAGGATGATAGAGAGCCTGTCTAGAAAGTAGGAGGCCTCTCTTTAATTTACCCCACCAAAAACCCAAAGCAAAAACAGAGAAGGGAGGTAATATTCCTTCAGAAAAAAATTCTCTCCTTCCTGTATCTTCGCGCTATAAATTTGGGGCTTCTTATTTTAAGCCCATCAGAGAAATGCAGGTCATTAAAGAGAGATCGCAACATCTGAATTGAGATGGGCACAATTTGGCACAGTCTATGGAACTTCAAAATGCATATTATACATACCCTTTGATCTAGCAATTTCACTTCCTGGAATTTAACTTTCGAGCATAATCATATAAGTATGCAAAGAAAGGTACATACACAAGAGTCTTCATTGCAGCTCTGTTTGTAATAGCACAAATCTGAAAGTAATCTAAGTGTCCATCAAGAAGACATTGGTTAAATAAATTATGGCATTATGGGATATTACAGAGACCTTAAAAAAGGGAATGAAGTAGGTCTACATGAAATTACCTGAAAATATTTCCACAATATCTCATTAAGTTGAAATGAGACTTACTAAGTGGAATGTATATGGTTCCATTTCTATTAAAATATATGCTTAGACATTCATAAACATCTTTGGAAGCTTGAAATAATAAACCTTCAAGTGGTATTTTCTTGGAAATAGAAATTTGAGAAGCAGAGATTACTTCTATGCACTTCCTATCTTTCCAATAATTGAATTTTTTTTTACTAAAAGAATATCTACATTTTTTGTAATAAAATAACTGAAAGTTTGTTGTGACTGTGCTTTCATTTTTTTTGTTCAAAATTCTTGACCTTTCTTTTGTATAGGAAGAAAAGATACAGAGGAACCTAAGCCCACCGTAATGTATGAAATATTAAGGGATTTTGGGGAGAGCTCCACTTTTGTCTCCATCCCCATTTCCATTCACTCCTTACCTATATCCACATCCTCATCTCCACCCCTATTTTGAGCAATTCTCATCACCATCTCCATTCCTACACTTACCCCAGTCCTCATTTCTCCTCTAAAACTTCATCCTATCTCCACTCCCACCCTCCTCTCCATCTTCATTCCCATCTCCAACCCCATCCCCATTTCCCAATCCTCCCATCCCGGTTCCTACTTCTGTTCCAATCTCCTTATCCATTCCCCTTCTGGTTTGAAATAATCTGTTGGCTTTAGCTCGATGGAGGACTTTACTCTTTCTCCTGAATGGAACAATGTATACTTTTGAAGATGTACCTGAAGAAGGACCCATCTTGGTATTGTTTTTGTATTTCTAAACACAAGGGAAACAAAGAAGACAATTCAGAGGCCCCAGTAACTCAGACACATACTGAGTGGGACCTCCTTATTTTTCCCCCTACCCATGTCACCACCACACACACACCATGGAATTCTTGGAGAGTTTAAGTGTGCTTTGCGATCTTCCCCTACCACATTTATTTAGCCTTATTACTTCTTGTAATTCTGAATTAATTCTCAGGGATGTAAGAGCTAAGGAACACCACTGGTAACACAAGGCCATGTTACATTTATGATGAGAGTTTTTATCTAATTAAACATTGAAGTATTTTGATGTTGCCTCTATAATGATCCATCAGGGAGCTGACTGACCCCTGCAAAACACCCTACTCAAGACTTTCACAAGCAGGATCAAGCACATTACCTTGGATATCGTGAGCGCAAAGCATGGAGTTAAATGGTTTCCATTCGTGGTTTTATTAAAAAGCAAAACCAAAAATTCTCCAAAGTAATTCAACTTCCCATAGGTTAAACCACTTCTTCTGTCATTTCCAGGAGGCGGGAAATGCATCGAGATGTTTTGAGTTAACTTTCTCATCATGAGCCCTCATAAAGAGCACTGGTTAGTAAGTCAATAAATGAGCACGTTTTAATTAGAAAATGTGGAATCCAAGCACTTTTGCAGGAAAGACGATGATAGCTTAAAAGAGACATCAGGAGACTAATAAAAGTTAAAATGCATTAAGTAGCCACAGTGAACTCAAAGGTAAAGTCATGGGACGTTTGAGAAGTGAACCAGAGAGGGTGATGAATCAGAAGTGGGTGGGAGAGAGTCAGCTAGTGGAACTTACTCTTTCTCTTTCACTGGACTCAGTTGCAAACCCCCTTCTGTGCCCAGGCAAGTGAGACAACTCAGTGCCCTGAAATTCCTCCACCTCCTACCCTGGCCACTATGCTCTCTACCCAGAGGAGAAAACAATTACACTCAGGCTATAAGGGAAGATTGCTTGGTAGTGAGAGAATTAGCACTGAGCTTGATTTGGGTTGGTCTGGAGTTTTGTCTGCCATCCTTCTCTTGTACTTCCTCTTACTGGTGTGATATTTGGCTCTGAGTTATGTACTATCCTTTCCAAATTAGGCCCCATGTGGGCATATGATACTGTCTAGCCAATCAGTGTGGTCTGTTCTCTAAGCCTGGGGAATAGATCAGTCACTAGTGCTAGCTGTGATCCCAGCTGGGTTCTATGGGCCAACATGTAGAGAGTATGCTTGAAAATTAGAAATAGCTGATGATAGTGTTAGTGTCCCATGTTGCAATTGCAGGACTCTGGAAAAATGAGTTCCAGGCCAGTTTGGCCTACAGAATGAGATCGTGTCATAAACAAACAAAAACAAACAAATAAAACTAAACAAAAAAAAGTCTAGGAAAAAAGAGCCTCTTTTCAATGAGGTTTCTAAACTATAAGCATATAGCTCACAGGGCCTGGAATGGTGCCAGCAAAGGGAGATCCTCTAAGAACTGCATTCAGAAACACAGAAAACCCAAGCTAACAGATGCTTAATGTTCAAGTGTTAGTATTTGAGCCCAAGTCTGCCAAGGACCTTGTCTCTTTCCCAGACCTTGCACCTCACATTTCATTTGCCTGATACACTGACAGGAGACAAGGACATCTGCCCCATGGAGCTTTGACTCAGGCAACTGATGTAAAGCAGCTAGTCCAATGCTTGGAACAAATGGGACACTTCAGACAGGAGTCTGTCTGGAAAAAAACAAAAACAAAAACAAAAAGAGCTCAAAGAGTATCTAGTGGTTTCAGAAGCAAGAAATATTTCAGCAGTTCTACTGTCCTCCTCACAGGGACTGTGGTGTAGAAGCTGGAGGGTTGAATTTGGTGCCTTCAGCATCCTGCTGTGGGGCGCACTGAGAAGGAACACCCCTAATCTGGGGACAAGAGTGGCCAGAACACATACATTCCCATAGCACGGAGTTCTCCTTCTATTTCACTGAGTTGGGGAGGGCGGGGCTAGAGGGGGAGTGGCTTTCCTTAAGATCTCATCCAATGCTTAAATGGGACTCCCATGCCCTCAGTGTGTCTTCCCAGGTATAGTAAGGATCAGCTAGGCTGATGGGAAATTAAAAAGTCATTGCAGTGAAGCTTCTCATCCTAATGTCTTATCTGAGAACTTAGCAGGGTTTATGACAATCATTCAAGTAATTTAATAAATTATATTTATGCAACGCATGATTAAAGTATTGATGACAGAAACTTGGGGAAGGTGTTTGTTGTTCCCCAATTAGTTACTACAAGCTAGAAATGATCCTATAAATGATTGTAAAATACCTAACACGTTTAGGGGTGAAACTTTGTGCTTAGCATTGGTATGGCTTCTAACAGGACTAAGAGAAGTTCAGTTTGATTGGTGGGCTCAGAGGCAATGAAGCTACATGAGGAGAATTTCCCCAGCACACTCATATACTATGCCAGAGTATGCATTTCCAGTTGAGCATGGTGGGCCAGTACCTGGTGATAGATTGTACTCTTAAGGACACAAGATCTCAACTCACAGAGACAGGTGACGCTAAGGCTAATAAATCAAAAGAACCTTCAAAAAAGTTGCAGAGCCAGTTTCCCCTGTCTGGGAGAACCACTGATGCCTTATCCAACTTCTGTGAGAAGAAAAGCATCATCTGGGAGTCAGAATTAGAAAAAGACTCATGCCTTCACAAGCTTCTCCCTGTATGAGCCAGATAAAATACCCCAGAGGAAGACTTCAGCAAATGCCCCAAGGGAGTGACAGTTGCTATTAGCTGAGTGGGTGAAAGAGCACAGAGAGAGAGATGGAAATATTTGGTTTTTTTCAACTAGGACCTTAACCCAAGAGCCTTGAACATTCATACAGACTCGGGGCAGAGTCTTGCTCTTCCAAGGCACGACCATGAGGTGGCCTCCATCCTTAATTGGGTCCCCAAGGCACCAGCTGTGGAGGGAAGAGTTTTTATAAAAAGTTCTTTGTACCTGGAGGCTTCGCTCTGGTGACTTGCAAGCGAGAAGTTCAAGTCTTCAAAGCTTTAATCAACACAGAGCCTTTTAATTCTACAGGAGGGTCCAAATTCTAAAAAGACAGCTTCTCCTCGGATACCTCTGCCTTCAAAGTTCGCAAACCATGCTGCAAGTAGGCTAAAGAGGTCTTGAGTAAGATGTAATGCTTGCGCCTTCCTTAATGCACCTTGTAATTTGCACGCATGCCACGGCACCTTATTTATTCTCTTATTAATGGGCCTGAGTGTGTTTAACACCACAAGCCATAAATTGCAGAGCAGTGGATTAGACGAGGTGTTCTTTATTTTCCTGCCGAATGTCAGAAAGCAATGTGAGGCATGAGATGCTCCCCCTGCCCTGACAACTAACTGGCTCTCTCTCTATCCACCCCTCTTACCTCCATCCAAGAACCAGTCCCTTGCTTCCATCTGATGAAGGTGGGGGAGACAAGAAAGACGTAGCCTGGTTTCTCACTGGTGAGCTTGCCTATTGAGCAGCTCTGTTATTGAGATTAATAAGCTGCCAGTTTCCAAGGAAGACTAAGAAAACAGCAAAATTAAAGTGCACTGCGACATGAAGTGCTGCTGGTGGCCAGGCAGGACCAGGGTGTCAAAAAGGCAAGGTAGAGCTATAAAATAAGGCTGAGCTTGAAAGGCTAACCTAAAGGTCTCATTAATTTCCATGCTGCCTCTGATGAGAATTTAGAGGGGCATAATGTTTAGCAATATGGGGAATCAAGCCACCTATTGATTTGAAAAGCGCTTCAATGCATTTGGTTCACTCGGAATGAATTCTACTTTTAAACCTTACTTGAAAACATTAGGAAAAAAGAAAAAAGAAAGAAAAAAAAGCAAACAGGTTACCTTGGTTTAATATTCTCAAGATCAAGCTTGCCAGTGACGCTGTCAGAAAATTAATCCTTCGGTAGAAAAATCAATCCGAGAACAAGTTTGGAATAGTCTTTGGACTCAGCATGGTGGGGATGTTTCAACAATCTTTCTGCTTCTCTGTGAAAATCTTATTTACTAAAAGGTCTTGCATACCAGTTCCCAAATGCGCACCCCTAACAAAACACCCAAATTAGGCCAGGCCAGGATGGCTTTGTCTTGAAGATGAAAAGTGTATGATTTTTCTGAGCTTCCGATCCTGGTTAGACTCCTTGAGCACCACTTATCAAGCACAGTGTATTCAGTTCCCCATTAAAACCCCTTGCCACGGCTTCCTGCTAAAAGGACAATGGTGTAAAACGACTGGGTGAACAGCCATGGTACCTAGAGCCATGTGGCTGCTTTCTACCTGTAGGACAAAGCTCTGCTTGGAATTAAAAACATTAAAAATTGTGAAGCCTGCACACACAGCAGAAAGCCATCCCTGGAAACAGGCTTTCCTGCAATCTATGCCTCCATCACCATGGTGCAGGGTGGCCTTAGGTTCACCACACCAAGTTGCCACTAATTCCTGGTGTTGACAAAACCATAAAGATATTTTAATTGGTTTTGATAGAAACGAAGCTGAGACAGATGACCCTTCAGAAGAGTTTTATTAGAAGAGATGCAGTAGCTTTAAGCCATAGGCAGCCATTATGGAGCCCTGAAAGGAGAGAAAGACCCTTCAGTTCCAAAGGACAAAGGGAAGTAGTAACCTAGCTAAGTGCCAGAAGTCATAAGCAGGAAGGCACTAGAGAAAAGTAAGGTTGGAATTCAAAGTTATCTTCGGCCTGGGTATCAGAGGGTCTGGGCTTGCCTCTGCCAACTGGAGGAAGGGAGCTTTACTGCTTTGGGAGAGCTGTGAGGTTACAGCATGTGCTGCTCATCAGCTTCTCTGGGAGACAGAGAAACCTAATATCCATGAGATGCAGCAAAGAGCTCCTTACATCATCATTTTCAGCGTATGATCTTGACAATGACTCAAGTCTATATTTGATAATATCTATAGATCGTTTTTCATCTTGTGTCATTGGCTATGAGTCGACTTCACCATCTCTTGGATAAAATAAGTTAATTTTCTGTTTCCTATCAGGACAAGTACATTTTCCACTCTCTACTCCGCTATTTAGTTCCAAAGGTGTCATCATGGTAGTTTTGAACATGGGATTTGGAGTTGGGTAGATAAAAGTTCAAATCCCAGCTTTGCCATTTTCTGTTGGGTGATGTGAAACTTAGTTTCAGAGCTCATTAATTCAATCATCCATTCATTCATTCAATCCAACAGTATCTCTATGTAGTCTAGACTTGTGGTCATCCTGGCTTACCCACTCCAGTGCTCTCTTAATTTTAAGTAGGAATGGTTAACATATACCTTATGAAGAGCTTAAGGGATTAAATGGCATGTGTGTAAAGCTGAGTGGCAAGCAAAAAAGTATCTGACAAAGAAGAGTTATTATTTAAGACCTACTTGGTGCTGTAGAATAAATTTAACATAACTTCCATAGTTTTTTTTTTTTTAAAGAGAAGCAAAAGGACAATTACCACCAGCTGTGAATACATCAGCTAAACTGGTGTTTGTAAATGGAGAGTATTCTGTTATTGCAAGTTCCGAGTGGTTAACCAGTAGTAATAGTATCTGCACACGAGTCTCTTGATTTCACAAACTTCTGAATTCTGCCACAAAAATGTGGTCCCTATTTAGTGAACGGTAGCCACGATGCACAGAAGTCAGAGCACTGCCACCTGAGCAAGCACTCATCACTGATCCCACCTGGGAAATCCTCCTGCTACCTACAGCCTTTCACTGCAGGCCCCGCAGCAGAAGCACTGGCTTTCCCCTTAGCAATGGCTGTCTCCTTCCAACTGAACCTGTAGTCCAGGATTACATCTGTTGATTTTATTCTCTTGCTTCAATTGCTCCAGTGATTTTTCATTTTGCTTTGGGAGAATGTCCTAAATGTCCTTGCCTACTTCGTCAGCCTGATTTTTTTCCCCTGGCACTCTAGTGTTGCTTCTCTCTCTCTCTCTCTCTCTCTCTCTCTCTCTCTCTTTTTTCTCTTCTTCCCTTTTCCTTTCTCTCTCCCCCCTTTCTTCTCTCTTCTCTTTCCTCTCTCATCTCCCCCTTCTCTCCCTATCTCCCCTCGTGTGTGTGTGTGTGTGTGTGTGTGTGTGTGTGTGTGTGTGTGTGTGTGTGTGTATAGGTCAGAGAATAACCTTCAAGTGTCTTTTCTCATCTCTCTACCTTGTTTTTGGACATGTTTTTCTTCACCACTGTGTAAGATGGGTTAGCTGGCCCATGAACATCTACAGATTATTTTTCTTCCACCTCCCATTTTCCACAGGCATGCTGGGATTACAGATACTTGTGACTGTGTCTGGTTTGTTGGTGGGCTCTAGGGAATCAGGTTGTCTGGCTTGTATAGTTAATACTTTTACCCATTAAGCCAATCTCCCTAGCCCTAAAACTCTCTTTAAGCCTTACTGATACTCATTTGTCATGAGTCTGACTTCTCTATACCTTTCATGGCACTTACCACTTTCACCATGGAAGAGACATTTGTTTATTCATTTGTTGGTGCTCTGTTTCATCCTGTCTAGCATTTCTGTAAGGTCAGGGCTTTCTGTGTGTGTGTGTGTTTTGAGTTCTCAGTGGCTGGCACATAGTATGCGTTCTTCATGGGGTTTTCTAGAATGAATAATGGATGGCCATCTTGAAAAGCAACTTGCAAACTTGTTTATAACTTGATGATGTGGATGATTAAAATCAGGGTTTCCAGAGTTTCCGAATCTGCAAAGCTTTGCCCTGCTTGGGGATTCTCCTCCGTCACCTGCTATGCAGACAGATTCGGAGAAGCCTGTCTCAGCAAAACACAGAGGGGAAGTTGGATCCTGTCACTGAGTTACTGCTACTCTTTTAGAAAAGAGAAGCTGACTTCTGACACTTCCCAAGAAGCTGCCGAGTAGGAAGTTTCCTGACCTTGGCCCTCTAGGTAGAGAAGGAATAGACAGGTGATAGGAGACAGCATGCAGGAACATGTGGGGACTTGATCCTATACAGGATGAAGATGGAAGCTGGTGATTTATTGTACAGGATGCTTGCCCTGAGGTCCTCTGTCATGTACTGAGATTTTGTGGCCTATATTTGGTTCATGGCATTGGGGTTATGACTCAGTTGTCAGAATGCTTGTCTATTATAGCTCATATATAAACTGCTTTCAATAGTAGAAATTTGCATGCACTGTGCTATAACGGAACTAACATTTCTATAGAGCACTCTTTACCTGATTTCTAGACGTTCAACTCCACATTTGAACAGCTCTCTTGACTTCTTTTGGAGTGAGTATGTGTGTATAACCCAGCAGTTGATGTTGGGTGTCTTCCTCAATCACTTTCTACCTTATTTTTTTTGATAGAGTCTCTCACTGAACCTGGAGTTCATGGATATAGGTAGACCAATTGGCCATGAACTCTAGGGATCTGTCTATCTCTGTTTCTCCAGTGCCGGAATTACAATCACATGCTGCTTAGCTTGCCTCTTACTTGAACTCAGTCAGATCTTTATTCTTTCATAGCAAACCCTTTACTGACTGGGCCATCTCCCTAGCCATAATTCTGTTTTCCATGTTATATATTTCTAAGGCCTCATAATCAGTATTTCCAATTCTATATGTTGTAGACAAACTTAAAAGATATCAGATGGTTCAATAAAGACTTTACAGGCCTCCTTAAGTCAAGCAGGGACATCAACACATGATGATGAGAGGCAAGGACCTGTCCCCACTGGCTTAAAAGAAACACTGGGGATTTGGCTGAGCATCTCTGGGAATGGCAGGATGCCTGTTCATTACCTCCAAAATATGGAGCTCATCCATCACTCCCCAAAGTTGGAATGAATGATGGGGAGGTCACAAAATTGTTGGTAAATTTACACTCCGTGTTCTCAATTAGTGACTACCTCACAACCAGCCTACCTCACAATCAGCCTCATGAACATCTTGTCTTTAATGGTTCTTTCTGTAGGACATGATTAACTGAGTCTTATTTAGTATTAAGGAGTTTAGTGATCCTTGAGTAGCCTCATACTCCTACAAAGATGTCCCATACCTGCTCTCATATGCCCATGGGTAAGACAAGGATGCTTCTTAAATCACACTATTTTGGCATTTGAGTGGGTGAGTTTGTTTAGTTCTCAGTTGTTACACAATATAAAAAATGGTGGTCCTGGGAACAAATGATATACAAATGTGCTTGGATTTTCTCTATTTTGCTACTTACAGCTCTTACTTAGCCTTTAAAATGCAGATCCAGTGGTTTTTCAGTTGTGAAACTTTTTGTGACTATCACTGTGACTTTCATATTTCCAGTAGCACACTTTCTGTTTGTCTCTACCTCCTACTTTGGGTTGTGTCAAAGCTTAAAGAGGAGTATGTACATTGTATTCATGACCTATCCATATCTAACTAACATTGCTCTTGGGAATTCCATATCTATCTGATAACAAGAGAGAAAATTAAAATTGTTTAGAAATAGATTTGTTGTCTTCTAAACGTTTCCCTTTTTTTTTCCCCTAGAGGTTGGGCTAGTGAAACAAAGTTATGTTGAAATTATATGCGATGTAGCTTCATGTTATGCATTTAATTTTATTTGTGTGTGTGTGTGTGTGTGTGTGTGTGTGTGTGTGCGCACATGTGCATGTGTAAGCATTTGTGAGTGCAGGAGAGAGCTTGATGTTGGATATATTCTTTAACTGCCTTCCACCTTAGCTTTTGAGACCTGGGATTCATTGTCAACTAAGCTGACTGGTCAATGTGTTTCAAGGGTCCTCCTGTCTCCTCTCATACCCTGCCCCCAGTGCTGGGGTTGTAGATATGTGCTACTGTGTCTGGCTTTTACAAGAACATGGGGGATTCAAACTCAGGCCCTCATGCTTGTTCCGTAAACACTAAAACAAATGAGCCATCTTCCTAGCCCTTGTTCATTCATTTCAGTGCTAGGGATTGAACTCAGGGATATATACACACACACACACACACATATATATATATATATATATATATATATACACACACACACATACACACACACACACACACACACACACACACACACACATATATATATATAGTTGGTCCTCAATCTCTGAGCTACACTCCCATGCCAGAACATCATAAGTTCCCCAAATCCTACAGATTAATGCTAAAGTTTTCATGTGTGAGACCGCTGTACACTCACGTTCTTTGTGCTCAGATCTGTGAAGGCTGAATTTTGCTTGATTTCCGGGAGTAGCCCCAGTCCCAGGCCAGACACTCTTGTTCTCTAATCCTTGGATCTTGAACACACTGATCAAAGAACAGCCAGGCGCCGCTCTGACTTGTCTGTTCTTTCACATAGACTTCAAGGTTTTGGAGATTCCCCTCTATGTGCAGAGTTCGTCTTTGACTGACTTGCCTTTTCCAAGCACATCACTGAAGACTCCCAGTTCTTGGAGAAATGCTACTTGTGCAAGGGCTCTGCAGAAGCACTCCACGGAGCAGAGAGCAGGTGTTGTGAGAACTTACCTCAAGATGGTGGCGAGTAACCCACTCTGCCATTTGCTCAGCAAAGGGGGCATTTTCTTATAAGTGGTTCTTCAAAGCAAGTCTCCCCGGAAGGCAACTGATTTTATCCATAGCTGGGAGATATATTGATATGTATCTTTTTCATATATTATTTTACGTGTTTGAATGTTTTACATGCATGTATATCATTATACCACATGCCATTATATATGTTCTTATGATCAAGGTGAGACTACTTTCAAATAGCAGACTGATGGATCTGGCCCTGTAAATTGGACAACCTAGGGCAAAAGACACAGGTTTATGGGTGTTCACCCAAACAGATATCTCATTCCCTTACTGTGTGGAGATGAGGGCTCCATTCAGGTTCCCTCTCATTAATCATCTCTGTGAAGCCACAGACCTATTTCAGAAATGTCCCTTTACATCTAGACTCTGCATCTATGAAGAAGAAATACCAATCATCCTTTTAGACCTCATTAGATTGCTTTCTGGCTCCATTGACATAATGCATGACTGTATTAATGTATACAGAAAATACATATTAGTGTATACATGAAATGCCAAACAAAGGCTTAATGCCAATGGAAACAAGGCAGTCAGACATCCTCTTCTATTTTCTCTCTTTAACCTCTTCCTACTCAGAAACTATTCTTCATACAGAATCATTCACTAACATTAAAAAGAGGCCAATAAAAACTCCAGAGTGGTTCATTAGTACAAGGAGGAAGAACAGAAAATCTGATCTAGTTTGGTTGACCAGTAGCTTTTGGCAGGGCTACTAGGAGATTGCTGTATCAGTGTAGATGTTAATAACTGCCTGTTTGTATAATCCATAGATACGATTTTTATTGCCTTGACATCTTTTCAGCTTTAGAGGTGAGAGTTCCAGACACAGATGAAAACAATGGGTTAATTGTCGGAAAGTGAAAATCAGGTTTGGTGTGAATGCAGTAGCAAGGGTGTGCCATATACTGATGCTCAAGGTCTTACTTCTGAAACTTCATAGATGAGCAACAGCTCCAGCCGTTACAGCTTTCTAAACTGTTTCCAGCCTTGTGCAGAAAATCCGGCCATTACCAGAAACACTGCAGATTAATTTTCTCTTCCTGAAACCTAAATTATTAAAGTTGAAAACTGACTTGAGAATTCTCCGAAGGGTCCATACAAATGGGTGCCTCTGTGGCTCTTTCAGATAAGCAAACAACAAGCACACAAACCAAGAAGGTCTGGGGAGGGAGCCACAGGGCTCTGCAGTATCAGACTACTCATAGCCTTCACGGTCAACTACAGTCTTGTCTACCTTGCTGTGTCCCCAGGAGACCCTTTAAGCCTACTGAAGAATGTGTGGTTTTAGAAGGCCGGAAGTTCGAGGGGAGAAAAGACAGAAGCAGGGAAAACACAACAAGACCAGACCCCGGCATAATTTCCAGATTCTTCCCTCCTAACACAAGTACTGCCCTCCCCCTACCCCCTCCCTTGCTGTTTGGTTTTTCCACATCCCTGTTTGCCCCAGAGCCGTCAAGCTGTTAGTGTGTACAGGAGGGAGTAAAGAGGGCCAGCAGGTTGGATGAAATATAAATTAAAATTAGACTTCTGTCAGTCTGGAATCGGGGATTTTTTCAAGGTCTCCCTAAACACTTAATTTCAAATGAGTCTTCATTTATTACTTCAAGAAAGGCCAAATGCATAATTTATCAGCAGCATTCAGTCAATATACCCTTATAAGCACGTTTCCCATGAGCCTTTGAGTAAAAATATGTTATGCTAATTCTATTAGTTGGGTACACAAGAGCTGTCTAAGAAAGTAAACAAGCATTAAAAGGAGACACGTGAACAAAGAAACATCGATCAACCTACTGTCCAGGGTCAAATTACCAAGGGGTAAGGAGGTGTTAAGCTTGTCTCCTTATACTGGGAATGTCTCTCCAATCACAACTCAGAGCCACCCAGAGTCCAGTGGCTCAGGTGACTCAGAGTGAGGAGCAAGGGCTTACCGAGTCTCCAGCGGCACGTTACTGTTCAGCACCCAACTGTCCTGAAGCTGAACAGACTCTGGTGTGGTGGCCAGGTCGTTGGGTGCTGGAGCTGGGGCGTGGATCTGGCTCCGCCGATTGGTCAGTGAGTTCCTGTTGAGGGAGTTGGCGGAGGAGTGGTGGTGGGACAGCGTGTGGTTATGAGGGGGAGGCAAAGGTGGCCTCAGAGTTGACTGGCTGTGGTGGTTCGGAGGGCCTGGAAGAGAGAAAGGAGAAATAGCCATCAGTGCCTGCAGATTCCAGTCTCAGGTCCTCCATATCTGTGAAGTGGGGTTTGTAGCCAAAATCCTCATGTCCATAGTGGCCAAAAGCCACAAACCAGAGATTATACATGTGGCTGCATGGAACGTTCCACTGTTAATAGTCACAAACAAATACTGTGCATTAATTTGTATTTGTTGATGCGCATCAATTAGAGAGCAAAGAGGATCAAGGTTAGAAGAGCCAAGCAGACAAAGAATGGATGGTCACTGGAATTATCTGCTATTGTAACAGAAGGGATGACACACTCACAAGACTGATTCTGGCTGTGGCAATTTTCTATTCCATTTCATGGTAACATTTAAATACGTAGGTTCTCTAAAACAAACAAACCCAGTCATTCCTGTGGAAGTGGAAGACACAGTAATAGTTGCCAGTGGCTGTACAAGTGGGAGATAGGGAGATATTGGGCAGCAGGCACTGACAGTTAAATAGAAGGACCAAGTTTTGGAGGTCTGCTGCACAGTAGAGTAATTATAGGCAACAGTAAAGTATATGTCCCACAAAAGGGTGGTCTCTTGAATGCTTCATCACAAGGGATGCTGTGTTTCAAGCAGCAGGTATGCTAACTAGCTGGATTTCATCATCACACAGTGTACTGAAACATCACATTGTGTCCCATAAATGTGTACAATTAGTGTGTGTCAATCAAAAATGGTTACTGGGCCAGGGAAATGGCTCAGTGGGTGAAGTCCTTGCTATGTATGCAGAAGGATCTGAATTCAGATTTCCAGAACACATGCAATGCCAGACACAATATTGCACATCTGGAATCATAGCCCTTCTATGGTGAGATGAGAGGCGGGGAAATCAGAGCAGCTAGCTAGCATATGCAGTAGCAAACATCAAAAGACCCTGTCTCAAACAAAGTGGATGGATGGAAATGATGCTTGAGACATGGAACACACACACACACACACACACCTCACATTTAAGTCCTGATAGTGACTAGGTACAAAAGTAAAGCACTCCAGTTATGTTCTTCAGAGGCTCCAGGTCAAGGTTACCACGAGAGGCTGAAGGCAAACATGTTTCCTAGTTCTGTAGGGGACACTGAGGACCTGCACTTTATTTATTTATTTATTTATTTTGTTTTTTTGGAGACAGGGTTTCTCTGTTGTAACTCTGGCTATCCTGGAACTCACTCTGTAGACCAGGCTGGCCTCAAACTTACAGAGATCCGCCTGCCTCTGCCTCCTGAGTGCTGGGATTAAAGGCGTGCACCACCACCACCTGGCTTGCACGTGTGCTTATAAATGATGTTTCCTGGGTTTTTAGGACATTGACAACTCAAAATAAATTGGTAAATAAATAGACAGGTATCAAAACATACATTTTTTTTTTTTTTTTTAAAAATGAGAGTCCGCCAGCCCTCCCTGACTAGTAGGTAGATGGCTGCTCTCCACCAAGAGACGAGTCCTGAGGACAGTCTGCAGAAGGTCAAGGGAGATATTTTGAAATCACGATCCTGGCTCCAAATCACATCCCATCTTTCAAACATCAAAATCCTCTATCCTTGCAGTGAATATGCTCACATGAGAACTCTGCCTCTGGACGGGTTCCATTATAAATATCCCTACTCAGGACAGCCCAGCCCAAGGTTTTCGTAGCAACTGGTTCTGTAGCGGAACAATGTAGTATTTTAAACGTAACGAAAGCAAGAGAGGTTTACTACACAATGTAAGCCAATAATTTCCTTTTAATGGATGCTGAGACATGACTTTTAATTTGTGTCCTTTGAGAAAGTCTATTTTTTTTTAAGCCTCCAGTCGGTGTTGGCAGCTCACCAGGTGGCTGTTGAGCCTTGTCATTTTGCCCCTGCCAACTTTGAAAATCCCCAGGCTCTGCCACCCTGGCTTTAAGAAGTTGGCTCAAGTCATTTAAACAAGCAATTTGATACAAATTTCAACTACTTGACTCCTTATGTGGCTAGGCTACATCCCCAAAAGGTGTAATCTACATTCTGGGGTTCCTTTGAAGCCTGTAGAAGCATTCCGAGTGAAAGATAACATATCAAGAAGTTACTAGGTTTGGAGCCCATCACCACCAATGAAAACAGAAAGGAAAAAAAAAATAGAGGAAACCTGTTTCTTGAAGTTAGCATCTCAGGGTTGAAATTACTTGGGGAATTTTTTTTTTTTGTGTGTGTGTGTGTGTGTTCAGAAAAAAAAGACAACTAAAGCTAGAACCCAGTGGGAAATGCCACAGTACGGTTGTATAGATTTTAAATCGTGTCCTCCAAATGAACCTGTAATTCATGTTTTACATCAGGCAGCGGTGACACTTTAAGTATATCTTTGGTGGAGTTTCATAGCTGTAGCAGACTATTACATATGCTGGCACTGTTGTCTGACTAGTAATGTATTATTACACAGTTATTTAGCATTTGTCTGTCTCTTATTAGTGGGGAGAGGTAGGAAAGGGGGCAAAATGATGTAATAATGATCTCTCAGAGACACCCTCCAAGCCCCTCACACAGGGTTAATGAATTCCCATGCCTTCCTTTCCCCCTCTCTCTCAGCTCCCATCCAAGTGGTGTCATTATTCCCCATTAGTTAGGCAATTAAGAGTCTTGCCTGGGGAAGATGAGGTGAGTCAGTGCACACGTGAGAATCCTCACTCACACTCCCAGCTCCGAGCCCCTAACTTCCTACCTTCCTCTGCCCCCAGCCCCCACACACAGCACTCTGGACCACACACCCTCTCCAAGTACAAAGAGGCCAAGTGAGGAATTTCATTCTCTGAATGGGTTCCCAGACCCGCCTACTTCCTGTCTGTTCACCCTGGCAAAGATTCCCTTGCCTATTCCAGCTGTGTGGCCTTGGCTTCACTGTCCACCTGTGTTGGTAGTGGGTGGAATTCCTGTGGTTGTGTGTGAGGGCGGGGGAGGGGGGTGGGGAGAAAAGAGAGAGAGAGAGAGAGAGGGAGGGAGGTGATGCCTTGAGTAAGGGAGGAATGAGTTTGGTTGCATGTGGTATGTCCCAAATACATTGGACAGTGATCAACCTCTTTAATAGGAAGAAGAGATCAAGGGTCTTTTTCTAGTTCACCTAAAAGAAAGGCTTAGAACTTTTTGGAAAAAAAAATGAGAGAAAGACGAGTAGGGGAAGCTGAAAGAACGCTCAGTTCTTTATTCGCTCTACCCTCCTATGAAGCATTGTGCTCTTTCACTGCGAATAGATTATTAACAACAATGAAAACAAAAGTCCTCTGGCCCCTCAGTAATGGAGAACTGACTTGATACAGTCAGTGCTCACTTCCACAGTGCTGACTGTAGCTGCACACGGATCCATTTATCCAGCAGCCGTTAAGTTCAGCGAGGCGCACAAGGTAGAAACACCACGATACTACGCAGGGTGTTTATGCTGCTACCACCAGCGGATGCAGTGATGAGGGAATGTGTGGGATGGGTCTTTAGTTGGAAGTTAAGAGGGAAAAGTCTAAAGGATTCGATGCCGGGGTTGAGCCTGCTGCTTTCTAGTTGCAGAAACCTGAGCATGCCACCCCATTGAATTCTCAGTGTCACTTATATGCCAAAGGGCGAACAAAATGGCAGTGGTAACTCACCAAGATCGCTATGGATGTGAGAAGGGACGGAGTATTGAATGTGCTGCCCCATGGCCTGCCAATCTACAAACTGGTGTGCACTTTGGTTCTTCCGGGGATGAAATGGTGGATAAGATAAATTGTAGTTCTGAAGGAGCCCGGATTTGAGCATTTAGAGTAACCTAGACTTCAGCTATGCTGGTCAACAATCCCAGGTCAGTGACCTTCAATGTGAACATTATGAAAACAGTCACTGTGTTATAGTGTTCTAGATTTTTGAAACAAAACAGAATCAAAATGACGGTTTCTCCTGTCACAAGAATAGGCTAGGAGTATATGTACCCTCGGCTGTTTCTTTAGTGTGCCTTCAACCCTAGCTATCACCCAACACAGCAATGATGTGGTCATTGTGTTTCTGATTCCTTATTCTGCTGTTTTGGTGACTCTCATTCTGACTGGGGCACCTTGCGATCATTGTGGAAAATGTCCCTCTAATATGGCAACTAATGCCCCCAAGGCACCGTCTGCATTCACCAGCTTTCATCACGGAAATTCTGGGATTTATTGCATGGGAAGGTTTTCCATTTGCTAAATTTCAAACAATAGCTGTCAACACATTTTACTGCTTTCCAAGGCTTTTTTCCAAGATACTCAAGTACATGAGAAGCCCTTCTCTACAGTGATGGGCAGCTCCTCTCTGTGGTGAAAGAAACAGAAGTGAGGAAGCCAGCCTTGTGGAAGAACCTTGATGTCCACTCTTAAGTTACACACATTTACTGGGTTAGCTTGATGTGCATACTATTGATGTCTCTCCTAGAACACGCATTGAATATACGATTACACAATAATGCAATTTAAACACAAATAACTGCACAGATAAGTGCTTATACAGTAGAAGACTACCGAGTATGCCCTTAGTGGGCAAAATGCAACTGTCATTGAAGCCTTGTGATGATTAGTCACATGGCACCTGCTGAGCTTAAGTTGAGAACCTGGACTACACAGCAAGACCCTGTCTCAAAAATAGACAGATCATCATCATCATCATCATCATCATTAACAATGAGAGCCAGAAGTTATTTTTAGGTTTTGAAAGACCTTTCACCATAGGAAAAAAGGAACCATTGTGTAAGGTCTTTATCAAGTTGAGTGTCCTAGAAAAACTAAGTGGATTTTTGGGAACGATGTTTCCGGTACATGTCCTCGTTAGTGTGTGGATGTGTGTCACTGTCTGTCCTGTGATGATAGTACAGTCTGTGCTGCTGTGGTTTAGCATGGGACACTTGTCACCAGTTGATTCTGACAGCCACACTAGCCATGCACTTTGCCCTAAGTGCTTTTGGGTTGACTTATGAAAAAGAAAGCAATCCTTTTCTGAGTTATGATATCAGTTCCAGCACACATCTACCGACTGAAGTCTTGGCACACCCATTCCCTCATTTGTTGACTTTGACAAAGTTGCCCAAACACATGTGGAGGCAAGCAGCAACCCACACTTATAAAGGAAGCCTTTTTTTTAAGGCTAGTTAAACTAAGGAAACAAATGGTTAATGATTGGCTATTGTTACTGTACTCTGCTTATATAAACAGTTGAGGGAGGCCTTCAGGCTGGGCCTATTCTTGGCCAGGGAGAGGGTCTGAAGATGTGGGAGGGCAGGGACCAATGAAGACAGCCTTGTCTCGCCTTGTAGTAGGTATCCATTTTTCTTGGTGATTAAAAAGGATGATAAAGTGCATGCGAGAAAAAATAAAAGTAGGGGCCTGCCTAACTGCTGATAAATCACTCATCCTGGTGTTGACATGCCCATGATTGGTCTTTAGGTATTTCATCCCCCTCAGACCCTGAGATGATAAATTAACTATGAACTCTCTGCCTTGTACAGACCCACCTCTTCCAAGCATGCTGAATCCTGACAGCAGCTTGAAGATGCTAGAAGTAGGGATAGTCTTGGCAGAGACATAGGAGTCTCTGGTTGATGCAAATTGGCACCAGGGCACTGTTGGTTTTGATTTTGAGCCTGTATGGGAGCCAGTAGAGTAGGGGTAAAGATTTCAAAGAACAACACCTTATGATTATGACTAAGAAAGGAGGGTGGAGTGAATTGGAAGACAACTGGGCTAGCTATGGGCCTCGATTCTACTTGATCGTGTGCTAGATGCATAACCACTGAAAAGCTATCTTCTGTATTTCAGAGTCTGTACCTTTATCTGTAGAATGAGTATAGTAAGTTTCCCACTCTTACATGGTCATTAAGAAAATTATATTAGTTGCTGTCATAAGGAGCCCTGGGCCAGCAAGATGGTTCACTCCCCAGCCATGATGACCCGAGTTTAAGCCTTCTGATCCAAATGGTTAAAGGAGAGAACTGATTCCTAAAAGATGTCCTCTAATCTATACACACACACACACACACACACACACACACACACACACACACTCACATACAATAAAAATAAGTAACCTAGCACAATTCTTGGCACTTAACAAGCTACTCATATCCATTATGATAAAAACATATGAAAGATCCCATATAATCAGTGATACCTGACAATATCAATAGATACCACACAGTAACTTAGGACTCCACGGAATATGACGAGCACGCCTGGGACACTGTGGCCTCAGTTTGCCTTGCTCGCTGAGCTGTCAGATCTTAGAGGGAGGTGCCCAGTGAATGTATAGAGGTACAACTCCTAAGTCCAGGCCCTGCTGACTTCCAAGGCAGTATGTAAAGCAGACTAAGTGGCATGACCCCTGGCTTTGATAGAGGCAGCCCCAAGAAGGCATCTCTGACTTGGGATGTGGGACAGTTAATTTCCATATTCAAAACAAATGCGGCTACTGACAGCAAAATGGTAACTCTGGCTGAGGTTACTATGAATAAAGCCCCCCCTCCCTTGTGTGTTGGTGTTGAGCGCAAATGCATGCCATAATGATTCCATTGTATTCCCACTCACTGTTGTAGAATATGTAGATCATCTTTGTCATGCTACAGATACAGGGAGGGAAGCTCAGAGCAGTTAAGTAATGTACCCACAGTCACAAAGCTTAGAACGCATCACAGATGACATCTGATCCCAGGCTTTCTTCCCTTCTCAGGAATGTACAGTGAACCATAAGGGCAGAGCACATTCACAAGGGAAGGGAGTAGATCCCAGCCCCTATGCTGTGTACCTAGCAATGCAGAAGGAGTCTAGCTGGACTCACTTTGTGTGCATACATGCTTAAATGGCAGAGTCAAGTCTGTGAGACATTGGAGAGAACTGCCTTCCCCCACCTTCTGCACCATCTCTCCTCCATGCTCGCATCAGGAGAAATAGGCCAGAACAACCAAGTTGCAGTGCATACTCCTTTTATGCCTTCCCAGAGGCCCTCTCAGTCTTCCCCCTCTGGACTGCATCCCTGGCCTAAGGGATGAACAGCAATTAAGTCTGCAGAGGCAGGACCAAGGGCAAGCTCCATCCTGGCTTGTCCTGCCCTGTTCTGACCCGAGGCACTCCGCCAACACCCTAGGGACAGATGGATGGAGCAGTTGTCCAAATCCAGCCTCCTCCTGTGTTTGCAAAGAGATTTCTTGATTAGTCTCTAAATATAGGGTAGTTTGGATACTGAGCTTGCCCCCTCTTCTCCTGCCTTAGCATCTACTGAATGATTTAGCCCTAAAGAATGGGCACACACTTTCTATTCCTGACTCATGTGTGTGGTCCTGCAGGCTTTCCAGGGCAAGCAGAACCATCTGCAGTACTTTACAGATCTGGCCACCAGGACAGAAAGCTGGGGCCACAGCCCTTCAGAGGAAGGAGATTGAAAAAAGGATCCCAGAACCAGCTCTGGTCAGTGGCTCCCTTCTTTCTTTTACTCCCTCCCTCTCTCCTTTTTTTCCTTCAGGGAGTCTCTGGAAAATACAAATCACTTTTTCTCTCTATGAATTTGCTCTTACCAGACATTATGTGACAATATTTTGTGACAAAGATTCCCTCTGGTTTCTAGACCATGATGTCTGATGTTTGCTTGTGGCAGAGCCCCATTGGAACCCATTAGAGTTAGATCCCAAAAGGGTACAACATTTGTACAACCGCACAGTACCTTTCCTTTAAGAGATTAAAAAAAAAAAGCCCCTCACCGAAGCGGGTTCTCTGTGATGCTTTGTGGTAGGGCCCTTGGTGCTGCTGATATTTTTCAGATGGAGACTGTTGAGTACAGACCGCTGGAGAATCAGCTGGATTTGAGGGTTTCAGAAGAAGCTCGTGTTTTGTCCCAGTGGACTGGCATGGGCATGCTGAGGGGAGAGGACTGTTGCTGCCCAGCCAAAACCAAGCTGGGTACAGGCAGGGACTTGTGGAAGACACAGAAACTTGTCTTGAGTGCCTAGTCAACAGCTGCCATGTGCTAAGCATGTAATATCGAGTACTTATGGTGCTGGGGTCAACCTGCCCAAATAGGTGAAGTTCTCACATAGACAGGTCTAAGGGGACGTTAGTCACAGCTGTATGCCCCATACTCAGTCTTTACTTGGTTCAACTCATCAGGAAAGTATTCCTTAAGATAAAGTCAGTTCCATTGGATACTGAGTCCACACACACAGACACAGACACACAGACACACACACACACACACACACACACACACACACACTATAAGTACCCAGGAAGAACCTTTCTAAAGATGCTATTTTATTGCCAGGTTTCATCTGAGCAGAGTCTATGTGAGCATTTCCATAAATCTACATTACCCTAGGTATTTGGGGCTCCTCTGGGAAAGAAAAGTCTATCAGTAGAAAGTAATGATTTTGGGCTTTTCAATTGCCCTAAGGATCTTGACAATACTATTAAGACCCATGAGCTCCCTGTCGAGAAGTTTAGGAGTGAAATTATTAATACACCCAAACGTCATGTTGATTGTTGCTGTAGCAGAAAATACTCTCTGTTATTTGAGCTGCATTATCACTCTCCTAAGCAGAGGATTGCAGTGAAAATTTAAACTCCTCTCATCCCAGCTCATCAAATAGCTTTTCAAGGTCTTATTGGAAAATAAGCTGGGAATGATTTGGATGTATCTCCACCTATGGAACATAATGTTTTCCAAAGACCAAACTATTGTGTGTGTGTGTGTGTGTGTGTGTGTGTGTGTAGACCCTCCCTCACAGTAGAATTATTTTCCATTAAGAGGCTTAGCTATTTGGTTGTTTTCCTTGGGGTATATTTCATCTTCCTCCCTCCCTCCTTCCTTCCCTTCCTTCCTTCCTTCGTTCCTTCCTTCTTCTTTCCTCCCTCCTACCACATTTCCCCCTGAATACAGGAAAATGACCAAAATAAAGATAAAACATAATTGCGATTCCAACTGGAGCTTCTGATGAACACGGGTGGGGACAGGCTCTGATCTATGCCATTCATGAACAGCAAGAGTGACGGAGGCACCCCGGATAAATGGCAAGGATGGGGATAAAGGATCCTGGAGCATTTCCACTTCAAAGCTCAGCAGAATTATTTACTATCTGGGTGACCTTTTCCCCAAATCTCTCCTGGTACATGCCTTATAGGGCAAGAGAACAAAAGTTTCTCCATGCTATATAAACAAAAGTCAGCTGAATGTCAGGCCATGGACTATGTCTCTTTCCTTGTCAAGGGACAGCTGATGTAATGGGATATATAGGACTAGTGCTAGACACATTTTCAAAATGTTTTTTCTACCTTCAGAACACACACACACACACACACACACACACACACACACACACACCCCGAGTCAAGGCAAGTATTTATACCACACAAACAAAACTGAGTGCTTCCTGAAGCATCAATCTATTGCCTGCGACCCTGTCGCTCAAGCACTATCAGGGAGCACCCTTTGGATTTTGCTCATGATTGCTTATTGGTTTCCTTCCAAGCTGTCTTAGAGTTGTTTTCATCTTCCAGTTAAAGTGGCTCAGAGCTCCCCTAGTGCTCGTGGCCTTTCTTCTTCTGTGGCAAGAACCTTGAGCAGCAGCACCCAGCAGCTGAGCAGGGGAAAGGTAAGAAAGCGTCCAGCATACTCACAACCTGAGAAGAAAACTGGACCAAGCGGGAGGCCTATGTGCTGTGAAACCCTTGGTTTTGTTGTCGGAAGATGAACCAAATCCCTTAAGATCAGAGGCCCCAGCTGCATTCCTCTAGAAAACTAGGTTTCTAGTCCCAGCTCAGGATGTCACTGCCAGGGTTCCTTCAGTCTTTTAGGTCTAAGACTTTACTTTCTACATGGAAACACTGACACTTTTTGAAGAAAATTCAAGGGCTACCATTCAAGATACTGGGGTATGCAATCACTTTGAAATAGATCACCAAGCAGCACAGGAACTCATGCCAAGTATCAACAAGTGGGACTATATGAAAAAAGTTTCTATTAAGCAGAGGAAACGACCAACAGAGCATACGAACAGCTCACAGGACGGGAAAAGAGCTTTACCAGCTACACTCTGGACGAGGGGCTAATATCCAAATTTTACAAAGACTGGCATATGTTGATATGAAGGAAACAAAACTGACAAACAGCAAATGGGTAAGTCAACTGAATAGACAGTTTTCTAAGAGAGAGAGGGAAATTATACATGGCCAACAACTATTTTAAAAAGAATCCCTAGCCATCATAGAAATGCAAATCGAAGCTACTTTGTGTTATCACCCTATCCCAGTCAGAATGGATGTCATTAACAAATCTGGTAACAAATGTTAGAGCAGTTGTTCTCAACCTGTGGGTCGTGACCTCTAGACCATCTGCATATCAGATGTTTGCATTATCACTCATAATTGTAGCAAAACTCAGTTATGAAGTAGCAACAAAACTAATTTTACGGTTGGGGAGTCACGACCACATGAGGAAGTATGTTAAAGGGTCACAGTGTTAGAAAGGTTGAGAACCACCGTATTAGAAGGATGTGGAGAGAAATGAGCCCTTATTCACTGTTGGTGGGGATGCAAATTAATAGAGCCATTGTGGAAAAGACACTCAACCGTACACTTGTTTTCACCTCCATGTTTATCGCTGCTTTAGTCACTGCATCAGTGAATTGGAAGAACCCTAATTGCCCATCAACAGATGAATGGAGAGCGAGAACTTTGGACTACTGTTCATCTCTAAAGAAGAATGAGGTTAAAAGTTTACAGGAAAGTCGATGGGCTTAGAAGGTGTAATATTGTGCAAGGTCATGCAATCTCAGAAAGAAATAAACTGCATGTTCTCTCTCATATGTGGAATATATGCCAACAACGTATGCGCCTATGTAAATAAATACACACTGAGTACAGTGCAACATGAAGACAAGAGAGCAAGAAAGCCAAACGTTAAGTGGACAAGGAAGGACTGAATGCAGGTGATGGACACGACTTATGAAAGAGGATAGAAAACTATTTTTCTCAAGTTCTGACATGGATTTTTTAAAAAAAATCTTGGCGGTGGATTAATAAATAAGGTACACTCAATACTAAAAATGTAAAGTCTAATGTGAAGCTTTGTAGCTTCCATTTTGAATGCCTATCCTAACTATGTAATAATTCATTGCGTTGTAGAGAATCATAAATTTATTTACAAGGTTTTTAAAACATGAAATGTATTTAAAAAAAAAAAAAAAACTCTCAAGCAGCGGCAGCGGCAGCGGCAGCAGCAACAGAATACTCCTGATCATCCTGGCTTTGTCTGGAGGTATTCAGGCCTCAGATATTTAACTTCTGTGTGCCTCTATTTCCTCATTCATCAAAGGATCCATCATCAAGGAGGTCTTACTCAGAAAAAGAGTTAATATACTCAGGGTGCGTGGAAAGTGCACTAACAGCAGAAGCACCCAGGGAACACCCATATTTATTTACTTTTCCCTAAAACATCTCATTCCTTCTTGACAGGCTAAGTAAGAGTTGGCGGTAGCACAGAACCTGTGACTCAAAGATTCCCATTTCAGTGGCTTAAGAAAAAAATGTTGGTTGCCAAATAACTCTAGCCCAAAGAACACCACTAAGAACAAGAGGTTCTTTCATGTTTAACTAATGAATTACAGCGAGTGGCTCTAGGTCTAACAGACTATTTAAAGGATCCATGTGCTTGTTTCCCTCCTTCCCCCCACATTTTCAGCTCACATGAACTAATACAAGGCCACCAGAAAGCAAGCAGTCTCGCAGCAGCCCTGTTTCAATGAGCAGCCGTAGTGTTGCTATGAGAACCACAATGAGGAAGGTGTAGGTTTCCTTCACTGTTGCCGGCCCCAATTCAGCTTCAGTCCCCCTTTGGTGAGACAAGGCCATGGTAAAACCCAGACATGTAATGCTCTTTGGCTCGTTTCAGAGCCATGCAGGTTGCTCTATCATTGCACTCCACTGCTGAGCGACTCACTGATGGTCTGAGCTGTTCATCACATTTAGATGGTCTAAGTCATGAATTAGCAATTTGTTTCTCAGGGGTTTGTGCGTTACTGAAACAGCCTAGTATTTATCACCTCAAATGGGATCATTCTTAACTCCATAATGTGGAGAGGGAGTCATCCTTCACGTGAAGTAATCAGATTTGGTGGAGAAAAATAATTGCCATTTCTAACACAGCCTATCGGACACTTCTAACAGTGAGGTCCGGGAAGGGGATTCCTGATCGGGTGATATTTGATTGAGACCTGGAGGATAAAAGGAGGGAGTCATTTCATCATGTGGAGGAACAATGTGTAGGCAGAGGAAACAGAAAGAATAAAGTCATTTAAAACCTAACAATGCACATGGATTGCACAGAATACTAGCCAGGGTTATCTCTTCCTCGTAGTTTCAAGCCTGCTCTGGAAGAAAATACTGAAGCAAATAAGAAAGGCCCCAGATCCTCATGGCCTCTGCCTCAGGCCCTTTGCACTGGCAGAAGCCTCAGCCTTGGGCATCCAGATAATTGAGTAGCTCTTTTGTAGTCTGCATGTTTGAGCTCAGATGTCACCTTGGAAGATAGCCTCAGGGGCCCTCTTGTCCCCCTAACTTTGTTTCCTCTGTCTCTGATGCACATTAGCATCCATTAAAAGTATCTTTCTGCACTAGAAAGTAAACACCATGAAAGCAAAGCTACTGTTTTATTCTGTCTGGAATCCGTGGTCCTGGACTCTCCTGTAGGCATAATAAATGATTGCTGGACCAATCAGTTAGACGCTATACACTGCCAAGGATGGTAAGAGCGAAAGAATCAAAGAGCCATCTAAATTCCAACAGGAAAGATAATGTTTCTGAGAGGCTACTCCCTGGCGTTATTTGCCCCAAACCTCAAATCTTGAACTCTCTCAAAGTTCAAGAAACAAATCTATGTGGGTATCTGCCAAAACACAACTCTATCTCACGCAAACGGTAGCAATTTTTTCCTTTCCCGCAACAACCTAAACACGACAACAAATGCCTTATGAGCAGAAATCCCCACGGAGGGAAAGGAGGGCAGAGGCCTCCCACACACCCAAGTGGGAATGACACATTTCACTTCCACACTGACTAACAGGATCTCTTGTGGCCCTTTCTGCCAGCAAAAAGTGTTAGCTTTCCATCACAAACCCACTGCATTAAAACGGCTTTGCTGAAGCCTGGCTTCTGATACACTGCAGCAGGTGGATCTGGGTTCATCTGTATAGCTGGTGATTCACAAAGCAGCAGAACCTGCTAAGAAGAAAGGCGAGTGTAGCTAAAAGTTTTCATGTCAAAAGCAGCCTGAGTGGAACTTGACCTCTTTCAGGAAGCCTGCTCAGGTTGTAACAGAGGACCTTCCCACAAAAGTGCCATCCCTGTGGACCACACTGACGCATGGAAGGAATCTTGTGGCTGCCCTGTTCCGTGTCTAACACTAGCTCACACTGGCAGGCTCTATTGAATCATCTCCGTTATTCCCATTTAGCCTGTTAACTCTTTACATGGCATATTGGGATTTTTATTCCTTGGAGTTCTCTAAAGAGCCTAGCCTAGTAGTCACTTGATAAAATCCTTTTTATCCAATGACACAAATCCAAAGAAGGGACAGCTCTCGCCGCAAGATTCCCTTTGCCTTCTTACCTACTAAATTCCCTGCACACCTAAGGTCTCAGCAAGCCGTTTTCAAAAACCTAGCTGCTCATCCATCCCTCATTCACATCCCCATTTGTCCACACGTTCGTGCGGCAATCAGTTATTAAGCACCTACCCTGGCTTCAAGGGCTTTTTGGGACACACAGTCCAGATGTGTAGGAAGGCAGGGAAAAAGACATGCCTGGTGACCTGTGTAAGCCACATGCCACACTTGCTTTTATATCCCCTTGTGGGCATTAACTACCTAAATACCTCACTTTTCCATGAACATCTTTATTCACCCCTTCAGTTCACTTATGAAATGAAAATGCACACTACTCTGAAAATGTTGATATAAACACACACACACACACACACACACACACACACACACACGCAAAACACATCACTAAAGTATACAGCCACCCTCAGCCTCCAGCAATCTGATCTTATCTTCCAAGCAAAGTCTCTTTCCTGCAGACTCTACATACATATGAGCTTAAGGTACAAGCCTTTTTTTTCCCTTCCAGCATACCATTTAAAGGATGCTCCACAGCACACAGAGGAATTCACAAGAATGTTAATTATTACCTGTGGAGAGAAACTATAACATTTTGATTCATTTGTGTTTTCAGCTGAATGTGGTATTTATCAACGTCTTTTATGTTTAATTCTAGATAATAGAGCATGGCGAACTGGAGTCCTCAATTACGCGCATGAAATACATGCACGATATTGTTTTCTCTATGACGTTCATACTTTCGAGCAATCCCTGCTCTGGATGCTGAGTGTCTGGGGTGGGGTCTCTGCCAGAGACTTGTAGGAGCCACATGACCTTCTAAGTACCTTCGTGAACATGAAAAGGAGTAAGGCCCCTGCAGTCCTGGAGCAGGGTGGCAGCCAGGGATGAAGAGGGCTTACCGGACACCCTCGTAGCACCTGCTCTCTCTTCTGTACATCCGCAACTCTGAGCATCATCATACTGACTCCACAGACACCGAGTGCTTTTATCACTAAAATGCATGTGTCATGACACCAAGAAGAACAAAAATAGACCGGAAAAAAGCAGGCAGACCTATCATGCTTCTTTTTTAGGAGAAGGTGAACAGAGGGGATTAAAAAAAAAATGACTTACAGAATTAACCAGAAGTGGCAGAGCATCGTTACTAGAAATACATTTGACTTTGGACAGACACAAAATCTGCTTAGAACACCATGATGAGGATATGAAAACAGCAAGGCACCCTAAAGATAGCTTCCTGGAACGCTACACCTACCGCACTAACTCATAATCACAGATCTGGGTGCTTGCCCCGAAGAAACCAAAACCACCACTCACCTAGAAAACCACACGTGGAAACTTACAGCAGTCCTGTTCAAAATCACCGGAAACTGAAACAATCAGAGGTCTCACAACACGTGAGTGGGTAAGCTAAGGGTCATAATCTCCACACGGTGGCATACTATACAGTGAGCAAAAGGATCAAAATAAAATTAGTAGGCTTTAAAACTGTCCAGGGGGTTGATTTTTAAATGTCCATGTCAGAAAATGGTGAGTATAGAAGGTGATGGTTTGTGCCTATCTAGAACATATGTCAAAACTTGGTGGGTGCCACATATAACAATAATAGTAACAATAATAATAATGATAATAAATAATAATAATACGATCTGTCAGTTTAAAAACTATAAAAATAAAAAGTAACTATTTCAAAGGCATGAAACTATTGATACATCTACTTGCTTGGGCGCGTCCCACAGCACCATGACAGGTGAGAGAAGTCAGTCTCTAAAGGCTGTGCATTGTATAATTCCATTCTATGACAGTCTCCAAGAGACACACTATAGTAACAGATCAGTGCCTGTGCGGGGCTGGGACTGGCTGGTGGCACATGACTAAAGGAGGGGAACAGAGAGAAGTTTTTTATGTCAGAAAAGCTGTCCTGCGCTCCTCTGGAATTAAAAGCCCATAATTTTATCTGGTAAAGTCAGTTTCACTGTATGCGAATCTAATTTATCTTTATTTTTGAAAGCACTGGGTGTTGAACCCAGGGCCTCGATGCAGGCTAGGTGAGTGTTCTACCACTGAGCCCCTCGTTTCAGACAGGAGAGTTGTGTCAAACCGACAAGTTTTGGCCACTTCCTGAAAAACAAGAGAGTAAAATCACTCTAGAACCCAAAAAGTCTGGCCAACAAATTGTCACCTCATTAAAAAAAAAAAAGGAAGAACACCAAAGAAAAGAAAACGGGATTCAACGTCTGCGTAGAAGTCTTCCTGGCATATTGCTAATCATTTTTCGTTTTTGAATTCATTTGAATATTGTTTGCCAAAGCGTTGCTTCCACCGCAAGCTGTTAGAGAGCTGCACTGTGCGTGAAGGTGGAACGGCCATGCCACTCCGTCCTGTGGGCTCCTCTGCTGACACTCGGCGCCACCCATAACCTTGCCGAAACATCACTCCATTATGCATCACGAGGAGATTATTAGTCGACAGGAAACAAATTACAAAGCCTCACAAGCTGCTCTTCTTCCTAAGTGCGCACAAGGCAGCTTTTCAAGGGACGGAAATTGGTGCCCAGGAAGAGAAACTTCTGTTTGTCTTAGGAGATTTCCAACAGAGAGGAGGTGGATTCTGGGAAGGGTGGGAGAAGTACAAAATGATAAAGGAGGAGGAAAGTTCTAGAATTATTTAGAAAGAGACTAAAGGGTGCTCAGAGCTTAGTGACATAGCAGGAAAGAGATGGGCCGAGATGTGCAGGAAGTGATCCTGTCCTGTTGAATGCCATAGCTCAGCACTGCCTGCCGTGTACTGCCTGCGGTGGCTTCAGGAATGTAGAGGATTCACGTCTACGTTTTAAAATGACCAGGGTGTTTCTGGGCTGTATGCTTTGAATGCCAGTAACTAGCAAATGATTTCTGATCTTTGAAGTCTTAGACATCACAGGAACATTTTCTTGACTGCCATCTCCCCACCCCCACCCCACCCCAGGGTGAGGGGGCAGAATAGGCTTTGCTCCTGTACCATCTCCTGGAACTGTATCTGGGTGCTATTGTCCCACCCATCATTCATGCTACTTATACAGTCCACGCCATTTTGCATGGGGGGGGGTTGTGCTCTAGTCCAGGGTCTGTTACAAAACTGATGGCCAATAACTGCCAGTTGGATCATGGTTTCCAATGGCAACAGCTTAACCTGGGGAAACAGGTGTGGCATAATTAGCATAGCTGTCTGCGAGGCGGCTGCACCTGTGACCCACATCAGTCCAGTCTATCAGAGCCCAGGGGGCCTCATAAATGATGGGGCTGGAAACGCAGAGAAAGGAGAAGGGTAGACAGAAAAATAACATCACCTGCCTCACCACAGGGGCCTTGGCTCCTGAGAGCCTGTCCCAGAAAAGGGAGCAGGGAAAACTATGAGAATCCTAGTAAGATTACAGTAGGTAGGGCATGCTGCTGAATGGACTCTTGCCAGGTTTGAGGCTCTCCCAGCTTATATGTGACTTTTTCCCTCTTCCATTTCTTGGGGAACACTATTTCCCCGGCTAAGTCCTTGTCCCTTGGGTGTTTTGGGGTGTTCTGACCTTTCCCACGAACACAACTAAAATGCCACCCACTTTTCTCTTCCCCCCATCCCTTTTCTTTGCTTCAGATCTCATAGTCAAAAGTAAATAAATAAATAAAAAAGCCACCATTCTGCCTACCTGGGCAGCTTCCCGCACACTGGCCTCCCGTCTGGGAATTACACTAAACCTCCTCCGTGTAAACCTCGGTTGCAGGAGTTGAAGCTGGCTGTCTGAGATGCCGCCCGCACAAACACCAGGCCCTGGAAAGTTTCAGGTTCCCACTCAGTAGAGATGTCTGCTGCACCAAGAAAGCCTTGCAGGGGGACAGGAAGGCTGGAGCAACACGGCAAGCCGAGAGGCAGACAGGCAGGTGCTGTGTTTGCCTTCCCTCCCAGGAATCACACTGCCAGTCTGGTTAATACCCAGAGGCTCTGGGCATGTCTCATAGCTCCAGCCAAACTCCCTCGTCCCAGTTTCTTCCTCTGAAGCAGCCCTTTCTCTGTGTTACATCAGTGACTGGACTTGTCAGCAGCACTTGTTTTCCGGGGTGGGGGTGGGGGAACCTCTTTCCAGGTCCTTGCTTTTAAAGGTGGCAACAAATGCCGTGTCTCTGCGCTCCCAGTAGGTTGCATTTTGGTCATAAAACTGAGGTATGGTGCGAAGCTAAAGAGTTTTAAAGAAAATTTCAGGAGAGGAAAATGGAACTCTTTCTCCTTCCAGGGGTGAGGTGGGGGTGGTGGTTCTGAGTTAAGACTCAGAACTAGTCCATATAGATTCCATAGTTTAGGAACAAAGCAATTCATGTTATTTGGGTGTTGGGAATTTAAAACATTTAGACGTAGGTAGTAGGATCTGATTTAATATGATGTGAGCAGACTTGATTCTTCCCCAAATCAGCTTTTCTCAGCCTAAGCAAACCAAATAATCCAGGGGTAAGAAATGCATGCTCTGGGGGAAGCCGATAGTTCCGGTTTCATCTGACTTCTAGAACTGGTTTCCTAATTCCAGGTCAACTGCAACTTCCTACCAGGTGTAATCTCAGACGCTTCAGCCGACCTCACACCTTCCCCAAGTCTCCTTTAGCATTTTGCAAGTATCATATTTATTTCTACACATACTCATTACAAACACAAGCGATTGTGATAAATACTAGTGAACTTCTTCTAAGCACTTACTCTCTGCCAAATCCTGTGAACAAATTTCCATGGATACTCATGCTTCATCAGTCCAAAGATCCCACAGGAGGTGTGGGGGGGTCCCCGTCATGCAGATGGAAGACCCTGCGGTTTTGAGAGGTTAAAAATGGGCTGCAAGTCCAGGCGAGGTGGCCCTGTGGCTCTTGTCCCAGGTCATATGCCAGCGCGTCTTTACCAGATACCCTTTGTAACTGACACGGCCTAAACCAGTGAACTCTCCATATCATCAAAACTGACTGGCAGCAAGTGTTTGATATTTCTGTTTAACCACAGCACGTAGATATATTAATTCAAAATTGGAAGCTGAATTTGGCTGCAGTTTTAGAGAGTAGGCATAATGAGCATAATTCACATTTAATTGATGACTGACAACTGATTAAGAGCAAAGTGTAGCTCTGAGCCTCCCTTTGATGCACTCTGTGCCCTTCCTTGAGGTCAGGCTGCTAGTCTTGGGGCTGCTTCTAGACCTAATTTCCTGTGCTGTCACACACCCCTCTCCTTTTTTGCCATCGTCTCTGAAGTTCTTATTAAAAGGAGTATTAAATTTGTTTAACACGGCATGGAACAAGGACCAAACAGGACCCCAGATGGAGACCGAAGCAAGCACAGAGGTAAAGCTTTCTAAACTTGATTTGGAGAACTTAAGAGAGAATTTTAAAAATGAATTTCTCCACCTGTGGTTACAACCTAGGACATCAAAATCTCCCAAGGCTTGCCGAGAACACTTACTGTGCATTCTTACTGACTTCTGCACACAGGCTTGGCTTCCCCAGTGGGACAGAACGGTACAAAGTGGACACCATTTAATGTGTGGAGAATGGACACTGACCGGCTCTGTGGCCAAGGCTACCAAACATACCGTCTTTCTAAACGTGTTTTCTGGATGATACACTGGCTGCCCTGGGTCATGGCAAAACATGCAACATTTGGCTCGGCTTTGGGGCTGGCAAACTATGGTATGGGAACCATATTCTGTCCCTGGGGTGAGAGTATTTCACACAGTTTTGAAGGGTTATAAAAAGGAATGCATGCTAGAGACCACAGGTGGCTCACAAAACACAAGAAAATCTCTACTATCTGGAACATTACAGAAAACTATTTTCTCACCCTTGAGCCAGTGAATCCTGAAAGGCTTTCTGGAGACAGAGGTACTTGGATGACTATAAACTGGGCATCTGCTGAATCTATGTGCCTGTGTTTATTCCAAGTACAGTGGAGTCATATTAGTTTGAACGAATGAATGATGAAATAAACAGACATAACTGGTAAGTTCAATAAATGCTCACTACAGACTACAGACCTGGCTCATTTCACCGGACCGATACCTGAACTCAACATATGCTTTCTCTAAGTCAGACACACCCACTTCAGCTCATTAGAGAAACAACAAAGTGGGAGGATTCAGTAACACAAGGAAACAAACAGATTTCCTTCCAGGGGTCATAATGGCCTCACGTTCCATCCACTTGCAATCAATCTGCAGAGGATTGGGATATTCAAATATAGAAATGTGGCGAGACGCACAGTGCTCTGCATGCAACAAATTAAACCTCCCAGAGGTAAAGGCAGTCTCCATCCCCACCCCCAACCCAGGTAGGCCTGGCCTTAAAACCACTCACCTCGGTAGCTCAATATGTTACAGCTAAAATCGGCAAACATATCTTTTTCTTCTCAGGTGTTTTATATCTTGCCGACTATTTGTGCTCTATTGAAACAGAAATGTCACACTGCTATCTTTAGAACGCTCAGAGTTTGGGCTAAGAACGCTGGGAGGAGCTGATGCCCTGCACGTAAAACTGATGGGGTGCAGATTTCATCTCTGCGGAAGCAAGAGTAACCCCAGTTCCAAGACAGCCATTAATCTACGATAGGGAAGGAGGCAAGAGGGCTCAGCATCTCCTGCACAGTCTCCATCCAAAGCAAGCTTAAATAATCTGGCTCTTCTGAAGCAATTAGCCGTCTATATTATTTCCTAACACTTGTGAGTGGGATCATTTTGAAAACCCGGGCTCTTGACACGTTTCCCTATAAAATCAATTACTTTTAAAGGCAGGAGGCTCATGTTCTGCACCAGGAACATGTGAGGCACCACCTGCCTGCTCTAAGAGTTACTTCTCGTTATTATTATTATTTTTTTAATGGGCTTATGGGATTGGGGACTTTCCCTTCTGGTAACATCCATACACTTTGGCAATATGGAATTTCACACATACCCCTGATACTTCTCTGGCCATTATGTAGCCCAATTTGCAGGCATTCTGAGTCCTCACCAAGAGGAACCTTTCGCCTTCCTTTAGGGATTAGGCTTTCCAGACCCGATATCATCTTAATTATTAGAAGTGCATTCTCACCCAAGTTCAAACTCTGACATCATAATAAAGTACAGTAGCTCTGTTCCAGATGAAAAAGAGCTGATTCAGAGAGATACTGTATATATCTGTTTGCATAGCAGGAATCAGGCCTCGATTTATTTTCCTAGAGATGTTCCATGGATAACAATTTCATTTTCATCAAAGGCAAGCAATTTAAAAGTTCCTCTTGCTGTTGACAAGCTCCATAGAGGAGGCTCTCGGATGACTACAAATGGCGATGCTTTTCAAGGGGACAAAGGTGCTATTTTACTCCCATAGCATATACCATAAAGCTGCAGTTAGAATGGCATCACACTTGTTTGGAATCTATTGGTTTTTGAAAAATTAAAGGAAGGCAAACATGTCTGCTAGCTAAAGTTGATACTGACCCTTACAAGCAGTGCAATAGTACAGTATGCATACATTTCTCTAGTGTTTAAAATTGGGTATATTCTCCCAGAACAAAGCCAATACCTAGTTTTTAGTCATTAAATATGTCATCCAAGAATTTCTAGTTTGATTTAACTAATAGCACCTGAAAAAGGAGTTATGTTTTTCTTTTCTCAATATCTTGTCTAGCAACTATCTCTTTCCTTTCATTCACTGTCTAATTTTTCTTTTTAAAAAGAAAAGCAAACCTCAGAAGGGGTTTGGAAGAAGGCTACGTGATTCGAATGCTTGCCCCACTACCAAGAGGAGTTCAGATTCCCAGAACCTATGGAGATGGTGGGTGGGTGTGACACCTCACCTGCAAGCACAGCCTCAAAAGGTGGAGACAGAGCAAGCCCAGATTAGAGAGACTAGCTGGGTATCTGAGTTCTGGTTTTCATTGGGAGACCATATCCCAAATAACAAGGCAGAAGAGAGATTCTGTACTCTAAACCTGGGCTCCAAACATATGTGCACACATGGTATATCCACATATACATGTGAGCGCACACACATGTGAACATACATCCTACCACACATACATTTGAAAAGAAGAAAAAGAAAAAAAGACCCAGTTAATTCAAATAAAATGATAAGTTAACTGCGAACAGACAGTAAAAATTCCAATTTCCCGAGCGATCCCAGAGTCTCTGCCAAAATCCCCAAAGTCCCTTTTCGCTGATGCTTCTTCATTCTTTACACCATGTCTCTAATTTACTTGTTCCTGAGATGAATGGGAACTTTTGCGTCTAAGTATCCATAAGCACCTCTCCCATAAAAGTTAACTGCGAAGAAATCTGTGTTTGTGGGGATGTGTCTCACTCATGCCAACCCTGCCATTTCAGTTACCTCTGAAAAGCCCCCTCTAGCTGAGATGAGCCAGATCCAATTGATCTTTGTACGTCTCTGGTCTTCTCTGGAAGAAAGTAAAAATTGCTATTTCCCTAGAGCACAGTAAAGAGATCTGAGCATGCCTCTTCTTTAAGCAATAACCATTAATATGTGTTCTGCTTGTACCAGACATCTGTAATGCTTTGGGCTGTATTTTCTGGCGAGATAACAGTGTCGTCTTGAGAATTGGTGCATGAAGAGGACAGAAGGCAGAGAGACAGAGCTGAACTGCTCACTTGTGCTCCTATCTGAGGGACAACACTCTTATCTTGCATGAAAATGTAGCCCTGGGCCATAAAGAAAGGTTTCATAAATCTTCCCTTACCAATTTTGTCATTCCTTTCTTGCTTGTGGCCTATGGCTGACCTTGATTAGAACCCATTCTCCCATGCAAGGATTCAGAGGGATCTGAAATGAGATCGCTGGAGAACATCCCTTAAAACCCCTTCCGGCTCAGGCAGCAGCTTCCTTGACACGCCATCCTAGGGGCAATCTTGTTTGAAGACTAGCCAGAAGTTACACTTGATAGATTCTGTAGACATTTATTGAGCATCTATTTTGTGCCTTGGCCTGAGCTCATTGCTGACTAAGACTAAGGTACAACCCCTCTGTTATGGGTGAGTTTTTAGTCTAAGAGGACAGACAGATAATTTTAATAGAATTTGAGAAGTGCGAAGGAAGGGGAGTAGGCATGGTGTTCTGGAAGTAGCTTCCTAAGACGATAACATTTTGAAAACTCCTATGATTTTGCATGGATTCAAAATTTTCAACACTCCAGTAATTTCATTGGCAGCCAAGGAAGGCTCTAACACCTTCTAAGAGGCATTTTCAAATGCTTGAAAAACTCTGAGAACTATCTTGCCCTTCTTCACAATCTCTTCCAACAAATATTTTGGTGTCTCGTGTGCCAGGAAATGATACAGGCGGATTACCCCATCTTCAGCAATCACCCTGCGATTCAGTGTGCTGCTCTTCCCATTGGATATGATACAGAGAACAGGAAAGCTCCAGCTATCTACCTAAGCATCTTTCCCACAGATGTGTTGTGGTACCCAGGATCACATTAGGAATGGCCTTTGGGAACTGGAGGAAACAAATACTTTTGAATTTGTTGAAACTTCATGTTATCCAGTTAATTTAATTACCACTCAATGTTCTTTCAAGCTCAGAATCTGGGAGGTACTAGGAAGAAGGACTGATGGGCTTTGATGTTGTAGTGAGGATGACATGGGGGATACCGGTGTTTGCAGGCTCCTAGAGAGGGTGAGGAAATGCTACTGGGATCAGTATCTTCTCAGACGTGTCCAGAGTCTCTTCCTTTGCCTTCTATCTGCAGGGTAAGAGGAAGACTTAATATGGATTTCTTTTTCTGCTAAGTGGAAAAAGCCACATGCATCCACCTTCTGGACATCACTGGGCAGACTGGGATAATGCTAGTGTTATACTTTTCCCTCAAACAATAAACATTTGGCCATTCTAAGCTACACCTTTACCATCACTGGCATTTATAATTCAGAATGTCAGCTTCACTGTAGCAGGTGTTTGACTAAGACAGAATCGACCAGGTGAGATGTATTTCAGAGTGGTGTGGGTACGAGCTCAGGAGGTAGGCCAGCAGTGGTGATCAGAACTGTATCCTGCAGACCCAGGCAAGCCAAGGCAGGTACTTTGCTTCTGACTTGACTGACACTAACTTCAGTATGGCTAGCAGATTCATCTGCTCTTATTTCTGACCAAACCAGGGCAGGCTTCCTAGGAATTTAAATAAAGAAATAAAAAACACCCTCAGACAGGTCTCGATATTGCTTGCTTTCTATGAACACAATCTATGTGCGTGCCGTTCTCCCTCCTCAAGTGCAGTACACACACCAAGGAAGCCATTTTTAAGCCATATGGGTTGGCATAAAAATAAGGATTGATTTATGCACTTAGGGCCACCAAGGGAGTGACATAAACCCAGTTGGTGCCTTTGCATCCAGGAGACTACATTAGTATCACTGCCTTACCTGGGAGGTGTGCAAAATCACATGTGGCAACCTTCCCCCACTCGGCAGCGAAGCTGCTGGAAGGTGCTCTTCCCTATAACAAGTCCAGGGAATAACATAGCATTCGAGAAAGGGGTTGCTTGTATTGTATATCAGCTATGAATTATAAATAACAGGAAAGTGGGAAGGGGCAGAGAGATTTTTGGTCTTAGACTTGGGGGATTCACCCCTACTGCGGGGGTGGATGCTTAATCATGAGCCTACAAGACGTCTGTGGGGAAATTTTAAACAATCAAGGCAAACTTAAAAACATGTAAAAATCCTCTCTTTGTCTCTCTCCTACAATGCATGCCATGCTTTTGTGTATATGTATATGCATACACACACACACACACACACACACACACACACACATACACACAATGGGAAACAGATGAAGATAAAATTCAAATAGGGTGCTAATAGCAACACTGGTACTGTTTCATCTTAATTAAAATTTATGAGCTAATTATTGCCATGGTGGTTTTGAGACAGGGTCTTGGATAGCTCGGATGGGTCATGAGCTGGTCGAGGCCAAGGATAACCGCAGACTCCTGTGCCTCCAGCTCCCATCCCTGGAGCAGCTATAACTACAGGCCTATGTGTTACCACTGCAGTTTAGGTGGTACTGGAGAATCAAACCCAAAGCCTTCAGTGTATGGAATGATCACTCTCTCCATTGAGCAATAGCCCCAGTTAGAATTTAAGAGGTAATTGCAGTTTCACATATAATTGTGAGAAACAACGCACAAAACTGCCAAATACCCTTTGCTCAGGTCCCTCAAAGACCATGCCTTCTATATAACAGCTATACAGTACCACATCTGAGACACTAACATCGACACGTGTGAGGTGTCAGACAGAGGACATTTCCATCATCAAGAAAGACCTTTGTGTTGTTTTTATAACCGTCTCCACATCACTCCTTACTTTTTACAGTTTCAGGAGAAATGCACACATGAGAATCATATGTGAGTAATTTGAAAAGTTTGGGTAATTATCACCACTCACATTATTGTCTCCTTATTATTATCATCAGCTCTTTCAAGACACAAGACACTTCCACCCTGCCAGGAAGTTCTCTTGTTCCTCATTCCAAGTCCTATCCACCTCCATACTTACAGGTTTATAAATCAGTCACATAGTTTAAACTAGTACAAATGGAATGATGGTCAAGAACTGCTTCATGTCTGCCTTCTTTAGCGTTTTGGGGAGGCTGGTTCTCATTGTTGAGGAAGGTCTTAGCAGCTCATCCCTACCTATGCCTGACTAGTATGAGAATCTTTCATCTATTCATTTGTGGACAGGCTTGTGGTTATTCTCCAGGTTGAGGTATTGAGAGTCCAAGCTTCCTTTAGTATCCAAGCATAAATCTACATTTGGACACATATTTTTACTTCTTTTGGGTCATTACTTGGGGTTGGGTTGCTGTGGGTATGTTTAATTGTATAAAGAGCTGCCAAACGGGGCTGGGGCTGGGGATGTTCAGTATCTTCTTATAGTGTTAAGGGTACCTTGTTGCTCTGTGAGGCACTCCACATCAGTGTAGCACCCAAATGTTCAGTCTTTCAAACTTTAGTTATTCCGGCGGGTAAAAAAATAATATCTAATCTTTTTACTCTTCTCTACCTAAGAGAGCACTGTAAGAAAGGTGTTTGGAGACACAGTTTGAAACCCAATGTGGATCAGACTTGGAGTGAGACCTTAGTTAAAGCCCCAGGTTTTGGATCTAGTGGCAACATTAGACAAGACATAGTCTCAATATCTCCAGGTGCTACCGATGCAGGTGGTCCCCTGACTTTGATGAACAGGGTTGGGGAATGAACTGCTTGTGTCACCAATGCTTCCATTCCCATGGAGTCCTTTTAGTTCTGGTGATTGTTTTCCTTATTCTTTTGTCACCTTGAATTGAAAGAAGTGATAACCTATGTTACAAACTCCAAATATGCGACCTTCTTTAAGCTGTTGCCAGGAGAAAGGAAACTTGGCTGACAGGTCAGACCCAGCCAGTTGGACATACTTGCCGACTCTGCATGCTCCTGTCAAGAAAAACAACGTTTGGCCCATCAATGGGCATCCTATCGACTTGTCTGTGTGGTTCCTGGCAAGCGCCCATGGACAGAAATGGATCAGAGCTGGTTCCTATGACACTGACACAGGAAGCAGCAAGAGCGCCTCGCTTGTTATCTATGTTCAGGTAAACCTAAGACCAATAGCCAGGGATGGCACCTGATCTGCACACCCTGTAAGGAATGTGTTTGAAGACAAATGTGCAACTACTGTTTTGATGTGGAGAGATGATGCAGCCAGGTTTTTGAGCAAAGATGGAGCATCCTTTCCTCCATATGGTACATGTAGGAGATAAGATAATAGAAACGAGGAGACCTGGGACTTGGACACTCACAATGGACCACACATTAAGGCAAGGATGTGCTCACACCGTAACCACAATCGGAATGCATGAAGATTTACTTTCAGGTATATTTTTTCTGGTATATCTGCTTTGCAGTCACACTGTGTCTCTTTGTATAAATACATAGACACCTTTAGAAAGTTCGATAGTAAAAAGAGAGAGATAAAGAGTGAGTTGTTAGGGAGGAAGCCCAGGAGGATGAAAAATACTGGTTTCCTGACCAAGGTACCTCTAAGTTAACTCTGCTCTGGCAGGGAACAATGTGCAGGATATTATACACATCCAGGGTTTTAATTCCTCATCAGTAATATAGAAGTTAGATCATTTATTTCACAGGGATTCTTTGAGACAAAAATGAGCTATGAGTGGTACCACATATGCCCAAATATGATCAGAATCTGTCAACATGCTCCTAGAGACATAGCTCTAGAATGAAGTCACCCAACCTGATTCTGAGACTATATAGGTTATCATAAGAGGATTTATAGGGAGCAGTGCATCAGAAAGGTCATATATCTAACAACAGATGTTAAAGGTTTGTGATCTGCTAGCAACTCTACTATTTCTTGTCCTTTATTTTTACTTTTTCCACCCAGAGATAAGGCAGGAATAGAAATCCTGGTCTAGGAAGGGGTATAGGCAAGGAAAAATTAAAAAAATGTTGAATTATTTCCAAGTGACAGGAGAGAGAGAGTTTTTGCTCAGGAAAAACTTAGAGGGTGGCCAAGCTGGATGAGTAGTCAAAAGATGGAAAGGAGTACACCAGGACAGAAGATTGTCCTGACAGTGCACAAAGCGTGGCTGATAAGGAGTTTTAGAAGGCTGGTGGTTGTTAGCAGACACTGAGGAAGGGAAAAGAGATGAGAGCAGGAGATGTGAGGGCTGTCACTTTGTTGAGGGCAGGATGCATGTTTTATTTGGCCTTGTGTTTTAGTATCTAGAAGAATCAGGCAGGTGTGAACATGGCTGATGGGTTTGAGGAGACTATCTTCTTTAGGGAGATAGAAGGTAATGGCGTCATGACTAGATTGGAGGATGGAGAGACTAGAACTATACTAGCCAGATTGGAGGATGTTTTTCTGGATGCAGCAGCAGACAAATTATGAAATGGGACAAAAAAGTGGGCTTGAAGAGCCAGGTCCACAGACCAGAGACGTTAAAGATGGGTTGTAACAGAAACCAGAGGTCAATGGACATGGCATGGATCATGATGAAAAAGGAGGATTGAAGGGTGACTGCAGGTTTTATGTTGGGGATCTCAAAGAAGGGCATGCAGTAGAAGACTCTAAAAGACCATTTTTCTGGCCATCCTTTCCATCTTCCATGGGAATGTTCCTTCTTCGTGACTTACCACCTTTTCAGTACTGCAAGACTGAAATATGGAATATGGAAGAGCCTTCCCACAGGATGTAAGGGACTTTATCGACATGAAGATAAGAAACAGATGTGAGTGTTCAACTTGGTTATGCTACCTACATGCTTTCATATACAAGGAAAGTTTTTCTTTTAAAGTCCCCAGTCTTTATTTCTTCATTTTAAAAGTAAGAATTAATGTGCTTTTCCTAGAGAGAAGTCCAGATGTCTTGGTATAATGCTCATAGAAAGTACTCAGTTAAATTAGCTATTATTTTACTCATCATCATCATCATCATCATCATCATCATCATCTTCTTCATCTTCACATCTCCCATTTAGCAAGCTCTGCATGAAATGGTAAGATCTACCCCTTCTTTTGTCAGGCTTCCTATCTATTATAGCATGATTTGTTACTCCATCAATCTGGGGATTTTATTAAGATATATATGATTGCTGAGTCTTCTTCAGGGACTGCTAGTGTGTTAGTTCACAGACCACACTTTAAGGACTAAGGATCTAGGCGCCTTACATAATCCTAAAGAGGAGAAAGACATGTATATTATAATAAATTTTGATCTACTACTAATCATTCATATTGATCAAGAAACTGTCTCTCCCTTTTTAAGCAAAGAGTTTCATTGTAATCACTTTATTTACCCATCTAGGCACTTAGAACTCATGACTGGAGCCAACTGAATATTAGCTTGTTGTAGAGGAATAGGTCTGTGTGAAAGCTAGGAAGGGTCTATATTCTAGGGATCTACATTTAGAGGCCTGTGAACTCCAGATGGAATATAGAAAGATGTTAAGAATGTTGGTACACACCTTTAATCTTAGTAAAGCAGTGATAGCAAATATCTTTAATCCTAGTATTCAGAAAGCAGTGGTGGTACATGCCTTTAATCCCTAAGAAAAACAGAACCTGGAAGCAGACAGGAAGCAGAATTTAGGAGTCAGTGTCACACAGGAAGTGATGTCTTAGATGAGTCAAGTGAATGACAGGCAAAGTGACTAATCAGAGGAAGAGTTAGCAGAGTAAGTCAGAGTGAGGACATGTCCAACTCTCACAATAGAAAAAGCAGGCTTTCAGCTCAGGGCAGAGTTCAGTTATAGAAGTAGTCAGTTACAGAGAAGTCAGTTACACAGGCAGTATGAGGTAAGCAATCTGGAGCAGGCAGACAGGGGACAAGACACAGAGACAGTAAATAGGTCTGATTGAGGAGCAGAGAGGCTGACTGAGGCAGTATGGAACAATAAGAGCTCAGGGAGAGACACAGGGACACAGAGGCAGCTTGGCAGAAGTTAGTACCAGATGTGAAGAGTGAATCAGTTTTTTGTTTGTTTGTTTGTTTTTGTTTTTTTTCCAGATAGGGTTTCCCTGTTGTGATTCTGGTTGTCCTGGAACTCATTCTATAAACCAGGCTGGCCTTGAACTGATAGAGATCCACTTACCTCTGCCTCCAGGGTGCTGGGATTAAATGCATGTGCCAGCACAATCACTCAGGGAGTGAGTCAGTTTTAAGCCAAGCCGAGCAGTTCAGTTTGAGGCAGCCAGAGTTTGTCAGAATCAGAAGAGCTGAATCAGAAACAGTAAGCTGGCTCAGAAGGTCAGTTTGCACTAGGCAGCTTGGAGAAGAGTTTGAGTCTGAAGAGTCAGAGTTCAGAAGGATCCAGTCAGAGTGGCTCAGTCAGCAGTAGGTCTCAGAGGCTAAGGCTGAAGCCTTCTAGGTCTAGGCTAACAATTTAAATATTCAAGATTGTATGAAGGCTGAAGCCTTCCAGTTCAAGGCTTAAGACTGGATTTTAAAGAGGACTGAATGCTCCTGGGCTCCAGGGCTTTGGACTAGAACTAATGATTTAATTAGAAAAGAATAAACTGTCCTCTGCCTTGAATCAACATCCAAATCTGGTGAATCTATATCTACAGCTTGTCTTTTGAGACTCTAAAATACTTGGACCCAAAGTAGGCATTAAAAAAAAAAAACCCTCTATTTATTTTGTACAGACTGAGTGAAATCTTTACACATCCAAAATGTAATAAATATATTTTTCAATGTCTGTTCCATAATTTATCACACAATTTCTTTCTCTGCTTACTATGGCTTATCATCAGGACAACATAAGATAAGACAAAATAAGATGAAGACACTGTCAGTAATTTTTAATATTAAGATGAAATCATATTTGGTTTGACATAAGACCCAACCTTCAGTCCATAAATCTCTAAGTGCTTGAGATTTGTGGTAATTTCATATTTAATCTATAGCTCATTGGTATATCATCAGGGCTTGAGGAATGATTGGGGAGGATGTAGAAGATAGGCATGGGTGATAGTGGATAGTAATTTGATTTCAAATACATTTACCAATGGAAGACCTTGAAATGGACACAATATCTCAAGTGTTCATTTGCTTGTTTGTTTTTATTGATAATTTTTTCCTAACTTTTATCTTACAGCCTGGGGTTTCCTGGGGTCAATTTTCATTCCTTCATAATGTCATGTGAGTGACACTAGATATGAAGAGAACTCCTCCTTTCATCTGGAGAATTTATCTACTTATGTTCTGAATTCCACTTTCAAGACCTGCTCTAATTGTTCATCTCCTTCAAGGGGAAGATTTGCCAAGGGCTGAGTATGAAGGCAAGAGCACTCAAGGCTGTGACCTTGTTCTGTCCATTGCTGTTCCACTAGTGCCTATTAAAAATGTGAGTCTCAGAACAGATCTTTTCTGAATGTTTGCATTTTGACGTTTCATTCTCACCAACAGGGTCACTTCTAAGCCATGACGTCTTTGCTTCTTGTTTAATCAGGATGCTTATTTGGATGTTAGCATCCTTCTTCCATCTTCACGTCCCAGAAAAATCTCCAGCACTCTGAAATGCAGGCACTGAAATGCCATTGTCTTACATTAAATTTTCCCTTACCACCTACTACTCAAGGGGAGAAGATGTTCCGTCTTTCTCTACTCTCGGGAAGCCGTGACCGGTGACCTGTGAATTTGGCCTGTGTGAAGCTGCTGTTAGCTACCTTGCCTCATTTGAAAGAAAAGACTGTCTCTTTTCATTCTATTACTGGCCACCATGATCTTTTGGGAATTTGGGAAACAAAATCAACTCAACAAGGGAGTGGGTGTGGCCGAGCCTCCTCCAGGAGCCTGAGTCAGGTCTACTGCACACTCTCATAGGTGCTCAAGCGTTTTTGGATTTTTTTCTCATGAGTTTCTCACCTCTTGCTATTCTCTTTGTTTCCTACAAGGGGGATTTTAGAAATTAAATACTCAAAACAGCTTCTTTCCAAACTAAACACATCCACCTAAGTTTTAGATTCTCAGAAAACAGTTTTCTCTTGGGCTCGGGGCTCACCTCTCCTTTCCTTCTGGGAAACTAAAGAAACCTGAGCTCCTCTCCTTCATTTGGAATAAAAGCCAAGGAATAATGTGTCCTTAAACTATAATTTGCTTGCATTCGGCAGCTTCCTATCCAGCACCACAATAGTCCTCTATGTAAATCAGATTTATTTATTCATAGGCACTAGTGTTCCATTACTTTCATCAAAACCAGTCAAGCTGCATTCAGCGGTTTCTGCATTCTTATAAACTAACTGGAAAAGCAATTAACATTCGCTAGCACTTTAGACCGTGGGAGAGGGCGAGGGACCCCACCACACTCTCCATAACACAACCTCTGTAGGCGGATGATGGTTCGGAATGACTGTGCCTCTGTGTCGAGGGAGATAACAGAAGTGACACAGATTAAAACAAATTGTTGATCCATACCAGGGAGAAGCTGGGGAAACAATAGAAGTAAAAGCATAAATGTCAATTTAGGATGATAAAGGATACAATCTAAATGTAATATGAGAGGCCCCCAGACAAAAGCAAGAAATAGAGATTGCACATTAGTGAGGTATCAAAGTACTGGAGCATTAAAATCCACGCGCCTGCACACGCCGAGTCATATGTTCCCGGCATATGAAAATACAAGCAACACATTGTTGATTGCTCAGCAAACCCAATTATGAATTAACCCTCCACTGCAGAAATTCTCCAAAATTATGCTCATTTCAAGCTGCTCAGAAGAACATTTTGTTCCTGTGGTAACTTTACTCCCCATATTGCTTTCATTCTTTGGCTCCTTTCTCTTCTGAGTGCCTAAAGGCTACCAAGAAAAATATTCTCCAAACTGCTTCGGTTGTCAGCTCGATGCCTATTGGTCTCTTTGATAGATTAAGAGTAAGGTCAGCCTGCAAGGTCACTGCCTGAGCTTCCAAAACACCGCCACATGGCTTCCGCCACCTTCTCTGGCAGTGTGCTTGAGAAGTCAAGATCTGAGAATTCATTCCTAATTATCCCACCGTCAATTCTACTCCTGACTTTATGGTGACAAAAATCAAACTGCGGGCTCAGCTGTGGCTTTGTCTAATATAATAGCTGCCACTTGCTAATGCGGCAAGCAGAGCTTACAGGGGGGTGTGCAGGTGGTAGCATGTCCTGTCGTCCTCTCAGACTAGGGCAGCATCTGATTCCTGATGGGCTTCAAGTGTCAGGGTAGTTATTAATTACCGGAATGGCCAGCATGATGCAGTGGGTCCTGGGGAGCCAGCCACATTCATAAAGTGCTCCGTGATTGCTCAGCACACATCTCAGAGCCTCTTTCTAAGAACCAGTGGTAATTGCTTTTATTCCCTTAGCATAACTGTGAGGCTTTCATAAAACAGAGAAATATAAATAAACCCATCTTTGTCTCATAGATGTGATGCCAAAAATGCATATAGAAACCAAAGTGTTGAAAGGCAGGCAATGTGTCATTCCACTAGTGTTTAACCTTCTCTGAGCACTAAGTTTATGCTAAATAACTACACTACATGCTGTGGGCCAATAAATGCTGCTTGTCTTTGTGGGTCTATATCAGAAATAATAATCATAAAAATCAGTAACAGCAATGATGCTAATAGAACAACAGTAGGTTAGTTGTAGAATGATTCTTCACTTTACAAGAGTTCCCTTAGACTCTAAGTCTGTCCTGAGCATGTAGGAATGTCGGCCCCTCATCATGTAGCCCAGATTTGCCTCAAACTCAAGATCCTCCCATCTGGGCCTCCTGAGTGCTGGGACCACAGGCATGTATCATCGAGCCTAACCTGAAGCACTATTGATTTTTAACGTGAACTTCATTTAGACAATGCACACATCCAGTTGTGTTGTATTAATCACAAGGCCAAGTGCTAGGCACAGGGGACAACCAGAATGAGGTGCTCGGCTGCAATGGCTTCTTTTGTTGCTGGCCACTCCAAATAGGCTCTGAGCTTGTAGGGCAAGAACTATGTCGTTTAAATGCTTTTCAGTGGATTTTGGTCATTTACCCTTACTGCAACCCGCCCCCCCCCAATTTTATGGGAAGGGAACCTAAGAGTCAGACAGGTGAAGTGCGATTTCCAAGGACACAAACAAGCAGGTCCCATCTTTTGCTCCTCGCTGGGGTGTCAGCTCATGTTATTCTCTCTGGTCCTTTCCTTATCAGAGGCAGGGACCATACTATATAAAGTATACTTATATACCTTATATATAATTATATATACCTTACCTTATATATAAAGGTACCTTGGTACCTTACTATATAAAGTCCTTGGCTGAGGGACAACCTAAGAATTTCAATTCATAAATAAGTTGGTGTCGCAGACCTATAACTCCCAGAGAGTAGACTGGACATCTGCCATTGATGGATGGAGAATTCCCACGAAATAGCTCCTGCTCTGTTCTTTAGCATCTGAGAGTTTTCTGTTGGGTTGAAAGTAGGATTTGCAAACACTTTTGTACTTGTTACTTGTCTGGTGAGCAGGTTTGTTGCTTCGCCTCAGGTTCCAAACTTTAGTGTAGAAGGGGAAGAAGGGGAGCCCAAGAAGGAGAAAAAAATGAAGCATCCACTCTTGTTTCCTCCTTCCAGGAAATCATCAGGTGCACCTGGTACATACATTACACACCAGCAGGTCCCTGTTCTCCTTGTTCCCCTCCCCACCCATCCAGTGTGAGAGTTACAAAGCTTCAAACGTAGCCTTATTTGAGAAACCTGCTACATCTCCTGTTTAAAAGACAACACCCAACTAAGAAAGATGGAAACTGCTGGAAGCTGCAGCTACTTGGTGGATGGTGAACCCAGACTGGTCCGTTTGTTCACCCTGAGAAGGCGTGGAGCTGCCAAGTGAAGGGCAGTGGGCTACTGAGAATAAGTGAGGCCTCCCACAGACTTTCTTTTCTTTTTCCTTTTTTTCTCCTCTGGTTCGGGGCCTCCCTCCCTCTCAGGAAGAGCAGAGCTCTGCTCAGAGGTATCTCAGCCTTTCAAGGTGAACTCTAGTCCTGGAGACGGGCTCCTCAGCAAAGGCTGGGGAGAAGGGAGGGAGGGGGCCAGATCAAAGCTGCCTTTGAAGTGAGTATAATTTTTGGAATGTTGCTAAGAGTGTAACACACAGTTCAGCAGGAAATTGGCTCTGGAAACAGCTTTGTAGTTGCTCCCCGGGACTGCCGATTTCCCTGACCTGGTGGCAGAGGTGCAGAGCCGAACAGTGGGGGAGAGGAAGATTGCTGACTCTCACCGATCTGATTTAAATTTTTCACCAGTCAAGTCCGTTGGCTCCGACTTGCTGAACAAAAACGGAGTACAATCATGTCCAAAACAAACCCTCAGAGAAACAGGCATCTCTCTGCTGAGTCTGAGCTGGTTCCAAGACTAGATAGACATAAAGGACACTAAGGATACTTTGCTTCCTGTGGCAGATCCAATAAAACAAGCTATGTAGTAACAAAAATAGAGACCACTGACTGACAGCGATGCAGTCTGACACACTGATGCTGGACAGCTGAAAGTGTAGCAAATGTTTGACACACATTGCCCACTTTTAAAATCCTAACCACAAACCTGCAAATTTAACACTTTTAAATATTCATATTGTAGATAAGAAAAGTGAGCCCCAAGGGGCCAACTCATTAAGGTCAGTCACACAAAATGCCACCACAAAAAGCCAAGAGAACATAGCTAACAATATGAACCTACCGTCCTTATTTATTTGCACCTGACTTGCGCTGAGGACAAGTACAGTTAGTGGTTAAATCCTGGAACAATTAGTGATCTTAACATTAAAATACGCAATATTTTAGTGAAATCAAACCCAAGTACATATCCCCATGGGGAAAGCATTGGAGAGCGGATCATCTTCCTTGTTACTACACAGTTTTGCTTTGTTTTTTCTTCTCCCAGAGATACTATGAAGGTTGAAGGTGTTTTACTCTTTCAGTCTGTGCCTTTAATTTTTGTTGTAGTTTCTTTTGTAAGGGGAAGGATGCAGAGGGGGGATTAGAACGATAATTGGTAGATCGATAGTGGGGAACAAAGGATTTTGCTGGGAAAGTGAGACCAAGCCACACTTCAAATAGCAGAATAAGAGCCCAATGCCAGCTGAAGGGAGCTGGTGGTAAGTGGGGGTGGAGAAGAGAAAAGCTATTCAATATGGAGTGAACACACTAAACAGGAGGGGAAAAGACACTTCCAAGAACGGATTCAGACACCTTAAATGAAAGCTCAGTTGAGATGAAATTTGACCATATGTTGTCAAGGATTCAATTTCTTCCCTTTTCTACTGTCTCTCAGACTCCCTTTCACATCGCTAGGGACTAAAACCCAGCTAAACACTATGCCTAGATATGTTACGCTTCACATATGATTTGGAAACCGTAGGGCTGAGGCCAGACAGAACTTTCTCTACTGCCTTTTCTCTCTCTATGTTGTTATCCTCTTGTCCAATCAGGAACGAGGGTGGTTTGAAGGGAGGTAGGTATGTGTAATGGACCTAAGGACCGTGTCTGATCCCTAGCACCTGTGGCTATATGAAATTACATGACACTATTGCTTGAATTGTGTATTCTCCCCTAGCTAAATCGGGTGAGCACTGATCTACTAGGACTGGTGTCCTGATAAGAAGACAGCCTTGTAAAGACATGGAGTGACTGAGAAGAATGTTATGTGACCACGGAGGAGATGCTGACAGAGATCCGAGAAAGTCGGTTACAACTCAAAAAATGCTAAGGACTGCTGATTAACCATCAGAAGTTAGGAAACTAGATTTCAGGGAACATGAGCCCGTAGACACCTTGATACATCTGTACTGTCACAGGTTATGCGCTTTGTGCTAATTTGTTACCATGGAGCTAGAGGATTAATAGAAGTGGCAAGACGGAATGAAGGCTGCAGGTAGACGTTTGCTAATCAGTTGACTTGGATACTAGATTATTCTGGAAGCCTGTGTGGCTCCACTGTAATCAGAAGAATCTTTACAAGTGGAACTGGGGGTAGATGACAGAGAGTGAGGGGAGAAGGGCATGTGAAAGACTCAGCCTGACACTGTGGACTTTAGATGACAGAGACCATAGGTCAATGAAGGCAAAGGACAAGTAGAAGCTGGGAAAAAAAGTAAGGAAATAGTCAACCTAGGAACTTCTTGATAGAATACGGCTCCATCCCGAGTTTGGCTTAAATGAAGACATTTCATACTTCTGACTTTGAACTGCAGTATGACATATTTGTGTTGTAAACAACTAACTTGGGGCAAGAGGCTGTAGAAGTCGTGGGACACAACTATACCACATTGTGTATATACCATATGTATATACCATATACAACTATATCTCCTGTGGAGATACCACAGGAGAGGAGGGCCTCCCCAGATCACACAGTACAGGAAGAAAGGGCAGACCCCAATCTTAGGTAAGCTTCACTCTCCTTCCCTTCCCATCCTTCTAATCCTTCAACATGAGACACACAGACAATTGTCTCTGCTATACACAGAAGAGCCAGAATGATCAGACCAGCAGTTTGCAGCTAGCATTTATTGCCTGCTCACTAGATACAGGCACTGCCATGATCCCTTTAACACTCATAATCTCTTTAAATCCTGGCAACAGCCTTAGGCGGTAGGCTCTGCTTTTATCTCCATTTTACTGATGAAGAAAGAGAGGCAATACAAATCAAACAACTTGACCTAGGTTATATAGCTGGTCAATGGTAGTGCCCTGATTGCAATGGACAGGCATCAGGGGTAGGAATTCCTGGAATTCTTGGAGGGAGTGAGATGGCCAGACTGAATCAGAGAAGAGGAAGCAAGCAATCCCTCTCTAACTCCTGCCTAGAGAAACACCAAGAGAGAAAGTAAGAATTATAAGGTGCTGCCCATCTCAGTTTGAGACTTTTATTGTCTTCAGTTCTACATCACACTGTAGTAGTAAATCAATGCTGAAGATGTTCAAAATCTTGAAGATAGTCTCAATTCAAAGTTGGCAGTAAGGGAGTTGAGACATGGGACCATGTGGCATTTTCCCCCAATCCCAAGTGTAGTGCCAACATCCTGTCGAGAAAAGGATAAAAAGAGCGTCTGCATAAATAAATATGCTTTGTAACACCACTTAAACTTATTCTCCTTGCCCAATATGAAAATATGATGGGTGACAGTAGGTAAAACTTGCTTCTTCTACTGCCTTACCAAAGTTTGTAAAGCCCACTGACCTTTGGCATGCAGTCAACACAGTGAAATACCATCCAAGGCAGATGGAGTCATCTCAGAAGAATGTAGCTGGTGACTGGAGGTTGTAGAAAAGAGAATAGGAGATGGAGAGTTAAAGTACATTTTCATCCATCCAGCCAGAAAATCTAATGAATGCTTCCAAGGTCCACAACACCATCATGGTACACCTCATCTTGCTGGGGTCATTGCATTGTTTTCCTGGAAGGAATGGATGCTAGGGAATAAGTACTTCTAGGTCTTCACACCATCACTTCATGGCCACTTGAACCTTTCTTGCTGCTTGGTTGCTCTTGTTCCACCCAGAAATGCCTTCTTTGTTCCTTGCCTTTGCCCAAGGTATAGGAATGGCTAGTAACAAGGAATAATGATTGACGGAATGTGTATACTGGTCTAAGAATGTAGCTCAGTTGGGAGAATACTTTTCTAGCACACATTAAGGCCCTGTGTTCAATCTTCAGCATTGAATAAACAGGGCTAGATGGTACGCATCTCGAATCCCAGTCCTAAAGAGGTAGAGGCAGGAGAATCAGAAGTTCAAGGCTATGTCGTTAGTTCAGGACCAGCCAGCCTGGGATACAGGAGCCCCTGTCTCAAAACAAAATGTATCTACCAAATAAATTGCCTCAATTATCAACTTGCTCTTGAAAGATAGTTTACTGTATTTCTATATTCAAACCATATCGTCATAAAATCAACTTCTTCCTTAATATTTTCCCTTGCTTCACGTTCTAATATCTGACTATTTGTTCTATGCCCACCTCTGAAACCATTAATCAAATATTTTACACATTCAGCAGACACCAGGGTTTCAGGACACAGAAACAGAGCCCATTGTCTGCAAAGGAAAAGGCAATATCATTGCCCACACCTTGTCTCTTCCTACCCCTTTGTATTGACTGAACCTGATACCATGTATTTATTGAGAGCCTACTGTGTGCTAGCAATGTATTGATGGGTATTAATGATGAGCGAGAGGCAGGTTCCCAAAGAACTGCTTCTAAATCTAAGTGTCTTTAAGGGACACATGGATAAAGAAAACAGAGTACACACTTCACACAGTGGACTATAATTTCATTCCTAAACATAAGGCTGTTCTTTTATTGGCGACAACATGACTGAAGCTGGAGGATGTTACATTAAGTAAAATAAGCTAGGCACAGAAACACAAATCTAAAAACATGACACAAAAATAAAGAGTCAAGTGGTGGCGAGCAGAGGCTGCGTTGTGAGGAAAACGGGGACATCTTGATCAAAGGATATCAAGTTTCCATTAGAACAAATAAATTCAACGTATTTTCTGAGCACCAGGTGATTATATTTAATAGCAATTCATTCTATACTTGAGAGTTGCCAGGAATCTATTTTAAGTGTTCTTAGAATGACAAATAAGCTCATGAGGTAACGTATATATTACTTAGCTTCATTTAGTCCTTCAAAAAACATCTATGTATGCCAAAATATGATATGTGCTCTAAATAAATAGAACTTCATTTATTAATTTAAATGAATGAATAAATAAATGGCAGATGCAGAGCATACTCTTGGTGTACACAAGATTTTGGGTTCAACCCCTACCGGAAAAACAAACAACAAACAAACAAATAAATGAAAAGCCTATTTAAATAGAGGAGATTGAAATGAACTATTCCTGGAGAATAAGCTATCATCTCTAGTCAAACCTCCTCTGTAGTCTGTTAGTACCCTTGAGGGCAAGGACATCGCCCTGACATATACCAAACACCATTCTCTGCATGAACGGCTATTGGGATGGCCTATAGTAATCATTGCCTCCACTACGTTTCCAGTACTAACCAAGACACCCTTAGCTATCAATCCTACCATCGACCCAGGGTAAATGCTCAGTAGCCATTTTGTTTTTGCTTTCAGTTCTCATATCACTCTGTGTTCTAGAGCATACATTGTTCTTTTTGTGGAATAACTAACTGTTCTACAGATACACCTGAAACCACGAGCTCTTATGTTCCTCTCACCTACAGCATAGTATGAATGCCTTATCACAAGTGAAAATGTAAAATCACTCTGAATTCTAGAGATTGTTACAGTTGGAAACAAATTCAAATCTTCTAATAAGAAGTTTACATTTTGAGCTCTTAATAACAGGTTTTTGATGCACAAACATGATTTTTTCCTAGGGTTTGTTTAACCAAAAAATACATACTCATAAATTGCATAGTCCTCAATTTAGCAGAGATCCAAAGAGAATCTGAGATAATGACAGGCTTTTGCTCTTAGGAATTAAACCACACTGCCATGGATTTACTTATTTTAATATAACTTAGGATGAATTATTCTTCTGTAAATATAATTTCATTAAGATTAAGAATAGTTCCTTCTGAGGAAGGGCACTATTTACTATCAGTATTCAAGACAAGATGCTAGGCATTCAGAGAAATCTTCCCCCCACCCCAAAGTTTAATAACAGGGAAATTGTATTATAATGTTGTATTTCCTTCTCTGGGGGGAGTTAGAAGAATGGACAAGAGCTGAGCCCTAGTTGCTGAATCTCAGTGATATCTTATGTGGTGTGTGTGTGTGTGTGTGTGTATGCATGTGTACATACAGAACCATTTGCATCTTGGTGGAATAAAGAAATGTAAAAATGTTGGAAGTTTTTCCTCTGATGGATTATGCTTTGGATATCCTTACTGTCTGTATTTGTAATGATAGGAAAGAGAATATTAAGCACACATTTTGAAGAGGCAATTATAACAGGCTTTGGCATTTTCGCTACCCCAGGGAATCACATCTATAATTTTATGTGGTTATTGCCCCGAATGGCAAGGGCAGTTCATCTTGATGCCAATTCTGATTGATCAGTAGTGGCTGCTTAGAGGACTGTTGAGAAGTATTGGCAGGTTGCATCTGTTCACAGCAGGAAAGAAGGTGGTGATTGATTAGTAATGTCTGTCTCAGGCTCATGAATGATAAGTAGCAGCACATGTGCTTAGTATCTATCAAAATGAAGATAATTCCACAACTAGGAGAGACTATTTCACTGCATTGGTATTGCTGACAGATAAATTAAGCTCTGCACACAAGTAGGAAGATCTTTTATACATATATATATATATATATATATATATATATATATATATATATCCTGTATAACTCCTAAAAGATAAGTCACAGGTCAGTAATTACATATTAATGACACCTTCCAAGTAAAATATTGACCCAAAGTCCTACACTTTGTACAAATATGTTCACACTGGGAAAAAGTCTTACTTATAATTTAAAGTGAGTTGCTATCTGAAGATAACCTTAATTAAGAAGGCCTAAGTTTTTCTTAAGGATACGATTCAAACAATCTATTCATTGTTCTATCCATGACGTACACGCTACTCTAACATTTTTTCCTTTTCTTTTCCAAATAAAATGATTATTTCCTAATTCCATTCCCTGGTGTCACATTAAAGTCCAGACATTTGAGTGATTTGAATCCTTGAGTCAAATCACAACTATTTATCTTTGTGCTTTAAACTAAAAATTAGATTTCTAATCTTTGCAAACGCAGATTTCATGGCTGACTCATAAAAGTGAGTCCTTAAGGCTTTAAAAGAACTTTTAACTTAAAGTGTAGTGACAAATACAAATGATCTCATAATTATCAACGAAGGGTGGTAGCTGTGGTGATGTCGATTTCTTTAAGGGTAATTGTATGGTGACGTTGCAACAGTACTTTTGATGACCCTTCATTCCCTAAAGAAGGGAGATAGAATGCAAGCGACTGCATGGTGTAGCAGCACAAGGGAAGCAGACTTAATATTCTGATCCCAAGACAATAATCAAACATTTGGTCCATTTCTCTGTCAAAATCCCAACTACAAACACAAACACAGAATAAAGCAGAAAAATCTCTTTGTGGCATCCAAGATTTAAAACTTATGCTGTGAGTTTCTTTTAAATTTTCGTATCCCCTCAGAAAGGGAACACTCACCTTTGGAGGAGAATAAAACTGGTTCAACATTTACTGAAGAAAAAAAAAATGTTGGAGACAGAGAAAAGAAAAAGAAAATATAAAACTCAGCAGAAATGTCACACTAAGGAATCATAATAAGCATTAAACATTATTTAAGCCATGCATAACCACAAAAATATATGACCCCTTTCCATAAATTGAAAGGCACTCTCGTCAGCAGATTACAGGCTTCAAGTGCTGAACTAAGGGAGGCTCTGGAGATGCCCAGGCTTTGTAGACCTCAAGATTAGCCCAGATCTGTGCTAACTTCCTCCAATTAAGCAACACACCTTGCCTGGACAACCGTGGAAGCCCAGCTTTCTTGTGTCTTCTGCAAGGGGGTCTTTGTTGAGAATGTATATCCTCAGGGCTGTTTCAGGAAGTAGATGAGACAGAAAGAGGGAGGGAGGGAGAAGGGAAGGGGGAAGGGAGAGACAGAGTGAGGGTTCAGCAAGGCAAGACAAGTGCATCCTTCAAGCATTTACAGCCCACTGTGACTGCCAAGAGTTCCCAGGCATCACTTTCAGCCTCATCTGCTGCTAACAGAATGTGTGGTTCTAACAAGATAAAGCCTAGAACAGAGTGATTCTGAGAGCGGAGGATTGGCAGGAAGTCGCAAACCTACAATCAGAAATTTGCTCCAGCCAAGAGCTGTCCTTAACTTAGCCATGCAGGACGGGAGGGCAGGAGGACAAGCGACTTGCCCTCTTGTGGCTATCATTCTCTAAGACTTAACATCTCCCAGAACCGGAGAACTTTGCTTTCTGAAGAGCTTCGATGCCATTGGCTCTGTCAGATTTAAATAACTTAATAAAAAGAATATCTGCAGGGGGTTGGAGATAGTTCCTACTGCTTTTATAGAGGACTCCAATTCGGTTCGAGCACCCTGTCGGGAAGCTCCCAACCATCCCTAAGGGATCCAGTGCTTTCTTTTTTTGGCAGGCTTACCTGTACATGAAAATGCATAACCATCTCTCAGATAATTAAAAATAAAGAAATAATATTAAATCTTTTAAAAAATGTTTGTATAGCTATACATGCAAAATTAGTGACACTTTGATCTCGGAGGCAGGGCTACAAGGGAAAAGGTCAGCTGCGGTGGCTTTTCTTAAATATGCCACATAGATTTCTGAAATACTTTTACATTTTAGAATGATTTAAATAATAGTATTCAAACACAAACTTGAACTGAATTTTTTTTTATCTGTTTACTATCATTTATAGTACTAAAAACTTGGTATTATTGGTGACAACCTTTAAGGTGACAATCTTCAACTCTCTCTATTAGGGTATATGTCCCATAAAAATGATTTCACTCCCTCACTCGCTCTCTCACTGCCTGCTCTTCCTCTCTCTCTCTCTCTCTCCCTCTCTCTCTCTCTCTCTCTCTCTCTCTCTTTGGTTTTTTGAGACAGTTTCTCTGTTGTAATTCTAGTTGTCCTGGAACACCCTCTGTAGACCAGGCTGGCCTTGAACTCAGAGATCCTCCTGCCCCTGCCTCTGGAATTAAAGGCATATGCCACCACTAATCACCTTCCCCTGCCTTCTTTTTCCCTTTCTCCTCCCGTTTCCCCCTCTCCTTTCTTGTGGTGCTGAAGTTTTAAACCTAGGCCCTCACATTTGCTAGGAAAGCATTCTACTATTGAGCTGGTCTCCAGTCACGTGTTTTCACAGTTCAGATACAAGAACACCGTGTGCTCTATTTCAGACTTACGTTGGCTTAAGATGACTTATTCCCTTTTAAATTTGTTCTGCTGTGCCATCTAGAATAGGTTTTCTCGAATTTAAGGATTCTGTGTCAGCTCTCCCAAATCCCTGCCTTCCCCTTTCTCTTTGGTTTTCTCTTTTCTCTATCTTAGTCAAAGAATTATAAAGCAGCCATTCAGTGGGGAAAAAAAAATCAAAAACAAAACAAAACAAAAAAATACCCCCCCCCACACACATAACAAGAGAGACCTCATTCACAGTACACAGCCCCAAGGGACAAGGCTATACAGAAGACACAGTGAAAGATGTTCCTGGAGCTGCTTACCCATGTGCAGAGAACATTGCTGCCCCCATATCAGATGGACCAAGTAGAGTCCAGAATGGACAGCCTGAGATGGGAATGGGCAGGAGGTGAAGGGGATTGCTCCTAAATGTAGATCTTGGCGAGTCTGGTCAAGGGAGAGATTGGGGTCTTTGATCATGGCCACTGAGTTTGGGGTCAGTGGGTAGCAGAGACTTTCTCAGAAAATCAGGAGCACACTTGGACAAACAGGTGCACAGGCTAATTGTGGGATCCCCAGCAGGGCTTGCCAGTCACCAGAGAGTGGCTTGCACCTCAGGAGCTCTTTGAAATGTTGCCTGATTTGATTGTTTAGCACCGCCCACAAGAGGCTCTTAATTGCATTCCTAGAGCATTGACTTTCTATGGAAATTACTTAAAACACAGCTTAAGTGTTAAATCTGAACTGTGTAATGTGCAATTGAGGGTTTTTATTTTACTTTATTTATTTATTTATTTATTTAAATAACCTCACTCCTGGCTACCTCCTTGTAGGAAGCTCTGACAGGTTCAGTGGGAAATCTTGGGGCTGGCACACATTATAAGTTATCTCCTGCAGGGTTGGCAGGTGTGAGCTATGTCAAATAAATTTATTACAGTCTGTGCTAATAATGAAAATTATAGAAAAGCTAGATGAAAGTACGCTACAGCCAGCTAATTTGAAGCTACCTTACTAGACAATAACAAGCCCCTAACAGTTTTTCCTTTTTTTAAAAAACACTAATTATGCTTAATGTTCCCTGTCGCATTAGCTTTCATGGTAATTATATTTCAAAACTTTTGCAATTAGGGTGCAGTTAATATTGTGGAATATTGCAATTATTTTTCATTGTGACACCTCTATTGAAAGCTGGTGGCATAATGATCACATTGTTCAACTAAATCAGAACTGTAGAAATATGGCAAATGAACCAATTACACATTATTATTTCTAATTACAGATAATGTCATTTTCTCCGCTTTTGTCCAAAAGAATTTCTCAAACACAGATATCCCAAATCCTCCTATTTGTAAAAGCTCCCCCGTTTTTCTCATCTGCACGCTGGTATATTTTTATATTGGTGCCTTGAGTGCTAAATTTAAAAAGCTCTCACAGGGATTTCTTGAATTTTCTCCCTCCACACCCAATCCCCTCCTGGGGAGTTTTAAAACCAGATGTTCTCATTGAGAAATCTCACTGTTGGCCCAGCTCCTGACAGCGCACCACTGCTATGAGCTAGTGCACATTCATTTTCCCACAATTGTCATTCATGATGCTCAGTTTTATTCATTCAACAGGTCAACCCTCTTGTCCAGTGAAGATTCATTAGTGACAACTGTATGTATTTCCACTACCTTCTAAATGACATCTGTTCCTCCTATCCATTACAAAATGATGGGATTGAAAGTTACCTTTTCAGACTTACATATTTCCAACCATCAGGAAATGAAACAGACATTGACAGAGGCCTTCTAAGAACCAGCTAGGATGGTATTTGGTGGGTATTTATTTTGTTTCTTTACCTTTCATTTTCTATACACAGCTACCCACTAAGGACCCTGGCTATGATCTCATTCATCTAACCACCATCTGTGGCTACATTTGACATGAAGAAAAGCCCATTTTTACCTTACAGTCATGTCCTGGGAAATATGGGCCATTTTAAACAACTCACCTGACAGATAAGGAATCTAAACCTGTACACATTTGCCTGAGACTTTCTATCTGGCTCGTGACTATCAAATGAAAAGAAGTCTTCTGCCTCCTAGTTTCAAGTCTCACAGGTGATTGCCTGTACTATGTTGTCAGGAACCAAGGGAAGTTCTTAGGATGAGATATTTTTTCATACTAGCACAAGGACAGTTCTCAGAAAACTGGGACAGCTAGTCACCTTACAGTAACTTAATTTGTCTATGAAATGTGACATATACATGGAGCTTTGTCCATTGGATTCCCTTTAAACTCTAAACTGTCTCAGTAGAAGGCAGATATAGTAAGAGAAACAAGAATGCTCCCCAGCTGACCTTATTTGCTCATCAAAATTATTTCCCACTCATCCCAGAAACTCCACGCACACCGGGGCTGGATGTCGTCCCTATGGTAGATGCCAGCAATGCGCTGTATCCAGCCTGTGGTAGGTGCACGATACACATGTGTGAAATGATATTACTAATATTAATAGCTCGTATTTATCCAGCCGTTATTAAATTACTTTGCAGAGTTGCTTAACTGTGTTTTCTCAATTAATACACATAGCAATTTACTAAAAAGAGCAGCACTGTGATTTCTTATATCCTATTCCTTCTGTTCCAAGTTCATGTCATTTTTGGCAGAATGCAGCGAGGCACAAGGACACCCAGGTCTGATGATTCTATAGCACTTGGTGGCCCTTGGGAATGAAAGACCACAGTTACTAGTCCAGTCCCTTGGGGAAGCTGACTTTCTGAGGGTCCTGAGACAAATGATCTACTTAGGGGAAATATTCCTGATTCAGAGTATGAGTAGGTATGACCACATTCATGGGATAGCAGACAAGCTTCCTCCGGATATAATGACACTCGAGTCTGTCTAGTAAAATCCAGAAAGTCAGAACTCATGGCGTTGGTGACTTACAGAAGCTTCTGAACACCTTGTCTTGCCTGTCTCTCCCCTGGCAGGTTATATTCTTGCCACATACATTTTTTCTTTGGTAGTTTTTCAGCATGACCCAAAACTTCCCTGTCTTGCAGACATTTTCTTACTGTTTACTTTCAAAACCCTCACATCCCACTCCTACCCAACTCTTACCCACTCCTACCCATTCCTACTCACCCCTATCTATTCCTACCCACTCCTACCCATTCCTACCTACCTCTACCCATTCTTACCTACCCCTACCCATTCCTACCTAACCCTATCCATTCTTACCCACCGCTACCCATTCCTATCCACCCCTATCCATTCCTACCTACCCCTACCCATTCCTACCTACTCTTACCCACCCTTACCCATTCCTACCTATCCCTACCCACTCCTACCCACCCCTACCCACTCTTACCCACCCTTACCCATTCCTACCTACCCCACCCATTCCTACCTACCCCTACCCATTCCTACCTACCCCACCCATTCCTACCTACTCCTACCCATTCTTACCCACCCCTACCCATTCCTACCCACTCTTACCCACCCCTACCCATCCCTACCCAGTCTTACCCACCCCTACCCATTCCTACCCACCCCTACCTATTTCTACTCACTCCTACCCATTCCTACCTACCCCTATCCATTCCTACCCATCCCTATCCATTCTTACCCATCCCTAACCATTTCCACACACCCCTACTCATTCCCACATACCCCTACCCATTCCTACCTACTCCTATCCACTCTTGCCCAGATACTCACACTTTGTTACCTAATTGCCAAAAGTTTAGTTCTCAAAGCTTAGCTGAAACACCACCTCCTCTAAATCTATTCTGAGTTCATATTCTCATGTTACTTTGTGGTACCTTCTGTGTCATCATGTGGTAGGTCTCTGTCATAGCAATCACACTCAACCCATCATGTGTTCATTGATCTCATGGTTTCAATCCCCCTCACAATAGAAAGGAGACTTGAGACTACATCTTTCTTGGGTATTGTTAGGCCTACAGGGCTGAGGAAAGTTCTGGTTTGTAGCAGTAAGTAGGCAATGATAGTAAAATGGATGTTAGCCAAATTCAAACAATGAGTTCCCATATCCCCACTTAATACCAAAGCATATTTGTTTTGTTTTATTTTTTGTTTGTTTGTTTGTTTTGAGACAGGGTTTCTCAGTTGTAACTCTGGCTGTCCCAGAATTCACTCTGTAGACCAGGCTGGCTCCAACACACAGAGATCCCCCTGGCCATCACCGCCTGGCACATCTTTGTTTTAAGCATGCATCTTTGAGTATCTTTAAAGTTTTTTTGAATGTTGACAGGTTAGAATTATATATGAGTTGCAAAATGATGTTAGGTGCACGGTATGGAATGATTTGAACAGGCCAATTAATGTTATCATCACAAGTGTGTATATTCATGGCAGATTTACTAAAAGTGTAAGAAAACATTGCGGAGGCTGCTATCATTTGAACTGGATTTCCCCTGGGCTGCCAAAGCTATTTTTCCCAGGAGTACAGAATAATATGTTAAAAAATGCCAGATTTGTTTTCCTGTGCAGAGCAAATACAGCCAACCTAAGTGCCCCGCTTCTCTCCTACAGAGTGCTGAGCACAAAAGCTAACTGCCACACACGATCACGTCTCAGGCAGAGTTGGGGCTCTGCAGTGTGAAAGCAGGTTCCGTTCACAAGAGACAGAGAACTCTAAAACACGTAAGTGACATCGGGTCCCATTCTTGATGCGTTGGCTGCCGTCACCCTTTACTTATACAACCCATTCCATTTTTTTCTGGGGAGTTTTACAAACCATCTTATCAGTTTTTCCTCTGGAGGAGGTAACTTCATAGGAGGGATTAATCCTCTTAAGCCGGGCAGCCCCAGGAAGTGGGTTATATTATCTGTGTCACAGAGGCGAAAGCTGGGACCAAAGTGGCTAGAATGGCCTGGAACAGATATCCTGTGATGTAAGGGCCAGCTAATTAGAATGACACTGCAGCCTACTGAACTGGGTCTGAAGCGCAGCACTCTCCTCAAAGCTTTCAGGATTTAAACCGAGTCCACAGCAGGAGGAGACAGCTTACACACCCTTCTTGGTGTTTTACCGTGCTTTCTGCACTGGGCTCTGACCATTTAGATTTACCAAAGGCTATAGTCTAGTTTTTGACACTCATCCCAGTTTCTTGGGGGAGGAGTAGACTTGCCATGTAACCAGAGACACAGAACACGCTCCTAAGAATACACTGCTTATTGGGATAATTTCTCCTTAGCCTGACTCAAGGTGGCCTGGAGAAGCAGAACGAGATGCTTCAAACAGACTCGTGGGAGGTCTGTAAGAGACAATGGCGACCCTGCTCCTCAGGCAAAGCAAACAACAGCCCCTATCCTGTGGATTCTCCCTATGCTGCCACCACCTTCCACTGACAACATACAATGTATCCTAAGTTAAACAAAAGATGAATTACTTACTTCTGCAAATTTCCTTAGGAGGAAATAACTGTAGCTACGCAGAGACATTTCTGACTAGGAAGACCTTACGGTGAGTCATCCCCAGGGTCTTACACACCTGCCAGGCAAATGCTCCACTACTATGATACACACACACACACACACACACACACACCACACTTTTACCTTTAGGCTCTGAATCTCAAAGAACACACACACACTATATACATCTTTCTGAGTCTGGCTTATTTCATTTAACATAATTTCCAGTCACATCAATTTTCCTGTGAAATGTTATCCTTTATTTTTATTTATAGATGCATAAAATTCCATTGTGTATATGTACTCCATTTTCATTATCCATTTGTTTGCCTAGGCTGGGTTTTTTTTTTTTTATCATTAAGTTACAACAACAACTGAAAAACAAAGGTGTCTGAGATACATTTTGATATATTAGCATGATGGGATAGCATTGATCTTGAGGAGATTAATACTTAACAACATGCACTAATATTGCACATACTGCCACTCACCAAGTGATTCTGCTCATATCAGATATGCTATTAAGCACATTTCCTCTCCCAAGAATGTTGTGAAATGGGTACTATTTATGGTTCTCTCTTGTATGATTAAAAAAAACTGAGGTGTAGAGGGATTGAGTAGCTATCTGAAATCGCACTGCTAGCCAGGTTTGAGTCTGAATTCCAAGTCAAGCATTCTTATCTGAGAGTCCAAACCCCTCCTCCTCCTCCTCCTCCTCCTCCTCCTCCTCCTCCTCCTCCTCGTCCTCTTGCACCTCTTCTTCGTACTCAGGACATCATGCTTGCTAGGCAAACACTCTATAGCTAAGGCCCTTAAACCCAGTTCTCTTTTTACATTAAGACAAGTTCTTACTAAACTGCTTGGGTTGCTCTTGAGCTTCCTCTGTATCCCCAGCCAGGCTTCAGCTTTTGATCCTTCTGCCTTAGCTACCAAGCATTTGGAATTACATACCTACGTCACCAGGTCATAGTTCTGAGCTCTAACTTTTGCCCATGGTGTCATGGTGTACTGGCCTTTGGTCCTGTATATTGCCTTATAAAAGGATAGACATCTTGGCAATTGAAAGCTAAAAAAATTTAATTATACATAATGATACATAATATATTACATCATTACATATGATGAATAATAAAAATTCCTTCCATCCTTACATTAACAAATATTTATTGAGTGTCTACTATGAGTTGGAAATAATTCTATGTGCTGGAAATTCAGTTGTGGACAATTATGCTAAGCAATTTGTTCACACAGACTTGTTTTAGCGTTTGTAAAGGGAGGCATAGAACGGTTACAAAAAATAAGCAGTGATAATCATTGGCTGTTCTACTTGGGGTAGTTTTTATTGTGTTCTTAAGTCTTGTCTGTGTATTCAGTTTGTTCACTCATGTTAATAGTATGTAGAAGAAAAACTTATCTAACTCAGGTCCTTAATGAGAAAGGGGAACCAAAGGGTTAAATGGCATTCACACTTCAGAACACTCTGTCTCAGATGGTTTAGACTCTCCTGTCCCCACTGCAGGGTTCCTGAGAGTATTTCCTGGGCCGTCAGTCTCCATCAGGGGAGTCCCCTGGGCTGTCACCACTGTCCTTCCCTTCATGGCAAGGCTGGTCACACCACCAATCCCATTTCACCTACTCCCCCTCCCCCATGCTCTGGTCCCAGTTTCCTGAGCCTCTGTCAAGACAGAACATGTGGGACTCACAGCAGGCATGACCTATTTTAGACAATCTTCCTCTGCCATGGTCATAACCAGGTAGTTATTAACCAACCCTGTGATTAACATGAAAATTAACAGTTTGAAAAACAGGGCCAATCCTCCAATCCTCCTACTTCAGAAACTAATCTGCGCCGGCCTCCTCTCTATGCAGGCTCGCTTGTGATGTTTTTCTCACAGCCAAATTTCTTTTCCAAACACAGGAAATGATGTTCGAAAAATCCTATGCTCATAAATCATTACCCCAATTCCCAAATTTTACTTTGGATCGTCAGAGCAGCCCAAATCGGAAAACAAATATAAATACAGAAAATTTCATGCCAAGGTTGGAAAAAAATGTTCTCTTGCCTGCAGGGAACATCATTTAACCTCTTAGTACTGCTGTTCACTGTTCGCATCTTCCTGATACACAGATGTTAATTCCTTCTCTTATCCAAGCATCATGGATGGAAAGTATTTGGACACTTTTAAACATTACCAGGGAAGCCCCAGAACAGGCCTGCAGCTTAGGATCCCCTAGGCTGTTAGGTTTCAAAACATACCCCAGTGAAGAAGAGGTTTTCCTATGAGGAACAATCCCCCACTCATTGGTTTAGTGTTCAGTGAGTTGAGGGTAGGATGGAAAGCCCCTGTGAAGAGCAGTGTGAGGTGTGAGCATCTCAGATGCTACATGAACTTTCTCTGGTATCATCAGAATGAGCTTCTTGCCCCTAAGCTCATGACTCTCCTCTGGGAGGTGAGCCAAGGGGAGACTTAAAGCTTTAACTGAGAGTGCCTTTGCATGAGTGGCTCAAAATGCAACCTTTTAAATTAATTTAGCACACTATTACTTAATTCTCTTTGTCCAAATGTTAACTTTTTGTCAGGATGGGTGTAGTATTTCCTCTCCACTCTTGTAGGCACCTGTTCGCTTGTTCAACAGCGTTCTCTGGACAAAGAGAATCTGCTTGCTGTGGACTAGAGCTCTCTAAGATGACCTCATATGCCAGAGTGCAGATTTATTGTTCTTCCTGGTTTTCTCAGGCACAGGATGAATCCCAACTTTTACTGGCTCATATTGTCTTCCAGTGTGTGTGTGTGTGTGTGTGTGTGTGTGTGTGTGTGAGAGAGAGAGAGAGAGAGAGAGAGAGAGAGAGAGGGAGAGAGAGAGGGAGGAAGAGGGAGAGAGATCTGAGGAGTTATACTGGCTGGATACACGAAGAGCCCCACCATGTAACCTTATGAAAGATACTTAACATATCTATGTCTGAGATTCCTGTTCTGCAAAACGGATTTAACTGATACTTGAAGCATTGATGATAGTTTACTTAAACTTTCTGGCCAAGAGCCTGGCATACATGAGAACATGGGTGATGATTCTTGCTGTTACCATGATGACTTCACAAGCTTCTCCAGTTCCTAACCCTCCTTGCCCATCTCTCACGTCTGAGGCAGTTGGCAGTCCAGGTCCTGCAGCACTTTGCAGCCTTCTTCCCTCAGCTCTGAGGAAGCTACCTAACTCTTGATCCTCTGCTTTCTTTTACGTCTATTTCTTTTTTCTTCTGTTCAGAACATGTTGACCTTACTAGAGGTTCTGTCTTCAGCATTCTTCTGTTCTCTCAGATACCTGAGATGCCAAGACACCCTTTCCCCAGGCTTCCAATGTACAAATTCTCCCCCAGTTTCCCAGAATCCTCAGCATTCTCCATTGTCATTCTTTCTCCCTTTATCACCCATTCTTGTCTTCTCTTTCTTTCTTTCCTTTTCTCCTGTCTCTTCATCTTGAAGATCAGATTCAGTCTTCTTCAGCTGCTTGGTAGGCAGCCCCATTTAACACGACCATCATTTCCCAGAGGCAAATTTAGTTCCTTCCTTTGGTCTCAAATGCCCATCCTGCTTGCCATGAGAAGGCTTTCACCAATTTCCTAGCCACAATCAAGACTTTAGAGCTGTCCTTGATTCTTTCTTCTCATTTTTCCTCTTCTCTTCTTCTCTGTGCAGGTTTTATATTGTTTTTCCCACCAAAGCCTGAGTGGCCACTGCTCCAGCGATACGCTGTAAGGTTATATATTCCTCACTTTGAGTCTTGCAATCATCATCAAACTCTGCTCATATCTAAAATCTTTTTTCCCAGTTTGCCATGTATCTGCCTCCATACAGACTTTTCTACATTATGCTTCTCAGAGAGTATCTGGGGAGCTTTGAAATACCTTCGCCCATGGTTGCTACCAACTCTATCTGGTTGGCACCCAGGCATGGTTTCACACTCCTGGGGGATTTCTGCATGTATTCTAGGCTGCCAAATATAGCTCAAAGGGATAGCTAAGCATGTTCAAACTGCTGGGTCAATCGTGCTGACATTTTAGCATATGGTTACTATCACTGGAGAGCTTGTTAAAGCAATATACCAGACCTTATTCTTAACATCCTTGATTGCATAGTTCTGAGGAAAGGGGGGCGGTGAGAAGACAATGAGAATTTGTATTTTAAACCGGGTCTTAGAAGCTGCTGCTGTTGCTGGTCTCCATCAACCAAATTGAGAACTACAACACTAGGTATTGAGTTAGCCTATTTAAGAATAGATTCATGTAAAAGCGTGTTTTTCTTAAGATTCTTCATTAGGTCTGGGTCAACAAAACAACCCCAGGCAACACTCTGACAAAGAGCCTTTGGAAGAAGAGCTAGATTAAGAGGAGCTAGAATCAAGTGATGCTTTCTCCACAAGACCTTGTACCTCTGGTGACTTTGCTCCCTAGAAAAGGGCTGGATTAGTGCACTAGCTCCACTCAACATTTTAATTAGGGGTGGAGCCAAGTGCCAGTAGATGCAAAAGAATATATCAGTGAGATAGAAAGGAATGTGGGGTCCAACTCACATTCTGAGGAATTTCCCAGGCTCTTGAATGAATTCTCTATCCCTGCTTCTCTGCCTGCTCACTACTCTATCATATATCTTGTCTGTCTGTCTACCTATCTGTCTATCTACCTACCTGTCTGTCTGTCTATCATTTATTATCTCTACTATCCATCTATCTATCTATCTATCTATCTATCTATCTATCTATCTATCTATCTAACTTCATCATTATTATTGATCTGTTTTCTCTCTGTATGTCTGTCTTCTATCTATAAATCAATTAGCTATCTTTCTTCATCATCATCATCATCATCGGTTATTGCTGTTTTTATCGGTTATATCTGTTTTTTATCTGTCTGTATGCTTATCTTTTATCAATCAGCTATCTATCTATTTATCTATCTATCATCTATCCATCCATCCATCCATCCATCCATCCTTCCATCCATCCTTCCATCCCCTGGGCTACCTATGAGTCTGTGCATCTATGTCTACATAGCTATAAGTCTTGATTCTATAACAAGGATGCTTAGACTAATATGACAAAGCTCTCACAAATGCAGCAAAGAATATAGGTGCCATCAAAACTATTGCTGGACTGCCTTATTACTGGGAAGGATGTGGTATCTTCTCTCTCATTTCATTTAGGTTTTACAGGTAATTGTGACCTGGCAGGCAGATAAATCTGTATTCAACATCTCCTGGCAGGAATCATTGTAAATAGCATTCCTACCTGAATTCTTCAGGGTTCATAGCAAGAAAGGAAGATGATGAATATAATGTGGAATTGGGTTTGTAAATCTTTTTAAGACTTGATTTTCCCCTACTTTTCTAAGCATCTGTATTACAACCAGCCCTTTAGCTAATATTGTTTTTGTGCTGAAAAGCAAAGTTTACCAGAGCTGTCTTGACTGTGAACACTTTATAATTACAGGAGAAGGACAAGTGCCTGAATTCTGATCAGGAGAAAAAAGTACCAAGAACTGTATCAGTTCAGCTAATGGCACAAATGAGACTTAAGAGCCAAATAAAGGACTAGAAATAGGATGGATCCTCATTGCTTGTTAAATTAGGGGAGAAATCCTACAAAGCTAAACTAAACTAGCTCATCAGTCAGTCCTCACTCATATTCTAAAAGTGTGGATTAATCAGAAACCCAGGGAGGAGACGAGCAGGCCTCTCTCTGCCTCCCATTCTTTGAAGCGTGATAGAATGATAAGTCTCACATTAGATGTTGTTCTGCCATCGTAGAGCAACGGAGTTAAGCTCCTTTTGGGTGGTTATAAAGATTCATGCTGTAATTATTTAGGGACTGACTGGTACAGCCACTCTTTAATCAGGCCAGGGAGATGCACACACTGGTGATTTTCTGGACATTTGGAAAGGAGGAAAATGTCGGCATGTTTCTAAGGCCTTCTTTCCTGGGTGAGAGCATCTGGAGTTCCCACTTCTGGTGTCTGTGTAAGGTGAGGGAGAGTATCCTCTATAATGCTGTAGAGATACCAAGGGGCTAACACAGACCTACCTCTCCTTCTGTCTGGACTGGGTTAACAGATTTATCATAGGTATTGCATCTGAGATTCTCTTAGAGAGGAGCCTCTTTCTCTGTTGTTGTTGTTTTTGTTTGTTTCTTTGCTTTTTTGTTTTGGATTTTCATTTTAGTCCTTGCACCTTTAAAGGAAGATTTTTGTATAAAATTTTCAATAATGTGTATGCATGTCTGGGGGTGGGGGCATGTGCATGTGAGTGCAGGAGCTCACAGAGGCCAGAGGAGGGCACTGGATTGCCTGCAGGTAGAGTTATAGGTGGTTGTGAGCTATCCAACATGGGTACTGGGAACTGAACTCTGGTCCTCACACTTAGCTGCCGAGCCATCTTTCCAGCCTCTGCCTGCACTTTTTAATAAGGTCACAGCTTCATCTCTACTGAGTTTTCTAATGTGAATATTTTCTATCTTTTTCTAGAGCAGTGGTTCTCAACCTTTCTAATGCTGTGACCCTTTAACATAGTTCCTCATGTTGTGATGACCCTCAACCATAAAATTATTTTTGTTGCTACTTCATAACTGTAATTTTGCTACTGTTATGAATCGTCATGTAAGTATCTGACATGCAGATGACTCCTGTGAAAGTGTCATTTGACTCTCAAAGGAGTTGCAACCTATAGGTTGAGAACCACCATTTTATAGGTTTAGATTCAGAGTTTGCTTCTCTTTTTATTTCCTCTATCAGTCAATGCATATTTACATAATGAAGGTGAACTGAGTAAACTCAGGTATCACATGTTGATCAATTTCAATTATGACCATTTTAGCAAATTTTCTGACTTCAATTTATAATCCCTGGTGGGCAGACAAGGTTCTTCAACTCCAGATACCCGCTCTTATCCCTTAGTATTTTTTTCCATTATGTAACCAACACCAAAGGCTAGATAACTTTGTAAATAAAACAAATATTTTTAAATAGCACCCAGTTCTGGATAATAAAGAGACTAGCAGTGGTATTGGCTTGGTGTGATTAGGACCTCATGACACATGATATCACAACAGCATAAGAGATTACATGCCAAAACAGGTAGCCAGGGCATGACAAGGATCCCATAAGAACTACATTAATTGGGTCAGAGCAATGGCTCAGTGGTTAAAGTGCTTGTTGCATAAGCATGAGGAGCCAAATTCAAATCCCCAGACCCACATAAATGCTAAGTGGCTGTGGTGGCTCTCCTGTAATTCTAGCACTGAGAAAGCAGAGGGAGGAGATGTGTGAAGCAAACTGAATAGCTAGATTTAATAGATGGGTGAGCTCTGAGTTCAAGTGAGAGATGCTGGTGGAAAACTATTTTTTTTAAAGATTTATTTATTTATGTATGAGTGCTCTATGTGCATGTATGCCATAAGAGGGCATCTGATCCCAATATAGATGGTTGTGAGCCACCAATTGGTTAGTGGGAATTGAACTCAGGACTCTGGAAGAGCAGCCAGTGCTCTTAACCGATGAGCCCTCTCTATGGCCCCATGGTGGAAAATATTAAGGAAGACTCTTGATATCAACCTCAGATCTCCATACATACACATATACATATGAACATGGACATGCACATGTAAACACACACATACACATACACAAGATGAAAACAACAAACAGAAAACCATAACAACATCAATAAAAGAACTACATTAATTGCTCCCAACATATGACTCCAGTGAGCTAAGAACTCCCATCAGCTCCTACCTCTTAAAGGCCTATCATTGCAACATTGCCACAATGAGGATCAACACACGCATCTTAGTGGGCCAAACTGTTTCAGAACAATATTGTGTCATCTCAGAAATAGACATACTTGCTCCATAGCCTTTCCTCCACTGTTTCAGGCTCCTCTTCCCCCAGGCTCAAGTTCTTTCTTTTCTTTACATCTTTTTACTCACTGCTTGCATTACCTGAAGTCTTTCACCTCAGCTGATGGCTGCTCATGATCAAGGAAAGTCAGGCTTCATAGTACAGCAAGGCTTTGTATAAGCCCCACCCGGTGCTAGCTCAGGCATGGAAGAAGCTCTGGCCCTGATGTCATGCTATGTCTGCATCTGCCAGAGCACACAGCTTCTTGCACCGCAGGAGCCTGCTTGTGTCTGTTGTTCTTCAGGGCTTTCCCGCCTGTGTTGCCACCAACTAGACTAGAGTTTCTCTAAGGCCAAGGACCTGGCTTTGTCACCTTTGATTCATTATTTATTATATAACACAATTGTGTATCATATAACATCTGTAATAGTAGTAATAATAAGGAATAGTAATGAACTATTAGTATATTGAAGGCAGTCAGAACTACTCCCTGAGACTTCAGCTCCTTCTTCTTCTCCTTTGCTTCCTCCTCCTCCTCCTTCTCCTCCTCCTTCTCCTCTTCTTCTTCCTCTTCCTCCTCCTCATGTGAGACAGGGTTTCTCTGTTGTAACTCTGACTGTCCTGAAACTCACTCTGTAGACCAGACTGGCCTCAAACTCACGGAGATCCAACTACCTCTGCCTCCCAAGTGCTAGGATTAAAGACATGTATCACCACCACCTGACAACTTTAGCTTCTTAGGCCTCTAATGATATTATATAATGAAAACATTGAACAGCAACACCTGACCTTTAGACCATTGGTTCTCAAATTGTGGGCTGAGACCACTAATACCAGATACAACTTGGGAACCTTTAAGAAGCACAAAGTTTTGGATGCCAACCTAGAGTATTAATAAAAAAAGATATAGTGCAGGGTTCAGAAATCTGTATTCTACAATGTCTGTAGGTGCTTTCTAGGGAGGACTTCTGTTTGAAGTAATCGGAATCAATATTTGGGAAGGAAGCATAGGGCAGTGCGAAGACCAAGGCCAAGGGAATCCAGCAGCTCTGGCTCAGATCCTAGCTGCTGTGCTTGATTTGCTGCATATGTGGCTTTGGTTAACTTAGCTAAACTCTGTGAGGATCATTTCTTTCATTAATAAAAGGCAGAGGGAGCAGAGCAAATGACAAACTTAAAATGACTAGTGTACCCACGGTACAGTGCCAGTTCAGCAGATGGCGGGTCCTAATTTACTGTTCCCTCAAAAGTATGCCATTTAAGATTAGTTCCAAAAGTGTTCAGAGGGAGGAGAGAGAAGAGAGGTGGCGGCGGTGGCAGAGGAGGAGGAGGAGGAGGAGGAGGAGGAGGAGGAGGAGGAGGAGGAGGAGGAGGAGGAGGAGGATGAGGAGGAGGAGGAGGGTGGAAGGGGAAAAGAAAGAGGGTGAGAGGTGCAAAGGAGGAAGGGGAGGAAGAGGAGGAGGAGTGATGCTTCATCAGGGGTCAAATAACTGAGAACCATAGAATCTATTCTGGGGAGTCTCATTTTCCATAAGCAAATTAAAGGCTCTGTGAAATATTAGCAACCTGCCCCTGCACGATTTTATTTAATTCATTAATTTTTTTGCAAGGTTTCTTCTCTTCATCCTTCCCTCCTTCTCTACTAGTCTTTTTCTTCTTGTTCCTCCATTCCCCCTCCACTCTTTCCTTTCTTTAGTTCAAGAGTGAGTAAAGGGATGCTCCTGGTGAAATAAGAGAACATTGCTAAAAAGGGAAACTCACATTTGATTTTGGCCTGAGACCATTTTATTTTTTAATTAGTGTTTTGGGGAAATAACCTCAAGTCAACATATAGACTATTTGGAAACATAGATAATGATTTGTCAACCTTCAAGCAGGTACTTATTAATTACATACTCTGTACTGGACACACTTCAAATGCTAACAGTAGTCAAGGAAACAGGTTTAGATGGGAGAGCTGTTCAAGGAGATGATATTCAGTTGAGTGAAGGCCTAGGTCTGCCACCATAGGAGAAGGCTGGGCAGATGGAATAGGAAGGACAAGCATGACACGGAAAGGGCTCATTGCTTGTGATGATGGAAGAAGCTTAGTGTGGCTCTAGGCTGGAATAGGAGATTGGACAGGACTGAAGTCGGGATTGGTAGCCTGTGGTCCCAGCCTATCATGCTAACCACAATACATGGTCTGGGTCCCACTCTAAATGCAGCAAATGCCCTAGTTTGCCTTGGTACTGAGGCAAAGGGATCTTGTCCTAGATTTTAAGTCTTCACCAGTGGTGTACTCAATCCTCATAGACTTAGAAATCTAAGTTATTTATTTACCACCCACCCACTTGAGAGTCACCTTTGATTTTTTGATAAGCCAGGAACAGCGTTTAGTAGGTAATGACACAGAAATAAATAACTCTTCTGTTTTCATGGCATTGTCTACCTAGTAAGGCAAGGCAGCACCAGGGAGCTTGGTGGCAGTATACCGCATTATGCTGATTATGCCAAACTACCCCACCATTTTCTTCACGAAGTCAGTACACACAGTGGGGCTCGGTTGGTCTTTAGTTGTACTGAAGCAGCACACTCTGTTGACTGCGTAAGTGCATGGCTTTACCACACTCCACAGCATACTAAGCCTGCCTGGATTCTGAGTTGTATGTTCACGAGAACTAGGGTAATAAAATTCAAAACTGGCACCTGACCTCAGTTCCTGAATCTTGCTAACAGGTGCTTCTCATACTGGAATGACAATTCTATGACACTTTTAAAAGCCCATTATTTCCTTCTTTATTTTGTTAAACAACATTTCCCCACCTACTACTATCTCGAAATATCTCTTGTTAAAAAACAAAACAAAGCAAAACAAAACAACAAAAAAAAAATGTTTCTTGTGGCAAATGAGTAGGAAAATACTGGCAACGAAGCATATGCTAAGGTAATTTAAGAGCTGTGATAAGCCAAAAGGAAAGATAAACAGCCTCCAGAAACCCACAATGTTAAAGAGCTGCTCCCTTTTAAAGTCTAATTGGACACAGCAGGGGTCTCCATCCGTGGGACTAGCTGTTTAGGAGTAGAATTTCCTACTACAATATAGAAAGTTAAAGTGTGAGTTTGTCGTCTCTGAAGTTGATATTCTCACGGCTGTCATCCAACCTGCAACTGGTGTGGACAGAGTTGGAAAGAACAGAGCAATGGACACACACACACACACACACACACACACACACACACACACACACACACACGTCTGGAACACGAAGTAGTAGAATGATTCCTATGCTTTGCCAACTTACTGTTGTAAGTGGCTGCCAAGTTACCTCTAGCCCACCCCAAAGCCCCCTTATGTTTAAGACATACACGGGAGTTCTGAGAAACGTAATCCCACCTGTACTAGCAGGCACTGATAACGGTGGAAAAGACCGTAACAGCAGAAACCTGGCCAAGAGCTAAGTCTATGGCTGTGCAGTCTCCAGTGGAGCCTCGGAGTTAATGTCAGGATTAATGAGGGAATGTGAATGCAGGTTCTGAGTTCTATGGGTAGAAGTGCTGATTCCTGTGTCCATGTAGGGCGTCATTACTATTAATAAGCAATAATGATAACTTGCTGTCTGCCTCTCACTGTGCAATGGAGAGGCATTTTTTTCCCACACATTATCTTGAAGTATAATTATCCCTGTGTTATAAATGGTGAAACTAAAACACAGAGAAGTTAATTAAACAACTTGCCCAGGGTAACAATAGTCCAAATGGAGAAGAGAATATGGCACAGACTCGGGAGCTCTTAAGAGCGGGTGATTGCAGAGCAGTGATAGAGGCAAATTTGAGTGTGAACACTGACTTATTCCCAAGTATGCTGACATTGTATTTCTTTTATGTGCATATGTGTGTGTTTATGTGAGAGAAGAATGGCACGTTTGAGCATGCATGTATATAGAGATTGATGTGGGGCGTCATTCGTTAATCACTTTCCATTGGCTTTTGGGGCGGGGGTGGGGTCAAGTTCTCTCACTGAACCTGGAGTGCGCTCATTTTGTTACAGTGACTGGCTAGCAAGCTCCAGGGATCCTCTTGCCTCTGTCTCCCAAGTGCTGGGATTACAGGCGTGTTCTGGGGGGGTCCAGACTGGGTCCTTGTGCTTTTACTGTAATCACTTTACTGAATATGTCATCTCGCTGGCCCCATTCTTCTTAAGCTTTTTTGCTAGACTTGACCTCTGAAGTGATACGTTTGGAAGCAGACCCCCACCCATAATCAGTTGCACAGTGGGATGGCGCGTGTTATGCTGTGCTCTGTATTTCCTTTTATCTCTGCTCTCTTCTACATCTTGGCAACAGGAGTGCTCATTTTTTGTCCATTTTAGAAGAAAAAATAGCCCTCTTTGACTAGAGGCCTTATCAAAAAATGGGTTGCATTGTAACATGGGAATATTTTCTAGAACATAAAGAGTTTCATCCAGACGGTCCAAACATGCAACTCTAGGCATGGATGTAACCCGGAATGAATCTCCAATATTCACAAAGAAATGGATTTATCCTATGCTTTATTTCCTCCATTCTAAGATAAACATTTTCGTATCTACTTTTCTCATAACTAAGGTTTAAAAGTGAAATGCATGTTTAATATAGTACTGCATTTTTTCTATGGTGAGAGGTTTTAATTGAATCTACAGTGTGCTTATTCTCATTGCCATTTTGAAATAAAATTATATCACATTTATTGATTTTTTTCCTCTAAAATATTTACTTTTATTTCGTGTGTATGAATGTTCTGCCTGCATGTGTGTATGTGCACTGTATGCATGCCTGCTGCCTGTGGAGGCTAGAAATGAGCAATGAATCCCCTGGAACTAGAGTTATGAACGGTTGTGAGCTGCCTCCTGTGTGGGTGCTGGGAACTGAACCCAGGTCCTCTGCCAGAGCAGTGAGCGCTCTTAACCACTGAGCCATCTCTCCATCCCCGTATCTGCGGATCTTTATCCTAACTTTCTATACAAAGGCTTTGCAGCACATGATAATGAAATGCATGGGAAGTCTAGACAGAATTACCCAGCATAGGAATTTTTACTTTGTGAAAATTGGAAAAATGTCCAAAGCAGGCTAGACTCCAATCAAGCCTTAGCAACCTCTGGGTTATTCTGATTAAACAAATCTCACATGGATCCTGTGCCATTGTGACGAAATAATCTCAGAGTCACTATTGTCCAACTTAATGTCAGAAGAGGGCCAAGTACCTGGTTGAAGTTTAACGATGGAGCTTTAAGCCAGGCAGTGCTCAGTACCATGACACACTGGACACATCACAGATATTCAATCAAAATGTGTACCCAGTCCATGGTTTCTGAGTATCAAGTTCAGAGCTAGAGGTGATACAATCTTCCATGATGTACTACTCCCATACCAACAATAGCAATACTAACAAAAGCTTGAAAAATAGGAAAAATTGTACTTCTAAGCACCATAGCCTCGACCTTCATAGCTCTGCATAAAACCCAGCTGTGTTATAAGGACACATGGTCCAGACTCTCTACAACTTACCTAACCTTTCAGTGACCTACTTCCCAGCTGTGTACACTCTTTCAGTAAGTCCAGTGAGAAAAGCACTGCAGTGAGAAAAATCTTGCAAAGAAGGCAAAGACGTTGAATTTGGCATTCAGTTTCATGTAAAATAAAAAATAGGGTAAGCCTATCCCTGATAGCACAGGCTGGATAGAACTGATGGGCAGTTGGTAAAGCTACCACGAGCTAAGGGTCAAACAAAGAAAACCAGCCATGAAGCTGAAAATGTGTTTGGGGTCATAAGCCCAAGATGTAAAAATTCTATTAATTCAGTGTGTGTGAAGATATCAAGTGTTTACATTATGGGTATCAGCCAACCAATAACCAGTCACACAAAATGAGAAATTGGGTGTGGTGGTTCACATTTGTGATCCTAGCACTCAAGTAAGCTGAAGAACGAGAAACATGAGTTGGATGCTAGTCTGGGCTGAATAAGGAGGCTCAAAACAAGAAGACAACAGAACCAGGAAATGAGTAAATATACCATGAGTTAATGCATGGGAACAGGTAAAGCCCTATTAAACACTGGCTACAAGGAAGAAGATCATGGAAATGCCAACATCTGTGGCACATTACTTGTTCATGGAATGTTTGAGACTCTCCAACCAAATAGGGCCTGATGTAGAATTTTCAACTCTCAGATGAGTAGCCTGTTAAGTGGGGAATAATCGTGCCTTCAGACTTCTTACCATGTGTCTGTAGTATACAGAAGTAACATAACTAGGTTCTGTACATGCTAGTGGTCTCTAGAGGTGAAGGTGGTACAGCAATGTGGAGACTCGTTAGTGATGATAATGGAGGCACAGTTAGAATCATCATCATCATCCAGGCTCAAAGGTTAGGTTCCTGGAATCACGAGGTCGCATGCTTCAGCACCTAGGCAAATCAGGCAGATGGAAAAATCCTGCCCACCTGAGAGGAGCAACCTCTCATCTACAGCCGCGACTGCACATAGCAGGGTGGTGTTAGCTGTGGGGTTACTTCAAAAGTTAGGATTAGGAGTGCTTATATGAAATCTCTTGCCTTTTGAGTGTTACCACCTAAATCTATGTATATATGTATGTATGTACATATCTATGTATCTATCTATATATTTAAGTATCTATCATCTATGAATGTGTGTATGCATATAATTATATCTATACCTATGCATGCATGTATGTCTGGATCTGTCTTTCTGCATATATTATCAGGGAAGATGTAACAAATATGCCAGCACGCTCATTTGGTCAATTTGTTTAACATAACCTGTGTGTTGAAACAGGAAATGTTATATAAATGTAACAATGATAATTATCTAATATCCTCACCAACACCATCATCACCAAACCAGAAAGGGGTTAGGGTTTAGTTTCCTGTTTTGCGGAGAAAAATACTTCTCTGTTTTTAAAGAATGGTGGATATCTGGGCACAGTGCAGTGAGCTTCCAGCTCTAGCCGTTTGGAAGGCAGAGATGCAAGGATCACTGGAACCCAGAAGTTGAGAGAACAAGCCTGGGCAGCTCAATAAGGTCTTATTTCTTAGAAAGAAATAAATGAATGAAATAAAAAGAAAAAGAAACAATGGGCTTTTCGGCAACTCAGCATACCTCTGGAGCCAAGAGATTGTCTTATGCTTCATTCTCATTCTTTGCTTAGAATCATGACATTTCAAAGTTGGAAGAGATTTTTCTGAAACATCTGGCCCACATCCTCCCAATGCTATAAAATAAAAACCAGAGTGCCCAAGAGGGAAGAGGCTATACCCGAGATACAGTGAGTTCTGGTTGGAAGAAGGGTTCTGTAGATTTCCCAGCTTCAACCATCTCTAGGGCTCTTTCTTCTCGTGATGATTTTTTTTCTTTGTCTTACCGGTTCTTTTTATCTTCAGAACCCTTTCAGCAATTTGAGATCAATAAAGAGAGGCAGAAAAGGCCACAGCTGCCTACTGTAATATGTCTTTTTTCCCCCTCCCTGTGAATTATTTTCACAACAGATCTTGTCTCTTATATTCTAACTAGTTTTCAGGCCTCATGAGAAGGTGCAGAGGTTAGGGAAAGAAATAAAAACCCGGGCATCCTAATATCTTAACTAGGCGGTATTCCATCCTATCACTTTCCATCTTAGTAAAGTAAATTGCTTGACCCAGAACAGGAAGACCCTAAGAAGAACTTACAGAGAAATAGGGGGAATCTAAACTGGGAAAGTTCAGGGATTATTGTAGGCAACAAAGTCACTGATTGAAATGTATCAAAGACAGGAGTTACTGTAGAAAACGTCACATGAAAAGCAACATCCTAAGCAGGCAGGGTAAAGGGGAAGGTATGTGGGTAATGGACAGACACCCCAGGGAGATGGAAAAGGTCATCAAGATGAAAATAACCTTGGCAACTGGGAATGAGCGCCCCATTACCACAGACGGGAAGAAAACACCATGTCCAATCAGACGGAACAGATTGAAATGCGATTCCAGTCAAGTGTGAATGCCACCAAATGCATCCTGGAACTATTTGGGAAGCTGGCATGAAAGGACAGGACTTTGGTCCCCCCCCCAACTCTCAGCCCACCAGTGGACATCAGTATAGTCAAAGAGCAGGGACTTGGAAGGTTGTGATGTATACACATGCATCCTCATAGCTCCTAAGTGCAGCAGGTGGGAGGTGCCCTTTTCTATAGGGACATGATTATTCTGCTGAGACATCAAAGAGCTGCTCTACCATCAGGAGATTCTAAGTGAAGGGATACAAAGTCTGCCTCCAAAGGGGAAGAGGAAGAAAGGAACGATTGATCACTGCCTTTTATTGCTGGCTTCCCATGGTTGAGTGTTCGCTGATAAGAATTGGTTTGACTCTAAGACAGTGTTTTGGAGACAATTACTGTTTTCCACTAAAACACAACTCTAGCAGAAAACATTAATTTAAGTGGTAACTCCTAAACACGTCAGTGTCAGGCATGTGTTTGGCACATCATCTTCTCATCTTTGGTATTAAAGCACCAGGGAAGAATAAGTAATAAGGAACAGAAATCATAAAACAAAGTATTTGATGGAAAATGACAAAAGAGAGAGCTGGTATTGGCCCTGGGGCAATCCAGGGAAGGCTGGTGGTGGAATTCTAAAGTACCACATAAAATAGTGTTTCTATACTTTACTAGGTTATTCAGATTCTAGAGTTTAAATATTAACTATGCTGTTTTCTTTTGCTTGCTTCTGGCTTTCTTTGCCAACCATGCAGTACCTTTCCATCACTCAGAAAAGCCTTCTTTATTCTTTCTCTCTCCTGCTGCAGACTAGGGAATAGCCAAGAGCCAGGGGCTGCACCCACTGTTTTCTTAGACCTTCCTTTGGAAATTAAAACTACTTCTGCACACTTCTTTCTTCCTTTGACTTTATGCACGACTTGTTTGTTCATTCATCAGTTTATCAAGCATATGAAACGTGTCAAGCTCAGTGATGGCTACATGGATAGAATACAATGGACCACTGGGGAGATGCAGTTCTAGTCTGCTGAGAGCTAAAATCTAATAGTGAATGTAGGTGAGCACGGTGAGGCCGGATGGCAGACAGTGGTGAATTCCACTGTACTAGACTATCCTGCTAAGCATCTCATTGAATACTGTTGTGGGTTGAACTGTGTCCTCTACTCCCCAAAAGGTATGTACCTAGGAAGTGACCTTGTTTGGATTTAGTGACTTTGCTTGCAGATATAAGTCAATTAAAGTAATTTTTGAATTGTCATGAATTACCCCCTTTTCAGTGACCGGTATTCTTGTGAGGACAAAGATTCTGAGCCTTACAGACTTTCATGGGAGAAGGGGTTCATGTGAAGAGGGAAGCCATTTTTCTGTTCTCTTACAAATTGATTAAGCTCACACCCACAACCACAGATGGCCTTAGCTGGAACCTTATGGTGACTTGCAGTCAACGAGCCTGTCTGTAGATTGACCCTACGTTTGTTGCTCCATTTTGCTACTGTCCTTTTAAAGGTCTCTCAAAGAGGATGTTACACATCTTTCAATCCATAAAAGGTACTAAGTGATTCAAACAGACCGAAGAAGTGACCCTGTCTTTAAGTGGTGACGATTTAATGTTGACACAAGTGACTTATAGGCATGTAACACCAAGAGAATATTACAAATTAGAAGGTAATGAGGTGCTAAATTGAATGAGGCAGGCTATAAGACTGTTTCACCACTCTGAAAAGGGGGTGCTTTGGCGGGGCAGAGATGGGTAGGAAAACTTTGGAGAAATGATAGGACTCACCATGCTTAGAACTCAGTCAGTAACTGAACCCATTGATAGTCATGGAATTGTCTCTGTTCTCATGCCTGGGTTTGGGATGGGTTGGCATACAGAGCCAACACCACAGATCTTCACAGGGCTTCCAATCAATAGAGGCAGATAGCGTATTCCAGGGAAGTGTAATAGCACCTAACCATGCAAGCTCGAGGCTCCTGGTGTCATTTCAAACAAGCTGTCCCCAATCAGTACACATGTATTGTAAGAAAATAGATTGGAAGATGGTAAATGGTTACACATTTTGGGGGCCCAAACATCATATTAAGTATGTTTTTATGCCCTACCTCTTATGTTTTCCTTTAAAATTTTTTCTTTCCATCAAAACAAGAAAAACATGCAGTTTGAAGAATCCTGCACTTCTACGATATTTGGTTCAAAAATAGCACTTTTTTCCCATCACCACTGGTTTCTTCCCTCTCAGCAGCAACTGCATTCACCTTTTTTTAGCTGATTATTTTGGTATTTATCTCTAGCTCTATAAATAACATGCTCTGCTGCTATTTCTTGTGTTTTCGTTTTTGAAAAATGCACTACTTAGAAACTTCTCACTACAGAAGGTGCAAAGCTGGGCTTTTTCCCACCCCACTCTACACAAACCTCCTTCCTTGCCCCTGGTTTTCCTGAGCTCATACTCACATCATTAATCCACATTAGCAACATCGGGCTTGGATATGATACTCAGACAAAAGCCATGTAGGAAATGATGACAACTTATTTAGCTTTGAACACACGATTTGTATAGAACTGTTTTTTTTTTAAAGTGCTGTGTGTGTGTGTGTGTGTGTGTGTGTGTGTGTGTAGTGTGTATTGCATGCATGTGTGTGCTGGTGTACTCACCCAGGGCACCTGTGGAGTCAGAGGATACCTGTTATTCCATTTAATCACTGTCTGTCTTATCCCCTTGAGACAGGACTACTCATTCAATCTGTACCTTTTGTTTTGTTGTTTTTGTTTTTGTTGTTGTGTTGGTAGGGTGGCTGACTAGCAAAATCCCAGCCATCCTCCTGACTCTGTGACACATTGCTGAGGTTACTGGCCCATATGGCCATGCTTAGATTTTTTTTTTTTTTAATGTTGGTTCTGAGAATCCATAGCCAGGTCCTAATGTTTGGTCAGTAAGTGCTCGTATCCACTGAGCTATCATCTCTAGAATCATCTTTACACCTTTTAGTTAAATTTCCATATGCTAAGTATTCCAGAGACTGCTCTCTTTGGGTCAGTTTCCTGTTGTGGTCCTTAGTAACAATGTATACATCCTCAGGCAAGTCATGGACTGTTGCTCAGCCACTGTCTTTGCCATCTGTAAAGCAGGGATCATAATCCAAATTCACAGCATAATGGTGTCAGTGTGCCCCGGCAAAGCACTCCCAGGAGGGAACACATATGGCCAATCAAAATTCACTCATCGCAGTGATGAAGAGGCACACAGTGGGGTGGTTGGGGTTTGAATCAAAGTATGAGGAAGGGCTTATGGGAGGTAATTTCCAGGTTCAAAGGAACAGGCTCACTCCTGTATTTGGTGCTGTCAGAGAGTGGGGACCTATAAGATATGGTGATCTTTAAGATACTGGGCTTAGAGAGAGGTCCCAAGACTGGCTCCTCACTTGTGCTTTGCAGCTCTCTCATGCTCCTACCAGTGGTGACGTCTGCCATTGAGATGTTGCAGTAGGGGTCCCTTGCCAGAGCTGGTGCTATGATTGTACACTTCCAAAATAGTGAGCGACATACACATCTTTTCTGTAGAATAAGCTTCAAGTACTTTGTTGTGGCAACACAACCAGACTAACAGAGACTGTGACATTGCTCTTGCTTGTATTTTGGAGCTGTCATGAGCAAGATTCTTTTCATTTTATCCAGTTTCAACAGCCACAGAGGGGCCTTGAGCAGCATTGGTATTCAATGCTCAACAATGTTTTGTTTGTGTTCAGACAAAACAAAACACAAAAAAATCTACCTTGGCCTATCAGTGAATGTAGGCCAGATCCTAACACTAAGGAAGCCTTCTGATTAGCCACAGTCTGGTTCCCAGGGCTACTTTTGTCTTTCTTCAAGGTAAGGATTGTATGAGTTATCATTTGAAAAGATCTTAGAACATGGGCCCCATAGAATTAGCCCTTCACAAGTAGTTGTTATATGACACCAGAAACAGGGCAATAAAGAAAAATCAAGTTGGGCTATACCAAAGTTAAGACCTTTGGCGCTGCAAAGAACATCATCACATCATCCACAGAATGAAAAAAACAAAAAAAACTAGGAAATGGGAGAAATTATTTACAATTCAAATTTGTGAGAAGCAACTGAGATCAAGAACAGAAATTGAATCCCCACAAGTCAATAATAACAACAAAGTCAAGCAATCCAATTAAAATTTAAGCAAATGTCTTAAATGAACATTTAAATATTTTACATTATTTGTTTGTTTATTTAGAGAAGGATAGTGTGTGTGTGTGTGTGTGTGTGTGTGTGTGTGTGTGTGTAGCACATGTATGACACAGCACATGTGTGGAGGTCAGTGGACAACATACAGGAGCATTCCCTCCAACCTGTAGGTCCCTAGAATCAAAGTCAGGTCATCAGACTTAGTGCCCATATCCACTGAGCCATATCCATGGCTCTTTAATGGACATTCACCAAAGAAGACACACATATTGCTATATATATAGCAATATGTATGTGTGTGTGTGTGTGTGTAAAATCTTTGTGTGTTGCTGGTAGGAATGAAAAATGATGTGGCCACTGTAAAAAACAGTATGGCGACTTATCAAGAAGACATCACTCCTATGTGACTGAGTGATTCTACCAGTGAGTACCATCCCCAGCCTAGTCAAAGTTCAAGCACAGTCGTGTTATCTGCAAAACTAAAAGGTGGCCCAGTCCAAGTGTTCACTGATGGATATGCGAATAACAAAGTGTGACACAGAATATCCACAATAGAAATTAATCGTCTTAAAAGGCAGGAAATTCTGTCCCATGCTACATGGATAGAACCTGAAGGCATTACACTAAGTGAACTATCAGTCACCCATGAAAGAACAAACATAGCAGGATTCTATTTATATGAGGGCCCTAGAGTGGCCAAACTCAGAGAAAGAAATATAATGATGGCTGCCAGGAGCTAAGGGAGGTTAGTGGGTGTCAAACTCTATTCTCAGTCCTTTATGTCAATTTAAATCCATGGCAACTGCTTTCAGATCCTGATAGACTCCCGAGTATACCCTGGACTCCAAATCCATTCCATAAGAAACACATATACATTTGTTGAGATGGATGAAACTGTCCTGGAGATGGATGATTACATACAGTGTGAGTACAGTCTGTGTACAAAATATGGGGGGAAATGATAGCACGTATGATAGGTGTATTTTAGCAGGGGTAAGAAGTATGTGTTGGAATTCATATCGGCTGTGTTTGCTGGCACCAGACCTACACAAGATCAAGCCAACTGAAGCTCCAGCAATAACCAGGAGGAGATCATTAAGTCTCAATTTAATTGAGAAGCTATTGGCAATTGATGGCTGCTGGGGGAGGGAAGTCAGTTTTCTTTACCAGTGGATGCTCCTACACCCATACACACAGCACTAAGTGGACTCAGCAGGTTTAAAACAGAGTGCATGAAGATGGAAAGGAAAAGTGGTAGGGGGCTGATTTGATCAAAACACATTATGTGCATCTTTGAAATTCTCAATACTTTTCAAAAAGCAAATAGTAAAAAGTGTTTGTTTGGTTGGATTACAGCTCAAGGGTCAAAAACTGCACTAGGTCCTGGGTAGCTCTTCAACACTACAAAGAAATATTTGTTAAACTAAAAAGAAAATCCCACGTTATATATTGTACACACGTGGTGCATTTTTGTATTCTATAAATTATGTATAATTATTGTGTGCCAACTAAACTTTAAAAACAATTTGAAAAATAAATAATATCAAATCCAGTCTCTCCATCAGGTGGTTTTCAAAATTTCTTTTCAAGATATTTAGATACATTAAGATATCATTTAATAATTCATGCCAGCTTCAGGAGCTGTTGACAATACTCTTTTACAGATTAAAAAAATAAGATCTACAGCTCTATGGTGTTAGAAAGTATCTGAACTACAGTTTGAGTTCAAGCAGCATGGAGTTCAGAGTTCACTTTAAAAGAGATTATATATATATCCTTAAGTCTTATTTATCAGATGAGTCTCACAAATTCATCCAGTGGTTAGGAGTATGGAACCTTCCACTGGAAAATATACATGTACTGTAATTTGAGACATTTCCAACTTAAGACTAAGCTGTATTATAACATGACTATTAAACATTATACAGGAAGTTTCACTTAGAATTAAATGTGGGCTTTGAAAGGGAATTTGAGATTTGAAGTTCTAGTTAAAAGGGTTAGGGCAGGAAGCTGTTAAGGCATTGCATGCAGTTAGCAGTCTCTGCTTTGCTGGGACAACAGTTCTTATGTATCCAGAAGCTGAGGACAGAGATGGAGAGGCAGAAGATACACAATGCCAATCGACCCTGGGATTTGTGTCAATATCCAGATTATTTGCTGAGGAGAAGCAGTTCTCTGCTGGCTGTCACTTCCCCACTGTGTGTCTCCAAAGGAATTACCTGTCCATCTTCATTGTGTGCTTATGGGCACTGTGGTGGAAAAGCATCGGCTCAACTCTAGCCAGGCTGGAAATTGGTGGACTGACAAACAGCACATGTACACAGGCACATGTGTTTATATGCATTTTGTAAGAAGAAAAATTAAAGAAAGAAAAAGCCTGATTACTACAGCATTGTTAGGCAAGTCGACAGCATCTGGACCTGAGGGGTATATCTATTATCAAATCTTGGCATGGGAGACCTTATTCTGGAAGTTGGGGCAGGAGTCTCTCCAGAACCTGAGATTCATGCTGGTAGAAATATGCTTTATTTTTCCTTAATTGAAGTTACAGCCACAATTTTCAGCTCTGTGTTACAAAACCCCAATACTTCTCTCCTCTACTTATACAAGTTAAATGCAAAAATTTGCACTATAGAACTATGTATATCTCAATTTTGACATTGGTGAAGCTACCAAGAAAGGAGGAGGAAGAGGGAGAGGGAAGAAGGGGAAGGAGAGAGAAGGGGAGGGAAGGGAGGAAGAGAAGAAGGGAGGAGAAGATGGAGGAGGGGGGAGGGAAGAGGGGGGAGAGAGGAAAGGAGGACTGGAGGGATGGAAGGAAGAAGGGAGAGGGAGGGAAGGAAGGAGGGAAGGAAGGAGGGAGGGGGAGAGAGAGAGAGAGCGCAAGCAAGGGAGAGAGAGGGGGGGGAGTTAGTTTGGAAGTCCTCAATTCTGAGAAAGCTTGCTGCAGTTGGGCACAAGAAACTAAACAACAACAAAAAAAAAAAAAAAACCAAACCACTACATAAGAAGGAAGCTTAGAGATCTCTCAGGCCAATGACCAATGGCAGGTAGGTAATCTGAGGCCCAGAAAGACTAAAAAAATCTTATGCATACTATGAGTCAGGGATAATGTATATAAATAAGTCAAGTTCTCTTTTTGAATAAAACTCTAGTCACTACAGAAATAAGGTTAATAATCATTAAACAGAACTTCCTGAAATAAAAGTCTTCCATGCAGCAAAGGTCACAATTACCTGATTGAAAAACACAGTTTAATGATGGCTGAAAATTTTTGCCAGCTATAAATCTAACAGAGGATTATTGTCTACCATACACAAAGAACACAAACATCTAAATAAAAAGAAATTAAACAGATAGTCAATGAAATGGCTAATGAGATAGAGAGTTGAAAAAGTTGAAACACAAATGGTCAATAAACACACGAAAAAAATGTTCAGTCTCCCTTGCCACCAAGGGAATGCAAATCAGAACTACACTGAGATGCCCTGTAACTCTAGTCAGAATGTCAGTCACTGTGAAAATAAATAGGAAATGCTGCAAATGATGTGGACAAAAGGGAGTCCTTACACACTGCCTGTGAGAGGGTGAAATAGTTCATCCGCTATAGAAATCAGTATGGAAGTTTCCCAAAAGACTAAGGCACATGTACTATATTACCCAGCTTTTTCATGCCAGGGTATTGATACAAATGACCCCAAGTTAACATGTCACAAAGATACTTGCACATCAATACTTACTGCAGGATTACTCATAACAGTAATGGACCAGCCTAGATGATCAATAGGAGAGGAGTAGATACAGAACTCCCTGTCTGGAGTTGCCAAGAAGTAGAGGTAGAGGGTGCTTTGTGATGTACATTTGGTACTTGCAACCTTTATGAAACTGTAACCCCTGGCCTTTGGTACTAAGCGTCCACTGTCTGCCAATCATCTCAATATGCTACACATGGACTCAGAGGTTAATGTCTGTTACGGGACAGGTAGAGAAAGACTCTGCCACTCAAAAGTTTTCTTGCCATTAGGATTTAAGGTCCAGGCTCTTCACTTTCCCATTTGTGTGAACAATGTTGACAGGTAGTCCACACTCCCTGTGCCACAGTGTTCTCAGCTATAAAGGGCTGTGAGGGTAATTGTTGCTACGTGAGATGTAGTGGGGGATTAAATAAAAGTTTATAATGAAAAGTGCTCGCATGCTCAGTATAATAACCAGTTATCGAGGGAGAAAGGCCTGTGAGCTCATAGCCAAGTCCTGTATGGATCTGCATTTGGGGAAAAAAGGAAAGTTCAGAGCATCCTCAAGATAGCTTATGCTGACCAGCAGACTCAAAATCCACACACTGCAAAATTCCTATGAGCACAGGGAAGGAGTGGAGGGGTCCCACAGAAAGGTTGACCTGGGCATATCAGGGGTGAGGAGAAGAACTGGAACCCACTGGCTCAGGTGGGAAAAATCCAAGTCAAGAAAGGAGAGATATTTGACCCTAGAAAGAATGAAAGAATGCTAAACCAAAAGCCAGCACCCCTCCCCATTCAAGGCTAGCCTCCCAGTGTGCCCAGGCTCTTGTGTTACTAGTGTAAATGTGTAATTATTTATGTAAATATGTAATAATAAAAAATATAAAAAATATATAAAAATGTAACACAATTTTATCATCTACAGATGCTCTATTACTATTTAAAGACTCTCAAATAGCAAAATATCGGAAAATTTAATGTCATATATATGTAAATGCATATGTATATAGTATGTAAATATATTCTGTGGTATCTTCTTTCCATAAAGTTCTCCATTGTTTTCTAAAATATACAATGAAAAGCAGTAAAGATATCAAAGGAAGGTGGTTATAAATGGCATTCATCCACTCAATAAGTGTTTATTGAGCATCAGTTATGAAGCTGTTACCAGGGTACAGTGGAGAAGCTAAAGGAAGGAATGAAACTAAGAGACAGTAAAGAAGGCTAGGGGAGAAGTAGAATAAATAATCCCATCACAATGTACAACGACTTTGGGGGAGGAAGAGGAGAGGAGGGTAATGTTAAGAAAGAGGAAGAGGAGGGGGAGGAGGAGGGGGGAGGAATTGGAAGAAGGGGAGGAGGAGGGGGAGGAAGATGAAGAGGAGGGGGAGGAGAGGGAGGAGGGGGAGGAGGGGAAGGAGGGAAGAATACAGAATATTTGATAGCCTGAGCAGAGTGTAATCCCTAATATACATAATAATTACTCCAAACTTTTCAGGAAATCTTAAGTGAAAATTAAACTTCAATGGGTCAAAAAGCAAGAAAATCCCTCACACTTTGCAGGAGACTTTTCTTCCCCAACTAACTTTACAAGGAGAAGATGTTTCATTTATCATTGTTTTAAAGATTTATTTTATGTGTATGAGTGTTTTGCCTGCGTGTGTGTGTGTGTGTGTGTGTGTGTGTGTGTGTGTGTGTGTGTGTATTCTATGTGAGTTCCTGGTGCCACTGGAGGTCAGAGGACGACACTGAATCCTCTGGAACTGGAGTTATAGATGAATGTAAACCTTCTGTGAGTGTTGGGAACCAAAGTTACATCCTCTGCAAGAGCAGGCCACGTGTTCTTATCATTGAGCCATGTCTTTACTCTTAAAATTTCACTAATTAAAAAAAATCTATTTGAGTGGGAAGCCTTCTCTTCCATCTCTGATTCTCCCTGTTGGTGTTGGGTGGGTTCCATGAAAGAGACTATTCTGGTAAGGTGCTTTCCTTGTCATGAATGGATAAATTTAGGACAAACTTATGCAGTGGTCATCTTTCAAGTTATTTATTTATTTATTTGGTTTTTTGAGACAGGGTTTCTCTGTTGTTACTCTGGCTGTCCTGGAACTCACTCTGTAGACCAGGCTGACCTCGAACTCATAAAGATCTGCCTGCCTCTGCCTCCCAAGTTCTGGGAGGTATGGCTATCTTTCAAGGTTTTATACTGTGCTGTACCCGAAGAGTCTGCTAATTCCCATACCATCATCAAATGAGCTATGATATTGAACATCTGCCACCCATGAGCTCTGTAGTTCACAAGCTCTGTAGGAAGAACTAAGGGTTGTCATGGATCAAGCCAAGTTCTGCCCTCTGAATGTGCAATCCTTGAGCACTGACAGCATCACTACTAAACTGAAAAAGTATAGTGTAGCTGATCTAGAGGGAGGTTTCAGGAGTTTGGGGAGGAAATTGCATATGTTTTGCAGGTACTGCAGAAAACTCATTCAGTCGTCTGTGATGTACACATGACCCTCCTCATGGAAAATTTCTTCCTGGCTTCATAGTGAGAATTGCAGTGTTTCCTTAAACAGCTGCTTTGCTTGCTTATTATGTACCTTGCAGTCTATGTTTCTCTTTTTGCTTTGGCTACTAAGAAACTTAGACTCATTTCCTATCTGTATTAAATAAGGGAATACAGATTTATGTATGTGAACAAACATAATGCTTTCCCTAAGACTTTCCTGTACATTCTTGTGAATCTAATTATAGTTTAGAGGTTTTAGAAATAACTGTTATAATGGAGGTTCAAGAGAAGGGAAGAAAAAATGAGGAAGGATGAGAGGATAGAGAGGAGAAACAGACAGACAGACAGACAGACACACACACACACACACACACACACACACACACACACAGCTTGCTCTTTTCCTTTTGACACCAGATAAATAAGATGATTATTAAGGGTATATAATATGATAATTTTATTATATTTATATAAATAAATAAATATATAAGACGTACATATATATTGTACATAATTATATATAATATTATAATATAATGTTAATAAAATAATATAATTATTAAGGTAAGAGCTTGGGGGGAGCTCAGTCTATATATCACTGTCTTACAAGCAGAGGACCTGAGTTCCATACCCAGAACCCATGTATAAGCTACTTTTGGTTGTATGCATGCCTTTAATCCCAATACTATAGCAGTGGAAACAGATCCCTAGGGCTCACTGTGCAGTCAGCCTAGCCTCCTTGGTGAGCTCCAGGCCAGCGAGAGGTCCTGTCTAAAAAATAACGTGGATAGCACCTGGGGAATGACATCTGAGGTTGATTCTGGCCTCTACATCTATGCAAACAGACATGCACATGTACTATGCCCTCTTAAATATAGAAACCATAAATAAGCCAGGCAAGTACATTTGTAGATCATCATATACAAACAGAATCTTGTAGCCTGTAATGTGCTATTGCCACTTAGAATGAACCAAGATTTAGCTGTTTTAAAAAAGGGCTGGGGCATATCTCATTTACCCCATTGCAAACTGGACAACACCCCCACCCCCAATCTTTGGATGGTTTATCGCTGTTGGTGAGGAGTTTCTAGAAGGTTCCTGTAAGAGCCTCTTGCTTTCATTTCTAATGTGTAGCAAGACACTGTTGATAAGTGTTCCAAGCTTCCATAAAGAATTAAAACTCAACTCTCTCTACAGCATCTCTGGATGAACATTTGACTGCCTGTATATTTTATTTCTATGCCGACAACAAAGTGCAACGTGGTATTCTGATTTAGAAGGGAGCCTCATTTTTTTCAGATGTAGGACCCCCCTCCTCCATTCTGCTGCTACTGGGATCCAGATTTTCTTCCATATGAGTGATTTCATAGGATTTGAAGTTATACTGCTGTATATACAAGAAATAGCTTTGGCATTAACCTGCTCTGGCAGAAGGTCAAAAGACAGGGTGAGCTCCTGGCCTGAGCATAGCTGTCTGGAAGCAAATGTTTCAGGGGCTGGATATATCAGTTCTGGAAGCATCCCTCCAAATATACCTGTATATCTGCTTGATTGGCATCGATGAAGAGAGCAACTTGGCTGCAAAGGTGGTGAGATTTTAGTACCATGCACTAAAGAATGCACTTTAGACATAGAAAATAATGACAGTTGACACATAAAGGTGAAACTTGGTTGTTACTTTGAGGAGGTTTTCATGTTGGGGAAAAGTATTTTAGTTCCTGTATTTTATATCCAGTTTGTCTCTTCAAAGCAGCGGTATCTTGGGCAGGAAGTATGTGCTGTGACTTTCCTAATGACAGGCTTTGACAACATCAAATCATTGAAACAATAAGAGGAGGGCAACAAATAATGTCTTACTGTTGCGGATGAGTTGAATATGTTGGAAGGTATTTTAACTAAGGGGGAAAAAAAACAACTACAACGAAGTCTTTCATGATCTTAAGATTCCAGTGACATTGCCAAGGGACCAACTTAAAAATATTCTGTGTAATTAACCAGCTAAACTTAACACACCCAAACACAGGGGCCCTGCTCGGGTGCTGTGACAACACCTGACAAATTCAGCCCCTTTCATCAAACTCAATTGAAAACACACAGGCACCGCTCTGTACTCTGCATCTTTGGTGTCAAACTCCATTTTCAATCCTTTACGTCAAATTTAAATTCATGGCAACTGCATTCAGATCTTGATAGAATCCCCAATTTGCCCTGGACCCCAAATCTATTCCACAAGAAATATATACACATGCACGTGCACACACATACACATACTCCAGCTAGGCATGCTCTCATTTCAGCTAAGCCAGAGTGAAGAACACTAAATGACTACCTGCTCGCCAGAGCTCCAACTCACCATCCGACAAGAGTCTGTTGGGAACAAGGCTACTATTCAACCAGGTTTTCACCTCTCCGCTTCAGAAATCACGTGAACATGGCTCTTGTTTGGTATGAAACCCGACTTCTACATTTTCTGTGGCGTTTTCTCCTCTTAGTGAAGCTAAAATCACTATCAGTTTTCTAAGTGAGCTGAAACAAATTGGTGTAACTGATGAAAAATGAGTAAGTTTGGCTTTACACACACAGATCTGTTCTGTCCACCCAAATGATGAGCTCTTGATTTCTATACAAAGCCAACAAAAATCTTCTATTGACAACCAACAATCAGATACACCATCCAAGGGAAGAAATCGCCCTGTGTGCTATCACTAAGAAAACATTCTGGATGGCACAGAGATAAGAACTGACCTCGCTTATGGAAATCATCTTTGCTTGGGTATCCATACATGCATAAAAGGATGTCGTTTCTAAAAGCTCATTTTCTCTTTAATAATTGTCTGTTTTTCAAAAGCTATCAGCAGGTGCACCTCATTTCAAAAGCCTCTTGTCCTTCATAATACAATATTCATCACGATTACATAGTATGAAATAAAAAGTAGCAAAACACAAGCGAGGGTAGTTCAATTAAATGCAACATAATCTCTGCTGGGGGAAAAAAAAGAAAAAGAGAAAAAAAATAGCGCTGTAGTTAAAATCAGGTTCTGATGAAAGAAAAAAGGGAATATATTTCCACATATTTTTAATTATATAGAATTTCCTCAAACATGATTTTTCATAATATATTCCATTAAGTTAACATCATATTTGAAGAAAGAGCATTTTCCGATTTCATTTTAAGCCTGATTTTGAGCAATTACGGTGTCATTGTTCAGCGGTAGAAAGGTTGAATTCATTTACTGTGTGGTTATGTTAGTTATGATTGATGTCTCTTCTCCAAATGATAAACCAATCACCCCGATGATGTAATGTCATTTTAAGAGTGCCATAATCACATTTCTCTCAAACTAGAAGCTCTGATGAGTTCTAATAAAGATTTATGGTAGATTAAAGGCCTTCATAATATCAACAATGGATTGCTCATTTGATGAGAGATTTGATTAGATAATTTTTTTTAAAAAAAAGAATATGAGTTTGCTAAATATATCAGGCCTGGCTTTAAATAAGGGCATGGGCCATCATAAGTAGCAGTCTATCGTTCCATTTGCCGAATGAATCATCCTAATATATTTAGGAGGTCCTCTGTAATTGGAGAGGTTGAGACCGGTGGTAGCTTATATTCATGGATAGAGCCAAAGCAGGCTTTGTGGGGAGTATACTTGGCACACAAACCCCTCCCTTGCTTTGATGAGCTATGCTAATGAACATCATGAAGGGCTAACTCAGAAGGCAGTGCCAATGTTTCAGGTCAAGAGCAACTGATTTGTGCCATGACCTCCCCTCCCAGCCATGGATACTGAAACTGTAGGTATCTGTGCCCTCTTTGGTATTCATATGTTCAGGCGAACATCCCAACCAATGGATGACTCCAAAATGAGGCCTGATTATTGTTGAGCTTGGGCCAATCCTAAGACTTAGAGAGTGGGAGTTGAGACCCCAAATCCTCAAAAGTAGAACAGAACCTCGTGTTCAGTCCCTCTGTTCTGTGAACATGAAAATCCAAACAAGAATGCTGAATTTAGAAGCTGTGTCCCACAGTCTCATGATCAGCTTGCTAAATTCAAGTGAAGTGGGCACAAGCCAAGGTTCATAGAGAAGTTGTACCCCAAACACTTTGGTCTTGGTACAATATTCAGTATCCATGTCAAGGGAACACATTTGAATCGCAAATCCATCTAAAACAAGCAAGGAAGGAGAAGTCAGCAGCCAATGATAAAACAGGAGAACCGAGAGGCACACGGATGGGGCATGTGAGGGTGTCCAGGGTCACTCTGCTATGACCAGAATCACAATGATACAAAATTCAATATTCCAGTGTCTCCCCAACGTCACCTTTGAGTCCAGCATGCTCTCACATGTAGCCATGGGAAAATTTCTCCCTCAGAAGGAGGCCCAGAGCCCATTGCAATCAGTAAATCCTCTCCAACAGCCTTGACCTTCAGCAGACGCATCTTAGAACTACCACGACACAAAATGACAACCGCATTTCACCTGGTTGCTCCCCATACCGTCTTCCCCCAGCTTTTATTTCAAGAGTTGTCATTTCGCTGGAGACGCACGAATGTCGAGAACAAGACACCACACATTCAGACACCACAGAGTTTCCTTACCACTGCTGGAGGCTTGCTGGGGCCCTGAGCATGCTCTGAGCAGGTATGAATTGGGGGAGAATTCCTCATCAGGGTTGGTGTCCATGATCTGATGGGAGGTGTTGCTGTCTAGCAATGGCATCTGGCAGCTAACTGGTGGAGGATTATGGGAGCTAGGCAGCTGAGCAGATGGGAGGAGGCTAGACGAGGATGTAGGTGGAATGGGACGACCTGGGAAAGAGGACAGAGGGGTCAAAGGTCAGCAATGAGTGTCATGAGAGCATCCTAAGAAAGTTACATTGAAACCAGCTCACAATACAAATATTTCTTTTTAAGATGAAGTGATCCAGATGTGCTTTCCAAAGTGGTTTTGATGTTTCTTTACCAGCCCAAATGCATACCACAGGTAGTATACTTAATAATTTATTCACATAATTCAGAAAAGGGTATCCATTTGAATGAAATCAGTCTAGAAAAGTGTAGTTCTTTCTATCTCCTTTGCTATGATTTGAGGTCCTCATCTCTCATCTCTCCCTAAACCACCTCCTTGCTGGTCTCCCCATTTCTACTCTTGTGTAATTGTCCAACCAACTCTTCCTTGTCTCCTTATCTTTTCCATAATATCTGAGATGACATTTCATAGGTAGAAATCAGGTCATATCATCTTCGCACCCTCAACTGGCTTTCCATCATATGAGGAAAGAAATGTAAACTCTCCGTGATGCTGGACATGTCCTACCTTCTCTGGATCATAGCTGCTCAGCTATCTCTCTTTCCCAGAGGGCACCCTTCCCACCTCCACTGGATCTTTATTCTTCAGTCAATAGGGTGTTCTTATTTCTCTTACTTGAACATGCCAGGCCAGTTCACCTTTCCATAGATTTTTATTCCAATCTTAATGGATACTTGCCCCTGCTTCTACCACCTGGCCAATATTCTCAGGACTGCTGCTTCTCTTCAGTAAAGCCCATTTGAAAAAAAGTACTACCTTTTCTATCATATCAGCCCGTTTAAACGTCTTCATAGACCTTGTATCCCAGTGAACAAATAAGGAGACTGCACTAAAATCAAACCCTTTAGCTTAGGGTAGAAGGTGACAACAGGTGGACAAGGCCCATATGTCTATGCTAGTGAGTTCATCATTCATTGTATCATGCAGTTTATTTGAACATCATGGAGGAATTCCTGTGAGGTAAGACACACCTGCTCCATGCCATAAGGGTCAGCAGTCAGGTTGGTAGAGTGGGTAGTAACCTGGAGCTTCCCTTGGGTAAAGAAGGTCCCTTCCACATGGATAACTACTGAAACCTCTTCCTCACAGGCTCCTGACACCAACTTCTAGGAGATGATTACTATGTGAATATTAATCAACTGTGCCCTTGTACCTAGGGATGTTTTAATTGTTGGCCAGCTGGTTTGCTCATAAGGCAACTAATGAAAGTGAGCTGGGAGGAGCATCCATGAAGCTGGGGTATGGAGGGGAGGGCAGGATATTAGCAAAACAAACGAGATTCACATGAGCAGTTCAATTCTTGGAAGTGTCTATGCCCAAAGAACTGTGCTTTCCTGAAGAACTACACACAGAGAGATATTTTCAGATACTCTGGTAGATACCAACACTTGTTGCTGCTTTCATAACTATATTTCCTGATTTATTATCAAGTGCACCACATGGCACCCTAGATGGGTGATTTGGGTTCAACAAATGCCGGTGAAGTTTGCAGAATCCTATCAATTCCACCATCCAGCCCTCAGACATCTCTTGCAGTGAAGAGCCAGAAGAGCTCAGGTGACAAAAAGCAGGGTGGTAGAATGCACTAACAGGATAGTACAGGAGCAAAGGAAGGGAATGCTTGGTAGGGCTGGGAGTAGAAAGTGAAATAAGGATTCTTGAAAGAGTGGAAGCTTGATCAAGTCTCTGAAGAAAAAGCAGGTGACTCTGGTGGGAGAGAACAGAATGGACAGTAGCAAGGGGGCATCAAACCACTGTTAGAATGCTGCCCTTTAGGGAGACAGAAGTGACACAAGTCGAGGAGATAAGATATCCTTAAAGAATAAGTGTTTGGTTGATTTTTTAAATTCATATGTCTCTGTATATGTTCCTGCATGTGTGTGCAGGAACCAATGGCAGCCGGAAGAGGGTGTAAGATCTCCAGCTGGAGTTGCAGGTGGATGGATAGGAGCTGAACAATGTGGGTGCTTGGGACCAAACTTGGGTCCTCTGGAAGAGCAGCCAGTGCACTCAGCCACTGAGGCATCTCTCTAGCACTAAAGTTTAAACCTGAAGTTTCTTGCCCAATAACACAACTGAAATGTTGACCATCCATCCCCGATATGTCAGTGGGTAAATGGAGTTGGATTTGAAACATCTAATCCATTCATAGCTGTTGGGGAACAATAAAAGACATGGCATTTTTGCCAGGTGCTCTGGGTTGAGCACTATGGAGTTTTATCAGAATCAGTGCTAGCATTTAATCAATAATTTTCCCATAGACCTTCTAACAATAAAGCTGTAACCACAACAATTGCAGCTGTTATTATTTATTGCATGGTACCTATCTGGCACTCACTGTGCTGGTCTATTTACCTGCATCATTTCTCTTAATCCTCAAGACAACTCTATCAGGTTAGCATGATCACATATTCCCATAAAATGTGAGAATAGGACATTCTCATTTTGTAGATGAGGAAACAGAAGCACAAAGGCTAAGTTCAATAGTTAGTAAAATGTCAAGGGCCAGGGCTCAAAGCTGGACTTGCCGTTCCCAGATCCACCCTGAATCCACTCATGGTGCTTTCCCAAACAGCGTGGTAATATGGTAATGAAAATGATAACAATTAATATCATAATATTGATAGTAACTGTAATGATACTGATACATCAAGAATAAGAAACTGATGTGAAAGAGATACTTCCAAAGTGCCTCCTCCCAACCCCTGGGCGTCCTCCAGATTTCAAGTAGAGCGTATCTTTGAATAACCACACATAGCAGCTATCATCTGACAGAGTTTAAAGTTTTCACTGGTGTTTGGTTCATAGTTCATAGCAGTGTTACCCTCCACCCTTCTTCAAGGCTTCTGACTGCAGACAGGTCCTGACCAGACCCCACGAAATCAGTGCTGATGTCCACTTAACAGTAGGGCTCAGGTAGGGAGGGATTTTTAAGTTGCAATCAATAGGCTTTAAAGTGTGTGCTACTGAGGCATATCTGAAACTGGATGTTGAAGAACAACGATGGCTGGAAGCCAATTTTTAAAAAATTCCTTTGAGTGACTGAGGTGGAACTAAGGTTCAAGTGTAATTTTCCAGGAGCCCGATAGGATGGTTGCTGAAAAATCGTTCTTTACGCAAGCTTCTGGGAATTTTGTTCAGCGTGAATACATTTCACACAGTGTAGACAACAGAGCTTCTTAATATACACAAACACTGACAATGGAAGAAGAGTCACAACATGCTGAAAGCATTGGGGTTTCTTCACGTACTATGACTATTCATCACAGCACGTGTGGTTCCTGTTAGTTCTGCTCCTTTTAATTCCTCAACTCTGCTTTGGTAATTCCTTCAGTTTTGCTTGCTGGTACCTACCACTACTTGGGACATTTCAGAATCCCTAGATTTGCACTGAGTCAAATAGTACGCTGTTCTCTATTTGTTAGGTCGTTTGCTAAGTTTGTTCACTTAGGCTACATATTGCCCCTGACTATTCCAACTGACAACAGACACCATCTGTGTACGTACAAACAGGTTCCAAAGTACAGGGGAGAAGGCTGGAACTTACTCGGCTCCCTTTGTGGATTCTGTTTTCTTACAGAAAGCCTTAATATGGGTAGGCAGATAACCAGGTGATGTGTTCAGTTCAATTCCCAGGTTAGGTATGTCAGAAATGCCGCGTTCTCAAATGGTTTCTCCAGTTTTTTTTTTTTTTTTTTTTTGAATGAGTATAGTTTCCAGCAACTGTACTGAAAACCACACTGAACTGATTCATTACAAAGCAAAGAGGTACATGCAAGGTAAGAATATGTCATTTATTAAACTCCTATGGTCTTGTATACCTATGTGTGTACATGTGCAAGGGTTTCCCCAGATCCCCATGTAAATCAAATTCTGATTATCTGCATGATTGGATTCCCCTGTGACCTTAAGCATAGAGGCTAACTCACAGTTTGCTAATTTATCTGTTTTCAGATGAGTAAGATTTTGTATTGTTTTCTACTCATAAAAAATCCTGTGATAGCCGTATCTATAGCCAGACAAAGCAATTCCACGCAATCATTGATAGATGGGTCATGGCCGTTGAAACGCTATGTGGATGAGGATCCCGGTATGCCCTAGCTTCTAGTGAGAAGATACTGACATCATCAATTAGAAAACTCATAGACATGGGTGAGGAGAGGTAGCAGATGTACAGGGCTTATTTGCCATCCATGCTCCAGGCACTCACTCTTCACCCACTGCAGTCATCCCTGAAAGCTTCATCATACACCATCTGTGGTGGAAGAATATTGCTCCAACTCCCATCGTGTCCATTACAGTGCCATTTTGCTGCTTAGAGAGATTCAAATCTCGACTTGGTTCAACAAGTTCAAAAGGCTACCATTTCTTCTCGTCCTCCCAGAACAATAAATAGTAACAGTGAAATTGAAGCTTTGCTTGGCCAGTTTTTTAATATATTCACTAATTTATGACAGAGGGTGTGCTAGAGAGCAATTCCCCAAATTCACTTAAAACAGCTGGTTCTTTTTCATTGGAAAGATTAATGGTGAACTGATATTAAAGTGTTCTGTGTAGGCAATACATAATTGATTTATGGAGTGATGGGGTGTCGGGATATTTGGTGGAGCAGAGAGACATGCTTAAGACACAATGAAATAAACAACAGTACCGGGAGCAAAGGCATACAAATATAAATCTGATCAGTCACTCTGATAGTTGCTTGTCTTGTTTCTGTGACAAAACGCCTAATCAAAGTCAAGGAAGGAAAGGTTTACTCTTTCTCTTAGTTCAAAGGATGGGAAAGTCATGACAACAGGGGCTTGAGACAGAGGGTCACACTGTAAACACAGTCAGAAAGCAGGGAATAATGAATGCACAGCTCCCAGATCCCACTATTCACAATGGGTAGGTCTTCCTACCTCAAATACCTAAACTAGATAATCCCTCACAAGCTCACCTGGAAGCCTGTCTCCAAAGTGATTGTAGAGCTCACCAAGTTGACAATGGGATGAACCATGCTGTTTACCAGTTCCATATAGTATGCGATCTTGCTTTATGCTAAGAACTGAACTAAATATTTCACACATGCTTTCTCTTTTAAACTTTCAAGAATGAAATTACATTCTAATTTCTTTCCCATTCACATGTAAGAGAAGCTGAGATCAAAAATTTCCCATTAGCAAGCAAGTGCGGAGCTCTGGTTTGAACCCAGTCTGATCTCAAGCCTTGTACGGTTCATTCCAGTATTGCCTACACCAGACAAGGGTGGTAGCCAAAACAGGCACATTGGTGCTGTTCTGGAATGCACCATGGAGTTCACCCCCAAGGAGGTAAATAACCATAGGCAGAAGAAAGGCTCCTCTTGCAAATAGCCATGGTGACCACTGATGCGGAATTGTGATTTGCAAGGGGAGAAAGACATTCTGCAGTCAAAACCTGAAAATCCCCTGTGGTACCATAAGTTTAAAGACTTAATAAAAATAGGGTTCATTGTTAAAGTTGAGTTTGAAAGGACTGTTTTGAATCAAGTAAAACAGCTGGCTGGAATATTTAAACAACTGTCATTAATGATGGTTTCTAATTCCTGCTATCCATTTAGATGTTTCACTATTCATCTTCTTTTTCCATAGAAGAGTGAGGTTGAATCTGGGAGACTGTGAGGTTAGAAGGACTGTAGCCATTTTCCCATCAAGGGGTAATCCTGTCTGTGAATGAAATCAATGAAAGATGGGTGGGGAACATTACTGATGATGATGGTAGAACACCCGGATTCAGCTGAGCCTGAAGCACCCCTGTCTCCAAATTTTTTAATGTCTGAGTCAGCTATTCTCCATGCTAACCTCTTTTGTTCTTCTTTTAACCCAACTTTGAGTTTGCTTTTGGCACTTGGAAGAAAAATCAGTCTGTCTCAAACTGATCATCGAGCCCAAGTGGGAAAATGACTTGCCAATGCCACACAGCCACTTAGTAGAACTAGAAATAGAATTCAGGCATTCTGCCTCCATGGGAAAAAAAAATCATGTTCTTTATGCTGAGTCCCTTCCTGTTAAATAACAAGAAATGGAACATGGGGTCCCAGAGAAAGTATTCTGGTGGGAAGTAACTAATCTGTTTGTAAGAACATTGCAGGTGTCGAAGACTGTGGCAGGGAGACAGCAGGTGGCTGTCCACCTCTTCCCAGACAAGCATGTGGATAGCAATCACGTGTCCAGCACTGGAAAGAACTACAAAGCACCTTCTAACAGGCACCGCCATTTACATAACCACCCTAACGGGGAGTACTGCATTTTTTGCCTATACCTTAAATATTTGTTTGAAGAACAAAGATAGCAGTTCCCCTCTGTCATTAATTACATCACAATGTAGCTAAGTCTGGCCTTGAACTCATGATCTTATTACCTCAGCTTCCCCAGTACACAAGTGATTTTAAGAGCACAGCCACCACACCTGGCAGTGTTTCTAATCATAATTGTAGAATGCAAAAATGATATCTGATAAGTGGAACCATCTCAAAATTAAAATATAGATTTCATTTCTTATATTTTTAGTTTTACACCAATTATATTATAGACTTATGTAAGTTTATCTTCTGATTGCAAATATTTAGGACTAATGTTATGCTAGGTCACTCCTTCTCCTCTGGAGGCATATTGCTGCTACACACGGGTACTTGGGCAACATCTGAAGGTATTTGGTTGTGGCAGTGGTGGTGGGAGAATGGAGGCTGTTAGCAGAAATCGGTGAGGCTGCTAGCATTTTATAAGTCCCAGAACAGTCCTTCATAAGGAAGAATGACCCATCTTCACATGCAGTGGTGTTGAGGCTGAGAAACCCTGGAGGCACATGTGCAATGGCTTGGGATCAGAATACAGACTATGGTTCTAGTTAGTATTGCATCAGCTCCTTTGCTTCCTTCCTTCCCTTCCCTTCCCTTCCCTTCCCTTCCCTTCCCTTCCCTTCCCTTCCCTTCCCTTCCCTTCCCTTCCCTTCCCTTCCCTTTCCTTTCCTTTTTCTTTCAATTGCTAAGAACTGGGCAGATCTGTGGTGTGCCACTCAGGAGTATAGAACTTGCCTAACATGCATAGCAGCCCACGTTTGATTCCGAAACCAAAAATGGCAAGATGTATCAGGAGTTAAAAATTCGATTCCATCAGCTCTCCCTTGGGCTCACCTAAACAAAAGACTAATAAATTTACATTATTTGTAGGGATCAAACACGGGGGCCTGTGCATGTCTGAGAGAGGTAACATTTAAGTTTGAGAGAGAAAAAATTTGCCTGGAGTGAGTCTAATTAAACAATGAGAGGCATATACCTGCCCTGGGAGCTGGGAGAGTGCTGCTGCCATGACAGAGCTGAGTGCTCCACAGAGGCAGGAGACTCAGGAAGAGTGCTTGATCACAGTTCTTCTAGGTTACGCATCTTCTCAATGAGGTAGTACTGGCCAAACAGGGTTAGCTCTATTCTATACCACCCTGTGGAAAGTCTCAATTTTTTTTTTTTTTTTTTTTTTTACAGCACAAGACTTAATTGCCTACTCTACTCACACTTCAGTGAACTCACCAAAGCCCAGTTAAGCATTGTTTTAAAAAAACAAACTATTTCAAAAGATGGTCTGGTGAAACCTTCCTGATTTCACAGAAGCTATTGTACTTAGTTTATTGGAAGGGTGCCCTGCCTTTGGATTAGCCCCATTTAAAAGTCTCGTGCAGGAGCACCAGTATGAACTGTCATCACAGTTTAGGGTTGTGTGCAACTTGGGAGTTGCCACTATATCTCACCAGGTTGTGTGTTTATACGTCACACCTCCAGAGAAACCCTGCACTTGAGGAGGTGTTAAATTCAGATCAGGTTACACATGGAGGTTAGAGTTCACTTTTGAAATACTTTCTGTAATTCCTCATGCCATGTCCTTCATATTCACAATGAATGCGATGAATCAGTGCAGCTTGCTCTTGTGAGGATACAAATCTTTCCTATAGGCCGGGACAATATTTTTTTGTTAACATGCTATGGACCTTCAAACACTTTCTTTTAAATGAATTTTTGAAAGGGGGCGGGGAGAGTGTCGCATGCGTGTGTGTGCACATACTTCATATGTGACTAGGCACCCATGCAGGCCATAAGAGGGCTTCAGATCTCTTGGTTCTGTGGCTACAGGCTGTTGTGAGCTGCCCTATGCGCATGCTGGGAACTGAACTCAGATCTTCTGCAAGAGTACCAAGTGTTCTTAACTGTTGAGCCATCTTTCCAGCTCCCAAACAATTCCTGCCTGGAAAATCTCTTTGTAATTTCATTGATATCTCTAGGGTAAGACAGTATTATTATTTGCTGCTTGGCAGAATGTTCTGTGGGAAGGGCATGCTCCTTGTCTACATATGGCCACTGAATACTTCATGTGAGGCTTCTATAACTAGGAACTAAACACCAATTTCATAGAGTTTTAACTGACTTATATGTAAGTAGTCCCTGGGGCCAGTGGCTACCATACTGAACAGGACAGTCTAGACAGCATGCTATAGTCTGGATCTTAAATGTTCACCAAAGTTCCACATAACAAACATTGGTCCTTTATATGGCACTATTGAGAGGGGCTGGATTATTTTAAGGGTGAATCTTAGTAGGAAGCTTTTGGGTCACTGGGGGTGTGCCTGAGTAGGATATTGTAGCACTCTTATCTGTTCCCATGAGAGTTTAGCTCTGTCATGGGCTCTAATCATGCCATGCTGCCTCAGCACAGGCCCAAATAAGAGAGGGCACTCAAGGATAAACAGAAACCGGGTTGTGGGGGAAGGCGACTGTGCCATGGCCTGCATGTAGAAGTTATATATGGAAGTCAGAGGACAACCTTTAAGAGTCTGTCTTCTCCTTCCACCATGTGGGTTCCAGGGATGATGCTCTCAGGCTTGATAACAAGCTCCTTTCTCACTGGGCCAACTCGGGCTTCCTTGTTCTAATTCTTCCATAGAACTCCCTCACACTTATATTCTAACCAAAACAAAAACAACGTGTTAGGAATCTGTATATTTCCTTCCTCATGTCCCCTGCTGTCCATACAACATCTTCTCTTCTCGTCAGGGGTCTCAATAGCCACCCCAAAACATCTTTGAAAACTCTGACCATGGATCATGATCTGTGCAGGCACCTTTTCGTCATCTCACTCACTGGTATCTGAGACACACTTCTTTCAGTGTTCACATTAGCCTGCATATTCATCTAATGCCAGACTTTCATGAGGCCATGAGTGACACCAGACAGAAACATTGGATTATACATTTCTATCCTAGTGCCCAGCCTAGAGCTGTACACAATAAATCATACCATGATTGGTCAATTATAACACTTTACTCCAAAACCCTTAATAGATTTATATCAATGTTCTTGGCGCTGACTTCACTATTGAGTACTGTAGCTATTTGTCTTTGGTTTTAGGCACTTAAAAAAAAAGAAAAGAGATGTATTTATTATAATACCGTGGGCATGGCACTAACAGAGTTGGCTCTGATTTTAAATATATGTTGCCTATTTAAAATCAAGTGGCTTAGAATATCAAGCTGCTACTTCACGTGGGTGGGTACTGTAGTCACTATCCGAGCATGAACAACATGCAGAAGACAAGGGACACATCGAGTGGTGTCCCTGCCCTGCCTGAACCAATTGACATCTTCACTGTCCAGGGCAGTTAGTGGGAGGAAAAGTTTGACAGAAAGATTTTAAAATTCCCAGATCCATGCTGAAGCTTAATTTCTAAAAGCTCTGTCAGCAAATATCTTTCATGACATATCTTAGGGTGTTGTTCATTTTTATATCATCTTCTTATGGTTCCAAGGATGTAAAAACAATGTAGCCAACTTTCAAGATCAATTAAGCTCTCCTGATACACAGGGTATCATTTCTCAGTCTTTTGTATATATTCTTAAATTTAACCTTACAAGAAACTTTTGGGGTAGGCAATATGATCCTGTTTTAAGGATGAGGCAGCTGAACTGCATGGGGTCATAAACTGAAATGGAGCAAGAACCTGAACTCAGATATTCAGGCTCTAGAGCGCATACCACCCCACAGAGGAAATGATTCATTAAATTCCATCCTAATGAATCTTTATTAAAAGATTGGTATGAAGTATCAGTTGCTGGTATGATAATATATTCGGTATTGGGACCACACTGAAGTTCAAATCTCGGTTTTCTCATTGACTTACTAGATAACTTGGACAAGTCCCCTATTCTTTTTCTGTGCTCAACTGTTGATAAATAAAATGTGTGTAAACATTCTTCACTAGTTATTATAAGGATTAACTGAGACATTTATGTGAACTTTCTGAAGTAAATGGTAAGTATTATTATCATGCATAAAGGGAAAGAGATAGATGTACTACTTCCCTTTCAGGACCCTTTGAGGATTAAATCATAACATATATGAAAGTACACTGCAAATGTTAAAGTGCTCTACAAATGGTAATGGCTTTCACTCCCATTATTGGATGCATTCCTTTTCCAAGCCTTTGTCTACAGATAGCAAACAGTTCTCACCCGTATGTCTGTGTTTTGCTATGTGCTTTAGGGACAGCAAAGATAAAACATGAGCTCTGGGCAGCAGATACATGAACTATTTCATCTCTTTCCTGCCAGCATCCACACAGTCTGCCTATTCCTTGTTGGGTAGTCCTTAATAAGATGGTAAAGATTAGATGCCTTGAGAGTCTACCTACCAATACTCAATCAAAAAAAAAAATCTCTCCAAGACAGAAAAGCCTCACTCACAGTGTAGCCCATACCACAGTGGAGGAGACTAACATTCATTCACAGTGCTTGAATATTGAGTACTGGCAGTGTGCTAGACAACACATTTAGCATATGTCATGGACTCTATGTAATCTATGTAATCCTTTCATCATACTATATAACAGATGCTAGTATTACAGTTGTTTTATAGGAGTAAACTGAGGCTTGTGGAGATCTAGAGGTATGGCCAAACCACACGGTAACTAATGAGCAAAGCTAAGATGATAATGGCCACAGAGTTTCTTCAGCGCTAGAGATGTAGAGAGAGAAGTGCCATGAATTTCATGTAGGCTAAGGCAGGATGTCTGGCTGGGAAGGCCAGCAGTGTGGAGGTAACTTAATGGTCTTCAGTGAGTTCTCCTCTTAACTATAAATTCTACAATCTTTAAATATTATTCTGTTTACCCAACAAGCATGGTGTGATGGTTGGCTTTTTCCTCCCAATCAACTTGACACAAGCTAGAGTAATCTGGGAAGAGGGTCCTCAACTCAGAAAACGCCTCTAGCACATTGGCCAGTAGACAAGTCTGTGGGGTGTTTTTTTCCTATTAATAATTGATATGGAGGGCTCAACTCACTGTAGGCGGCATCACCTGTGGGCAGGTGAAGAGCTGTGAAGGAGAGCAGGCTGAGCAAGCCATGGGGAAGAAGCAAGTAAGCAGTGTTCCTCCATGGTCTCTGCTTCACTCTTGCTTTGAGTTTCTGCCTTTACTTCCCTTCATGATGAACTATGATCAGGACATGCAAGCCAAATAAGCCTTTCCTCTCCCATTTTAATTTTGGTCACGGTGTTTATCCCAGTAATAGAAAGCAAACTAGAACCCATGGGAATAAATAATTAGGCCAGCCTTACATGAGACAGTGTATCCTAGCAGAAATGTACAACCTGGATCCTATCTTTCTCAGCTCCTCTAAGTCTGACAATATTCTTCAGGATGTCCAGAATGAGTCTTCAAATTCCTCTCCCTGTGGCTCTGTGGAGGCCTTGACTCCAAAAGGATCATTATGAACCCTCTCTGGGAATACTATGTGTCGAGGCAGACAGCTTGGAGGCCTGAAAAATTATTTAGAAGGCAACCTTAAAGAGCGGGGGAGGGGAAGTTGTAAAGGAGAAGAAGAGAAGAATGACTGCCACACCTGGTGCAGATGGCCATGTTCACTGTGCATCAGCTGCACAGTTACTCAGCCTCCAGCCTGGGTCTGAAATGACCAATTTTTTTCCGAGCTAGCACACTGGTTAGTTATGGTTGAAAAGATATGACCAGAAAGGGGTTTCACAGAATTTCCATGAATTGGTTACTAGACTGTAGTGTCTTATTTCGGCTCACAGTGTGTGTGTATGTGTGTGCGTGTATACAAACATATCCTAAATTGACCAGTGTCAGCAAAATTAATATGCACACATAGGCAATGTTGGGGCAGGCGCTATTTTCATAAATAATGCCTTTTACAAGCCTGTTTGAAGACCTGCAGTGCATACTGGCTACAACTCAAAGCCCATCTAATGAAAGTACCTCCACTGTCAGCAATGTTAATGTCACTTTAAAGAGTGTGAAATGTTGCTAAATGTGTCAGGAAACAATTAGATAACATAAGAGGCATGTTTTCTCAGTGCACAGAGGAATATATTATGCAGGCAGGAGATAAACGCAAAGTTTTCTGAGCTCCAGCGCATTCAGCACTCTCCCTTTCTCCCTCCCTCCCTCTCTCTCTCTCTTTTTAATCCAACAGAGAAATTGTTTGGCAAGAGTAAGCCCTGTTTCAAATACTTGGAGAAGGGAGAAAGGCCTGCTTTGCCTCTGACTGCTGTCGGTTGAGCCCTGTGCTATCAGGCTCAAAGAGATACAAACAGTCTTCCACTCAAATTAAATGTGTGCCCTCCTAATTAGCATTATAAATATAGGTTTCTCTGAGCCAGAGTTGATAAAATTACAGTGCTGGCATAGAAGGGACCCGGCAGCTCTCCTATGTGGAAACAATGGCTATAGCGTGGTGCATGGTTAGAACAATGCCCTCAGAGCCTGCCCCTATCTTCAGAGGTCAGCCTGGGAAAAGAAGGTAAATGCCAAGTGGGCTGACATTATGACAGCCATCCAGGCCCAGATGCGATCTGGTCTTTGAATGGCACGATGTAAAGCGTTGGCTCCTGCACTCCTGGGAAAAGGGATCTCACTGCACAGCTTCTTTGTAGAGTTTCTGTCATCCCTACCACCTGTGGGGCTCTGAATGGAGCCTCCCACAAGCAAGGGCTGGCTACAACAAAGATCTTTCTGGCCACCACCCTTGGTACTGCTCTCCGTGGTACTGAAATAGCAATCATTAACAAACAACCGGGAGCACCTTTCTGTTCCTAACCCTGAAACGCACTTGCCTGACATCTAGGAGAAATTTTGAATAAGTGAAAGGAAGCAATGAAGTTGAAAGTGAAATAAGAGGAATCAAAACAAGAGAGACACTGGGCAGAGACTGCAATAGGCATAACTAGCGTATGACTGTCAGGAGGCAAAGTGGGGGAAAGGGATTGTTTCGACATTGTGTTCAAGGAATCATAGTTGCCAAGCCGGATGCAACTACCAAGCAGGGTGGAAATGCTGGAAAGTCTCAATGGGTGAGGAATTTGTGAGCCAGGAGGCATGATGGATTGCCATCGTAGTCAGGCACAAGGAGGCTTGTGTATGCAACTAGCAAATGTCATCATGGCAGAGGGGACAAGACTGAAGAGTCAATATCTATTGACACATGCAAAAATACCCACAAATTTTCCTCCTTATGGAAACAAGGCCATCCGTTACACATGCAGAACAAAGGCTATGTTGGGTAGTGCCTTACACATCTTTCATAAGCAGTTCTGCTATTAATTCTTGCATTTGGGGCTTCAGATGACCTTCTGCTCACCTCCTCTGCTGTCCTTTTATCTGGAAAGGCTTTCTCGAGCTAGTAGTCGTTTTCCAGAGGTGAGAAAAATAATCATAGGATGAGCTAAGGAAAGTCAAAGAAATCTATGTATAAACCACATCAAACATGCTAGTTCTAGCAGGAAACTTAAGTGCTGTTAACTGACCAAACACTTCACTTTGATAATCATAAAATTGTGACTCAGAAAGAAAGAAATGGCTCATTCCAGACCACACAGCAGGTCTTCAACCTAAGTTGAAGAATCTGACTATCAATAATATTCCTTTTTAATATTCAAGTTGGAGAGCAAGCAGAAAACCCAAAGTTCAAACTAAAGCAAAGAAAAACATAAAATTGAGACAGAACTCTATATTCTTATCACAGAATGTGTAAAACAGGTACCCGTCCCATGTATGCATGCATGCATGCAACATTATACTTTTATTGGCCAAACTATGCTCTTTGAACTGGGTTTTCTCAGGATGCACAAATGTGTCCTAAGAGAGAAGTCCATAATGAAGTAGTTCATGCACTGGGAGACAGAAGGAGGAACTGGCACAGGAAAGAGACTCCCATAGCACACCATGCTGGGATGTGCACACCAGGACTGTCTGCTTCTTCCCATTCTAGGCTGGCATCTTTCGAGCCTAGATAAAACACTGCCCAGGGGAGGAAATTAAGATGGATGTGGGTACTAGAAATAAGGTTAAAGGCTATATAGCTCTTGATCTTGGAAAAGAGTTAGGGGAAGGTGTAGCAATCCTCAGATAATTGAGTCATGACCCAAGGAAGAAGAAATGGACTTCCAGGAGGCAGCTTAGCTGTCATGACTAGAAATGATGAAAGTGAAAGAAGACAGAGTAAGCTTTGTATACAGTGCATTCATGTAGGCCTCCCCACCAAGAGCTCTTCCCAATGTGAGGGAACCGCCAGGCCTGCGCACCATCATCCTTTCCAGAGTATGATCCACCCTCTTGATCATTCACTCTGCACACATTTATGGAATAACTATCACACCTCATCCTCCATTATAGGTGGCTGTTGCATCTATATAATTGTCATTTGAATTTTTCTCTTTCCCGAGGTGCCTAACAGAGTCTATGTGCAGAAAGTGATTGATAAATATTTGTTGGCAAGATGGGAAAGTGTGTAGAGAGCTCTCCGATGATTGCTGAATAACATCAGAGACATCATCCTAGTAAGGTAATAGGCTCAGAATCACAGGAATTATCTCAGCCTTGGTCACCAAAGAGACAACGTTCTGGCAGTCAGTGAGACAGGATGCTAGCTAGGCCTTTCAAATTCAGCTCCTACTCTAAATCCCCATAATTTTGTGAGTATTCTTGTCACAGTCTCCTGGGGTCAAAGAGACAGAGGATCATTTAGAAGATGGCTCAAAAGTAAACCACCTGCCCATGTATTTTCCCAACAGATTCCAGAGACATATTTTTCCCCCGTCCTCTGAATTCCTAGAAAAATAATTCTTTCCCAGCTGAAAATTAAGACCCATATAGATTTGTGCATCCTTAGAGGACTTAATTTTATTTAAAGGAAACATGTCACTATGTTGAAACTTAAGCTCAAATTAATTATAACGAGTGTAATATTTGGCCAGCCTGAGTCTCATGATTCAACATTCCTGCTTGATCAGTTTCCAGAGCTAAATGAGAGTCTATAACCATTCTCAATGTAATAACACTTTTTTGCTTTTATGACTGCTTTCATCTGTAGATCTCAAAGCATAGTGCAAACAGTAATTAACGTTTACCTGTGAGGTAAGGATTCCATCCTTGGGCTCATTCGGCATGTGGGAGGGAGAAGGTGGGCAATGCCCAGGGAGAAACTAGAATGGTGGGCTCCCTATCCCCACCAGGTTCTCCTATGATCTCAGTAAACTAGTCATGCTGTTTGCAAAGAGAAGTGTTGGCAGATGTGTACATAAACTAAAATAGCTTCTACCTAGCTCTGAATGATTGTGCAGAAGATAAAGAGCACTGGGGAATTTCCACTGAAGTTCTCAGGCAATCTGAGAAGATTCACAAACACTTTTGCTTCTCTCCCTCCTCCCTTTCTGCCTTTCCCCTACTTTCTTTTTCCTTCATTCCTCCCCCCTTTTTCCTCTGCCCCTTTCCCCTCTTCCTGCCTTTCCCCTACTTTCTTTTTCCTTCATTCCTCCCCCCTTTTTCCTCTGCCCCTTTCCCCTCTTCCTTTTCTTTCTTTACTTTATTTTCTCAATTAATAGTCTTTAACTGTCTAATACAAGCCATACTCTATTGCTATGAGATTTTAAAACAAACAAACAAATAAACAATCTTTGCTTTCTTGGAGCTTATATTCTGGAGGAAAGCAAATGAAAACAATAAATAATATTAATATATATTTAGAGTGAAGATCTGGCTTGATTTTTCTATATCTTGCAATGTATGTGTGTGTTGTCTTCAGCAGTAGGTCTTATCAACCAGTTCTGGTGGGCAATGAAGAGGAATAATAAGAGATACATTGTTTTGTGTGGCTCCCCTGATCAGCAATTCATAAAAAAGTATCCTACCCTGGCACTTGGGTTTTGTTTAATAACCTAGGGCTTTTAAGAACAACCTTATCCATTTAGGCATGAAAGTTCCTTTCTAATTTTTTAATTTATATTTTAAATTGTTTTACAGAGTGGTTGGATTCCATACAGCTTTTTCATGCATCCTTTACTTGGGTTAACCCTCTCCTAATCCCTCCTCATTTCTCCCATCCCCTACTCCCATGCCTGCCTAATCTTTTCCCCTCAAGCATTACTCTTTACTTTCCTTTAACCTATGTTTTATTATCCCTACTCCCTTAAGGCATCCCACACTCTAATGGCACCTTTCTAGTTTCCTAGCAATTATAGTATTCCAGGTGAAAAATACAAATCTAAAGATTTTAAGCTAGAATCCACATATGAGAGACATGTGACATTTGTCTTTCTGTGCTTGTATTCAATATGTATATATATTTCTGTCTTTTATAGCACCAGAAGGTGTTATGTAGGCTGATGAAGAAAGCCTGGCATCGATATCTTGTCCAGCTGTGACTCTTGTGAGTTATAATGCCAACCTGCCAATGAAGATGCACACACTGATGCAACAGTGGCATGAATGTTTGATGATAACCAATTGCTCTATAATTGGATTTGAGGTTTGCTCTCATAGAAGGCACATCATGCCTGATACTGTAAACATAGCAAAATAAATAATAAATAAAGACAAAACACCAAAACCAAAACAGGACTTAGGAAGTCACAGACCCCAAGTACAGAACTTATTACTTTGAACTGACATAGTGCCAAATTGCATTCTAAATATTTAAGTTTATACTTGTCATGACATTCCACCACCAGCCGAGGATTTATGGGCAATTGATTGCTGGTAGGAGGGGAAGAATCAGTTTTCTTCATGGATGTGGCCCTTGAGAGCTCTAGTAGGGGGCCTTGCACCCAAGGGGGTCCTGCACCCATACACACAGGCAACATCAATGGACCCAGTGAGTTGGGCCATGAAATTGGGAGAGAATCTGATAGAGGGACAAGGAAAGAATTGGAGGGAAAGGAACATGAGTGAATTTGATCAAAGCACATTATATGAATGTCTAAACTTCTCAAAGAATAAAAAAAGAAAAAAAAACCGCATTGATGTCTATCAGAATTCAAGATCCAGAAACAGGGGGAAAGCCTGTGGAATTCCATCTTCTGGACATGGCAACCATTGCAAGCATGATTTCACAGTGATTGTGATTACTCGTACTGAGTCTTCACAAGACTGTCATTACTCAGTCATGGATTGAGGAGAGGCTCCTGTGGCCATTCTCCACTCTGATGAAGTTTTGCTTATTTGTGGGTTTGGAAGGGGGGAATGCTCATTGTCTTCCGTTCAGTCCAGTATCCAAAGGATATTTAGAAACACATGGTCACACAGAAGGCCCTAGTTAAAATTAGTGTTTTATAATATAAAACAAAACACAAGAATGTTAGAAAGAGACTTGTAAGGAAGAGGGGCTTGATGAGGGAAGGCAGGATACAGGAAAGGATGGAGCGACAAGAGGCACCAGAATTCATTATGTCCATGTATGAAATTGATGAAGAGAAACATAATAAAAATTATGATAATATATAGGACATTATATACCCATAAAAATATATGTATGGGTATATAAACAACGTACTGGTGAGCTTATATAGGTTCTAGGAGAAAATATAGAGTGGTAGGAGTTATAGAAAATTCGGAATGACACATGATGTAAATGCTACTTGACTTCAGGCCTTCAAAGATCTCCTAGCTGAGATGCATCCATCCCAAGACCTTGTGGAAGAGAGGGAGGGAGCCAAGGTATTGTTTTTGAAAGTGTATTTTAGTCAGAAGAACAGCACAGGTTCTGGGCTGGCTTCAAACTTGTGTTCCAAGAAGAGAAATCAGACCAGTAAGGCTGGAACTTAGTAAGAAATGAGGAGAGGGAGGCTTCAGGAGCCAGTGTGAGATCTTCAGCTTTTACATTGGGTGACACTGGAAGCTGCTAGAAGGTTCTGAGACAGGACTGGCACGATTTGATGCGCAGTTCAGAAAGTTCACTGTGGTTGCTTGTGTTGAGAAGAGGCCAGAGGGAGGTGATTGTAGCAATACAGGTCGGAGATGACCGGGGCAAGGGCTGGGGAGACGGTGGTGACGGAAGTGACAAGGATCGGAATATGAACACATTTCGAAGGTAAAGTCAATATATTTCACTGATGGATTAATGTGGGTGTGAGAGAAAGGATCCAAAGATGACTCACGAAGAAACATGGCTGAAGAGGTTGATTCCTACTCAACTTCTGTAACTGTTTCGTTCTTGCTTTAGACATAACTCCATGGAAAAGCATTCAAGACATTGGGAAATGATTGCTAATCACTGCCTGGAAACTCTGATTTTATTCACATCCCCCTACCCCCCGCCCCGCAAAAGAAAAAAAAAATCATGCTCTAGGAAGGAGTTACCAACTAAAAGGGCTTTTGGCTGTTACAGAACAGACTCAATGAGGCTGGCTTTAGGAAATTGAAGTTGAGAAAGCTGAACTTTCATCTTGGTCTAGGTGCACGGTGTTCATGCCTTATAGTTAGCGCCCCTCATCAAACAGAAGCGAATAACTCCAAACACAAGCCATTTCCCCTGCAAACGCGTATTCACATGTGGTATGGAGTAGTAAATTAATTTTGGTCCTCTTCTCTGATTTCTTCCTTAACTTGACCTGATTTTCTTGCAAGCCTCAGGCAGAGTTAATTTGTAAGGAGGAGTATGTGTAGATATTAAAGAACATGTATTTGTGAGTGTGCATGAATAGATGGGAATCTTTGCTGAAATATTAATACAGCACCGTTTGTTATTATTTATAGGAGAACCGTGTCTGCGGGGCGTTTAAAAGAAAAAGAAATGGAAGATAGGTGATGGGAAATTATTTTTTAGCATTCATACCCTTTGGTTGACATATAAATAATACAAATGGAATGGTAAACAGCATTACTGGTACAATTATTGAATAAGTAGAACTGTAGGCTCACACAGTACTATGTTCCTAGTAGTTCTCATGATAGGGAAGCAGCTATTTATATAAAGATTAATACTTTTTTTTTTACTGCTTGAATTTTACTGTTGTTATTTTATTACAAAAGTAGAAGTAGTATTTCTGTCTAAAAGTTGAAAGTCTAAAGCTTGGAGAAGAAGCAGCCGCAAATAAACAACTTCAATCTCTACAGAACCTGTGAAAATAAAATAATGTGCAGAAATGAAAAGCTGATTTGGTTAGCTTTGAGTGACCTGCCATTCTAGACAGACATGCAGTATTAATGGTGTAGAAAGTGTTTAAACCTTTCCAGAAAAACCTGCTGAGTCCTGTAGGGAAACGCAAACATTTGCCTTAAAACTGAAACAAAGGAGACATCTCCACAAAGTCACATTGCAGCCATCTCCTTAAAAGTATGCTATGAGTGAAAATCTCCTCTTCTCAAGGGGAGTCTCCATTAAAATGGATATCTCACCCCAGAAACTCCCAAAGGGTTATGGGACCTTATTTATTTAAATTGGTTGGCTGTCCCCTGAGAGTTCTACCAATGGGGTGATAAGAAACTCATTAGTGCTATTTTATTTTTAAATTCCACACAGCAGTCTCAGAACACAATCTTTTCTGTCTTTCCTTTCCTTTCTTTCTCTTTGTACAGTGTGGTGTGTGTGTGTGTGTGTGTGTGTGTGTGTGTGTGTGTGTGTATAGGTGTGTGTGTCCATGTGGTTTATTTATGAAGAGGCCAGAGATTGACACTGAATATCTTCTCCATCTTACTATATTCAGACAGGGTCTCTCACTGAACTGGGAGCGCTCCAATTGGCTAGGCTGGCCAGCCAGTGAGCTGCAGGAATCCTGGTCTCTACCTCCTATTGCTGGGGATATAGGCAAGCTACTGCTGTACCTGGCTTCTTTCCTGGATGCCAATGATCTGTACTTAGGTCCTCAGGCTTGAACAACAAGCATCTGACTCACTGAGCCACCTCTACACCCCCACTGATTTTCTTAAGACCTTAAACCTGTGTCCCACAGTTGAGCATCTTTTGACATGAGATGAGTACAGCAAATCACAGAACCAGCCACTCAGGTAGAAGTGTCCCTCTTTTAGCTCTCCTGCACCATTTTGTGAGTAAAGAATCTAGTTTACAATGGTGCAAAACTTGATCTTCAATGGGCCACTTGTGTTTTTTCAGATCAAATTCTGCATTTCCTTAAATTCTATGAAGAACACATGCAACTTGCAACTTCAAATTCTACACTAAAAGGAAATATAAAAGAGCCAATCATGCAGATTTTGCTTATATGGTAGAGACAAGAACACAAAAACAAAACAAAACAAAAAAAACCCATCAATAACTATTAAACCCAGATCTAAAGAGATCAATGCCCAGGCTAACAATCGGGTGCTGTCAAACGTTAAAACCTCTAAATTCTCATCTTGTTAAATCATCTGATGGCCTTTTCTTCTTTAGTTAAATAGGGATAAATAATAAAAAACAATTTACAACTAAAAGAGCTGGTGTTTTGCAGCAGCCGAATGTCTTTTGGGGAGATTAGATTCTATAATGAGGAGATATAACCATCATTTTATAAAAGCTGCTGGCATCTTGGGAAAAACACCACGGAATACGATTAGAAAAAAAGCCCTTCCTTCATGAACCTATTACAGTCATGCGCCAATTGCTTGGCATATGCTTAATGATGTCTTCATAGCTGAAGAACCATCATTTGTTACTGTAAATCTTGACATAATAGATTAAGTTCAATTGTGCTTTTATTAGTTCCACTTTTGACTTGAGCGGTTTAAACTCCCCAAACCCTATGAAAGTTGAAAATAAGCCAACGACCTATAATTTTAACAAATATATGTATATATTTTCCAATAGCTTAATTGGAAGCCTTTCTCAATTAATTTAAATATCATTTCAAGCATCCCCTGCTGGTGGTTCTCTATTAAGTTTATCAAAGCTGTGGTAATAGGGGGATGAGAATTATGGAGTGGGAGATAGGCCATGTGTGGCACAGACACAGGCAATGAACAGCTAATATTAGCATCCTCCTTCAGCTTTCAAAAATCACAGGGTCAATTAAAACAGCATCAGTTGATGTAACTCCAACATTTCTGAAGGAGACAACAATTCTTTGACTTCTTACATGGGAGAGACATAAAAAGGGGACAAGAACAGCCATTTCTACTTCCTTTTCTTCTCAGTTCCTTCCCAAATCTTGATTTGTGGAGTCCTTGGTTGTCCTGAGCAGAAACACAACCCAGTCTTGACCACAGCACTCCTTTTGCTAATGCTGTTTCCCACAAATACAGAAATGTCTTCCATCAAAGCTGAAGTCTCAGAGCCTTTGTGGTTTTCATAATCTGAAGCTTACTCAACTAGCTCCTACTCGAATAGCCAAGGTTCAAACTCGAGGACTTTAGAACATATAGCTTCTCCCCAGGAGATAGCTCAGCTGGTAAAGGTGCCTGCCCCACAAGCCTGATGCCCTGAGTTTCATCCCTTGGACCAACATGGTAGAAGGAGGAACTTGGTCCCCAAAAGCTGCCTTCTGATTTCCCACAAACACCACAGCACATGCATGTGCACCAACGCACGTAATATAAATAAATAAACACAAAATCTTAAGACAACAAGGCAAAGGACATCTAGCTGGAAAATAGCAGGTTCCCCTCAATATTTCTATAATAATCTTTTTTAAAATCCTAGGTGATTAGGATAAATTTTTATGTATCTAACATCCATAAATATAATTTGTTACTTATATTTACACATGTAATTTAATTCTTATATCCATATACATAAAATTCACTCCTTATGTGTTTTACAACTATATGATGACACTGCACATATATTAATTTAGCTTCTCATCGAAGATAAAATGTTTAATAGCAGGATTCCAAATTCATGAGTCAAATGACAAACAGATAAAACTGGCTGTCTCTTATAGAGAACGTTCCCTCTACCCTCACTCAGCAGACATCTTTCTTGAAGTGTATTCCTTCCATCCTCCTTTAGCAATACAGCACTGATGAGCAGCTGCCCCAGTCTTGCTTCTTCTTACTCCAGTTAACAGTTTCAAAGCTGGGAAATCTCCATGAAAGCTGTCACATTCCCTTGTAAGCACATTTCAAGGCTAGAGTCTTTGCTGCTGAATTGCATAGAGAATCTATCTTCCAGCACTGGGGCAACACTTAGTGCCTCCTGCACCCTGAGAGTGACAGTCCTAGGTGGGAAAGATCTCACAATCCCGAATGAGCATGTGAAAATTCAAAATTTTAATTATATTGCATTTCCAACAGCAGCTAAATCTTAACTACGACACAGGAATCCCAGAACTTAATTCGACAGAGCCAGTATTAAACCCTCGCAAGCTAATTGGGGGTAAAGACAGAAATACAGGGAAGTCCTTTCTCAGGAACCAGCTGAAGGTTTTGTTCTCTCCCTTTTCCTCACAGCCCAAGGGTTTGAGAAGAGGGATTGTCTTAAAGCAACATGCAACTAGCAAACCTCACAGCCCTGAGCTTCCAGAGTAACCCCCAAAAAGTATCTGCCAGTCTTGCTGGGTTTGTATTTATGACTTTGCTTATTTTTAGAAGTTGCCTGGGTCTTTTTCTGAGTGGAATGTGGCAATTTAGAAGAAAGAATGTCTAAATTTAAATTTTGGTCCCAGGGCCAGGCTTCATCTTTTTTCTGTGCCTCATGACCTAGTACAGGTCTCAGACCAAGGCAGTTGCTGCTAAACTCCAAGGGAGTCACCTTAGTGAATCCCTCCCTCTTCCTTATGTTCCCAGATCCTTTTAGAGGGAGGATTACAGGGTGGAATGCTTCCTCCTTCCACTGAACTCAGAACAATGGCCCCTGGTTTACAGCTAGTTGGTCAGTTGGAAGTTCAGGTCACAGCTGGGGACCTGTGAGTTGAGGGGAAGGAAGCCCGGACAGCTGAGTTGAGGAGAAGTGTTATAGAATTGAGGTCTGCCACTGCCTCTAAGTAGGTAGTTTCAGAATCGAATTGATTCAGTGGCTACCAGCTTGAGTCTGCTGGAGCATTGATTGGTTGTGGGTAGGGAGAAATGTCTATATAGTACGTGACTAGAGATGATGTGTTCTCTGTGTTTGGTGTGTATAGAAAGAAAGAAAAATAAGAAGCTGATGTCATGAATGTCAGCTACATGGGAGAAGAAAAGACCTGGCTTTCTCCTATCTATCTGATGTACCTTATATGGTAACAGGGAATTTGCACCAGCAATTAAGGTAAAGATTTTGATACATGGAAATGAGAAGCAAGGAGGAAGTCAGAATTCAAAAAGATTTGAGCACAAAAGTCAAGCAGCTTGAAGGAGGAGGCAGGGGCCCAAGCCAGTCAGGCAGCCTATAGTAGCTTAAATAATCTCAGTAGAGGATTCAGTCCTGACTAAACCTTCGCTTTAGTCCCTTTAGTCTCTACCCCCACGACTATACAATGATACATCTGTTACTAAATGAATAAATGACGCTGCCGCAAATTGTTACAGCTGCAAAGAGAATACACAATGGTTTTCAAGGTGCTGTCAGTGGAAGCCCTTCATCGTCTCCAGCATCAGACTGGCCCACAGCAGGTTTTTGGGAACTGAGTGGAAATGGAAGGATGTTTAGCCTGCTCTCAGGTTCTTCACCTAAGAAACCCAACTTTCTGAAAGCCCTGTATCAGTAGTATCAGAAGTAGTTTGTAATTAGCACACCAAGGTCTCAGTAACCATCCAAATGCAAAATGTAAAGCAGAACTGTTCGGCAATGAGTATACAGGAAAGCCTCGAGGACAGGCTGCTCTTCCCACAGGAGAAATAGACGAGTCCAACAAGCTTGTTGCTTGGTTGCTTTTGGTAGCAGAGTCCTACGAGTGGAAGGTCAGGAGTCTCATTTGATGCTTATTTTAGACCAAAATAGTATTTTCTTGTATGTGTATTTTAATGTCTTTAATATATATGCATATAAATGTATACACACATATATATATATACAATACATACATATATATGTATATATGTGCTTCACTATACCACATGCTTCACAGATCCCACTTACCCAGGCTCATATTTCCTCAATGATCAGACTGAACTGGAGATGTGGCTTAGTGGTGGAGCGCTTGCCCAGCATGCACAAGGTCCCAGGTTCAATTCTTAGTCTCTCTCATTCTCTCCCTCTCTCTCTCTTTCCCCCTCTCTCTCTCTTTCTCTCTCTCTCTCTCTCTCTCTCTCTCTCTCATATACATCTTTGATTATTATGGACACTTAAATACTAATCCAAGAGCAGGATTTTTGGAGATTCTATCATTTACTTAATATTTAATATTACACAGAAACTCTTATGGTACATTCAGCTACCATGACCTATGTAGTCAGAAGAACAGAAGAATTTCAAATTCCTAGTGATCCAGAGCAGGGCTCTGCTACTGGGTATACTCAGTATACATAATAGGCAAACAATGATAGAAGTAGTCATCCTAACATAACCTTGGAGACCATAAAGATAGAAAAATAAGTATCTTTTAGAAAAGAGAATAAAGATTCCCAAATGTCCAGAAAACCAAACTGAGATCCAAAGGGTAAGTGTAACACTCTCCACATTGAGTGAAAGAAAAACAATGAAATCGTTAAATAGTAGATGGAAAAATTGAATTTTGAAGAAACACGCATAACAAGACTTTGTAGATCATAGTGTGTAAGCTCTGTATGAAATATAAATGTGTTGGCCCAATGACCTAGTTTCAGAAGTCAAGGTTTTGATCATGAGGAACTAGGCCTTCTTAAGCTCTACTCCATAGTGTCTAGAACGTTTTCTCTGAAGTGATACAATTTCTTAATGATGGGAGGTGTTCACAAAGTGGCAAGCAGCAATGTGGGCAGGGTGCTGCATTTGCATCTGGTAGTGGTCTAAAGGGAACTATGATTCTCAGAAGAATCAGGAGCCCAGGCAGGCAGGGTTCAACAATGTGCATATGGATCTAGTCAATCTAGTGCATTTGGGCAGTCCTCTTCTCTCTCTTTCTCTCTCTCTCTCTCTCTCTCTCCATGTGTGTGTGTGTGGGGGGGGGGGAATCCAGTCTGTTCATTTGCAGAGGGTACCATAGGGGTCAAGGATTTAACTGATGCAAATAAAATGGGCTTCCTTGTGCAGGATGGGCCCACTGTGCAGGGAAACATGCAAATAGGTGTTAGATTCGGGTGCTAGTAAAGAAATCCATGTACAGCTAAAAATGGTATAGGAGAACATCTGTGTCTCATTCTCAAAGGAAGATTCTCTGATGCCCTTCCCTTACTCTCCTTTAGATAATGCACAGTTTAGAATGTGATCTTAATCTGCAAAACCTTGTTCCGCAGGAGATGGAGAGAAACCAGATTCATCCACATGAAATAAATGGATGCCATTCAAGGAGGATGCCAAAAGACTTTCTCTCTGAGATTTAAATGGTCCCTGCTGAACCCTAGCTTTAGATCGGGAAGAGTTCAGTGTGCAACAGCTGTAGATGATGATGGATGGAACTTAGCTTTCAAAACATAGCTCCTATGCCTGCCCTGGGCTACTAATTTGTTAGTCATAGATCCCAAATACTCAAGTATTTAAAAATTTAATGTTATTTGGGACTTTATTCCTTCTGCAGCTTCATTCCTTTTCAATGTTTTAAAAGACTCTTGGCACACATAAACAGCACCTGACCATTCTGAAAAAGGCTCCTCGGAACTTTCAGCTTACCTGGCATGAATATTTTTTGGCAATCCGAGGGCTGGTGACAGGCCAGCGCTTCTCCTACCCTCTCTTTTCTGACTCAGGATAATTTCTAAGTCAGATGAATTTCCAGTCACTGTGGTTACACGAAGATGGAGGAAAGCTCAGCAGGGAACACTGCACCCAGCACTTCTAAGCTGCTGTGTTGAGTGTGTGCACACTGCCGTACTAACATTTCCAACCCACTACTAGTATTTACTGAGAGCTGAGCACCTAAAGACAGAAGGAAGAGAAGGACCAGACCAAATGCAGCCTTTGACCTTGACATGCTTCAGTGAGAGAGACATTCATGCAAAGGGGGTAGCTCTCATGGCAACACGGTGACGGCACTAAAAATCAATCCATTTCTAATGTCTTACATGGGGCATGCAGCTCTGCCTGGTGGACAAGTCGAGAAAGAATATGGCTTAGAATCAGATGCTGCTGATTCCCATGAGTGAAGGGATCAGAGTTGAAGGAGGTCTCAGATACCATCAAGTGGTGGGAAGGCATTAAGTAGGAAGGCTTGTAGAGAGGTAGTCTGGGTGAGATGCCCAGAGCCCTCTCTCTGCTTCCATTCAGTAAGTTACACTGGATTTTTGGTCTTCTGAAAATGAGAAATACAGAATCCCAGAGGCAAGTTAAGGACCCTTATCCAGAATGCTTGGGATGGGAAGTGTTTCAGAGTTCTAAAGCTTTTGGGTTTTGGAATATTTGTATATGTATAAATAAAATGTTGTGGAGACAGGACCCAAATCTAAGCATATAATTTATTATACACCTTAAACATATGGCCTGAAGGTATAATAATATTTTAATTCTGCCCATGGAACAAAGTTAGTATCCATTGTGTTTATAAAAAAGTGTTATCTGAATGTTTATAAAAAAGGCTAAATTTGAAAAACATTGCCCATCCATCTGTCTGTCAGTCAGTCAAATACCTTCAGTGGAGTACATATTCCCTGATTCAGTTCCAGGTTGCGCCTCTCCCTTGTCTTATTCCATGTTCCATCCTCCTGGGATCATTCCCAGGACCCGCCTAATGCTGGAACTACCTAAGTTAAAGGGGTCTGCACAGTGTAACAGTGAATCCTCAACATTTTTGAATTCAGATATCTCCTTAGACAGAAGAAAAGGGGTCCACTGTTCTGAGCTCTGCGTCACTTTTCACGAAACCCATTTCAGTGACAACAAATACCATTTCTGCCCCAGTCAAGAATGGACTACCTGATGAAATAGTGAGGGTGAGAAGAGAAAGTAAAGACAGTGATGTTTTGAACATGAAGAAAATTAAGGAAACATTCCCATACATTGTTTAATAGAATTAAAAAATGAATTCAAATTGGAAAAAAGACAAAGAGTAAAAGCTGACTTCTGGACCAAAGTCTGGCAAGTTGACATCCTGGTGATGCCCCACCGGTCCAGACCACAGCTGCTTCAGGGCAAAGGCTGTAAGAAGAGGGTGAATCACGATGGACATTAGTGAATCGCACGATGGGAAGAAGCAAGCACAAAAAGAAAAGAGGATGCTAGGGAAGGACTCAGGAGACCAAAAGAAAGAAGTACAGAAGTGGCCATAAGAAATAAGCCTGTGAAGGATTTTTGGGGCTATCACTAAACCCATAAAAATGAAATTTGCATACCTGAAAAAGCACAGACTCCAACCTGAGGCCAGAGAAAGCCGATTGGACAGAGGATGCCAGAGAGAATCATGGGACGTGGACAGAAGAAGGGCCCATGCACAGGGGGTTTGTTTAAAATCTATTGTTAAATCGCAAAGGTCTGTCAAGCAGTTTGTTCTGTTTCAGTCAAAAACGCCAGTTTAGCAGGTGCACTGCTTTCCTTTTTCCCCCGATTCAAACGCCATTTATAAAGGCATCCTGGTGACTCAGACCCGAAATTACCAAACCCAATAACAGATCGGGGCTGCTGAGGAATCTGAACTTTGTTTACACAATTAGGAGACACTCACGTGCACACTCCACGAATGACAAGGTTCCCGTAGCAAATTAACAAGAACAATTTTCCCGTCTCGGGAGCTGTCAAGATGGGCCCTGTTGGCCAATTTATCTTACTCTAGCACATCTCTGGTGCTTGTCAATCAATATGTGAAACATTTGGTGCTGATTGCCATTTTTCTCTCCACTTCCTTTTGCCTCTTGTACCAGGCAATTTACTGCAAGTCAATCAAGGTCGAAGTCGACCTTGTTTAAATAAAACAGTGTTGAGTTCTTTGCACACCAACAATTTCAAAGACAGAATGAGCTGTATCTTTTGCATTTACATTTATACTACCTTCCCCACCCCCACTGGTCTCTTAAAATGCTATCCTTGAATTATCAGTCATAACGAAGCCATCTAGAGATCAAGAAATCGAGACTGAGCACGTGGGAAGGAAACATGTATTTCAATGTATACGTCCACTATAAAAGATGCTTTGTCCACAGAGGTGTCTCACCAGTGAATGGTCCTGATGGTTTTTGCCTATCACTGTTCAGTCCTAAATTGAGGCAAGGCCACAGCAAACAAACACCATATCCAAAACCTTCCAAAGTTGGTAATATATAGGAAGTGATTTCCAGTGCCTACCTAGGGATCAGTTTTTGGACAATTTAGTGACTGTCCCTAACCATCTTAACGAGTCAAGCACTACCCTTCTATCATCATTGTGCTGATACTCACAGAGGACTAAACAGTGAGAAAACTTCTCTATCAATATCTTCAGAAATAACCTGCTCACAGGTTTTCCCCCAGTTTCCCCTTTCCTGACAACTACGTATAATCTTTATGCTCCTCAATAAATCAAGCTCTGAACATTTAGCAAACTTTTATCTCATATCCCATTCCCTTAAATGTTAAGAATACACAATGAAATGAGCCCTGGCTAAATGGGACTTTCTAAGAAAGAAATACAATTGGGTGAATATAGGCTGTCCCGAAATAGCAACATGCAACTTAATTGCTGTGGTGGCGCCAGGCTCCCAGAACAGCTTCTTAGAAATGGACTCTTGGTAAGGGCCTACTGCACAAAACACAGTTTGATGTTCTGTAATGCTTCTTACTATAGGCTCAGGCCAATATGTAAATAAGTGCAATATCTTCAAATCTCAGAGGAGGAAAGATTTATACTCACTTTGTACTAATTGCAGTTTTCACTGGGCTTGAAAGTGTCTCAGACTAGACCATGGTTTGATTTTTCACCATTTGTAAGAAGATACCATTGAAGGACACCCCCCTACACATACCCCTTCTGGAGGAACATCCACCATGCACCAGGTATCCAGGAGAGGTTGGGGGCAAACACCAAGGGAATCTGTTTCCTGGAGCCCAGAGTGGGTCAGGGTACTGGGCTCTAGCAAAATCACCTCATAAATAAGATTATTGCTACAATCTAAGATAGGCATTGTGCAGGGTACATTTAATAGCAGTCTAGAACAGGCTGGGAAATAAGGAGTGCTCCCTGAGGACAGGAAGCTGTAGCTGAGCTTTTACTCATGTGAGTTGCTTCTTTAGTTTAGTGCCTCTTCAAGTGAAGCCTACTGATTCAATCCATGCTTGAAAGGTACTAAAGCTGAGAGCAAATGGTTAGAGACTTTACAGTAACTTGGTACTACTAAAAGCAAGTACCGAAGTGGTATCCCATTCACAGTAGTGTAGATATGAGTGTGGATGATAGCCTGAGAGGGGACTTCCATAGGGCTAAACTATACATAAGTAATGTATAAAAGGGCCGTAGATAAATAGTCTCCAGTCCAACTGAGGATCAGGGTCTGGAAGGGTTCTTCATCACAGACAGCACAAAGTCATCCCACAGGTGCTGTTTCATTGGACCAAATGTTTCCTGTGGTTTAGGTCTCAGCAAATGGCAAGAGATCCAACTTCTTTTCTGAAACGGCAGTAGGTGTGATAACAGCGATGAACAGGCACAGCCCTAGAAGAGCTAGGATGGAAGCATGGCCACAGAGAGGCTCCATTCCCTTCGGCTCCCCGATGTGTTCAAACAAGTGTGCAGGGCCAAGGAGGTTCTCGGCTTTCATCTTCCATTTTTTACCCCAGAGCAGAGACATAGGCTGTGTTCAGTCTGTGGAAAACTCACTGGGCTGGATACCGATGTGTGTACCTATATGAGTCGTTACTGAAATGTCTGAAAATGTCATGATCAAAAAAGACAAAGGCAGACAAAAGCAAGGAAACCAAGGCACGTGCAAAGAGTCTGAGAGGCTGGATAACTGACATGCAACTCTGAAATGAGCACTGCCTCTCATAAGGTGCCATCGAGTCAATCCAGGAAATGTGGCTGTGGCCTAAGGATCAGATAACATTTCCGTTATACGTTTTGTGGCACGGGCAATTCTCACACAGTTATGAAAAAGGGCATCACCGAGGTACTCAGGGGTACAAGTGTATGGTGTGAGGCATCTTTCCCTACATTGACTCAGAAAAAAGAGTATATGCATGTGTGAGTTGGTGTGGGGAGAGAACAATGCACACAGTTCATGAAGAGGGGAAACGGGTAACGGGGGCATTCTTTCTACTCTCTTGGTCATTTTGAAATCACGCCCAAACAATGTTTAAAAACCAGAATGATGGAAACTGGCCTAGCATAGAGCACTTGCTACACAAGCCTTGTGACCTACATAATAGGAGGATGTGGTAGTGTACTTGTCTGTAACTTCTGTGCTCCTACCGAAAAACGAGAGGCAGAGACAGGAGACTCTCCAATGCCGTGTGGCCAGCCAGCTTGTCTACGTCACGGTGAAAACAAGAGACCTTTCTCAGATAAGGTGAGAGATGTGCACCAACACCTGAGGCGTCCGCTGACCTCCACACTCCTCCCGGAACACACACGTACCTGCACTCTGACACGTAAACATGCACACACATTATAAACACATACGCAATTACGCAATGCAAACACAGATGCAAAAAATGAGAGCGATGAGTTTTAAGTAAACGTAAGCTGTCCTTCAAACAAATGGACAGTCTAAATGGCACATGGTTGCTCTAACGAGTTGAGTGTTTTATGCAAGGCGAGGCAATGTCACCAGGTCTCGGTCAGCGTTTCGTCATGGGCACAATTACCCCTCAAATGGAGGGTTGGGATTGCTTGGCAGTTCCCTAGGCAGCAGTGATTTTCAACCCAGCCTGACAGACTCTGATAGACCCCACGTTCTTTTCTCGACATTAATTCATTTGTGATCTTTACTGCCATACTGAGCATCTTATCTTGAGGTGGTCCTTAATGCTGCATGGTATATTTTATTGATGTTTCTTTTCTTCCAGCATGTTTCTTCTTCATGATTGTATCTGTTGTTACTCTCCGTCTCCTTCAGAGCGCTATTCTCTTGTGAGACGAGGCACTGCTCGAAGGCTTAATGAGGCTTCTATATTGTTAGGCTGATTTATCAGGTTCTCAGTTAACGTGAGGGTGGAGGGCGAGGAGAAGATGTCAGATGTTCCAGGGTGAACCCGGCAACCGGAGTTTGCATAAGTTTCCTTTTTGTGTCTGTAGCATTTGCCAGAGAGTGGACATTCGGTTCTGACAGCATCCATACGGGAAGAATGCACGCATCATTCTTTAATTCCCCCCCCATCATTTCTTGTGCACACTTTTTATAGAGTCAGTATTAGAGTCCGGTGTCACTGTAGTCACTTTGGAACTCTAAAGGCATTTGGTAACTTGGTACTGAAGTCAGGATCCAAACTCTCCTGTTTCAGCTTTGAACGCTCTGTCACAGTTAACCTGTTCTTTCTCCGCTATCTGATTCTCATATTCAAAGGCTTACCTACAGCTACTGTTAGTTAATACTTCCTCATGGGCAAAACATCTATTGGATTTACTCTAAATAAAATCACCTTATGAATTAGGTATATAATTTAACCTCACCCCTGACATTGGAAGATTTTTTTTTTTTATCACAGAAAAGAGCAAAAAGGAAAAAAAAATAGATATTTCTTCCTCTAAGAGCATCTAAAAGCACTGCATGTGTTCATTGCTAATGAGCATATTTCTAATATCAATGGAAATTAGGCCATCACTCTGGAAGATATGGTATAGCATTCACTTTATATCGTGGTCTCAATTCTGCACACATACACACCCGTACCCCACAGTCACTCATTTCTAAAATAAAAGCCAGTTTAAAAAAATCCATATCTCATGGTCTATCCAAGCTCTTCATTTTTCTTTGCTAAAAGCTGGGCTGCCTTGGTTTTCAATGCTAACAAATGTTATATGACAGGTTCACCGATTTACTGTTCTGCACCCTCTTTAATTATGGATGTATGAAGGAAAATTTCACTGAGAAAAACAATAAATCACCATTGAAATTATTTGTTAGTTGAATGAGCTGAATAAACAGTTGGCTTCAGGGCAAAGATTCATCTGGCATCTTTTAAGTCATCTCATATTTTCTTTTCTCCTCACAGAAATCAGGTCTGGGCCCTTAGGAATCCACCAGGAACAAAGACGTTGCTTAGAAGCTAGGGAAACCCAACCAATGGATGTCTTCAGATGATAAACTTTTTTGCATAGTTTTAATAATAATAACAACATTTCTTTTTTGAGACAGGAATTCTCTATTGTAACTCTGGCTCACTCTGGAGACCAGGATGGCCTTGAACTCAGAGAGAACCTTCTGCCTCTGCCTCCCGAGTGCTGGGATTAAAGGCATGCACCACCACTGCCATTTAACAATTTTTATAGATACTTACCAAGTACGTACTATGGCCCTATGCCACTTGATCACCATATACACATATGTGCCTTTACACTAATTTAATTCTAAACAATATTCTGAGTCTAATTGAGTTTCTGAGCCCAGATCTTGTAATCTCAGTCATTAAGAATCTATAAATCCTGGAAACCATATTTCATCAAAGAAGTCCCCATATATTAAAAACACACTCAAATTACAATCCTGACCCACAATTTTACTTTAAATGTACGGATCCTGTTTCTCTCTAGCTATGCCGTGAAGGCAAATTTTATACTTATTCTAAAAAAAAAAAAAAAGAAAGAAAGAAAGAAAGAAAAAAAGCCCAAACTGAATATGCGAAGTATGCAGAAACCTAACTATAGTAAAGACACAGAAAATGTGCTGTTGATGGAGTTTCTTGAGGGACATGAAGGAAATAAGAGAAATAAAATAATTTCCATTTGTAAGCATGAAGTGTGTCAGTCATGATAAGTGATGCTATTTTATAATAAATGTTTCCCTTGACATCACAAGCAGACTCGGACACCAGAAGTTTCCATGTAGGAATTCGTTTAGCATCCATCCTTGATGTCCCTGTTGAACTTGTCCAAAAAAGTTATGAAGAATCATGGCTGTTTTGGACAAATTCATACAAATAGTACTGGCAGCTTTCAAGATAGGACAAATACCTCAGCTTTGGATTTTCAACCACATCAGCAGGTCAGCTGCATGGAGCAAATCCCATCAACATCACAACTGGAACATTTGTTTGAAAGATATTTCTGTGGACCCTAGGGCTCCCAAGTTTGGAGATAGATTTAAGTCAGCTAATTAGGTAATTCCAACTACCCTTTGGGTAGTTCCTATTGTTTCACCAAGCTTCAGATTTCCCCATCCATATATTGATTAGAAATTGCTTTATGTTAGATGCTACAAATGTGTACAAAGAAAATTGTTTGTGATTTAGTATGTCATACTAGGAACTCAATTCTCTATTTCTTCTGGGAATTTCCTATTTGTCTCAATACTAAGCCAGGTGGGGTTCCCAAAAGGTTTTTCCTGGGTCTCCTTGACGTCAACTAAGGTAGGAATCAAGGGGCCCTGGGAAGTGGAAGACAGTGACATAGGCCCTGGAGACAATGTGACTATGGTTCCATATGCTGCTGCTAGGAGGGATGAGCGATCCCTCCCACCTACCGCAAATGTGTAAGAGTGAAGGTGGCAGGAAATCAACCAAAACACAGAGCAACTGAAACAATCTTTCCTTCCCTAGCACGGGAAACCTTTGTTTGGCTTCCAGGTAGTGCAATCTCTAGAGAATTACAAAAGCAAGAAAGACTTCAGCATCTTGCCTGGGTCAATTAGAAAAAGATGTAGCCTTAAAAAAATTGGGTGTCCATGTCATTCACAAATACCCACCCATGAACATATTAATGGTCATAGTGATCAATCTCTGCACTGTCAAATAAGTGAAACTTAAGCAAGTGAATAGTTATTTAACTCAACAGCTAGGCAACATTTTAACAAATGTTAATGCTGGAGAAAATATAAGATGAGAAAGCCAACTCTCTCCTATCCGGATAAGAGTGTATGTTAAAACTCAACAGCCCCTCTGGAGGCTGATACTCTACAAACTTTTCACACTTTTCTGTGACTGATCTTCTAAGGTGTTTTCTTACAATATGTGTCACGGATACACATGAAGTACACAAAGCAGCTTACTTACTCTTTTTTTTCTTTTTCTTTTTCTTTTGGTTTTCCAAGGCAAGGTTTCTCTGTTGTAACTCTGGCTGTCCCGGAACTCACTCTAACTCACTCTGTAGGCCAGGCTGGCCCTGAACGCACAAAGATCCACCTGCCTCTGTCTCCTGAATGCTGGGATTAAAGGCATGCACCACTACCTCCTGGCTCTCTCACTCTTTTATAGTGGCAATAATTAAAAAGAATAAATCTCTAATAGCAATGAAATGGCTGCGTAAGTTCATACACTGAATCAGATGGTAAAACTGATATTTTGGAAGAAGATTAAGTCATGTGAGAAAATATGAGACATATTTACATACATAAGTACATATGTATGTATGTACTTGTCTGTAAATAAATATATGTTATTAGTAGTGACATTATAGGAGAATTTAGTGTTTATAATATTTTCCTTGTATTTTATCTGACTTAATTCAACTCAAAAAATGATCATTAGTGCTGTTGTAATTTAAATCTATATTTCCCCCATTGTATCTTTACTGAGACTCTTATGCCTTTTCAATGGCACTGAGTTAATTATAACCCAAGCCCCATAGAGAATGGATGTAGTCCTGGGTGTTCCTCGCTTCTTCTAGAATGTTCTTAGTTAATCTTGCTTAGAATGAGATGGTCTTCTCTGTTTTGTTTTCATGGAGATTTCTTGGTCACGAAATGAGAAAACTCAATGCCAGAGCAGTCCAAAAATACACAGTCCTGTAGCCGGCTGGTCCTTACCAAGATGTTCTGTTTGTCACGGTGGTCGCCACCTCAACTTAACATCCCACAAAGTTCTACTAGAGTCCTCAAGTGGACAGATTGAATTCCCTGGGGTTGGTCCTGGTCTCAAACCCTTAGGTGAAAGGGGCTGTTTGCTCACTCCAGTAGACAATTATGAAGGGCAATTAAAAATTTAAATTATGTTAATAGGCCAGAGAAAAATGACTGTTTGCAGAAATCAGTGGCAATTACCAGACATAATGGTTCTCAATTAGGCTGCAGGGGATTTTTCAGTCATTCATAATTCACTATCTTAAATGTATCATAAAAAAGTAATTGTCACTTGTTAATAAAACTTACTTAAAAACAACGGAGCTATGTTACACAGAAAGCCCCTCTCTCCTTCATCAGCTTGAAAACTTTTATAATCTTAGTTTTAAATGTAGTGCAGGCTAGCGCCAAACAAAACCAAACAATTAGAAAGTGTAGCTTTTCTAGCTCTTTATTTGCACTGTCCAGGCGTGCCCATGGTTTCCACTCAGTTGGCATTCTTCCTTCTCATCTCCTCCTTGTGTCCATTAAAAGGTAAGGAGTTGGAAAGACCACCCAAGGACTATATCGTGTTGATATTTTTAGTCAATTAAACATGAAAACACGAAAGTATTAACTTGTTGCTTCTGTTATGTTTATTTATCTCCTTAGATTTTATTTTTAAAAATTATATTCATATGCAGCTGTTCTAAGATCCGCCCCCAGGACTATAGACAGCATTTATGCATGGACATAGAGTTCCCATTCTCAGGCAACACAGTCTGTTGCATGAGTTTCTCTGCACATGTCATGTGATTCAAGGCCTCTGTCTCATTGGTTCAAAGCTTGACTTCTGGTGCTCTGGGGAGAGGCAAAAATGGGCTAAAAGAAGCAAGAGGGAAGGAGAAAGGAGCCAAAGAATTGCAGGTGGCAACTCTTAAATAATTAAAGAAAAAAAAAAGATTAAAGGGATGGCTTTATCTTTTGATTTAGTACCCAGATAATAATGCCTCTTTTGTCTCTGCTAAAAGAATGACAGCTGTCTTCTTAACCAACCAGGAAATCATTGCTGTACCCTCAAGTCAAGAGCCTTAGTGTTACAGTCACCGAAAGATGTAAGTGAAGACAGTGAGCTCTCCTTGTCCCCACGTGATTAGAGCCTCACTTAGGGAGAGTCACAACTCAGCAATATTTTCAGAAATTTCTCTGAGAGAGAGCTCCAGGCTATTCTGAGCCAGTATTTCAGAGACATGGCCTTATTTAATTTTCACCATTAGCCTATGAAGCATGTAGTTCTCCATCTTTGTGCTACAGCTGAGGACACTGGGTGTTCAAAAGTCAACACCATGTCCTAGATGACAGGAAGTGGCAGTGCAGGGATTTGAACTCAGGTATCTCTTGATCCAAACAAGGCCTATAAGCATTCCCTTTTCATGTGCTATGTATTGCTTGAAACTGCAAAGACACAGCTGTTGAGATGTCTTAATTTATATGATAGCTCCACCTGTGACTTTCCTCCATGGATACAATGCTGATTGCCCATGGACTAATGACTAGGGGCACACTAATGATGGGTGCTATCAGCTTGATATGTTTGCCACCACACCCCCCCAGTGAACAGTCTTAGGGTTTGTCAGCTTGTGAGGTCACCCACAAGCAGACAAATGATCCCAATTTTCTGCATATTTTGAGAACACTTATAGCCACGAAGACTAACAGAGCTTACTTGAAATACAAGGCATCTCCAGCAAAGATATCTACGCTTTATTGAATCTATCTTAAATGGCCTCAGTTGGTGCAGAGAACTCCCCATAAAAGGGTAGAAGGCATACATTTCATAATAAGATCTATACATGGCTGGCTTCTTTCTGCATTCACATCTTAACTCAAACATAACCTCCTCAGAAATATTATTTCTTCTAGTCTTTTCTAAAGAAGAAGATACAAAATTCCATTTAGAATCACTTCTCCCATTTTGTGTTTTCAAGTGTTACTCATGTCCTAATATTTTTTTAGGTTTAACTGTCTATGCTTGTCTTATCTGGGGGGATGCCAACAATTTGACAGTATCTTCCTACATCCAATCCAGGGCTTTGTATAAAGAATGCTAGTTCAAGGCATGGTTATGCATTTACAAAATCAAGCATCTGTTTCAACAAATGTCCAAGCACGGTCTTCTAGGTACAAGACTTTCCTTTGCAAGAGTCTATAGGAAATGAGGACAATTAGGTCCCTGGTAGGGTGCTATCTGGAGTGGTGGCTGTCCTGCATTCAGAACAGCTGGGACAATCAACAGAGATATGGAATGAAAAGGGACACAGGGGGCTTCCTCACTCTACCCCTTCCTGAGGCTGATTAGCGACGACAGCATCTCAAGTGGCATAGAAGGACTGCAAACATTTACTCAGTTGGTGAGGGCTTGCTGTCTCACAGGACTGCATTTTCCCTGGGTCTGAAGTTCTGTTGCCTGGAGGGAAGTACTTGCCTCCTCATTATAGATGTTTCCTCTAATGTCGTTTATTGAGCAAATACTGTGAGCGCATTTGTGTCACCCAGTGCACACGCAGATCCAGACTTTGGGTACCATGTAGCTTTCTTTACTAGATCCTGACTGTCGACAGTCCACTAATCTACATTGACATGATTTTAAATAATGCTCTTTTTGTTTGCAAAGATGGAGGATGTGCCCCTCGTGAAAGGCCATGCTTCTGACATAGTCCTAAGTTCTCTGATCCTTTGAATCTGTCATTTGTCCACAGCTTGCTTCCTCATACACATGATTTGTCCCTGACTTTTAAAGTGAAACATTATTTCTTTTACTATTGCTAGTTTTATTTGTAAAAGTTTTTAAAATATTTACTTCTAGTAAAATGGACTTTTCATTTTTTTTTTACTATAGATTAATGGATGTTTAATTAAAAACTTCAAATAAAGACATTTATAAAATAAAAGAAAACTGTCCTGTTTCCCATTCCCAACCCTCTTGTATCATCTACCCTTTCTTGATATGTCCACATTGAGTAGTTTGCTATATATTTAACAGTGGTAAAAGCTGAATGATTGACTTGGTGTCTACTCATACATATGAACCCCTGATTCATAAAATGTGTTTATTCCTGGCAGTAAATACACTTCCTATCTATAGCTATGAGTTACAAATATACTGGGATTGAGGCAGTATATTGCATTGCATTATTTGGCTTTTATAACCCAGTACAGGCTGTCTCTAGAACACTACAGGCATCACTTCATCATCTTCCATTTCTCTCCTACCCTTATTACTTATGTCTGTCTATCTCTATGTCCATCCATCCATCCATCCATCCACCCATTCACGTACCCACCTACCCATATGTGACCTTACAAATATAGTCATACACGAATTAAGATTCTATAGAAACACTGTTAGTTTTGTTTGCAATCCACACCCTTTCCACACAATTCACTGCAGCTCTGTGTCTGGAAATCTTCTTAAAGCCCCTCATAACAGGAAACAGGCTGTGTAAGCACCCCAGCAGAAATGAGCGTCTTTCATTTGGTCTACAGGAGCTGCAGGCCTGTGAGCATGCATGCCACACGCATGCTCACTCTGGTCTATCTATTGTAAAAGGGAGTAATTCATCATTGGGCAGCAGGTTCTGCTCAGATGGTTTATTGTCCTGACCTCATTAAAAGCATGTAATCCACGCAGTGCCGTAAATCTATGCCTCTAAATACTTTCCTCTTTAATTTTTTAATACTGCACACATGAAGGGAAAGGTTAAAGCCAATTAAAAGAGATACAAATACCATTATTACTGCCCTGACAAACAGTTAGTTATTGGATTCGGTCGTTTCAGTTTAGAAAGCCATTATTTTTGTTCCTGAATGAATTAGTAATCAAGCTGTTTATTGACTTGTCTTATCTCAGAGATGCAAAATATTTTTTTTGTCCAGTCTCTCTCTCTCTCTTCTTCTCCTCTCTCTCTCTCTCTCTCTCTCTCTCTCTCTCTCTCTCTCTCTCCCTCTCTCAATTGGCATCATTCCTGCACACATAAAAATTATGAACAACTTAAGGTCTAAGTGCAAACAATAACCGAACAGCTGTATGTGGAACTCAGCATACGGACAGGGCCATCATTTCCACTGGTCCAGGAAGGGAGAGCACTGAGCCTCTCACTCAGTGGTTACTGTTGTTGTTTCCTCCCATTAAGGCTATTATATGACACTGACAGATGCTTAAAAGCATTTAGGGCTGAAAGAACTGTTGGGAAAATTGCCGCAAAAGATTGACAAATGATGATCTTTTTGTCCACAAGGTTCTTATTTCCTGTGCAAAATGGACCAAAAGAATAAAGGGAAAGAGAAAGAACCATTAATGTAGAGACTTGGTATTGTTTTTGACACGAGTTCGTCTTTTCCATCACATTTGGCCAGAAACATGACTCTGTTTATGAAAAGGCTGTAGGGTTGTAAGAAACAGCAGTTAACTATTTGCTAGCTGACTGACGCTTGCTTGGATGCCCCACTTTCTCCCAACTTCCTCTTTATTTCTTTAGGGATCCCTATAGGATCTGAGAGAACTCAGGGCTATGTGGGATCAGATTTGTCAACTGGCTACTTTGTTTATTTAATTTTTCTACCCTCAGGTCCAGGATGCTTGGTGAGAAATGATGAACTGTAAAGAGCAATGCTGACCACCATGTGGGGTTCAGAATAAACTCACACTCATATGCCCACACCCCTCAAATTCATATCACTTAGCATCCCTATAGGTGGTACATCATTTTCCTAAGTATTGTTAGCCTTCAGAATATGGGAGGCATTGGTTCCAGGATCCTTTGTTGTCACTGAAGTCTGAAGATGCCCAGGTTCCTTGTGTACAAGGATGTGATGTTTGTATACAGCTTGCATACATCCTCCGGTACACTCGGTCACACCTACGTCAATCTCAGAACTCAGTACAGAGAAAATGCTATCTAAATGGCTGTTACACCAAGCACTTAAGGATTAATACAAGGAAAAGGTCTGTGTGGTGCCAATGGAGACACAATTAAAAATAGTTTAGATCATTGCCTGTTTAATAAATCTATGTGTTTTTAAATCTTCAGAGATGGAGGGACAGCTGTACTCTATACTACCCCTACTTATAGGAACTAAAGTTAGGTACTTTCAGTGGGAAGACGAGAAACATATGTGCTCACAAAGTAGCTCACAACACAGAGCAAGACAAAAAGACTCTGGAGTTAAACATCTCAGACTTGAGGGGAGAAAAGGCTACAGTTGATAAAGCATCTTCGGCATTGTCTTTACCATGGGGCACTAGAACAGGGCTTCTAAGAGTTCCCCTGGGGGTGGGAATGTTACCATCTTGTGGGCAATATCATAGCAAAGCAAAATTTAACCGCTGGACTTAGGACCCATGAATCTTGGTTTTAGTAACTTTTCAGGGTACCTACTCAAGGCTTACAATCCTTGCCATGTGTAAATGTTTGTGCTTGAGTGGATCTCCCTGCCTATTACACGTCATATCATATGTCACGGGACACTGCTGACATTACACTGTTGGACTACTTATGTATGTATGTATTTATTTATTCATTCATTTATTTATTTATCCACAATCTCTACTCTAGACATTAATCTCCATGGGTTTTCCAAGGTTCTTGCTGCTGGTTCCCTGCTTTGGTCTCAGAGGCCAATCAGGGGCCTAGAACACAGAAGCTCCACAGGAAATCAATAATGAGGTAAAAGTGTATACATAAAACCCATTGACTAAAAAAGAAACATTTAGAGGGATTTAACTCCATTAAAGTTAATAGTTCGCGCTTAATAAATAAGACTCATTCCTAAGAGAAAATGACCTCTTTTAAAATGAAAGAAGGAAGAAGAAAAACTTGGTCCCAGGAACAGTCTCAAGCAGCTTATAATGAGAACACAGCTTATTCTCTGGAGGAGTGAAAGAAATAATTGAACACACCTCTCACTAATGACTTCTTATAAAATGTGTCCAGCATCCAATGGGATTCAGAGTTAGCCAGGACCCGATGACCCCTGATGGCCGCCAGTCTTATGTTTTCTAAATAGGGACTCAATAAAACCCCAATACTGCCAGCTCCAGCTCAATGAGTGAGGCTATCAAGTGCCTGGGAAGTGAGTCTTCCTATCTTTCTATACCTAGAACAGAGGGGAAGTTACAAAAGAAGGGGTACTCAGACACGAAGTCTTTCTATAAGGAGCTATGAGACCTGCAACATAGAGTTGCTGGTCCTTGTTGCCTTTAGGATGCTCTGAAAGTGTCCTTCATAGCTTCTGTTTTCTGAGATTCTTCTTGGTACTAAGTGAGAGCCATTGAGACTATCACAGTCACGCAAACTTTGTTTGCCTTCTCATGGCCTGGCACCAGAGGACCCACTGTTATCATCGGACACCAGCATTTCCTGCCTTAGTTTACTTTCCTGAGCTTCTATTTCCTAATCTGAAAAAAAAATAAGAGCAATGTTTTTACTGAAAATTTAAATAATTTAGCCAAGTGCCTGACACAGACTAAAAGCTCAATAAGTATTCACATTTTTAATGAGCTAGGAATGCCATGTTCCATGGGGCCTTATTCAGCTGGAGCTCTCAGGCCTCTGGACAGCCAAGAAAAGGACGAGAGACTGTCCTAAGAATCTGAAACTTGTTTATATATGTTTATGTATGTCCTTGTTTGTTGGCTATGAAGCCCCTAATACTAATCAGATTATCAATGTGGTCCACTCCCCTCTGGGGTAAGGAATAATAGTTCTGGGGACCGTAGTAGCTGAATCAGGCCCTTGACAAGCTGACAAAGCAAGAAAATAAGGCGGCTTCTCTGAGGCTAGCATCTCGCTGTAAGCAAGGGTCCCACAATTTTAATTCCACACCCAGTGTGCTTATTTTTCTTATTTCTTCTTGTTTTTATTATTCTTATTTCTTCTTGCTTATTGTTTCCACTTCATAAAAGGAAATAGCATTCCAAATGCACTCTCCCATGAGGACAGGTAGTTAATTTCCCACCTTAAACGCCTTCAAGATTTTAAAAAAGTAAAACAAGAAGACTTCAATCTACTGCTCATGACCCGCCCAGTACAACACTCTCTGGATTGGCAAGAGTTGGCTTGAAGAATCTTCTTTGTACGGAGCGGTTGGTCCTGATATGCTGACACAGGCGGCTGCCTGAGAAAGGCTGGTGGGCAGAAATTGCACTGGGCCAAGTCTGTGGAGAATTGGATTCTGCCACCAAGTGCCCCCCGACCCTATCCCAGCCAGCTGGGTGTTCCAGCGCGGGGTTTCCCCACCCAACTTCTCGGACTCCTTACAATCCAACTAGGACCTATGCTCACTATCCTCCTGTTCAGTCTTCTATGTAAAAGATCCAGATTTAATATAGAAAAGGTTTTACGAGACTGTCATTTTTGTATCCCCTAAATAAGAAAATATTTGATCATAAAAGAGAGTTACCCAATGAAACTGCATTTTATTCATCTGGTAATTTGAAACAAAGAGATGTGATAGTTTCCACCTTTCTTTCTATCTATCGATGAAAAATATAATTTCTTCTGGGTGCAGACAGCACATGGCGAACGTATGAGTTCAAGGACCCGTTAAACAAATATTTGCTCAGTATTTATTAAGTGTCAGTTACTTCAATAGGACGGGGACACCAAGCGACAAAGTAGAGCAGTTGCTGCCTTCGTGAGCGTGATGGTCGTTTACCAGAGGAAAATGATAACTAAAAATACATGCACAGAAAATCAGCTTCAGTTGCACTCACAGGACCTTCAAAGGCCAAACTGGATCCCAAAAGAGGAAAGAGGAACGGCAGGAGGCAGGGATTTAGCTATAGGCTCCAGCCTGTGAGTAGAGACTGAGGGCTGTAGCTGTCAACTACAACAGCAGCCCTGGAACTGTGTGCCGAAGAGAACTTCATGGCAGCGGGTTCAAGGGCAACAAACATAAGCTCGGACACTCATTTTCCTCTCCTATAAATGGGATGGTAATTGGCTTTCCTTTATGTGGCTCTCGTGAAGGTTAAATTGGCTAACATTTGACACGAGTTTAGGACAAAGTGTGGTAAAATATGTATTGAATGAGCGTTATAACAGACACAGACTCCCAAGCTTAGGCCATGTGATAGAGAAGAGTTGGATGTGTTTTGGGAAGCGTAGGAGGGTGCGGCTCTTAGGTAGGAGTGTAAGTAGGAAGGGGGTGGACACTGAGGTCTGTAAAGGGGTGCTCCTCAGGGCAGTTCTTTCAGGCCCTGAAAGCTAAAGTCTCTTGCAATGTCAAGGTCAAGGAAACAAGGACACTGTCCCCAGAGGATGTCAGAAACTTATTGGCCAGGGATTAAAAACCATCTCCTGTGAACTTCTCTCACGGTTCCTCCCCTCAATGAGTATGGAATAACAACTTCTCAAAGGGAGCAGTTTCTAGGTAAGAAGTTTTAAATAAAGAACCCCTGTTTCATTCATGCTCATTAAACTGTTTTTCCCCTACCTAGATCCCTGCAATAATAAATATAATTATATCCATCTTTAATGACTTTGGTTCCTTGAGCTGCAGGTGCTGGAATACTGTATTTATTAACATATTTTAAGCCCTTTAAAAAGACTGCATTAATTCCTATGATAATTTAGTACCCATAATACATTCTCTGTTCTGAATAGATGTTAATCACCACAGAATGACTGATTTGCCCGAGTGCGAGCTAAGCCATGCTTTAACTAGTAGCTAGTAACTTTTTAATTCAATATTGTTACTGAAACTGTTGATTAAAATCTAGTTGCAATAACAATTGCTTGTCCCTCTGTGGGCTGCACCTTCTGAAGACCCACACCGGAGCCTCAACAATTGGATTTTGTTCTTGCTGAAACCAAGGGCATTTATTCTGGGGGCTTGTATCACTGGCTAAGCTCTACTTGGGAAAGGTCCCCATGCATCTGTTGTCCCAGAATGCTTTGGGTTTGTATGCTCTCTGGTGCAACCAGTGACAAGGGGAAAGGTCACTGTAGTGACATGGAAGCTAAACACATAGCCTGCCTCCCAGAAGGCAACAGTCTCCCAAGCCTCTGTCTTAGAGATGAAGGGTGGAGGCTGAGTCAGTTCCTACCTGATGGGGAGAGAGGAATCTGGCTGTGTTGGCATTCCAGCACGCTCAGCCAATTTAAATAGAGATTTCTCTGAAAACAGGAAAACACTCAAGAAACTTGGGTCAAAGGGAGGTGCTGCCATTGAATATAGACAATGAAGTAACTCCTGCAGGTACAAGGATTCTTCAGAGGACTTTACATGCATTATCTCAGTTAGCACGACAAGTCCATAGGGAGTGAGGCACCTGCATTGCTCCCCATCTACAAGAAGCCCAGAGAATGTAATCAACAGGCTCAGAGTCACACAGCATGGAAGCTGCAGGGTCTCCAGAATTCTGCTCCTAATTTTAGGTCACACTACAGTCAACACCTCAGTCAGCCAGTCAATCCATATGGGAAGGATACTGAGCTGGGTTGTGGAATATATAATAAAGTAATATCTGCCAGGAAAAAAATGTATAAAAATGAATACCTAATTTGGCTTGCTTGTGGTTTGTAGATTAGTGATGGAAGGTCCTTATTTCTGTCCAAGGGGAGTTGAATCTTTACATGCTAGTCTTTGTCTTGTGAAGAATGCTGTCAAGGACACTGTTTGGGGGCATGTGCCTAGAGTGCTGAGCTGCTCTATATAAACACAGTGAGATGCCTTTGCATTTCTGCCTAATCTTAAAAGATGTAGTAAGGATGCATGGGGGGGGGGTGTACCCATTTAATCCTAGCACTTTGGAGGCAGAGGCAGAGGCAGAGGCAGAGGCAGGCAGATCTCTGAGTTTCCAGCCAGCCTGGTCTACAAAGTGAGTTGCAGGACAGCCAGAGTTACAAGAAAGAAACCTTTTCTCAAAAAACAAGCAAGCAAACAAACCATAAATATAAATAAATTAAAAAGTGAGACACAGTAAGGAGCTGGAGCCCATGTGGGTAGGATGGAGCCAGGGAGTGATTAGGAAGCCCCATGTCCATTTAAGGCTCTTTTTTATTGTTGCCATGTGAAACTTCTTTCCTCCAAATTTTCAGTAAAGATTGCTTTGCTTATATTCTTGGCTCAGGAACTGGGTGTTCCTGTGTTCCTCTTTGCTGGTACCCCCCCTTTCCTTCTGTGTGTTTTTGTTTTGTTTTATGGGATAGAGGAAATGTTATCTGTTACGAAAAATAATTCTATCCCACATTCTCCAACCCATGCCGAACCAATTGTGGCTCTCAGCTTCTTTCCTTATAAAGAAGGAGATGTAAACCTGGGAAATATGTGCCTGGAAGACATGTCTTTGGGAAGTGTGTGCCTGTGAGATATGTGTGCCTTTGAGATATGTGTGCCTGTGAGATATGTGTGCCTGGGAGGTGTGTGTGCCTGTGAGATATGTGTGCCTGGGAGGTGTGTGTGTCTGGGAGCTGTGTGTGTCTGGGAGGTGTGTGCCTGTGAGATATGTGTGTCTGGAGATGTGTGCCTGTGAGTCATGTGTGTCTGGAAGTGTGTGTCTGGAAGTGTGTGTCTGGAAGTGTGTGTCTGGGGGATGTGTGCCTGTGAGACATGTGTGTCTGGAGGTGTGTGTCTGGAAGTGTGTGTCTGGAAGTGTGTGTCTAGAAGTGTGTGTCTGGGAGATGTGTGCCTGTGAGATATGTGTGTCTGGGAGGTGTGTGTCTGGGAGATGTGTGCCTTGCTGCTTTGCAGTAATAAGTGGGTATAAACTGATACTCAGGCCACAGGTAGGTTTTGTTTTGTTTTGTTTTTCTTGTGTGTGTGCATGTATATTCAGGTACACACATGTATGTGTGTTTGTGTAGGAAAGGGTTATTCCTCAGAAGTCATCAACCTTTTCTTTGAGACAGGATCAGCCATTGATCTGGAACTTTGCCAAGCAGGAAAACTAACTGGCGGGGTACTTCAGGGACCTGCTTGTCTCCACCTCCCGTCACACCATTGGATTACAAGCACAAGACAGATAACACTCATGTGGGTTCTGGGAACCTGAACTCAGGTCCACGTGCTTGAAAGGAATGCACTTTACTGATTGAGCTTTCAGCTGTTGTTTTTTTTTTTTTTTCTGTATAAATCACCATTAACTTTATTCCCACAGAGGGTAGTATCACCACCATTCATTTTGCAGAGAAGTTGGCCACTGAGCACTCCTTCCTTTCCACACAGGTGATGACCCAACACTCTCTCACTCCAGGACAGTGAGGCCACCACGGGGAAGCCTGACACACTACTCAAGGAGTCTTGGGAGTCTCAGAGGACAGAGGCTATGGATGAATGCACACATTCTTTCCACGAGTCTAGCAGGAGGCGTGGTCCATATTCCACTCCACTTGGGGCCAGAGAATGTCAAAAGTGCAGGTGAGTCACGGTATAGAAGGTTAAGAGCAAAGCCAGCTCTGTGTCATGTTCAACATCTCTTCTACCATTCCAAGCAAACAGTCTGGTCTTTCAAAATATGTCCATAAAAACAGCTAGAGCCTTCTCTCGGAAGGGCCACAACTCTGCCACCATCATGTGACAAAAACTTAAATTGCAGATTCAAAAATTAGAAACCCCCCCCCCCGCCAAGGGCTCCCCTCCAAACCCATACAAAAAAGCTACAGCATGCTCAGTAATGTGTATCTTCAGAGTTTACCTAAAGAAGCAGTATTCCAACCAACAGAATTTTTGATGCAGAATTCACATCTTTACATTGTAGCCAAGGCTATCCTTGAGTTTACTTATATAGCTCAGGTTGGCCTCAAACCATGATATTCTTGTTTCAGTCTTTTGAGTGCTGGCATTATGGGCTTGAACCACAGTGCCTGGCTCAGCCCATATTTTGGATTTTACCTAAAGCAGCTTTGCCTCCTGGAGGACTTCAAACTCACCCATTCTTATATGAATACAAACCCAGACTGAAACATGAGCATCCATGTCTACCCCCTGTTGTGGAAGTTTATTTTTAGTTATGTACAAAATGATTGTTTTGTGCATTGTTGGGTGAGGGTCTGCAGGTCTTGGTATTTTGTATTGTCTGCAGATGTTGTATTTATGTGGGGGATATATAATTGCTTATGATCTGCATTTGCTATTAGTAGAAACACCTGAGGAGTTCTGAATCAGTAAAAACACCTGAGCCCAGACACTCAGGGTTCCACTGTGAGTATGGCATTGGCCATAGAGGTGGTTCCCTGTGGCAGGGTTTGTACCTATGAAAGTGTCTCCACGTTGTCCTTGCTGAGCTACCCCAGCAGCAGTGTACTACTACAACTTCCAACAAGCTTTCTTAGTAGAGACTAATAAAAGCGTTCCTGCAAATACACTCTTAACTAAAAGTGCTTTGGATTTGGGGTAAGTCAGACTGAGGGTGAAATGCATCCTCAGGCATCATGCTGCCTCCAAGCAGAGTTTGTAACCCAGCAGCCTGTGGCTCCATCTGGGATGTGCAGATGTAGTTAGTGGCAATCAGCATATTTTTTTTAAAATGTTGAAGTAGTTGTGGAATTCCCCAAATTAGGAGTTGTCCCATACCTGTGCCTGTCTGCCCCATACAGTTCTGACATCCCCAGCTTTCTCTTTGCTCTCTGCCTTGAACTACAGCCTGATATAGACCTCCATGTTTGATAAGAACCCAGACTTGATGGTATAGAAAGACATTTACAGTGGGCTCTGTTCTAGTATGTATTTTACCTTCTAGGGTGCCAACACTACTGAACTCAATGCCAGAAGCTCCTTGAACTACTGAGCATAGGTGGGTTCAAACTAGGCATCTGCAAGAAAGCAGGACACCTGGTAGCCTTTGATGCTTCTGTGTCTCCTGCAGAGCAGGGTGGTGGCCACAGAACAGGTCACAAGGGTAGGTGAGGGTAGCTGGGACAGAGCTAGGGTGAGCTTCACTGTAGCTGAGTGCGGAAGAGAGGAATGCCATGCCAACTGCTGAAGGGAAACTGGACAGTACCAGGCTGGATGTCAGTACCCACCAACACTCTGAAAATTGAGTCTAGATAGACCTCTGCGAATAGGAGTTTCCCAATCCCCTCTTCTCAACAGAAGTAGGGCTCTCAGTGAGTCCAGGCCAGTGATGGGCATTCCTTCTTCAGGATATAACGGTGCAGGTACAGATGCTATAAACAAATACCCCACTAAATGAAGCATCTGTGAATATGTCAGATGGGGTTAAAAGAAGCATTTCAAGAGTTAAAAAATTGACTTGTTCTTCAGGCCAGTAACTGTCACATGATTTTTTTCTCTTGCCCTGTGTGCCTTTGAGTTGAGCAGACATGACCCCTCCCCACCCCCCCACCTCTCTTTCTGAAGCATCTGGTCACAGCTGCTTCAAGGTACACAAGGAAGCTGCATGCTCAGGCTGAGTGTACAACATGGGGAGAGACTCACAGCCTGTTACCACATACCATATACTTTGCTTGTATAATCCAATTCCAGGAAGGTATGGGAGACAATGGAAATGAATTATGGGGTGAGATGGACGTGTTGTATGCTCATATGTTGTATGCACGTGCATGTCTGAGTATAAATATATACATGCATAACACATGCATGTTTTAGGGACTATTGAGTACCTGCATGCTCAAACATACTTATTATTTTCCAGTTTAAAGGAGCTAAGCATTTTAAGCATTGATTGAAAATAGAAACCCCATCAATCTGCAAAATATGGAGGCAGAGATAGGGGATCTCTTTGTTTTCCCACTCTGAAATTCAAAAAGGCACAGTTTCCATCGCAAGTCAAAGGCAAGGTGACGGTGTCACCCTCAGACCACACTTCCTCTACTGAGAAGAATGACTGGCAACTGGTGCCAGACAAAGGGCGGCATCTTGTGCATTTCTAGATCATATTTATCAAATGGATACACTGAGGCTACTTTTCCCCCTTAAGATCTCCTCCGGCCTCCTTCAGAGGGTTCATTATAAAATTCAAGTGGGTTTAATGAAGTTTACTCTTTAACAAATGATGCCAACACTAGTTCTGTCCCTGTCCTGAAGACCCCGATGCTTATTTTGTCAGAAACACAAAAAGGAGAAACGCAATTGCATTTGTGCTGATGCTAAATGTTAATAGATTTGCCTAAATGCCTGCTAATAGCCCCCTAAAATTAGCTAGACTGGTAGTGCATGCCTAATGCCTTGCTGTTTTTGTTGTTTTACTTGCTTTGTGTTTCTCTTTCTTTTATCAGAGGGAGGGGAAATAAAAGGAAAAAAAAAAAAAAAAGGATTCCCAGAAGGAAAAAAAAAAAAAAAAAGAGTAGCTGTTTTTAAGCTACAAGACATTTCCAGTGTCGCATGTGAATTCAGGAGAAAGAACATATATTCCGAAACTATCCCACAGTTCTGACACTCTGTCATGAAGGTGACAAATCCTGGTGCTCTAATGTTTCATTAAATTAAACATGAAATGTTTAATGTTTTGTTAAATTAAACATGAAGCTGTGACTTTGGACCCGAGAAGCACAGCCTTCCATCAATTCTTCACATTCCTTCAGGTCGCTTTTCAGGTTATAAAGATGGAGTTTTATTTATTATGAGTATTGCATCTCTTGCTGCAGTTAAAAGACACTTTCTTTGAACATGCTTACAAATAAGAACCATCAAGCAACACAATTTAGGGAGGGTGAAACTATTTCAAAACCTAGTCCTATAGAAAACAGCGTGCAGACAACCCCTTCACTGAGCCAGACTTGTCCCCCTTTCCCTTTCCCTTCCCTTTCCCTCTCACTGTGGCTGAGAGATCTCTCAAGAGCAGAGCTGTTAGAGCTTTAATCAGATCTGAAGCCCATTTTGCAGATGGGCATGCTCGCTCCCAAGGAGAGTACAGCTGGCTGAAAACTGTGAAATCTAAGATTAAGACTAAATCTCTCCTCACCTAGTTTAAAGCCTTCTTGGGTCCTTATTCGGGAAAGTGGAAGTTGGCAGTAAAAACTAAAACCAGACCGAAGTACAAGCCTGACTCGGGCAAGCTTCTGCAAAGAGGGGAGTGTGAGGGCTTGTGTGATGAAGGAACGAAAGTTGTGTTGGCAGCACTTAAAGTGACAACAACACAGAGCCTGCGCTGGAGAGGAGGGAATGAAGCTCCCACAAAACATGCTCTTTCTCATCAATGCACCGACATTGTTAGCAGTACTTTGTAGAGCTCCCAGTAACACATCCAAATACTAGCGAACAAAATACATCTTGATGACATTTTTAAGCAAAAAACAAAAACAATAAAAAACCAAACCAAACCAAACAAAACAACCAACCAACCAAACAAAAACCAGCAGTACCTATGTAGCAAATCAAAAACAGAAAGATACCTCTGTCCCACAATGAAACTGGCTGACAACATATCTATTTTTCATGTGAATTTCGGTGGATCATTACTAATTTCTAAATAAAATCCCATAATTGTCACATCACTGACAGCTCAGAGAGGACTGACTATCCCTAGCCCAAGGGGCAACTGGCTCAAAATTTCCAAAGCTCAAGCTGTTCAGCTGTGACCTCACACTTCTCTGCTGATGCACCAGCTCCCAGAGCTGGCCAAAAGCTTTAGGATAGTCCCTGTTTGATAGCCATGCCTTGCCTAGTGAGAAGCCTTTCCCCAGCTAGTTACCCAAACCAGTAGGAATATAATTGACACTTACCATTCTGAAGCTTCATGTCTGTGAGGCAAACTAAATAAATTAAACGGATCCTGCTTTAATCTTCTTTTTAGACCCCAAATGCCTTAATCAAAAGGAAAACAAAACAGAACAAAACAAATGTTCCCCGAGGTCCTTTTTTTAAACCACCAGAGCATAAGCAAAGAAATCGCTATTTTTTTTTTTAATGGAATATCCAAAGCCTATCCCTTAGCACCACAAACAAGTGGGAGCTACTTCAAACACCCTACTATCCTGTCCTCTCATTCCTGGGCTCTGCCTTCATGTCCGTCTATCATGTGTAACCAGGACTAAGCATGAGTTACATTTTCAGTCAAAATTAGGAGGATGCTTTCAATTAGATATTTGGCTTGGCACAGCTACTGTAAAAATTCCACGTAAAAGCACATTTGATCCCCTCCTGCAAATGCATGGAGGCGTTTGTGGTCCCTGGTTCCATCCCCAACGCATACTTAGCCTGTAAATGCGCTTAAGCTGCAGGACTTCATTTGGGGTTAGCCGTCCCACAAAGCTCATTTGCTCTTACCATTAAGGCAAGTGACTCTAAAAGGCTAGCACGATGCTTTTAACTATGTTTGAGAGGCCAGTCAGATCTTGTTAGCAACAGCTGCATACTTACCAGGCTCCCAGGGCCTTGACAGAGTTGTCCCAGTCCTTCTGGGATTGGGGACATGAAATGAAATCAACCAATCGTTAGCTGGAGTCACGCATGCACGCTGCACCAGATTCTCATTCTCCAAATTAAAAAAAAAAAAAAAAAGGAAGGAAGGAAAAAAAAAAAGCAAGCAAGGCAGCCTCCTCCAAAGTTCCTCCTCTGTTGGCCTCTCCCTGGAAGATACAGCTCGCCAAGGTCCTGGCTGCACTTTCAAAAGTACTACTCAATAAAAGGATTTTAAAGGCTGTGCTGGGAGCCGCGCGCTTCAGATCCTACTTTGGCTTTTTCTCCATCAGCATTCCTCGGCAAGCCTGCACAAAGCGGGGTACGCTACATTATTTATGTCAGCTTTAGGCTCTGGAAAACACACACTGGCATCCTGATTACTAAGAATCCTCGTGGATACAATTAAACTGTTCCCACATATATTTCTCCCCCGTCTCTTCCCTGATTCAACCTCTTTCAGAGCAAACAAAAGCACTTTGAGACGTGTCCCAACTCATCTATTAGGAGCCAAGAAAACACTGAAATATGGCCACTATGGCAAACCAGTGTGGGGGAAAGGTGAAGATCCAGGGGTGAGCAGAAGACACTCCTGAGAGAAGAGGGTAGGTGATGTTGTGGGTGTGTGTGGGAAGCTTCTTCAAGTAGCCTCTCATGGTTAGAGGCAGGGATAGGGGGTAGCAATGTGAAGGTGCTACAAAAGCATTTGGATGAATTCATGGAAGATTGATTTAGAATGAGCTGTTAAGGGAAGTCAGAAATACTGACCTTCTGGGCTGAATGAAGAGTGATCACGCTCACTCAACAAATGCTCCTTGGTGTCCTATTGAAGTCATAGTTCTAGACAGGAAGACCAGAGATTTGGCCAAGTAGAGAAATGATTCGCTCCTCAAGTCTCCTCTTCAGTAAAACAAACAATCCTCCGAGCTTCAGCCCACCATTTCCCTTCTTGTTATAGCTTGGTACTGCATCATGAGCTCGGTATATTAGCCACAGGCAGAATGGACTGTCCTCTGGTATGAAGAAGGCAATAGGATGGCAGGCACTTCCTCCATTGGAGGACTAGAGAGACAGACGGCAATGAAATTTCCCCCGTGTCTAGCTGGAGAGTCCCTGCTTGGCAGGCAGAGGTGACTTCACTTTGCGAAAGCCCCAGGCACTGCTTAGCGAAACAACCTTTGGCAGGACCTCACAGTTAAGTCGGCTCGTCACATCTGAGAGCACAGGAGGGAAGAGAAACATGCCTTTCTCAAAGGCTTCCCTTGAATGTTGATTCCTAAGTTTGCTAGGTATATAAATATTTTTTAAGTGATTGCCACTTCTGATGACTTAGTCCACTCCAACTCAGCTATCATGGGTGGAAAGTTGCTGTCTGAAATGGTAGTAATGGGTAGAGGACAGGGTGGAGGTCAATGGAGTAGAGCTCAGAGGGGCGAACCCATCTCTGAGGCACACATTAGCAAGGATACGGGAAATGTGCTCCAGTGCAGGAGGCAGCGGGGTACCCTTAACAATGAGCATGTGGAAGACAGATTCACAGGAAAAGCACACACCATCTTCATCCCTACAACAGGCAGCAAAACAACTAGGTACCCAAAGATCAGATCAGCAGAAGAACTAAGAATGCGAACTTCCTTGAGGATGGCTATAAGTTGTCTTGCTGGATGCCAGCCGTATGTTGGAATGGATGGTCTAGCCTACCAACCTTTCCTTGGTAGGGCCCTGGCTACATGTGGATACAACTGCTTCTCTACCTTAAAGAAGTTGCTCTCATCGTCTCCATGAAAACACCAACTCTGTTGTAATTTTCCTTGATTAAGATCCAGAAGTAAATAACTAGAGCAATAAGGACCAAGGCACTTTCTTAAGAACAAGAGTATTCTAGGATATTATTCATTTCTTTAGTAACTAAGTTGCAAATTAACTTTGAAGCATGGCAAGGATCTGCAGAGGACTTATTTACTGACCTCGGGTGCTACAATATAAGGCCTAAGGGTCTGCCAGATATCTACTAACTTTGTTTTTGTTTAGTTTCGTTTTGTTTGGACAAGCTGTCCATTTTCCTTGAGCCTGAAGTTTTCTTGTCTGGAAAGTGAATAATGAGATAATCTTTTCTCAAACTAAGATTTTTAAATTACATTATTTATTAATTAACGTGTGTGTGTGTGTGTGTGTGTGTGTGTGTGTGTGTGTGTGTGTGTATGTGTGTATGTGCTCACACACATAGATGGCACAGTGCACACATGGGCAGAGGACATTGTGTGGGTGTCAGCTTTTCCCTCCATCATGTGGCTGTAGGGATTGAACTAAGGTCATTAGGCTTGGCAGCAAGCATCCTTATCTGCGTAAGTTATAAACTTTTGAGGGTTTTGTGAGAAACAAAATATTCAGCTATGACTCTGGCATTCTACAAGTTCAAATAACCCTCAGCTGTTATGAATTTTCAAACTGCTATCAATTAAGTGGCATAAAGTATACACTGACATGGATCAAGGATGCTTGAAACACATCTCTAAGTGTTCCCTGAACAATTGGCTCTTGTTATTGACAATCTGTGCGCAACACACACAGCACCGTCACTTGCCTACAGTAAACCTTCAGCTGAGTTGTCCCATGGCAGAGCTCTAAGCACTAAGGAAGGAATAAAAGCAGCAAGAATTAAGATGTGTGTCATGCAACAAGTATGTTTTGACAAGGAGATTACAAGTTTTTAAAAACAACTGGATATCTTTCTGTTGATTAAACCATATGCTAAAATGATTTTGGAGTTTTAATATCCAGAACAAGTCTGCTCTCTGCTTGACATGGGAAGAGAAAAGTGACCAGAATCCAGTCTTCTAGAATCTTCTTTCTCACCTATATACCCCTTCTACAGCCCATAAAGAAGCAAGGCTGAGACCCTCCTATCTGATGCAAACTGCCATGAAGAAGGGAAAAGATGGTTAGACCGATGAAGTGTCACACTCATTTTCTTGTCACTAGCCCAGGTCTCTACTAAGTGCTCCTCCTGTCTCCCACAAGGCTTGTGGATCAACCAATGAGATTTCCAGTCCGATCTTCCTATCACTGTCCCCAAAAAATCAGTTTCAATTCAGTCCAGTGTTTCTCATTAAGTACTGTGCTCATATGACCAGCACTTATTTTCCTGCCAAACATAATTTTTAAAGAAAATGTTGCCTTATTTTTCTTTATGGTCAGGGTATTATATGCAGCTGATGGGGCTACACCTGGCCTGGAACTATGTAGCCCAGGCTGGCCTCAAACTCATGACTTTTATGCCTCTGGCATCTGAGTATGAAAATTATACATGTATACTACCATGCCTGGCTTAATTTTTGACTTTTTAAGGTTCTCCATAAATTATATTCTACAGTGTTATGTTACAAATTTCATCAACTTGTCTATTTATCATCTACCTATTTTCTTTTCTTTTCTTTCTTTTTTTTTTTTTTTTTTAAGAAATTAATGTCTGCACCACTGGGGATCAAACCTATGGCCTCACATGTTCTAGGCAAATATTCTAACACTTAGCTACACCCCAGCCCAAAATATATAAATTATATATTTTTATATAGTATATAAGTTATATATACTATATAAATATATAAATTATATATAAATATATAAATTACTAAGGTCTCTGAAGAAGAGTGCAACAAGCTTCCTTGAGGTGTCTCTTTACTATTGTCAGTGTTAGCAAGTAACACACCCTCTTTTGGATAAACAAACATGAGAGGTCTTGAACACACAACCCTTGGAGGTACTGATCACTTTGTGCTTATGTAAACAAAGTCTGTCAATATTCTAAATCTTCACAGGAAGCACATCCCGCAGCCTCATCCCAGCTAGAAAACGCTTGAACATTTTCTACCTCAGAACCCCTGAGCTGCGTGAACATTAAGAGCCATTCCTTTGTGAGAGGTTTAAGCCTTTCCTTCTTTCTCACACCTCGTCAAGCTGCTGGAACAAAAATGTGGTCTCTTGCGTCATTCGCTGGAGCTATTTCTCCAGTTGAAACATGAATGACTAGCCCTTCCCGAGCACATCAGCCAAATCAAGCTGTAACATGGTCCTGCTTTATTTACCCCACAGATCACAGCTAATTGCTTTCTAATACGACTCATGATTTTGCTCCATTAAGCTAACATTTCCCTTATTTTCCCCTTATTTAGGATGTACCACCGTGGAGCTGGATCCCAAATCAGTCAGCATTAAGTAGAGCATTTCTTCTCTCGCAGGCTGTACTTCATCTGAGGGTGACTCTGTCTTCATGGGGACATTGAAAGCTTTATAATGTGCGGAGTTACAAAAGTTAGTCCTAAATCAAAACCTCTCTTTATCTCTGGAAGTATACAAAGACACACTTAGTGGTCTCTCCCTCTCTCCCTCTCTCTTTCTTTTTGAGTCAGGGTTTCTCCGTTGTAACTCTGGCTGTCCCGGAACTTACTCTGTAGACCAGGCTGGCCTCAAATTCACAGAGATCCACATGCCACTGCCTCCCAAATGAGGGAATTAAAGGCATGTGCCACCGCAACCTGATTGTCTTTAAAGGTCTTTAAATTTTGTATTTTTTTTTTCTTACATGGGAGCTCAATCTCAATTCTTAATGATGAATGGTCTTAACTATGTACAAGTGAGGTGCGGGTGTGTTCCCTGGCAGAAGAGGTGAGAGACTTGCCATTGCTTCCAGCATGGCTAGGGAACATGAGGGACACCTAGTTCCTGTTTCCTTAAGGACAGAACAATCCCCAAAGACAATCTTCAAATTGGTGGCTTTAAGAAACTTAAGATGGCAGAAAAGATTGAGACACAAGATAATCCTCGTCTGAATCGCTTTCTTAAATGAAGCAAAGGAAACGCAGGTATCATGTTTCCTGAAGTTCAAGGTAAGCTGCTTAAGGAAGAGACTCAGAGCACTTCACTTGTTCATACAAGCTGACTCCAGAATGTGGTTGATTCTGCAGTGCTCTGCATTGTGACTAGGCAAGAAGGTACAGGGTAGTCGGTAGAGAGTCCAAAGAGAGACTCCAGGGGTGGGGTAGAATATGGCTTCATACTTTCCATGATGTGCCCTCCCCCTGCCCCAGAGAAGTTGTCTTCTCTTGATCCTTTGTGACAATGTGGTTCTACCATCCTTTGCCAGGCTGAGTCATCCGGGAAAGAAAGGTTTCCCTGAGGCTTCAGCAACTAATTTCCAATTCTATCATTCTGAATGATATATTAAATTTATAAAAACATCTGTGGGCCTAGAGAGATGGCTCAGTGGTTAAGAGCACTGGCTACTCTTCCAGAGGGCCCAGGTTCAAGTCCCAGCAATCACAGAACAGCTCACAGACATCTGTAACTGTAGTTCCAGGGGATCTTATGCCCTCTTCAGGACTCTAAGGATACCAGGCATGCACATGTATAGGCAAGCAAAATACCTATGCACTTAAAATATTTTTTTAAAAAGGAGTCCCACTGTGACTTTCATGTTTATTTAGTGCACACCCATCATAATATTGATGAATACAAGAAAGCAAGGCATATCCCCCTAATGTCACAGTGGGGCTCCCCATGGAGCTAGAAAGATAAATTAGATAGAAACTCCCCTCTCCAAATGCACCCACCATTTTCTATCATATTTCAGTTTTTGACACTCACCACTCCTTCCTTTGCTTTCCCATTCTTTGTCCATGAAAATAGATCACAGTCCAGATTTGATAATTTATGGTTACAAGTACAAGTCTGGGTGCTATACCACAGAAGGTTCTGGAGGTCTGCCGTGGGTCTGCTGTGAGCAAAACCAGAGTTGTAGAAGAGGCACCCCAAGAGGAGTCCACACTGGTTCTCAGTTATAAAAGGATGACTTGCACCTGTTGGGGGAGATTGGGTCCTCACTCCCTATTCCAGGGTCTCTATTTCACCTAAGTACAAGGAGGTGAACAATGCTGCTGGGTCATTTTGTCCTTTGAATGTTTGGCTTTCTATGTTACTCCTGGAATATACTTAAGATAGAATGTAAGAACTTAGGGCTTGCTATCGCCTTTCCATTGTGGGCTCATACATATCACAAGACACTTCCGAGCCCTTCCCTTGCAGGGAAGAGTCCAGACAGAGCCCTCTCACTGGGAAAATCCCCTCTGAAAAGTGTGTCTTATGAGTGGCCTACAAAATCTTTTTTGTCACATCTCTAAAGGAGGCACCATAGAGATGTGCAAACTCCTTCCTTAGAAGCACTAGGAGGGCAGGGCTCCAGTGCACCGGGAATGTGTGCAGGGCCTAAGGGGAATCTACTGCGGTTGGCATCTGCCGGCGGACATATTGGGGAGACAGCTTGACACCTGTGAGCAGTGCCTGGCAGGCAGGGCTGGATCTGACTCCTCTCTGCTCTCTGAATAGGCGGGAAATCAGCATTTCCAGAGCATTAGTCACTTCCTACCACCTTCTGGATTTCTGCTCTAGCTAATCTTTCCTGGCTCTGCTAAAGCGGCATTTCCATATTAATACCTTATGTTTTACTTCACCTTTTACCAACACGACTTAATGATTCCCAGGTTAGTCTCACGGTGGCTAATAATATCAACAAAATTACCACCTACTCATGCTAGCTCTATATCACTATATACACGCATCTTTGCGTAGCTAAGTTTTTTTCTTAATATGAATTATAATAAATGCTACAAATTTAAAGGAAATTCAGTCATGTGCCTCTAAAGAAATCTCACATGCTTTCCTGCACACTGGTATCCAGTTGTACATGTGTTAAAAATATTATCCTAGAAGAAATATCATCATTTATTTTCTTTACTGATGAAAAAAAATGACAGCATTTACTTTGTGCCTTTCCCTCTTCAGAACGCTGTGCCTCTGAGCAAACTGTCACCAGGATAAGGAATACTCTAAAAATGAAGTTTTCATTATGTCCTATAGCCCAGCTAGAAATCTCAGAGAAGACCCACACACTACTTTTCATCCTGGGGACCAATGCTTGAATGTGTTAAAAAGCTATTTATTTTCTAACAGGCAACTCGGGCTTGGCACCATGTAAACCCAAAGTGTTTGCAGAGATTCCCTTGGGGACAAAGAGAAAATCGTCTATATAGATCAAACGTGTATTAGCTGCATTAGCGATTGGTCCCTGGAGACTGATAAAGACCTTTTTAGACAGATTTCACTGCACAGCTCTTTAGAGATTTCATTGAATTAGCCTTGGGTATCACAGGTTTGGGGCTTTCTCCAGGTCCTAAGCATCAGAGGAAGAGAGTAGAGAATTAGAAGGCTAGATGAGAACTGCTACCCTTCAACGTAGATAAGTCTCAATACCAAGTCCATGCTCTCCTCCCCATCAATATTTCATGTTCCCAGAGTCGTAAGAAAACACATCTGTTGCCTTCCTGCATCGTAATGTGTGGGATGGAGCAAAGATTATTACAGAGCAGGTTCAGGGATTTAAAAATTCATCACCTTCTCAATTTAGAAAGCTGGTATGTGGTTAGGACTTATGAAGGCTCGACAAGCCTGAAATGACCAAGGGGCCAGGCCTTGTTCCTGAGAAATCTGTGATGTGCGGGAAATCGGATGCACGGTGAGGTGAGGTAGGAGGTGGTCAGAACCACGGCTGTTCAGGATGGGGACTGAGGCAGAAGGTGAAGGCTGCAGGTCCCACGTGTACTCTGAACAGGAGGTTTGCTATGTAGTATAGCATCTTTTGGTATATGTGTATGTGGTCTATAGAGATAAGGAGGAAGGGAGGGAGAGGGGAGAGAATATGCTATTATGTCCACTGAGTTTTTACCCAGTGGGCTTATCCCTCCTCCTTCAGCACACCAGGGCTCTTAATGTCATAGCACTTTGGTTCTTGGTGCTCAGCTCTGATTCACATGTATGTGCTTGAGACTGTACAGCAACACTGGCAAGCTCTCTCACAAAGCCATTTCCAGAACCTGGGGTGGACTCAGAACATTCCTCTTCCCTGGAAGACCTTCCAAAGCATTAATCTGGGTTGATTAACTTTTTTCTATTCCTGTTGGGATGCATTTCAGAGATGTGCAGTTTTGCACTGTCATCTACCAATTACCATGTCCAGCAGTCTCCTTGGAATGGAGGTGTCCAGCTGCTGCTCATAAACAAATGGGAGCTACTCACTCGAGCAGGGGTCACCAAGGAAGCAAGATGCTCTCTAGTCCTAGATGCAAAACACAGTATCCTGCAGTATCTGCCTTATGGAAGCATGACAGAGTTTCACTCACAGCAAAATAGGGTAGCCGAAAATGAGTATGTGATGGATTATTTTAGAATGGTACCCCTGTAGCCTATCTGTTTGCAATGGTGAACCTCTGTGGAGTGAATCCCAAGGTGCTGGCCACCAATTGGTGTGGTGGCCACACCATTGTGGTTCACAGACATAATGCTTCTCCTCTGGCCCTTCCTCTCTTACAGCTTTTTTCATTTGCCTTACCTCTTGGTCATATTGCTCAGCCCTTAAGGGCAAGTGGTGCTTAGAAAGATGGATGCCCTTGTCTAGTAAGTAGGCAGCACATATTCCCTCAGACACCAGGAACACAGCAAGGCATCAATGGTAGCAACAGCGCGCTTGCCACCGAGCATCTCTCCTACAGACACAGATGGACACTAGCTGCATTTGCTTAGGGTGCAGCTTAGAGAACGGAGCTTTTTCTAAGAAATCCCTAGACTGATAAAGAGGCTTTAGGCTTCCATGAGCAACATTTACTAATAAACAAAGAACTCATTATATATCCTATTCTAAGACAAGACACAGAATGTCAGGATAGTCGACATCTGAGAGTTCAACAGAGGCGGCCCCTGTGTGTTAGTGCTAACCCTTGGGAGGCGGGCTATTTTGAAGGCAGGTCATAGGGCAAACTTGTAACAATGACAGAAGAAATAATTCCCTAGAAGGATCTTGATAAGATAGAAATTTAACAGTATTAATCTTAAAACAAAAAACAAAAATCTCTCTCTTGTAGCTTCATCATGTACTGGGCAAATCCCCTGCTCTGTATCACCGTCTCCAGTCCCTTTCCCACTAACTGCTTTTCATGACAGACTTCAGGCATTCCGCAGGTCTAGAAGATCTCACGGTATACGACACCCCGAGTCTCTGTTTATAGTTTTTGTTAGGCTAAAAAACTGTTTTCATCTACTCTATTTCTTAAACATAGGATATAATTCTTAGATGTCCTTCAAGACTCACTCACATACTTTTCTTCGAAGAACTTTCTGTGTTCTCTCTCTTTCACAAAGGAATGTCCTTGGCTGTGTGCTTCACACATGCCAGTGTAACTTTTGTATAGAATGGTGTGATTTCTATAAAGCACTTGGGCAGTGACAATATAGGTACTTAATACTCATTCAAGCCGATTATTGCCCATTTTAGTGCATTTACCACCTGACATACAGAGTTCTTGCATTAATCCCGAAGTTTTGTCCATAACTTCTTTGAACCATTAAAACCTTGTTCAGTATTGAACCTGGTAGTGCTCAGAATTCTGTATGACAAGGGTTCGCTGAAGACAACCATCAGGAAAAACATACAAACAAACAAACAAAACAAAACAAAACAGACAAACAAAGCAAGGAGATGTTCTGTTCTGTGTCCGACAGCATACATCTCAGAACCTTCTTTCCTTGTCCTTGGTCACCACTATGGTTATACCAGACCCCAGGCTGGCCTCCAGAAACCATATGTCTCAGGAGCCAGAGAAGTAGGATACAAGAAATGAGCTTGCTCTCTACCTTCCATCACACTAATCAAACTATGTGTTACAGTGCTTTTCCTTAATCTGATTTGAGAAGGGCCTTAATAGCAGGGTAAAAGCAAAGAACGAAGCCGCTTCTTCAAGGAGCGCTTGCTTTAATGGCAATTTCTTTGTTGTCCATTGCGACAAGTGCGGCCCCTGACTGGGGCCAATTGTTGTACTTGGATCCAAGAGCGAAGCCCTCCTGGAGGCTGCACGCATTTCTCAGGGCACAAGTCAGCCCTTCCTGATTTAATTAGAGTTTTTTTTTTCTCTCTCCACCTCTCTTGACCTTCTGCTTGATTATGTAGTGAAGCATTCCTGGAGAGCAATAATCCTGTAAGGCTGACATCAACCTTCACAGCTATGAAAATGACACAGCTGTCAGGATTCCAGCCTTACAACTTCCAGACGGGGTCAGTACGGAGACGGAACAGCAGAGAAACTGAAGGGCCAGAATCCATTAAGAGGGGGAAAATGGAGAGTCTGAGAAAGAAAAGGACCCAAACAATGACAACCGGAGGCTTTGCCTTTCAAGGTGTGCAAGACGCTTTTGCCTCTCTGTGCACACCATTAACGGGGTGATTTAGTAATTTCTGTGGGAGCTGCCATCCCCCTGGAATGCTATTAGTGTCAGAGTCAGGGAAAATGAGGAAGTCTTTTTTTTCCTTCCAGAGTATGCAAACACAAGCTTAGAAACATGTTTGCATTTGGATTGGACGATCTAAACCAACAACATTCAACCTTTTCACTAGGAGCTGGGAGCTGTTTGACAAGGCCTACTTTTCATCAGGCAGGTTCAAAGTCTACACACTGCAGAGGCTTCCTTAATAAGAGGGACTAATAAGATTATTTCCTTAAAGATCTAACCTTGGCACCCATCTTCCTACCAAAAGTTAGAGCAGATTCATTTTCCAAATTGCTTACCTTCAAAAACGCTCTGTTGACTGGGGCAGGGTCCCAGCACGGCACTCCAAGACACTATTAGTAAGATCCTCATTTGGGTTTGAAGTGGCTCTTATTTCAGTCTTTCTGTCTCCTTGGAATAATTTTCTCTCTCACCCAAATTTTTAATTCCCCCAACTAAACACAAACACAGCATTTCAATGAGATGAATCCAAAGAATGGTAATTTACCTTTCTCAAAAGTCTAATCCCCAAACAACTTGCATCTCTACCTAAGGTTATATTTCACCAACAACATATTTTCTGGGAGCTGGAAAATGGCTCAATGTGTAAAGGCACAGCTGCCAAGCAAGGTGACTCGAGTGCCATCCACAGGATTTACGTGGCAGGAGTAGTATACAGACATACACATTGTCCTCTTTCTTCCTGGTATACAATATGGCACTTGTACCTATTCCTCATATAAAAAGAAAGTGTTACACCTACATACATCTATCTATCTATCTATCTATCTATCTATCTATCTATCTATCTATCTATCATCTAATCTATCTATTCAGTGCAAGGAGAAAAAATGGGGGGCAACTCTATTCAAAATCTCTTTCTCCAGCTTTTATTTTGACCTATTTGAAATCATAACACACAATCTCCAGTTGAATGGGGAGGTTTGGGGGAAGAAAGGCCAAGTGGTCATCAAACTGAAATTCTTCTACCTTCTCACCTCCTGCCTTCCTATGGCAAGGCAGATAGGATCTGCTGAGATAAGGAGGGCATTTCCACTATCCCACCCAGGAGGAGAATGACACACAGCCGCTTAAAAGAGAGGTGACTGAAAACCAATGGCTCCTTAAACAGTTCATTGTGTTTCTCAAAGGTCAGAGACTGGGCACCATGTGATATTTTATGATCTAAATGGGGCATAAAAATAATTTCCTATGAATTAAACTGGAATTTACTCTCTTTTCAGGAGAGAGAAGACTGAAGCTTACTAACTGGGGGTTGGGTTCATCTGGAACCCAACAGTTGTGAGGTTGTCTTGTATAACTATGTCCTGATGCCCACATCCTGGAGGACCATATAGTCTATATTTCACTGACTCATGTGAATTTCTTTTCACTTTTAACATTTCTGAGGTAGCTATTCTTCTTGCAAATGGTGTGTTGTAATTTAATATGTTACTTTTTCTTCTCCTATTTGGATATGAAAAATGGTTTAAGGTTGAGACGGAGTGCATTCTAGGATTGAAGAAATACTGTCATAGATACATAAAAATAAAAATCTTCCTAGTTCAGTGGTTCTTGATCTTCCTAACACTGAGATCCTTTAACACAGTTCCTCATGTTGTGGTGACCCTCAACCATAAAATTATTTTCATTGCTACTTCATACTTTAATTTTGCTACTGTGATAAACCATCATGTAAAAACCTGATATGCAGATGGTCTAAGATGACCCCTGTGACAGGGTCATTCAAACCCCCAAAGGGGTCATGACCAAGGGGTCAGTTTGAGAAATGTTGTCCTAGTGTACTGACAATGAATAGGCTGCTTTCTCATGAGGCTCCTAATACTTAAAGAATAAATGTATTAAATGAAAATGAAAACTTCAGACTTACAGTACTGACTGAGACACACATCTCTTTATCCTGTACAGACATGCTAAAAACAGACAACACAACACAAAGCTCAAGACTGAAGAATATGTGGGAGAAGACAAAGGTTTCTGCCTCATATAACAATATTCTAAGGAAAGGGACTGACATTTACTGTATGTGGTTCTCCTCCCAACCCCCATATTTCTGTCCAGAAGTTCCGCATTGTAGAGGTTGCTAGTTATTTTGGAGATGAAGTTGGATCTAAGAGGAGGTAAGTCACTTATTCAAGACCCAAGCAGTCACATGAATGCAAAGCAAAGTGAAGATTGGAATCTAATTTTCCAGCTCAGATTTTTCTTCGTGGCATCTGTCGGAGGCTCTGGAGCCATGCTTCCGGCTAGCAAAACAGACACGTACACTCAATCATGTAAATTTGGTTCTACTGAAAACTGGTCAGATTTTGAGTAGAGTTTGCTTTTGTTTCAAAACTCTTCAATAGTAATTCTGAGATCATTGAATACGGAAATCTCCTGAGTATCTTTAAAGACTGTGAGTCCCTGACTCTCATTTCTAGACATTCAGATGCCATTGGAGTGGAGCACACCTAGACATGGACATGAGGAACTTAAGGCTCCTCAGGTGACTCCCAGGGGAACTCCCTCCCCCACCTCTAGGGAAATGAGACAGGCATCTCTTTCCTGGTGGGGAATTTGCATAAGTGTTCACACACAGAATCTCTTCATCAACTCACCATTAGTCTCCTTCTTCCCTAAGTCACACATGTCATATTTTAAGAGGATCTGTCTGCTTTTTAAAAATCACACTTATCAAGTCATCTTCATTTCCCTTGGACTTGCTAATGATATTGCATCAAATGGGAAGAGAAGAAACTTGGTGGTTTCATTGCCCTGTGTAGTCTTTCCATTAGTTAACACGAAATTTTCTCCTGGAAATCCCTTTATCAACGCCCAGTTTATGTGATGGACAAGGTGAATCACCTAACTGCAGGCCTAGCCAGACAGTGTGTCTCAGCTCCACATCACAGTACTTGGCTTGGGGACAGGCTCATGAGCTCTTTACAGGAAGGACTTCCATCAGAACACTGGGATGTGTAGATGGAAAAATTAACATTATCCAAAGAGACGTCTGGTCTTGGTCTGTGAATCCTGGGAAGGGATTGCAAAGCTTTAGGGATATGAGTAATAAAAGGGCCAGTTAAGAGTGTCTCTGTTTTCTCAGGGGCCTTGGACCATACTGGATAGTGTAACAGTGGGATTTACAGTGGTGGCTTGGACCACATCCTATGAACTACAGCATTCGAGAGACCAGTGCCAACATATCAGACACATGAGTGGTCAACCATGTCCACATGTCTGAGCCTCAAACTAACTCTTGTGACCTGAAGGCTCAGGCCAGCTGCCCTGGCTGGCAGTACCCTGTCACATGTGCTTGCTGTTATGAATTGTTAGCAGGAAATCTTAGCAGTGTCTGTGAGCGGATAACTGGAAGCTTGACTTTTGTAACTTCCCTGGTCTTTGCCACAAGACTGTCTTCCCTTGCCTGACTTTAGAGTGTCTCCTTTTGCTTTAAGAAAACACAACTTGAGAATAAGAGTTTCTAATGCATTCTAGGAGTCTTTGTGCTAAGTTATTGAGACTGAGGCTCTCCTGAGGACCCTCAAATGCTCATGGTATCTATCAGATTTACAGTGGTCTAGGAAACCCTTAGACTTCGCAGTCAGCAGCCAGAAGCAGGTGTGATTTTGTAGATCTTCCTAGCTGTGTAGGAAGGGAATCTTTTCCTTGCTTGTGCTTGACCATCAGAGGATGTAACCTGGAGTTTAGTGACTCATCTCTGCTACCACACAGTGAAAGCCCAAGGGAAGAGAAAGGTTTTATGCTTATATTCCAGCCCCTGAAACTTTAGCCAGCCTGAAGCTACCACCGGACGACTTTTAAGTTCCATGTGAAAGCATTTTATTCTCTTCCTTATTCCTAATGTTAATTGAGATGCTTTCACTTAGATATGATGTACCATCTCACTGGTTCCTCAGAGTGGGAAATATGCAAAAGGGCTTTTATGCATAGTGTCTGCCACAAGCTGGACTTGAGATGTGGCTTATCATGGCTGTCACTCTGCTTTTTAATGTTTTCTTATTACCATTTTTTATTAAAGCTTAAGTTTAAATTGGACAATGATGTGCAGGTGTTCATGCCGTGGGTAAGTTGATTCTGCCTCTATTTACCGCCGATCCTTTTTCAGTGTATTATAGAATTGTCTGCTCTCCCCAAGTGCCTGTATCTCTTAACTCGGGAGCTTCAGCTACATTTTGAGAGCTCACTTCGGATTGTCTGTGATAAAATATGCATATTTCCTGAAACCCAAAGTATTCTCACTGAATATAATAAGTGGAAAGTTATTTTACAGGAAATGAAAATCTAAGATTAATATTCTCTGATGCCATCTCGTCCCCTCAGGACAATTATTCACTGTACTACAGCAAAGTAAACTTGCAAAATATGGGAATTGCTTTTCTCCTCAGACATCTAGGATGAGTGAACTTCTGAAGCTACGCAAAACCAGCGTGTGGGGATGGTGCCCACTGCCTCACCTCAACGGATGGGAATCTGGTCTTTTAGCACACAGAACTTTAAGGAAACTCATGACAGAGTGCCCGGGGCAGAGCAAAGAAAAAAGGAAAAGTACAAGGTGCTTGAAAACTAAGCCACTAGATACAGTTACTGACGACTCTTAGTACTGGGCATGGTAAATCATATCGCCACTGACTTTAAGGGCCCTCTGGTGCTGAGTACCTCTTCCTCTTATTCAGTAAAATCTACGGGATTTTACTTAGTGCTAAGCACTCTAGCTCAACATTGAGGTATGTCCTTTTGAACTCATGCTTTAAAGAGCAGAAAATCTGACATTTGGCTCATTCCAAGAATTAGACTGAATTTTTGTAAAAATACAGAACGGGAGTCTTTGCGAAGGATTTTGTATCAACATTTCTCAGGGGAACAGGAACCTTTTCTGTAAGTACTTGTTTCCCATGACTGTTGTGCTTAACCAAGTTTGAGGTAGTGGGGATAGATGACAAAACATATCCACGAAAACAATCTAATATAAGGCGGCGTTTATGTGTTAAGTGGCAAATGAGCACTGCCCGGAGGAGCTAGCCAAGCAGAGATAACTTCAGACAATGCACCTCTCACATCCTCCAAATTGTCTTGTACTAATGACCTATTCTCAGTTTATTCAAGCAGCCAAATCACAAAGCCTCGGGAAGCATTACCACAGATCCCCCGCGAAGTTCATTCCCAGGCGGAGAATCAACAAAGACAGCCAAGCAGCGGCTTGCCCACAGGCCTGCTCAACCACTCCCTCAGCCTCTGACACTGGCACAGTTTAAAAGGCCGCTTCTCAAAACTTCCAAAGCTATAAACACTGTTGTCTTCAGTTGTTTATGTATTCCCACCACTCTGGAGTGGCTATTAAGTCTGATGTTGGCTTAGCCTTCTCCCCTATGGCCATATATTTTCAGTTTTTCTCTTCTTGTAATAGAAGCAGTCCTCTGACAATTAGGAGAGCGGCTGAAGGCTATGCCTTGACCTTCTTATCTAGAGACGTGATAAAATGTGCCCTTTAATGCAGAGGAGGGGCAGTGGCACAGATCTTGGCTGGTCCTTGGGTTTGACCTCTACTGTGCAGTGACTTGAAACAATGCATATGAGCTAAGCCTTGGTTTCCTAATCTACAAAGGGAGGAGAGCCCATGGGAAGACTTAACTAACATACTACATGGAAAGGGAATGAATTCCACAGTCAACAAGTGGCAGAGAGTAATGTCATCGTGGTTCTATGTTCCTGAAAACTAAAGGGTTAATAATTATATACATTTAAGGTTTGTATCCAAGATGCAGATTCTTGCTGATGTTGTCATCCATACCATGCTCCACTCCCCCAACACGTCCAAGCAGAAGAGCAATGTACAGGAAATAGGCAACTCTAAACAACTGGACCCATAGCTACCAAAGACTTTCTTTTCCCATTTTCTATTCTTTTTTTCTTAATGCTACAACAATTTTATCATCACAGAGAGCTGAAAAATAAGTGTAAATACATCCTCAGAATAAGAAATTACAAAACAGACTTTCTTAGTGTTCAAGTAAAAGAATATTCCCTAGTATCTATTTTTGGAGGTTTTCTTTTTTCTTTCTTTCATGTTGATTGAAAATAAAGTGGGCAGGCATGTGAGACTTTCTGATATGATGGAGACATTTTGATACTGGATGTGAGCGATGACTACATAATGATGTATAGTCACCAACAGGCATTAAATGATACACGTACAATGATGAGTGCAACTCGTATCTCTTGTTAGGCATCTATTTGTGGCCTGGAGGCTACAAATAAATGAGGAGGGGAAGAAGACAGAGGAATGAAGGAATGAAGACAAAGAGGAAGGAAGGAAGGAAAGAAGGAAGGAGGGAGTTCCAACAATTCTTTATTAAAGGTCTAAACAGTACTTCCTCAAACCCCAAGGTACGTGATCTACTTTCTGGGAATGGAAGCTTTGAAGCTCTGCAGGATCATTGAGCTCTGGTGCTTTCTGACTCATAGTCTGACATCAATATAGAAAGGAACACTGCTCCTGGAAATAAAGAAAAGCAGAAAGCAAGATCCTCCCCCACTGATTCGTTACCATCTTCAACAAAGATGCCCCTCCTCCCTGGTTCTGTGGACTGTCCTGATGTTTTCTCAGATATCCCATTTACCACTACTTGCTCTCAAGTCTGTATCTGTCCCAAGAAACCAAGAAAGCAAGAGAGGCAAAGGGGTAGGGGGGGAGGGGGACAAAGCTGAACAAGAGCAGAGAGTCATTCTTCTCTGAGGACATTAGACTGGAGAAATTTTACATGCCTGACCACAGGCACTGGGGCAGCGGAGCCTTCTCTAGTCCTCTGCATCTTCTCACATTGACAGCACATGAGAGAAATTGAGTCCAGTAAGGTAGTTTTGATGCTCACTGTGTAAGAGACAAGGAACCTGATAAAATAGAGACGTGATTGGCCAATTATTTATTTGCCACCTTTCCTCTATGCCTGAGGCTCTTCCTAATGCCTCCTTCATCAGGAATTGAGCCTTTTCAGCTCTCAAGTCTCTGCTGGGATCTATCTAGAGTTGGCACGTGATCCTGTAAGCACTCATTTGATTTTCTTGTGTATACAGGGTTAAGGTGTCATCATTTCTAGGATTCATGCAAGTTAATATCTGGCATCCCAGGAAATAACTGCTAGTCTCATAGAGAAAGAACGAAGGTTGACAGGTGTGAACCTTGTTCAGACATTAGTTGTACTACAATGTACCTATATGCACCTTAAGCCAACATGAGTGCTTTATCATTCTGATGGGACTTAGGGAGAATCCATTTAAACTATCAGAAGACTCAACAGAGGAGCTGGCTATCCACACCGTCAAAATGTCTACTCTGCCTCCCGTGTAACTGGTTTAATTACTTCAAGCTGTAAAGAATATCTTGGGGTCTGTTCAACAAAACAGTTTGACATAACTGAAGGAGGAAAGTATGCCTTTCAGGTCTAAAGCTCAATTCAATTCGATCTCCAAAGATCACACATTCTAAGCAACAAGAGGAATTCAGTGACTGTGGCCTGAATGAATTATTTTCCTTTTTCCTTCTTATGGATGATGATTGCTATAGTAGTAGTAATAATAATAATAATAATAATAATAATAATAATAAGGACAACAACAATAATAAGTAGTAGAGTAGCAGTAGCTATTATTATTATTTTTGTCATTATAATTATTATTATAGTTTGAGATGAGTTTTCACACTGAAGTTCAGGCTGGTCTCATATTCATTGTGTAGCCTAGGCTAGCCTCAAACTCATGACAATCTTTGTGATTTAGCCTCTAAATGCGAAAACTACAGTCCTGATCTAAATATCCTTAGCTTTGATTTAATTTATTGTTGTCAGTATTACAAAGGGAAAAGCATTTTCTTACATCATGGTTGAGAGGTAGAAGGGATAAGAAAAGGCAAAAGAAATATGTTGAATGTGAAGGCATGATTAATCTTGATCTACACATCTCACTGACGATCTTAGATGGCTCCCATATGTTATGACTTGAATGTCTGTAGTCCTTTCAGAATGTGTGTGGCACTTAGTCCCCAGTGTGACGGTGTGATGAGATGGGGTGTTAGAGTGTCAGTAGGTCAGGAGGTCTCCACCTCATGAACAGAGTAATGATCTTATAGGTTGGTAGGAGCCAATCACCTCTTTATTCTCCCCCTCATTGTCAGATGAAGACAGTGTCACAGTATCTATGGGAACACACCCATGCCAGACGGTGATTTCTCAGTCTCTAGAACTATGAGAAAATACATTTCTGTTCTCAGAACACCCCCCTCCCCAAGCAGAGTATTTTGTGATGGCAGCACAAGTGAATTAAGACATCATGACACTTGTGTCCCCCTTCATCCCTCTCCCTTAGTCTCTGCCTAATAGTCCCACCCAGCTCTCTAAGTAAGACCAATGTACCCAACTACCATATCCCTGTCAGCACAGAAACTCTCTTCTCAAATCATGGCCATTCTCCAGGAGACATATCTTTAGTCCTTCCAACAGTTGCTTCTAACCTGTCTTTCTTTACTTTTGTCTCCTTGGTTGTCTGGTTCTCTGCCACTCACACTTGATCTTGACACCTTCTTTTCCCCTTAGGTCTCAGTGTTTATTCCTTGCCTCTAACCTGTAGTTTGTGTTCATGGCTATATTAATGCCACTCATCTTGCTTATTGTGTCCATGTAGGTTGAGAAGCATGACACTCTCCAATGGCTGTTATTTCCACAATGGAACGAAACAGGGAACATTCATCTCTGTATTTGTAAGGCTGAACACCTTGACAGGCACAGCCCAGGTGCTAAGGAATTGCCCAAGAAATGAATAAACAGCACTCTTTATAACTAACCATCAAGAAATAAAATAATAACGGAGCACTTTGGCCTCGGGTTCATAGAATATTTTCCTCCAAATGCAGGGCTTTCAAAGAACAAAGAAAAACTTAGTACTGTACTTGTCTGATCAAAGGGCTTTATGTGGAAACCGATTATTTAGAAATTGGGCTTTGGTTTCTCAAGGCAGTGGTTCTGAAACACAGAAGTAAGGGCCAGAACAATGAGAGGTTGAATTGAAAAAGAAAGAAACAGAAATAAAACAGAAAACAACAAAAACTTCAGAAGTCAGCCCTTTCATATGCTGGAACTAATACACATTGTCTTTTAAAATTTATTTGATTCCTAAAAGACTTTATTCACAGAGGATCAAGTAAGGCTATGACACAACTGAAGGGACACTCAAAGGGTGACAGGCTATAGAGAGGGTAGGCGTGTACCTTCTCAGTTATCATAGCCTCACGGAAAACACACATCCTGACAGCAGCTCTTGGCCAAACCCCGAGGCTGCTAGTGCTCTAGAGTGGATGCCCACAAGAACGGAAATACAATGGAAATCAAGAGTAGATTATATGTGCTGCAAGACTTGAAAACTGCCATGCAGCCTAATGAGCATATTATAACTGCAGGCTCTGCTTGTTAGCTGTTGAAAATATTTTCACAAGACTCTGGGTATGGCAGGGTAATGCTAGTCATAAAATGCCGATGCTGAAAGGGAACTTTGTGTATGCCAGGCTCAAGCAAGCCACCTGGATAATGGTGGTGATTAGAATGAATCATAGCTCGCCTGGACTTGGGTGTTCCATGACAAACACTTGGTTTTCTCAGAATCCAGGAAGGAAAGCAGCCTCGTCAGGCTGGGAGGAGAGAAGGGCTGTCAAAGAGCTACCAGAGGGATTTCTGTGCTCATCTGATCCACGGAACAAAACCCAACTGAAGATCTGCCTCTAACAATAGCCAGGATTGTTCTTGCATGCCACCTGCAGCACTCTGTAAGAGCAGGTTTCACCTGATTCTACGCGGTAAAGGCGCATGCATATGCTGTAGAAATAAGAGGGACCCCAGTAGAGTGTCTCATCAAACACATTATTCTCATGCAAATAAAACACCACAGCAATTCTCTAGGTAAGTTTTCCGAGGTCCAGAGAGGCTAAAATTATTGACACATCACTTAGTTGCTTGGTGAACATGGGGCTACATGATTTGGAAAGATATTTTAGATACTTTTTTAAAAATCAGTAGTGTCGTTATATACCCTATATTAATATGGGCTCTTTGCATTGGGCTGATTTATAGTTACAAGGCTCATTCACAGCATTTCCTCTTCTTGATTGAAATACAATCTTGGAATCAATCTAGGTTGGCGATTTTCAGCCAGGAGAACTCATCTCTGATCTGGGATGGTTATGAAAGCAGATATTAGACATTCCATCCCAGATCTACTAAAACCTTCTGGCACTGTAGATTATGAACTTGGACTAGATGGGCAAAGCCACCCTAAAGCACTTCCCTGTTGTTCCTGCCTTGTGGGGTCTGCGGTAAGTTTCATGCATCTGAAGTCACAGGATCTGGGAGGACGCTTGCCAAAGAGCAGGGCAGCCGGCTCACAGAGCGATAGCAAGACGCGAAGCAAGGCTTCTCCAATAGAACTTTGCCCCAAAGCTATTTCAGTTTTGTATTCTGAGTTTTATCAGATATTCTTGTTTACTTGCTTGTTCCCCAAAGGAGCAGATTTACTCCCCCCAATTAGATGCAATTATTTAAAAATAAAACAGGATGTCATGAGAAAAATTAAAACATCATCTGCCAGAGATAGAAAGGCAAAAAAAAAAGAAAAGAAAGTAGAAAGGTAAAGCCAGTGAAGCAAAGATGTTCTCCTTGATTAAGTGCAGAGAAAGAGGCTTGGAAAGGAAGTGACTTCTTTATTGTGTGAGTCAGCATTGTTCAAAGTCTGCACATTTAAACCTTTAAGGAAAAGCACCACCACCACACTCACAGCCCCAAAGAGGGCTTTCCACATTTACCTTACTTGGAGGAAACAGGTATGTGTGTCGCCAGAATGTGGATCACAAGCCCTGAAGAGGTAAATAGGGCCAAGAGTAGGGGTTGTTGAAGGGAATTGGTCCATATAGCCCCCTTACACTTTAGAGCGCTGTCCCAGGCCACCAGGGCACTGCATACTCCTAACACAGCCCAGACTTCCTTATTAGGTGTTCACAGAAGGCTTGCAGAGCCAATAGGGAAGGAGAGCAAAATGTTCTTTTCTTTCAGGTTTGAAGCTCATCAAGGGTAGGGTTCAGAATTCTAAGTCCTTTTCTCACTGTAAAGATAAAAAGATAAAATCTGCTCCCTCAACCACCGTGGAGTTTACTGTGTCTCTGACAAGCAGCATAATTAAGATCTAGCATAAACACAGAGCCTCCGAGGACAGTAAAAGCTGACTAAATGGGAATTTGTTCTCTTTGGCTTTTCTTTCCTTTTCTTTAGTTTCTCCGTGGAAGCTTCACTTTGAAGCAAGGCCGGCTCTAGGCAAAAGTGCAGAGTCTGCGAAGTACTGGCGTACCTTCCTGCCATCCTGTGAGTACTCCAGCCCTAGTCAGTCAGCGCCACCCACCCACAGAGAAGTGTCTCTCCCATCTCCCATCCCTGCTTGGCCGGTGCTGGCCTTGCAGCCTCATTTCCCAATCCCAAGTGCTTAGTACACAGTGCTGGCTTCTCCTGCCAGTCATGGTGGAGCCCAGCAGCACAGTGGAGAGTGGATGTCACAGTGAGATGTGAATGGGGACTGGGTGGCTGGTACTGGGTTTCTTTGTTTCTTAAGGGTCCTTTCAAAACCATGACCCACTTAGAACCTTTACATTCTAGAAAGTGGAGTGTGATTACACTTGAGAGCAGAAGGCCTTGGCTCGCAGCATTAGGATTGGACATGACATCTTTGTGGCTAGAATGTCATGATCTGGCTCTGACT